>CM064912.1:3065293-4265293 GCA_032727855.1 Quercus ilex subsp. ballota | reverse complement strand
AAGTGAATAGAGCAATTTGAAAATTAATAGAAGAGTGACTCTATTTTTTAGGCAATGTTTTAGTCAGGGCCGGCCTTAGACATTTTGGGGCCTAAGATGAGAACTAAAAATAGGGCATTTTTTATACTTATATATTAATTAAATTAATGTTTATTTAATATTTTTATATTATAATATATTTCATTTAAAATCTATTTTTCTTGCCTTTTGAGATGCAAATTGACTAATTAAATTTTTGTATTCAAATTCTTCTAACTTCTCATTTTCAATCGATAATATAACTAATCCACTTAATCTTTCTTGCGACATTGTCGATTTTAGATATGATTTTATTAATTTTAATTTTGAAAAACTTCTTTCTGCAGAAGCTACTGTAACAGGTATTGTTTGTAAAATCCTATAAGCAATGCATGTATTTGGAAATAGATCTAATCTTTTTATATAATTTAGTATGTCAATTGGAGTATAATCTTTTATTTGTAAAATTTCTTTTAAAACGTTTGACTTTGAAAATAAATCTAAACCATCAATATCATAATAAACATCATGTTTGAGAAAATCTTCAAGTTTAAGACAATATTTTTGTAAACTATCATCATCTAGTGACTTCAATTTTGTGAAGTTAAATAGAAAACCAAAAATATCTTCATATATTTGAAATTGTTCAAATCTATTCTCAATTGAACTAATTGCTTTATCTACTATATATAAGAAATAATCAATTCTAAAAGATTCTTCATCAGAACGTGTTGTCTCATTATGAACATTTTCATCAAATTGTTTCTTTCTATGAATTATTCGTTTCTCACGAAATATAGGTTCTATTTCCATTTCCAATGCAATTTTTTTAGATGAATTCATTGCAGATGTAAATCCATTTTCTTTATATCCTTTAAACTAAGAAATGAGACCTTTTAATTGATCTATAGCAACATCAATGTGCATGTCTTTTGATTGAAAGTTTTTACTAACAAAGTTGACAACAAATAATATGTCATACCAAATAGTCATACCAATAAGAGCTCCAAGCTTTCAATTTCATATGTTACTAAACAATCAGCTTCACTTTTTATTTTAGGATTTTCACTTGTTTGTGCTAATTGTAACAAACCATCTCTTATTTGTGGAGTTTAGAATTTTATTGCTTTTACACTTTCAATGCAACTTTCCCAGCGTGTTTGTGATAATGACTTAAGAGTTAAACCTAACACATTATCTTGTAAAATTTTCCATCTTTTTGTAGAAGAAGAAAACAATGTATATATGCGTTGTATAACTCCAAAAAATGATATAGCTTTTGGACAAGAATTGGCCATATCACATAGTACAAGGTGTTGAGGACAAATTTTTTACACCACGCGGCTTCATTTTATTGGCGACTCGCACCACGTCAACACTATCATGGATTTTGGGAAAATCTCTTCTAAAGCCCAAAAGAGCCCATATTTACACAAAAAATGCGTCAAAGCCCATGGTTCAAGCTCATGGCACATCATCTCATTTTTGGCTCATGATCCAAGCTCATGAGTCTCATCGGGGGAATTTTGGGAGTCGTGGTTTGGAGGGCCAAGAAGTATGTTCAGTAAAACTCCAGTGGTTCAAAGTTGATAAAGGAAAGCATGTTGCTTGGCATGTCTTCCCCAGTTCCCTAAACTCTTACGGGTCTGTGTGCAATAGATAACACTTGGTAAGCCTCTCATATCACATAACACTTAAAATGATAAAACTCCCCATGCTCATTACAAAATTAATGTCCATCATATAATATAAGTTTTAAAATATAATTATATCATTCCATATTAATTATATTATTATTTTCATATAAATAAATTCCAAGCACATGGCTAAATATATGTTAGTATCTCATATCTAGCATTAAATGCTCTCTTTACTCTCCAAGATTTGGTTAAAATACAATGGCGTAAATGCACTTTTAGTCCCTACATTTTGCACTTTTTTCATTTTGGTCCCTACATTTTATTTTTACCACTTTTAGTCCCTAAACCAATTAACGCATGACATTTAGGTCCTTTCCGTCACTCAACCAACGGCAAAAGCTGACGTGGCAAATGGAGTGCACTGTTGGCACAGTAAATGCTAACGTGTCTATTAAAATAATATTAAAAATGCTACATCAGCATCTACATTAGCTTCCACATCAGCATCTACGTTAGCTTCCACATCAGCATCTAACCTTAAAAAATAAATTTATCAATTTTAAAAATTATAAAAAAAAAAAACATAATTAAAAACAAAAAAATTGCGGAACTAAGATCTGTAGGGATTAACCCAGAATCCCAAGACGACAACCCGTCTTCCTTTTCCCTCCCAGAAATCGTCCTCTTCCATTCCTCCTCGTCCTCTTCCTCCTCCTCTGACTCACCCAAAACTCACCCCGACCAGAACAACCAACCCAACCAGACAGCGCAACCCAAGCTCCACATCATCAGCCCGGAGCCCCACATCTCCTCCCAATTCTACACCTTCAACCCGAAATCCCACTCCCTCATGATCCGCTGCCTCCTCGAGCACCGCTTGGCCACGCCGGTAGAGATTCGCATCGCCACTCCACGCGCCGTATTGAAGTCGTGGCGCGCCGTTTGGAAAGATTGCAACGAGGACACCGTGTACCTCACCTATGTCTTTGACGACAAGGAGAAGGAGTAGAAAGTCTGCCGTGCCTTCGTTCGCTTAGTCTACCAACTCGCTATCTCTTTCGAGCTCCAATTCACTCTGAGCGCCATCATATGGGTTTCCAGTTAGATCGAAAACCCCTTTCCCTCCTTACTTTCTCATCTCTCTCTCTTTATCTAGGTTGAGTTTGCTGTATTTGTTTTGGATTTTTGATAAATTTGAAAAGGGATAATATGGGTTTGTGAAAGGAAGTTTTTGGGTTTGTGATAGAAAATTTGTTGGGTTTGTGTATAAAGGGATTTGATGGGTTTGTGAAAAATGTTTAGATCTTAGGATTGACATAAAAAATTTGGTTGGTTTTCAGATCTGGATTTTTTTTTTTTTTTTTTTTTTTGTGAAACTAAAAAATTTGTTTGGTTGCCAAGAAAATGTATAAGAGTATCTTAATTTTCCTTAAAACCAATCTAAGTTCAAGGATGGAGTTCTTCACTGCCTTGAGTTCATTGGTTGCCACAGTTTATGTGTGTTTTTGTGTTTGGTTGACAAGAAATGGCAAGAAAATGCTAGAAAATTTGGGTGTGTGTTGTTATATTTAAATCTCGGTTTGTGTTCATTGTGTTCATTCTGGGTTAGTCCCTACAGATCTAAGTTCCACTATTTTTTTTTTTTAATTATGTTTTTTTTTTTTTATAATTTTTAAAATTGATAAACTTATTTTTTTAAGGTTAGATGCTAATGTGGAAGCTGACGTGGATGCTAATGTAGTATATTTAATATTATTTTAATGGACACGCCAACATTTGCTGTGCCAACAGTGTACTCTGTTTGCCACGTCAGCTTTTGCCGTTGGTTGAGTGACGGAAATGACTTAAATGTTAGGCGCTAATTGGTTTAGGGACTAAAAGTGGTAAAAATAAAATGTAGGGATTAAAATGAAAAAAGTGCAAAATGTAGGGACTAAAAGTGCATTTAGGCCAAATACAAAAAGACCATAATTACATCTCTAAAACTTCATCAAATATCAATCAACTAGTCTATTACTTACCAAAATAATGTATGGACTAAACATATAATTTTTCCAAGAGATGAAATTTAGCCAAAAACACCAAAAATGGCTCCAGCAGGTTGCAGCTTCTGCACAAGCTGCAACAGCTCCAGCGGAAGCTGCAATAGCTTTTGCAGAAGCTGAAATAGCTCCAGCAGAAGTTGCAAACAGCTTCTACAGAAGCTGTGACAGCCTAGTAGAAGCTGTAGAAGCTCCAGTAGGTTGACACATGTCCTAAAATGACGTCATTCGCCCATTAATGCTCAATCCTAGCAGCTATGGTACCAGAAACAAGAGGATCCCATAAAGATTATTTTGCCATTTTTAGCCAAACCATGAATTTAATGCCAAATATTTTTTCCTCCAAGCAAGATGTCATTTAGATGATATCATTCAACTGTGACAGCAGTGATTGACAACTGTTACAGCTATAATATCAACCTTAAAGTCCCTAGCTTTCTTCTTTTGGCTAAAAACAAAATCCCTCTAATGAAACCACTTACTTTATCAAGGACTTTTCCTTATTTGCTATTTTTCCCTTCAACTAAGCTCTAATCTAGTTACATGCTTGGCTCATATAAAGAGGACCAAGCTACACACTAAAGGGGGATCCATACCTCTCTCACCCCCTTATTCTGAAACCTCACTCATTTTGCTGCCACATACACATTTTCATACTCCCCCATCTCTCTTACAAAATCCTTCTTCATAGATAACAACACAACACACATATTACAACACACCATTATCCATTACCCATCTTTCCCACACTCCATTATTTTGAAACTTCATCATTTTTGCAGCCCAAAAACACATCTCTATCTCATTCTTTATTTCTCATACAAAATCTCCCTTCTTAGAAAACAACATAACCCATAACACAAATAATCTCATGTATTTACTATATTCAACCTTCATATTATCTATCTCACACTCCCGTATATTTTACAAACACATTCCTCAAAAAATACCTATACATACTTCTCATATATCTTTAAACTCTATATCTCATAGAGAATACATATACAAGATCCATGTCCAATAAAGTATCTACATATAATTCTTATACATATTACAAATACCATATCTCACAATATATATATATATATATATATATATTTCTCACCATCTCTACACATTTTAAAACATATCAAAATACTCTTCCAAGAACACATTACAAAAGCCCTTTCTCATGGAAGGCAAATGGACATCAATACTAAGGCCTTTCTCTTAAAAGGCACAAAGACTTCATATTCAAATCATTCTCATTGAAGACATACATTGCTAATACTTAAAGCTATTCTTATGAAAGGCACGAACTCACTCATGTTTGACTAAAAACTAAAAGGGCATTACATGGGGAAAATCATTTAAGTGCATGATTAAGGGGACAAACTTAACCAACCGATACACACGGCTGGGCATGCTCTCTCTCCCTCCAGTTGCACCAATTTTTCCTTTTCAAACATAAAGTCACCATGAAAGAATTCACTTCATCATGCTGCTAAAATGTTAAGCCCACTGATGCTACAACTGGAGCTGCAAAATATGAAGATAAGTCATTATATTTTATCTTCAAATTTATATTATCAAATATATTTTATTCATTGTCATTTTACCGCTAGATGCAAGCTATTTTAATATCATCTCACTATTTAATGAACATGATCTCACTAATACTTCATTAATGAACATACATATTAATAAATCGATCTACCACTGTTGCACATATATTATTTGGACATGAACCACCCTTGGACACATATTTTTTGGAAATGAACTACCATTAGACATATATTATTTGGACAAGGACCATTGCTAGACATACCTTATTATGTTAAACATGAACCATGAACTGTAGTTGGATATGGACTATTGGACTCATCCCATTATTGGACATTTGATACCTAATTAATTATTTTCTAATATTGGACATCACTTAATATACATAATAATAACGTATTAACTTACTGTTTAATCAAAGCTATCATGCTAAGCATATTATTTATTTCAACCATTATCATGATTCTAAAACTTTGGGTTTCATCTATTTTATAGGCTTAAAAATACACCAGAAGCCATTGGTCTATGTGGCCCAATGTCGAGTTCCGAGTTGAACTCCCTAAAACAAATCCAGGCTTAGCAAAGTCACACTTCCAGCAAGAGACACGTGGCTACGCGCAAAAACCGCCCCCGACACAAGGTTAAGACTATGACAACCACATGGTGTGTAAAGTGCTCTAGGATTTATATCAAGAAGTCTTTTTTGTATCCCTTGATGTTTTCCTTTCATAATAGACCCATTATCATATCCTTGTCCACGTATATCATTAAAATCAAGCTCAAGAATATTTATTACATTTATAATTTCATCAAAAAGACCTTTCCGGTAGTGTCATCAACTTTTACAAATTCAACAAAATGTTCTACTATTTTTATTGGACTTGTTGAAATATCAACACATCGTAATATGAAAGACATTTGTTCTTGATGACTTGCATCTGGTGTACAATCAAGTATAATTGAAAAATATTTTGTTTCTTTGATCTTTTTGATAATTTTACATTTAATCTCATTTGCTAATGGTTGTATCAATTCATTTTTTATTTTATGTCCAAGATAATTTTTATGGATTCCACCATTTTGAATATGTCTAATATGTTCTTGCATAACTGGATCAAATTCTGCAATCATTTCAATTAGACTTAAAAAATTTCCTTTATTTTCTTCATAAATCTTTTCATTTTTTCCTCAGAATGCCAAATTATTTTTACCAAGATTCTTTACTATAGCAATAATTCTTAATAAAACCTTTTTCCAATGATCTTTCTCTTTGTTAATTTGTTCTTGGATATTTTTATCTATTTTTTTATTTTTTGACAATCTCATTTCCAAGTCTAGCCAAGTGGTCATGTTAGTAATATGCTCTCTAGTTGTTTCATGGTTTCTAATTTTAGAACTAATATTTTTCCAATCTCGAGTTCCTTCATTTCATAGTTGGCCAGTACGTTTAGACTCAAACAACTTGCAACAAAAACAAAATACTTGGTCCGTATCTTTTGAATACACTAGCCATTTTCTATCATGCTTCTCCCTATTTGATAGTATTCGAGTGTAATGAATAGTAGAAAAATGTCTAGTATCATCACCTCTAGGAAAAATTATATCATTGTCACTAATTGGATCTCTTTCTACTAATAAATCTCTTAATTTTGTGTCAATATTTTTCCAATTACCTGGATCATAAATATTTGAAGGAATATAATTCAACACGTCATTATTATTTTCATTTTCTTCTAGTTGAACATTATTATGGTGAACTTGTTCATTTGTGACATTTTCATCATTATTTTCATTTTCTTCTAAATTATTTTGAAGTTCATTATCAAGATTTGTTGTATTGCAAAATTGAACATCATTGTTATCTTGCAATTGTATCATTTTATTATCTCCTAACTCTTTTTGGTGAATTTCTTGCTCATTTGTGATATTTTCATCTAAATTTTGTGTTATATTTTGTTTATTACTAATAACAAATTTATCCATTGATCCTTTTTTAGAGTCAATTGGGTTTTTTCTTTTCTTTTTTTTCTTTTTTTAAGTTTTTCATATCCAGATGCATATTTTCTAGTAGACATTTTTAATCAAATAATATATTTATAAAGAATAAAATAAAAAATAACTTTCAAGTATGTAGAGCAAATGAGAAATAGAACCTGATTTATATAAAAAGTATTGTTGTAGTTTCACCGAATAATAATAAGTTTTTAGCAATCTCAATCTGCATAAATAAAGACTTATTCAATATATTACCATTAACTTATATATATATATATATATATATAAACACAAGATTAAAATTTAAAAAAAAAAATTTAAGCACAAGCATAACAAAAATTTAAGCACAACCATAACAAAAAGAAGGCATTTGGATACGTATGAAAAAGGCCAGTGTTTGGCGTTTTGCGTTTTCCTTCTTCTTCTTTTTTTTTTAAATTGAGAAGCACGTGAAGATGTTGTTTGTCACTGTTCACGGGACAGTGCACACCAGTGGGGCCCATTCACTGTTCAAGGGACCCACAAACCTCTTTTTTCAGCAACTTTTTTATTAAAAATTGGTCCCACGGTATTGTTCACGCATTTAAAAATTATTTTGCTACAGTGTTTTCAATTTTCAATTTTCAGTTTTTAGCAAAATAAGCAGTATCCAAATGCACCCAAAGCTTATTAATAAGACCCACCCACAAAAAAACACAAAAACAAATCCTATCTATAATAAAAAAAAAAAAAAAAAAAACACTTGAAGGCCCAAACAAACCCAAATGCCCAATCTTATTATCTTAACAAATAAAATGAAGAGAAAGCCAACTAGCCAAGCGAAGCGCCCAAATATTTATACTTGATACGGTGAGCAGTTGAGAGAGGTGGAGAGTAGAGAATCAGATTCAGAGAAAGAATGAGAGAGGCGGAGAAAGCTTGTTTTAGCAGTTGAGAGAGGCGGTCTAAGTGGAGGAAGCTTGCTTAAGCAGTTGAGAACAATGGAGAGAATATCAGAGAAAGAATGAAAGACAGAGAGAGGCAGAGAGCAGAGAGAAAGAAGCAGAGGGAACGGTAAAATTTTTAGGGATTTGTATTATTTTATTTGTGATTGTTTTGTGGTTAATCTTTTAGACCGGATTTTGAAGTTTATTTTATTGATTTTTGGTTTGTCTAGAAGATAATAATGTTATTTTTGGGCAATGATTTTGTTTAGAACTAATGTTTAACCAGATCTACCAAAATTTTTGTTTTTTGGTTAAAACGATGGGCCAGATTTTTGTAATTCATTTGAAACTTTTTTTTGCCCCTACCACCCATTCTTTTCTAAAATTTTGGGACCCTCTTCCACTTGGGCGCCTTAGGCAATTGCCTAATTGGCATAGTGGAAGGGCCGGCCCTGGTTTTAGTATGAATTAGAGTTGTATTTTTATCAAATTGTCATTTAGTTTTGTCTCTATTTAAACATAGAAGTGTAGAGACATTTTTGAACAAAGAAAAAGATCCCAAACAGAAAAAGCTTCTTAAATAGTAGTGTAAAAGTATAGAAGACCCAAAAAAGAAGAAACAGAGAATGCATCAACATTAGAAGAAAAAAAGGCAAGTTTTCTAATGTCCACAATTGTGCTACAAGTCGTTTTACCAACTTTCAACATATAATTACCAACTTTTTACCATACCGTTTTACCAACCCAAATCACACGTGACATGTCACACTCGCGCACACAAAATTTACCCTCCTAATTTTCCATCTATCAATCAAACACACAAAATCCAAACCCAAAACCCGATGGAAGAACTAGCTTTTAAACTTCAACCAACTGCTACAGTACAACCCAAGTTAAACCACCACACTGCAAGTCTGCAACCATGTTCTACTCTTTCAAACCCTAATCAAACCCAACACATTATTAACCCACAAAACAAAACAAAAAAAACCCAAAAATTAAAATTAAAAAAAAAAAAATCACACCTTTAAAAAGTTTTCCCACACTTTCTCTCTCTTTCCATTCAAAACAATATATATTTTTTGAGTTCTCTCTCAATATTCCATATTGAATCTCTTCCGGTGAGATTGGATCTGAGTGTTTTTACAGACCCATCAATCCGGAAGAGAAAAAAAAAATCCCAATTACCTCAGGTTGTTTGGTGATTCAATTTCTAGGGTGGGGTTTTTTTTTTTTGGATCTGAGAAATTTAGGGTTTTTGAAGGGTTTGATAAGGTGGGAAAATCAGAGAGAAATTTGGGGCTGCCAATGCCATTATTGGTTTGGTTTAGAAAGGATTATTTTTCGGTGGTTTTTTTGAGACCGAAAAGGCTTCATTTTGAGCTCATCAATGTCTTGGGCAGGCCCTGAAGATATCTACCTCTCTACCTCTCTTGCTAGCTATCTTGACAGTATGCTCTTTCTCTCTTGCTTGATATGGTTGATTATGGATATTAGTAGTTCAAAGATTGGATTTTGATTTCTGGGTTACCTTTGAATTGCATTATATGGTTGATTTCTGGATGCTACTAGTTTAAAGATTGGATTTTTGTTTTCTGGGTTATGCATATATTGACCTTTGAATTTCTCTATATGGTTGATTTTGGATGCTACTGGTTTAAAGATTGATTTTTTTTTGTAATCTGGGTTATGATTCACTATGCATATCTTGATATGGTTGGTTTTTTGGATGTTACTAGTTTAAAGATTGGATCTTTTTTTTTCCTGGGTTGAGTTTTAAAATGATGCATGATTCTATGATATGGATTTTCACGAATATAAGCAAGGAAGAGATGGACTGCTAGTTTTTTTGACATGTCTATGCTAATGGGTTGTTGTAATTTTGGTCTAGTATGCAGAGGGTCATCTGGGTTTTTGCTAATTTTGTTTCTTTATCCCTCTATATGGTTTTATTAGCAACCAGGAAAATTCAAGTAGTATGCTTACTTGGTGCTCTGAATTTCAAGGTTCAACCTCTCTGGGCCCTGTGTTTAGATTTAGTTTCTAGCTTGGGTTATTTGCAGCCTTCTTCTGTTAGGAAATGTGAAAATTTCATAATAAAGAGATATTTTATATTCTAGTGAGATATTGATTGAATGGTTCTATTTAAGCATGTTTGTTTTCATATTTAGACTTTTGCTTTTCCTATGTTTCCACTATATTCCACCTGCAATGCATTTTCAATGGAACTACAATCAAAATGACGTATATTCAAATTGGCTTATAAATTGTTTGGAGCAATTTTTTCTTCTTGCGATTATTTTCTGTGGTCTTAAACTTGTTAATGCTGCAGAGAAACTTCTTGTACTTCTGCGAGATGGTCGAAAGCTCTTGGGGATACTCCGTTCTTTTGATCAATTTGGTATGAATTTTGCTACTCTCATTTTGTAGGGTTTCATTTTAATTTCTTTAGTGCCTGAAAATTTAATATTCCTCATATTGCAGCCAATGCTGTTCTTGAGGAGGCATGTGAGAGAGTTATTGTTGGTGAACTTTATTGTGACATCCCTTTGGGCCTATATATAATTCGTGGGGAGAATGTTGTTCTAATTGGCGAGCTGGTATGATGGGTTGTTATTTCCTTTCATGTCTGTCGATGGTTCCTTTGTAATACACACCCTTGTGTTTTCTTAAGATTGTACTTGTTTTTTTAGGACTTGGAGAAAGAGGAACTTCCCCCACATATGACTCGTGTTTCAGCAGCAGAAATTAAAAGGGTAAGCAGTGTAAGCTCAACTATCTTGAATCTTGATATTCTTTTAGTACATGAATTAACGTTTAAAAGAAAAAAATTATTGTAGATAATAAAGTATACTTTGATATACATAACCATGGCTCTAGTAGTGGGTTTTCAATTCACCTTGTTTACATAGTTTCCTTTAATATATTAGTTTTGTCCCTTTAAATATATATAAGGTTGGGTTCAAGTTACACCAAGTTTAACTTTAAGTATCGTTACACTACTCGATATTTTTTAATTGGATACAAATTTTAACAAATGAACAGTTGGATTACATATTCTTCTTATACTCACTTTGCTTGTAAAACTTCAAGATTATCTAAGATTAATTATTATCTCATCTATAAATGTTTACATGTTTAAATTTTGGTATTTTAAAATTATACTTAAAACTTGAGTTTATGTATTGAATAGTAAATAACATCCAATTGGCACTAAATTTGTCATGCGTTCAGTGGTGGGAATTTTTTGAGCACAAAATCTTATGTTTATGGTGTAACATTGCTTAAAATTACATCATCTGTAACTTGATCTTGACCCACCTTTATATATATATGCTATTTCTTCCTTAGGGGTGGAGTTAATGATGATAGTAGTTTTGTCATGTTGTAATAATATGGGCCCTAGAGTTAGAGAATAATTTGGTTGGTCTTATATTTAGTATTCATTTAAATGACTGCTATTTAAGAAATATAAGGTCAGATATTTAAAGAGGTTGAGAAGAAGGGGTAGACAAATACACAAAAGTGTAAATGTGTGATGTCATAATTCAAATAAATATAGATTGTGTATCAAGTTATGAATTTGTTGATGTCTCTTTATGTGTGATTTTACTTGCATTAAAAAGAATGTGTTTGTGATTTTTTTGATGGTGCATTGTGATTGAATAAGAACTCCCAAACTTTGTTCTTCTCTGCTTTATCATGTCAAAATCTGCTTGTTACATCAAGCATGTCAAGTTACTGAGTTGGTATAGATGGGAGTTGGTTGAGCTGTGGATAGATTTTTCATTTTTTCAGAACAATTTGAGAATGACTTTTATCTGTTCGGGACTATAATGAATTTTTATTATATGAGACTATGTACTTATATTTGAGTAGGCTTCTTCAATTAGAGATGCAGTAACAAATGTAGAAGGTTTTATTGAGTAGTGAAGACTGAAACCCCAATAGTATTAGCAGATGCTCATATTCCTGTTACTTAAGGGATCACATGACATATTTGAGTCAACTGTTAGTAGCTGCTTCCACCAAACATAGGTTAAATGAAACTTCAAAAACCTTGCTTCTGTTATTTTGAAGGTCTACCTTCAAAATAAACTCTTCTGATTGGCTGAGATGCCCAACCTTTGGAATGCTTCTTTACATATTCTCTACCATGAAATTTGATGGGATATACAGATTACAAGGTTCAAATATGAGTACAATACCCAGACAGGGTGTAGCCTAGTGGTTGGAGGCTTGGGATGAGCTGTAGACCCAATCATCCTAGGTTCGATCCCACTAGGAGTTTCCCTAGATTACTTGATACACGATTTTGGCAGGTAGGGTTGTGTATCTGTGGTTTACTTCCTAGGGGTTGATCCAAAGGCCCTATCTTGGTGAGGTTCCATGCCAAAAAAATATGAGTGCAATACTGCGGAGTTCTACTCTAGCACTTTAAGCTAGTTTGGGAGGGAGATGCAGAATTAATGTAGAGAGCCGGTAGTCAGTTATTCAAAAGAGATGTGGGATCATATGTAGAAGCTATAGTTCTTCAATATCAATGTGTGGCAAAAAGACCTTGGTTGTATAGCTAGACCATAGATGCTCACGCAATAGTTTCTATTAATATGTCGGGACATTGTCTAGATGATGGCATCTGAAAATTTTGTGCTCAATGGGTGATCTTGCATGTCATATTTAGTTACCTGTGCAAATGTGAGGTGAGAAGTGATGAGTAATTGGGGAGAAATGCTTAAAGAAGAGGAATGCGAACAAAGTAAGAAATAGGGCATGTGTAATTGGGGAGAGGATATTGCTGTGATACAACGTTCTGTTTTAAGCTGCACAGTAGTAAATTTGGAATCTTGCCAATCTGTTTTAGCATGATTTCAAAAAATGTGGTCTGAACCCCCGCCCCCCTCCCCTCCCTCACTATCTACGTATCTAAAAATAAATAAGAGATTCGTATGATAGCCCAGTTGTAATGGTATCTTTTGTGGTGTTCCATGTCTATAGTTCAAACCCCTCTTCCCTCTTCCTACTATCTTCCTTTCCCAAAAAAAAAAAGGAAGAAAAATGTTTTTTATTTTACAAAGAAAGAAATGTAAACTCTTAGAAAATTAGAGGAATAAAAGCTGCATAGTGAGAGTATTAGGTGGATTGTGCAGTTCTGAAGTGTGGTTCTGTTTATATTTGGCAAGTCAACTTATACATTGATGGTATATCTCCCATCTTTAGTAAATAACACTGTAATTTCCATATTGTAAGTTCCATATCGAGATAAAATGATGCAGGACAACCAGAACAATTGAACAGTAAAATTGAAAGACATAAAAATAAATGGATATGACCTAGGTGTCAGCATCAAGTGAGAAAATCACAAAGAGTTAGCTATTTTTTTCATTCATCAAAATATCAATTATCTCCAAAAAGAGTACAATAGCTTGCTTATATAGGGAAAACTAAACCCTAGTTCTAATTGTTACAAAAAATAATCTTGCTTCCAAATATTAAAATACTAATAGCTAGTAAACTACTAGGACCTAAAGCATAAAAATACAACTGACTTGCAAACATAAATAATACTAAATAAAAATCTTCTTGCGTCTCCCACATCATAATTTCTTGTGTACCAGTATATGTGATAGGATTTTCTGGAGAGAGAATGAGAGAGAGAGAGAGAAATAGTCAAATAGCTCAATCATTTTTCTCAAAGAGGATCTTCTTTTACATGGGATTTTGATTGATACTCTCAACATCATATTCCAGGTCTATGATGTAATCCAGTTTATTAACTTGCTGAGCTTACAATCATTTGTGTAGTTCAATTTTTCATCATTTTTTGGTAATGAAGATTGTGAGGAAGTTGGGCTGCTTTTTTGACTGGATTTCATAAAAAATTTTGACCTGTATCATAACTGTGCAGGCACAGAAAGCAGAAAGGGAGGCTTCAGATCTTAAAGGTACCATGAGGAAAAGAATGGAATTCCTTGATTTGGATTAATGAGGTTTGCTACTTCATGAAGTTCTTCACATGTCGGTCCGCAAATATTATAGCGGCATTTCTCTTTTCATTTCTTTTTTTAATTTGTTCTTTCTTTTTCCCCATCTTTTGGCTGGTTGGGTATGTTAGATCTTAGATGGTCAAATCTTTGGGAATTAGAAATTTAGAATTTGAAGTTTGAACGTTGTTCAAATTCGTTGTGTAATATTTGTTTGAGTGATTACACCATACAAGTATTTGTTTGCTTTAGAAGATTGATGGCTTTAGTTCGGATTTGAAATTCATGGACCATTGCTATGCTTGCACTTGTAATTTGTAAAGTCTAACAGACAAAAAAAAAAAAATATTAGTGGAAAGCTATTTTCCATGTATATGAATATGATGGCTTTGTAATTTCCTGTTAATTGGTGGCAACCCTTGTGTAGTTAACAAGTGCTCTCAATTATGAGAAATTATTCAAAACAATAGAAGGGTGGCCATGTGTTCATTCCAACAAATAAAGAGAAGCTACTTCTTATCCATCCTTAATTTCAAGGAGTTCACCTAGTCATTGATATCTACAATGGTTAGTATGGCCTAATAGGATGATGCAATAGGTTTTAAGCAAACATTTTCATTTCAAGCAAAGCTTGAGGGCAAGTGCTTCCTCCAAGCCAAGTTGCCTTTTTAAGTTTTTAAATAAGTGTTCAATTATTTTAGTCAAATACTTGCCAATGAGCTTAACCTCAATCAACATCTTTCTTTATTGGACTTAGGTGGGATGTGAGGTCATGGGTTTAAGATACATCATAAAAATAAAACAATCACAAGCTATGTTAATACAACATTCATTGTACATGTCTAAATCAATTAAGTACTACATGTTAACTATTCATAGCTATTGCATAGATGTGCTTAGAAATTTGTCTGTTAGTTATATATCATTGTTGTATAAATATTTTTTCTATTGTCTTGTAAATGGAAGCTTTTAATGATCGAATGAGAATACTTCCCCACCCGTCAATCAATGAGGGCTCTATCTTGGAATGCAGCTTTTGATTTATACTACAGATAATTTAATAATTTCTCACCAAAGTGTGGACTTTTTCTAATTTTACTATTATTTGGCGGGTTTCACGCAAATAAATTTTTTAACAATTTGTTTCAAAATTATTAGCCAACTTGTTACCTTTGCCTTTCTCAAGTCAACGACACAGGGAAATTAGGTGATTTATATGGTTGATGGTGGCTTGAATGTGTTGTAATACAAAGACAAATACCCAATCCATTGACAAATATGTAACAGTTCGTTCTTCTTTCTTTGTTTTAAAGACAATTATGTCGGTAAGTCTTTTATCGAAGAATAAAAAATTTAGTATTCAACTTTTATTTACACAAAAAATTAGTTAGTGTCTTGACTTTGATGATACAAAGTAATTATCATGAAATAACTCAATTAGTAAATCGTTGAATAAAAAATATGGTATTCAACATTCTTTTACATAAAAAATTAAGGGTTTAGTTTACCTCTAGTACTTTTTTAACTGTAGGTCTTCTTTTATTTTAAATACACAACAGCAAGTGGTAGTGGGCTTTAATCTCCACATTTTATTTAGTTAGTGAGTGATGTGACAGTTTCTTATTAAAACAAAAAGAGATTCCATTTAAAAAAGTAATGGAGGTAAATTAAACCCAATAATTAATTGGTGTTTTGACTTTGATGAGAAAAAAGTAATTATTATGAATGAGATGATATATATATATATATATATCAGTTTGGTACATGTAAATGCAAGCAACTATTCAAGTCATTAGTGACAAGACTTTGAGGGTAGGAAAATACAAATTAGATTCCAAGAGAGAAAAGGATACAAAAGGATTTGCCTAAAAAAAAAAAAAAAAAAAAAAGATACCAAAGGAAATGCAAGCCAATCACCGACAATGACTTTTGCCAATCAGCCATTATAAAGAACTAGAAATGTTCAGAAACTCCCGTTTACACTTGCACCCTTTGTATTTCTCCATCTGTGAATCCAACTTCACTAGAATCATAATAGTCTCCATTCTTTTTTCATTTTTGTCAAAACTATTTTTTAGTGAAGAAAATATTTTGTTATCATATATCTAAGGGTCAAAAGGATTATAAAACTAAAAAAATAAGAAGATATTTTCAAAATTTCTTAAAGGTATGTTTTCAAAATTTTAAAGTGATACATAGTACCTCTTAAAAAAATAAAAAATAAAGAAGCTATATATAGTTCATGGTCATTCAAAATTTGGTGGTATAAGAAAAGATATTAAATGCTGAGACATAATAGTTATCTCTCTTTTCATTTATTTTAAAATTGATTGATTTTATTTCATTTCATAATAAGGATGTAATTTGAACAAATCGAAGTGGGTTCCAGTTAGCTCAACTGGTAAAGTTGCTGATGGTTGAATAAGACATCTGAGGTTCAATTCTTGCCTACACCAAAAATTGATTGGTGTCTTGATCTGATGACAAAGAGCTATCATCAGTAGTGAACGTCATAGTTTAAAACTCTCTCTCTCAAAAAAAAAAAAAAAAAAAACTTGAACAAATTGAAAAATGCATGTGGTTTTATATCATTTAAAATATAATTTCACTAAATAATAGCTAAAACTGATAGTATTACACCTGATGCTTTAAATTACGTGACACTACCGTACATCTTTAAGTTTATAAAATTTTAATCGTCCACCAATTTTAAATAGAATTTGAGAAATTCGTATTTATTGGATTCTTTAGATTTGTCAACAAGTGCAATTCTCTATATTTCCCAATAGCAATTTCTAGTTTTTTTTTTTTTAAATGCACGTCAAGAATTTAAAAGTTTCATTTTTCTTACTTTATTAAGCCATGATTGTTTAGCTTATTACTTGAAAGAATTTATCTTTTGTTAAAAAAAAAACACACACACACACACATAAATACAAAAAAGATAGCCCTGGGCATTGTACAACTTGTATTTTGAGTTATTATTAGTATTATTGTTATTATTTTGGAAAGAAATATTGGGTTGGTTATTATGTTGTCCCAAACCTAAGCTGAGAGATTGATTAGAATGCTTGTAGCTCAAGAATAACATGTTTGGTTATGATTATAGATTTGTGTTTATGCCCATTTTTTGTAAATCTGTACCCAAAAGCCCATACGGAGGAAAGCCCAATGAAAAGCAAGGCCCTAAGGCCTACCAAGAGGACCAAAGAGCAAGAGAGGTCCAAAGAAAGAAATGCAAGGGAAAGCGATTTGTAGCAGAATACAGCTTTGCCGCAGAATATAGTTCTCCAACAAAATGGTTTCGGCAAATAAAGACAAATTGGGCCTAAAACCCTTTTGATCCAGTCAACATTATTTGGCTCACAAAGCCCCAAATCCTTTTGTATAAAAAAATAGAAGTAAACGTCATAGTTTAAAACTCAAAAAAAAAAAAAAAAAAAAAACTTGAACAAATTGAAAAATGCATGTGGTTTTATATCATTTAAAATATAATTTCACTAAATAATAGCTAAAACTGATAGTATTACACCTGATGCTTTAAATTACGTGACACTACCGTACATCTTTAAGTTTATAAAATTTTAATCTTCCACCAATTTTAAATAGAATTTGAGAAATTCGTATTTATTGCATTCTTTAGATTTGCCAACAAGTGTAATTCTCTATATTTCCCAATAGCAATTTCTAGTTTTTTTTTTTTTTTTAATGCACGTCAAGAATTTAAAAGTTTCATTTTTCTAGCCATGATTGTTTAGCTTATTACTTGAAAGAATTTATCTTTTGTTAAAAAACACACACACATAAATACAAAAAAGATAGCCCCCGAGCATTGTACAACTTGTATTTTGAGTTATTATTATTATTATTGTTATTATTTTGGAAAGAAATATTGGGTTGGTTATTATGTTGTCCCAAACCTAAGCTGAGAGATTGATTAGAATGCTTGTAGCTCAAGAATAACATGTTTGGTTATGATTATAGATTTGTGTTGATGCCCATTTTTTGTAAATTTGTACCCAAAAGCCCATACGGAGGAAAGCCCAATGAAAAGCAAGGCCCTAAGGCCCACCAAGAGGACCAAAGAGCAAGAGAGGTCCAAAGAAAGAAATGCAAGGGAAAGCAATCTGTAGCAGAATACAGCCTTGCTGCAGAATATAGTTCTCCAGCAAAATGGCTTCGGCAGATAAAGACAAATTGGGCCTAAAACCCTTTTGATCCAGTCAACATTATTTAACCCACAAAACCCCAAATCCTTTTGTATAAAAAGATAGAAGTGAAAACTAATATGAAGAAGCACAATGAAAAGAAACAAGGAATAGTAAGAAGTGTCAGCAGCAGGAATTGCGTAAAGGAAAGAAAAGTCAAACCACAAGAAATGAAAAACATAGCAGGAAATGCATAAAGAAATAAGATAGAGACATGCAATAAAATGAAACAAAGCTAATTTGCTACTGCAGAAATGGCGTAGGAATGAAAGAAAACAAAAACAGAAGATAGTGGAGTAAGCATACAAGGGCCGGAGCACCACCAACCTGTACCCAGCCAATACAAGGGAGGTGGGCTCACGATCAAGGGGATTTAGAGAATGTGGTTTGGTCGTGGGGGGAAAAGGGGTCTAAGTTTGGTTTCTAGCTGTAACTTCTTTTGGGAATATACCCTGCTGGAATGGTATCTTACCCAAAAGAGGTAGTAGATGGTTGGGACCATTTGATACATGTTATAGAGGTAGGTGGTGAGGTAGCCCAATCCTTATCCATTTGAACTTAGAGGTAGAGGTATACAACAAGAAAAAATAAAATGAAATTTTGTCAGGAAATGAGTAGTGGTGCAGTAAACATGTACTGAGCAGTGGTAGTGGTCGGGCAACCAGTCGGTTGGTGGGTAATCCTGAAGGGATGCCCACAATAAACCAAAAATAGTTGGTGAAGCCCTAGGGGTAAATGAAGAAAGCTCATTGAATTATCTCACTATAAAAGGAAGAGATAGCCATGGATGAAAAGGGGGAAGCACCTAAGGGGGGGAACCTATGGTAAGAGAGCAGTAAGAACCTAAGGGAGGCATTTAAAGAGAAAGGCACCTAGGGAGAGGGGGATTCAAAAGGGAAAATACCCAAGGGAGAAAAATGACCCATGGTAATATAGTAGTCAGAAACTAAGAGTAAAAAGAACAGAGAGAAAGAAAGAAAGTGGTTAAAAAGAAAAGAGAAAACATGGCAGGAATAGGGGCATGCATCAATAGACTATCTTTTCCCTCCCTTTTAGCAAACCCACTCTTTGAAGTCCCCCAAAAGTAGTAGTTAATAGCCACTTAGGCCTATTCTCCAAAATGCACAACTTTGATGGCAAAAGCTTATGACAAGGTTGTTCAAGTTGAGATTTGAGTTCTTTTTTGGTTTACTTATTCTATGGGATGATTCAATATTTGATTTCAATTTATAATATATTTGATTTCACTCGTTAGAACTTATATCAGATGTATTAGTTATTCTGTTGTAGCACGTTTTTATCACGTTTGCTGAATCAGTTGTCTTACTGTGGTATATTTACTTGTTGTACTAGTTATTCTACTGTAGCACCTTTTATTATATTTACCGTGTTAGCTATTATATTAACTAAACCTTTTCTGCTAAAGCTTTCTTGTTTCTTTGTTATTACGTGTTTTACTTTTGACACAAACTAATCATTATCTTGCCATAAGTATCTATACATATACCTTGTATTTCATGTTCTGCAAAATATATTTTATATACGTATATATGAATACGTATAAGTACATGTACGAATATATATGTGTATATATTTGAGAATATGCTAACCCATGCAAACTAACATTTGCTTGATTGGTATTTTCTTCAGGTTTTAGATTTGTTTATGTGCAGGAAGCAGAAAAGTATTTCTGCAGTAAAAAATGAAAAGTTGTCATTCACGTTGCAGAAAAGTGCAGAGCTTTATTGCACAGCAGAAGGTTTTACTACACAATAAAAAGCTTTATTGAACAATAGAAAGCTATACCGCACAGTAGAAAGTTTTACTGCACAGTAGGAAGCTTTATTGCATTGCAGAAAGTTTTACTGCGCAGCAAAATGTTTTATTACACAGCAGAAAGTTTTATTGCACAAAAGAAAAATCGGTCTTGTGGTAGAAACTGGAGAAAAGTTCCTTTTGCGGCAAAAGCAGAGGATAAGCTCACTTTTTAGTGTCTTTCTTTGGACTATGGACTCAATGTTTGCGCACAAACTAGCAACGGTAGAATGGTACTTTGGAGCCCATTCCGCAAAGCGCCAGACCCAACTTCCTTCTTAGAAAAAGCCTAGACTAAGCGTTGTCCAATAACATTAAGACGTGCATTTAAGGTACAAGAAACATAAAAAGAACCCTCGACAATTTGAAAAATAAATAAATGAGAAAATTTGACTACAAACTTGGTTGTAGTTTAAAGCTAAAATTTCTATTAAAATAATTAACATGACTACATATTTTGAAAATTTAATTCTTAGATTGCATGTTGTTTATAATTAACACACATGTCAAATTTCGTGTAAATCGTATGTTATTTAATATTCGATTTATAAACTTATTTTTTATGCATAATTTTAGATTTCAAAATTAATGACATAACTATTGATCTTTGATTTTTTGAAAATTTTGCAAGCATAGAGAATATAAGTAGAAAATGTAATTCATTGGTGGATTTGTTAAACTTTACATCTAATAAAAAAATATTGAGGGGAGTTGAAGCCTTAAGCTACATCCAAGCTTATGGTCAAACTTTGTCCATAAATAAATACATTCTTTTTAAATTACAAGAGAAAAACACAATTTGCATGTTAAAAGGGGATCACACTGCTTAGATGCCAATCAAATAATACCAACATGATGAGTCTTTTTCTTTTTCTTTTTTTAATTTAAATAATTCAATAGTTACAAAGAGATGAGGGATTTGAATCTTGAATGTCTTTGTTAGAAATAACATAAAATGCCGACTAGTTGAGTTATAAGGCTCTCGGTAACATGATAAGTCTCTTAAATATGTTGGTGAAATTGCTTGAACAAATTATTTTAGTTGGAAAATTTTATTGGTATAGGTTAGATGATTCATGGATAAATCTAGATCATGCATTGAGATATTGGAGAAGATTAAAGAACAAAGTTTTTAATCAAAAGCTTAGATCATAATAGGTTTGTGGCTGTCAACAATGAAGAAGTTAACCATAGAACGATGTTTGGACATTTGTCGTTGTTAGAAATTGAGCTGGTTTTGTCCCAATTCATAAACCATGGCCCATGGATCGTTCACATGGTTTTCTGATAAGTAAGTTTAAATTTTAAATTTAAACTAACTGATATTAAAATGAGTTATCAAGATCAGTAGTGGAATAATTTAAACTTAACAGTTGAATACTTTTAAGGATCACATATCAGGAAGTGGATAAATCCCCACTAGTATTTAAAGTACTCCCATCAATCAGATTAAGAACTACAGTAATATTTTTGTCAGTGGATCTGAAATATACGCTCAAATTGTTGAGAAAGCTTAGAAGATTGGAATTGGTGTAATGGTGTTTCAGTTAATTTTGTCATCCCAAAAGTTGTTGTTAGATGATTTTGTGGAACTAAAGCACCTTCAAATTGAAGTTAAAATCAATTGATGAAACAAGTCCACCTCAACATTTGAATGTGAATCACCTGTTAAACCTTTAAAATTTCTTTAGTTTATATTTGTTTCATAAATTGAAGAATCCATCTAACATTATAAATATTAATGAATTCTATCAAAACCTGACTAAACTTACCTTATCGGCCTCAAGACTGAAAGAAACGTCTACTTGGAATGACCTTTCCAAAAAAAGTTACCAATATCTTATGCAGGGTCATCTCTTTCTCGAGTATCAAAGTAAAGGATGGAGCTAGCTTTCTATAATTTTGCAATATATTTGGAGAATTTAAGTTAATACTAGAACCAGGAGTTGATGGAGCTAGCTCTCTATAATTTTGTAATATATTTGGTGAATTTAAGCTAATACTAGAACTAAGACAAGAACTCACATCATTTTTAACCCCTGAAACGGTTAAATGATTGGGTGTTTTGTCCAATAATAAATGTTATTCCGCAAAAAATAAAAATAAATAAATGTTATGTGTCACTTTTAAAATTTTCAAATCTTTTTTTTTTTATAATATATATAGAAATATAAAATATCCTTTAAAAAATCTGGCTGTAAAGCTGTAGATATTTCCTATATATTCCTTTGTTTATCCACCACATTTTAATCAGTAGATCATCAAAGTACTCATTAGCAAAAAGGAAATGAACTAATCAATTGTCTAGTACCTTTGCTTCCACCTTCTCCAATTACAACTAAATTATCCAAAAATTATAGCTAGATCCAGCTCCCACCTGTAGCAAACCCAACAAAATTAGTTTTGAATCGCACCAATTTCAATAGGAAATCTATGTAATTCAACAGATTATGACTATGCTATCAAGAACTATGCACTACTCACTGTGCTTCTTGAACATCTTAGTCTTACCTCTTTTGGCTGATACAAAATCTATACTTAGTATTTGGACTTTTGTTTGTACAAGATGTATCCATTCTTCTTCTTCTTCTCTCTCAATGTAATGGGAGGTGTATCATGTAATTAATAAAGGGAGAGGAGGGGAAAATGATTACTAAGGTTTAAATAATAATTTTAAATGGAATAATTGGCAAAACAAGAGATGAACAATTAGAAAATCATAAGGATTAAGATTCAAGTCTTCAAGAGAGAGTTTCAAATACATATACTTAGATTATGTTATAGTAGAATTCAATCTCAGATAAAATTAATCAAAAAAAAAAATCACAAGTGACATGGCAATCCAAGTAAAATATTTTTTTTTTTGAGCAAATCCAAGTAAAATAAATTTAAGCCAAATAAAATTCCCAACAAATAGCATTTATTTAGTTAAATTCAATATGGGAACATTTAACCACAAAAGTGACCAAACTACACATTGCATTATGATGGCAATGTGACTAATAAACTAAATGTTATATTCTTTTATAGTTATAACGTGATTACATGAATCAAAGATTCCAATAATCTAACATTACAATGCAATATAATATTATGCGAACCAATGTTGGTAACTCTATTGTAAAATTCTATTTAACGAATTGAGAAACGAGTGAGTTAGATTTTGTAACGTCATCAAATTTTTAAATAGATACTAAAACAAAGTTAGTAAATATTTATTTAAATAGATACTAAAATTATGTTAGTCAATATTTATTTAAGGATCCTCTTAACGGATGCTCTTAAAACATTTGTTAATGAATCATTTTAAGAATTTTTTTTATTTACTTTTATGAGAAATATAAAAATCTGTAAAAAAAAAATCAATTATTTTTTTCTTTTCTCACAAAAAGTTTCTAAAAATATTTCAAAACAAATGCTTTAGGTCATCGGTTAACTTTTTCATTTTATTTAAAGGAAAAAGTTAACGGAATACCTTAAGGATATTGATTTATAAAATATTTTTGAAAATTTTTTATGAGAAAAGAAAAGAAGTAATTAATTTTTTTAACTGCATTTTATATTTTCAATAAAAATTCTGTCAAAACTTTTTTAAAATAGTTTATTAACGATTGTCACTAGGAAAATCCGTTACCAATACATTAATATAAATAGGAATGTGATAAAGTCCAACATAGGAGTATGATCTTAATATTAATTTGATGCAACTAGTTATACACTTTGCGACAGAGTATCTCTCCCAATCATTCACTAACCTCGCTCAGTTAAACCTTAATTATTAAGCTCAAAAATATTAAAGTAAGCCAGCAAAGCAAAGCAAAACCCAAAGTACAATAAAATTTCTATAGACTGTGACTCACTCACTAGAAACTAAAAAGTCTCTTACTTCACACTTTCAGACACAAAAAAACAAAGGCCGACTCTTTCTTACCTCAATTCAGAATCTCAGATCCAGAACCTTCTCTGTGTCCAAAATCTTTGGATCGAAAAATGACGTGGCCGTCCGGTTCCTCCCGTACGGTTCTGACCTTGCTGCAGCTGTTGCTGTTGTACTTTGCGTGCAGTGAGTACGAGACGGTACAAGCGTCGGTGCACGAATATTCCGGCGACAGATTCGTCGCCAAAGGCGGCGCCTTCGTCGTCCACGGCGGCAGCGAGGGAATTTACTCTTCTGCCCCTACTCACCGCAATTCCACCTCCCTCACCGACAATGGCGACTCGTACATTCGGTAATTTTTGAAGAATCTGTGCTTAACTTTTGTTTCAATTATGTGAATTTTGTTGAGATCTGGTGCGAAAATGTGTGTGTGAGTTTGATGCGAACTGAAATTTAGGGGGGCTGAGATTATTGAGTATATGAAGTATGAGCAATACGATAATGACTGAATTACGCTTTTGAAGAATATAAATGAACATTCGGATTCTTGCACTAAGTCAAAATTTCATTTCTGTCAATCTAACTGTTAATCTGTATGTATTTTCATACTAAGATGTTGAATTTGGTGAATAAAATTGACGAGAGAGAGAATGATGGAAGAGTGATTTGATTCAAGTCGTGGGAATGAAAGTAAGATCTAAAATAACACCTTTAGAAGTAGTAAAAAAAAAGGACATGTTAATTAAGGAGATTATTGAGAGTATGATTTTGGATAAGATAGAATGGCGCGGAAGAATACACTCGAATGAATCCGATTAGTTTGTTGAGGATATGTTCTTGACCTTGTAGTTCTGGAACTAAGGCTTTGGGTGCGTTTGTATAAACGGTTGCAAAATTGTGTTTTGAGTTTAAAATGAGCGTTTATAAAAAAAGTTACGAGTAGTTGCTGTTGCAAAATAGAGTTTCGGGGTTTTAAAAACGCTCTTTTAGGCTCCCAAAACACCTAACCAAACAGGCCATTTGTATTGTTGTAGTTGAGGGAAATTGATCACAACTTGAGAGCCTCTAATAAATCATTTTTTTTCCATGAATTAATGAAGTTAAAAAAGTGAAGTTGTTACATGGTTTAACTGCGGAATTTGTATGAAATAAAGAAAAGGGTTGTGTGTTCTCTCAACATGCTGGTTATAATATGTGAGAAATTTTTTGAATTTTTGTACTGGCGAGGGCATTAGTGTTCTACGGATAAGGGTGATGCAGTTTTAAGTGTAGCTTTTAATGAAGTTGATGGTGTTCATTTTACATTAAGAGAAATATATTGATAGAACTAGCATACACTTTTAACATTTTTCAACATTTCTCTCTTGCATTGTGGTCTCCATGTTTGAATTATTTGTTCCCAATGCCTGACGTTATGTGGTAATATGAAACCAGTTTTGAGAAGGTTAAATTCCGGAGAGGCAAGGAATTGGCCAACTTCAGCTCGGGGTTGCTGCACGCCATTGTTTTTGAGGTGGAAGATAGAGAGACGATTGGGGGTTCAGCCTATGGGGGTCAAAGAGCTGTTTGTTGCACAGCAGATCTTGCAAAACTAGGTGTCTGTTCAGAAGGAGAAATCATTCACCGCCCATCTACTGAGAATCCTGGTTGGCCCAAAGTGTTTGGTGTCTCATTTGATTTAGATGAAGAAGTTGCAACGTTGCCATCGAAATCCATAGAGATAACTAAAACTGGAATGTATAACGTGTATTTCATTCATTGTGATCCAAAGCTTAAAGATTTGACTGTGGAGGGAAAATCAATATGGAAAAATCCTGCTGGTTACTTACCTGGTAGAATGGCACCACTTATGAATTTCTATGGATTCATGTCCTTTGCTTTCGTGATACTTGGGATCTTTTGGTTCTCTCAGTATGCAAGATTTTGGAGAGAAGTTCTTCCATTGCAGAACTGCATAACAATAGTGATAGCACTGGGCATGTTTGAGATGACTCTTTGGTATTTTGAATATGCTGAATTCAATGAGACTGGAATCAGACCAACTGGGATAACCATGTGGGCTGTCACCTTTGGTGCTGTTAAACGTACGGTAGCTCGTTTGATAATGTTAATGGTTTCGATGGGCTTTGGTGTTGTAAGACCTACCCTTGGTGGGCTTACATCAAAGGTGGTCATGCTTGGAGCCACCTTCTTTGTGGCATCTGAAGTTCTTGAGTTGGTAGAAAATGTTGGTGCAATAAGCGATCTTTCAGGAAAGGCAAGACTCTTTTTGGTTCTTCCTGTAGCAGTCTTGGATGCTTTCTTCATTCTTTGGATATTTACTTCCCTCTCTGCAACTTTAAGTAAGCTTCAGGTACTTGGTTTGCATCTTCTCTTATTCATATTTTATTATGTTTCTTGAAGATCTTATGGTTTTGATGGCTACTTCTTTTGTCCCTTAATGCTAAGTAAGTGGGTCATAGGCATAACAGAGTAGTGTCGGACATGGCCTTTCTCTTGTGTTCTCAAATTGAAAACAAACTAAGCATCTATATACAATTATGACCCTTCTTAAGTTATCTGTAGGCTAAGCTTAAATGAATTTTCTGTTTGATAATAATAGGAATCAACATAACGTTTTCTCAAAGTGCTTTGTGCTGCACCAACGGAAATGTGTTTGGTGTTGTTTTTGTAAAAATTAAGAGAACAATAGAAGATTGAAATCCTGAATGTTCATTATCTGTCTCTTGGTTTGTAATCTTCCCTACACCTGTCCATTCACAATAGGCCCTGACAATTAAACTCTGTGAAACCTTTTACCTGTTTGTGCCTTATATGCTGGAATTGGGTGGGTTTGCTTAAGCCCTAAGCTTCATTAATGCCTCCTCTTCTTATTTTGTATCTTAATAAACAAATATCTAGATGATGACTTTTATTTGCTTATGTGGTGTGACAGGCTAGACGGATGGTTGTTAAACTGGATATTTACAGGAAGTTTACAAATGCTTTGGCCGTAGCTGTTATCGTGTCTGTGGGCTGGATATGCTATGAGGTAATCCACACATTGGCACTTACATATGTCTAAGAAGTAAGAAGATTAGGAAAAGACTGTGAACTACTAGCATTTTCAAGAAAATTGTTTTATCTGCCAAATGACTTGTTTGACTACTAGCTGAATCTATATCATCTATAGAAACCTGGTAAATGTGAAAAAAGATGATAAGAAATTTTCATTAAATAAACTCAGAGGAACAAAAACAATGGTGTTAAAAACTCACCAGTTTTAATTGTTTTATTTATATGAACCTACCTTTATATATGGTATAGATTGGGTGTTTAAATGGATTGAAGTTATGTTTTTAAGATGGATTGGAAATGGAACTAGGTGGTCTGCCATCATTCTAAATCCTATATAATTTTAGGACAGGTTGGATTGGAAATTCCCAAACCAGATGGTATGAACCTATTTTATTCTTGGATAACTAAGCTTTTACTTTATGTCTACAAAGGTTGGGAAATTAGGATGACTATTTGTTTGGATCATTTTTTTTTTAATCCTGCTTTCTTTGGTAAATTTGGTAACATGGTCACTTGTTATATGATTCTCAACTTTGTATTTGCAGCTTCATATGAAGTCTTTTGTAACATATTTCACAACTTTGTACTCTGCAGCTTTATTTCAAATCAATTGATGTTTACAACGAGAAGTGGCAGAATGCGTGGATCATCCCTGCATTCTGGCAAGTCCTGTCTTTCTCTCTTCTTTGTGTCATATGTTCTCTCTGGGCGCCTTCTCAGAACTCAACACGGTAAAAGCCAACAAAAAATAAAAATATTTCATTTTTAGGTCCAAACGGCACATATCTTGGTTAAAGAACTCTGTTCCCACTTGTTTTTCTCTTCTTGACAGATACACTTACACTGACGATGGAAGCGAAGAGTTTGACAGAGACGATACAACTCTGACTCTCATAAAACCAGCCCCATTGCCTTCCAATGATTTCCGAAGTGCGCCTGAAGCTAGATCAGTGCAAGACAGCAATGGATTATTGAATGGTGATATGGAAGAAGACAAGACCGAGTAAATTTTAAACCCATCTGCTAGTTTATTATTATCATCATTTACAATCCTCAGCTGCTCCCCTGAATCCAACGCTAGCAAGTATACAGGAATAGGGATCATGATACGAAAATTCCACGTTGCAATTGTCACATGACTTTTGTATTTAAATTATCCCTAGTTCCTATCAAAAAAAAAAAAATTATCCCTAGTTAGTTTTTTTTTCTATGTATTTGTTAAATTGGTTATTGTATTGCTTATTTATTGCTGTAAACGAAGGAAGAGTCAATGGAGATTAGTGGTATGATTAAATAAAATTAATAGGTTTATTTGTAAGGAAAATTCCTTTAGAGAGAAATTTTGTTGAATGGAATGATGTGAATTCTGCCCAACTAACTGACGACTTGTGTATTTCTTCTTTGTCGAATGTCGTTTTCCTTTTTGATTCACGTAAACTATTAGTCTTCTTTTCTTTCTTTTGTTTTTAAACCGCACGTTAGGTTTGTCCTTGCAAAATTAGTGCATCTAATTTAGGGGACCAGCCAATGCGTTCCACGTCTACATCTAATCTCTATAGCATCTGGGTTCAACGTTCATAATTTGATAAATTCTGTTTGGGATGGCAAAGCAAAGCATTGCTCTTATGAGTTATGACATGGATGTCATGTCATATCATGCTCGCGGCTGCCTTTTATTGACTCTGAATACTTTTATCTTTTTCTTTCTTTCCTTGGAATGATTGGATGCTGCATAAAGAAAGTTAGAATTAGATTGTGCGGTTGGTAGCTTGCTTTAAAACGGGATGATTGGCATTCGTGCCTTGGTTTGAGGTTTGAGCAGCCAGTAGGAATGGACTTTTTGATGCTTTAATCCCACCATTAAGGTCTACTCAAGTCTCTCACGCACTTCAACTAACTACCAGGAAAATTCCCTATTAGGGATGACCTAAGGTATTGGTAGAAGATTTGAATCTCAAATTTTCATTGAGATCCTTGAGGCCTAAAACCCACTAGATTAACGATTCAACCTTGGGATTTTACGGCATTTTTACCATTAAGAAAAAAAAAAAAAAAAAACCCTTTTAAGATTTATTATTTATTTGAGTAATTATTATGTGCTCATGGTGATATAATGCTCTCTTTCATTCATATAAGATCCTATTAATTAAATTCATAATAAGGTCCCCATGAGAGTAAGAGATTTCTCTGTTCAATTTCTTCTATTGCTTGATAAAAGAATTTGGACACAACGTATGCCGACATGTCAAGCTATCCATTCCACCATGAATGTGAGATTTTCCTATTTAATCCTTCTATTGACTGATAAAATAATTTGGACAACACGTCAAGCTATCCACTCCTTATTTCTATTTCGTGATGCATCCAACCATCTAAAACTTCATTGGAAAGCTAATTATAAAATTTACAACTTGAAATCTTGTTTATTCATACACAAGACCTTTCTAGCAGGGTTCATGATACTTGAATTTATTTATTCCTACCAGTGGTAAGATATTCGTTCTTCAAATTAGGACATATCTGACATGTTAAATATATGTGGCCAAGGTCACAAGGTTTTATAGTAACACCCGCACTTTATAAAGAATGCACTCTGAAAGATGAATGCGTCACTCTCAACCTTGTATGGCTTAAAAGCTTGGTTTCCACTACACAAATGGTAGCAGCTCCCTATGACTACCAAACATACAATGTCAGATTTTCCCACTACATTCAGGGGACCCTTTTACACCCATTGAAAATGTTTGATTACATTTTTTTTACACATGATCTTGATTTGGTTGAATAAAGTATATTATGTGAAATTTCGATAATTAATAATTGAGAAATGCTAACGAGTGCCCTTAAGACACTGATTAATAATTCATTTAAAAAAAAATTTTATGGAGAATGAAAAAAAAGTAATTAATATTTTGTCAGCTTTTTTTCATTTTCCATAAAAGTGGTACCAAAACTTTCCTAAAATGGATTATTAATAACTACCCTAAGGACACTCATTAGCATATCCCTTGATTATTATATGTATATCCATATCGGATCAAGTGCAGGTTCATGTTGTTTACCCTTTTCAGGTTCTCTTTTCTGTGCCCAATCAGTGCTCAACTTTTTGAGCTCAAGTGTGTCCATAGGTTGGGTGGGAGAGAGATGCAATAAATAGCTAAAAACAAATTAAATCCAATTACCTTTGGACTTAAAAGAATATAACAAGACTAAGAATTTTTTCAGGTAATCGTATAATAAAGACATAGAAATATTCCAAATATGGTCCTAACAACTCAGAACACACGTACACAACCAAAAAGGAAAAATAAAGGGTCAGAATCAGAATCAAAATTTTCAGCTACTACTAGATACTCACACGACATCCTGTAAGTAGAATCAATCTACCTAATTATCACACTTTAGATTGAGAAAAATACCAAGTAGGAACCTCTATTAGCATGAAATATTAAATCAGAATCACATAGAAGGTGCAGCAATCAAACTTAAAAGTCCATTAATATATCTTATAGGTGATGCAGCTCAAAAGGAGATGGGAGGATTGAGCAAGCAACAATGGACATAGAGTTGCGGGGTTTAACTGCAAAATTACATGGATTTTGCCATATTTGAATAATTGAATCTATATACATGGGTTTTGCCCTTTACACATATTAAGCAATTCTCCACTAGGTTTTCTATGCGATTATCCAATTTCCAATTTGTTCTCATCAAGGCCAGAAACTTAACATGGTACAGAAGTCATTCGAAGCTTGAAAAGGAAACGGCCACTTCAACGCATGTTGATCTAAGATTCAGTTTCCCATATATGCATCTTAACAAAGGGCAAAAATACAACATGGTATTAAGAGTCATCTGAAGCTATAAAAGGAAACTGCTTGCTGACATTATAGAGCAAAAGAAAACACACATGCAACAATGCGAATATAAACAAATGAAACCAAAATCTAGAACGCGGTAACAACATAAATAACATGCTTACAGTGCAGAAGCATTCAGGCTGAAGGGACTTTTGCGCGATCCTGGGGAGCTACAACTGACCTTCCCAACGAATATCCTATGCAGAACTTTTTTCACAAATCAGAGGCTCTGGAAATCCCAGATTGATCAGCACCACATCACCCAAACACTCCACAAAAAATTAAAAGAATCCTTCCTAGTTTCTAATTTCCCAAAATTCGGTCACTTCCCACTTCACTTCAATCCATTAGCTAGATCTCCTCCTTATGTGCTGGGATACAGGGTACCCCTCGAAGAAATCCAACACAGCAGTCTCCAAATCATCAACCGAGTACTTGATGTAATTCTCCGGGTGCTTTCCACTCTCAATATGGGCCCTGAACCGCCCCAGAAACGACCTATAAGCCGGAAGTAACTTCTCCGATATAGATATCCTCAGCTCCTCCCTAAGCTGAGCATCGGGCACCAACCACATCGCCTGATTCCTATGAACATCCTCGAACATGGCGTTAAACGACTTAAACCTCTCTCTCAATGCACTTTTCGACACCCCAGATGAAAAACTCCCACTCACATGTAACCCTTCATCTCTCAAACAATACAACACCCTAACCCAAGTAGCCCTCTGATAATTCGTCGCAGCCTGCCTAAACTTCCCAGTTAGCTTCTTCAGATAATCATCCCCAATCATTTCTCTCAACTCAGGTGACCCTTTCACCTTTTGCACAATGTAGTGCACATTGTTCATCATAAACAAATGTGCCAATGAAGTATCTTTGTAATGCTTAGACTTTCCCTCCAAATTGAATTGCAAAATCACAATCACCCAAATCAAATGAAATGCCAAAGGAGTCTTCCCTTCCAACTCATCAGCAAACTCCATATCAGGAGTCGTCGGATCACTCCCATATCGGGTTCCGGTCGACGGTTTTGACACGATAAGTTCAATCAAAGTTTGCTTATAATCCGAAATCAAACTTATATAATTCATCACATACCTCGTCAGCGGGTGTATCGTTCCGCCGGGCACCGGAACCCTAGACGGCTCGCGAAGAACCGCGTTTTCGAACTCCGATAAGATCCCCCTCGCCGCCTCGGCGAGCCGAGACAGAATCTCCGCCGCTTGAATCCGAATCGACTCGGCCGTTTTCGCTTCGAAAACGACGTCGATGTCTGGAATCAAAACCATCAAAGCATCGTGTAAGTCCAGAATCTTGAACAGCTTCTCCGGCGATCGGCGGCTGATACTGATCGCTTCGAAGAGATTGAACAGCTGAATCGCCGGACCTTTCACGGTCTCGACGAAGCACGCATCGTCGATATCGGTTCCCAAATTCTCGAAAATTTGCTCGCAGAGCTTCTTCTCGCTCGCGAACAAAACCCTAACGCAAACCTTCGCGGCCCGAATCCACCGTCGGATCTTCGCTTCGAGCTGATCCCACTCCAGCCTCTGCACATCGCCGATGCTCAGCTTCTCGATCCCGAGCCGCCGGAAACTCGCGTCCACCGCCGATTTCCGAACGCTGCCGTACACCTGAATACACTCCCGCAAGTAACCGGCGGCGATCATCCTCTCCGCGATGCTCCTCAGGTCGTAGATCGCATCCGACGGCACCAAATCGATCTCGCGGATACTGCTAGTAGTTCGGTAACTCGATCTACTGCTACCAGCACCATCAGAAACCGAATCTCCACCTTCTCCTTCACCTTCCTCCTGCTCCTCCCGCTGCTGAGCGAGCTTCAAGCTCATATTCAAATTCAAATTCAAATCCTGATCGCGCTCGCCCTCGTCCTCTTGATCGTCGACTTGACCGTGAGAGTGAGTCGACGAGCTCGGATCGGAGCTGAACGAAATCGACTCGGCTTCAAGAGGAGCAGTGTGACTCAGCAGAATATTCCGAAACTCGTCCTCCAGCCGAGCCATGGCGATCCGAATCGTCGAGTTCAAACCGCTTTCGTCGCTGTTGCTGTTGCTGCTGCTTTCGCTGTTGATGGTGGTGGAAGATAGCGACCGTTGGATTTCATCGACGGCTTGTAAGTAACGATCAACTTCGTTCCGATCAGAATCGAAAATCATTTTCTCTCTAGCTTCTTCCGATGCGGTTGAGTCCCACCGTAGGATTATACCCTCCGCTTCATCCAACGGTGTTCGTTTATCCTCCGGTGGCTCCATTAACAAACAAAAAAAAAAAAAAATCTTAATAGTAAAAAGAGAGGGTTTTTGATTTTTGGTTACGGTGGTGGTGGAGATATTTAGGGAAAGAAAGAGATTGGATTGGAATAATAGGGAAAATTGAGGGTGTGGGAATGACTGACTGACTGACTGTTTGTGTTTTTGTCTTGGAGTGTGGATTTTTGGAGAGACTGTTGTGTGTGTATGTTGTGTTGTGAATTGTACGAGTATTAACGAAAAGAAAGGAGTGGGAGAAATGATTGACTTCACAATTTTGACTTTCTGACTTTTCTTTGTGTGTTTGGTTTGTTAAACTGATAACGGGATGTTTAACTGTCCATGTTTTTCTACTTACGGTAAAAACAATGTGTTTTTAGAGAAAATAATGATTAAGGCATGATTAGATACCGCTTATTTTGTTAAAATTTAAAAATTAAAAATGCAGTAACAAAATAGTTTTAAAATGTGAACAGTAGCCGTAGATTCCAGTTTTAAAATATTACCATGGGTCTTTATTTGTTGGCTGAACAGTAACTGTGGGTTTCAATTTTAAAATGTGAACAATAACGTTGAGTCCATTATTTCAAACGCTAAACACAGACGTGGGGCACAAAATGTGCTTTCCAAACATAGGCTTAGTAACACCTCATTCATAGTAAGCACAAGAATATAGGGAATGGCTTAAAATACGGCACACACTCAAAAGAACCTTCTAAATATAAACTTAGATGAAGAAGGAGATGGACTACTATCTTTGGATACTTTTAAAACTTATCTCATACATATATAATTCTAGAGGGCGAGAACAATACAATTTTTACTAATTAAATCTTACAAGCTAATGTATTATAATACAAAAATAATAATAATTAATTTCTATGTTTTTTTTTATGTGACATCATTCACATTTATTACGATGTAGTCTATAGATCTCTTTTTAAGTAGAATTAGTACTACCCTTAGCATATTTCAATCTTAAATAATGACAAATATATGTAAATAAACTTCAAATTTATTTAAAGATAGAACAAAATAAGTAATGTTTTGTATGTGTCAAAATAAGTAATTTTACATGGAAATAAGCAAGATACATTATACATAGTCTTAGATGAAGTAATTGTTTTTGAGATTAAATTAATAAGGATGCGGCGTAAAACACAAATTTTACCCCTCCAATTAATTCTAATACCCATTTAAAAATCTAACTTAAGTTTATTGAGATATTATTATGTGTGGTAGGATGTATTGAATTTTAAATAAAAAACTGACGTGACAATCTCTTAATGGATAGTGTAAAACATGAGTTTTACACTCCATCCTTACCAAATTCGAACTCATTGTTTTTTCATACTTACCAAAATTATCAAATAATTATGATTATTAAATGACTGTATATGTAGAGTGATTATTATATACACACATGCAGACATGCTGCAATATCATATTCAAAATTTATCGAAACCACCCTAAGTGCTAAAACTTAGAGAAGAGAGAGAGATGAAGACACAAATATATTATATATCTCTCTTAATATGAATTGTTTTTCATTGTTATTTTTTTTCTTTTTCAATAAGTATTTTAATTCTTTTCTATAGTAACAATCAAATTCCAATCAATGACCCACATTCAAGATTGATAACAACAAAAAACTTTTCTAATTACGCTAACTAAAATCAAGAGTAGTATCTTAATTTAAGAGACATTGACAATACAATAGCACTCAACCAATTAAAGAGTAACCTGATAGACTAATTTTAAGGTAAATCAATGAAAGCAACGTTACATATACACTTATATATTCTAATTTTCTTGTTGGGACTTGGGAGTTGAACGGTGTATAGTTTGTGTCCATTAGACTTCAAGTCTTCAACAGTAACGTACTGATTTTTTTCTATTGGAAAGACAAGGCATCTTTTGAAATACTTGAACTATATCGAAATTTGATTGGTCTTGTTCAAAAAAAAAAAAAAAAAAATTTGATTGGTCCAATCAGGCTTACATACCTTGTCTTTTTTTTTTCTTTTTTTTTTTTTGGAGGATACAACCAGGCCACCTTACTTTAAAAGGGTTTATATTGCATGTCTAACCAGGCCACCTTACTTTAAAAGCGTTTATATTGCATCCATGTGTCTAACCCGAAGCCCGCATGGTGATCTAGCAAGAAAATGATTGAATTTTTATTAACATAACATGTGGAGTTTAAAATGAATGATGAAGTATAAGATGTTATTTCAAATATGTAATATTATTAGTGTTTTTATTTGAGTTAAATCTTCAAAGTTCAAAATGCAAATCAACGTGGGAGTTTCAATTAGTTTAATTGATAAAAAAAAAAAAAAATTGTTTCGAATAAAGGGAATGAATTCAAATATGAATTTATATATTATTATTGTAACTATGAAATTATTTATATATATAAAAAGTAATTGTTAGTGTAGGGGAGAAATTTGTTTCAGCCCCTTGCAAGCTCATTGTCCTCTTTGGATAGTCAGGCCCGCAAGGTTTTGTCCTCTTCGGCCGAGTGTAGGCAAGCCAAGGGGGGTTTCATAGTCTCAGCCCCAAGACTTGGAGTCCCACATCGGTTAGAGAAGCGCCCCACTAGTGCTTTATATGCTTCTGGAGCTTGCACTAGTGTACCACTACTTATTTGCTTCTAGAGCTTTATATGCTTCTGGAGCTTGCACTAGTGTACCACTCATGTAGTGGTACACTAGTGCAAGCTCCAGAAGCATATAAAGCACTAGTGGGGCGCTTCTCTAACCGATGTGGGACTCCAAGTCTTGGGGCTGAGACTATGAAACCCCCCTTGGCTTGCCTACACTAGGCCGAATAGGACAAAACCTTGCGGGCCTGGCTACCCAAAGAGGACAATGAGCTTGCAAGGGGCTGAAACAAATTTCTCCCCTACAGTTAGGTATACATGTATAAGTAAAGTTCCACCACGGTTTTTTAGTGGAGTTTAGTGCCTTTGTTCTAGAATCCATTTTCCTCTCCCTTTTGTGTGTGTGTGTTTGTTTCTTAAAAAAAAAAAAAAGTATGAATAAAGTCGCACATTGAATAAAAATAATAAAAGTGAGTGATTAATATAAAATAATTAGACCAAAACTCATAGGCTTAAGCCTTTTGGATCCAATCCTCATGAAGGGGAACAATAGATTCAAATCTTATCATATCTAATCTCTAAAAAAAAAAAAAAAAAAAGATCTTATCATATCTATATATTTTAGCATCCATTTAAAAATTTAATTTAATTTCTTATTTTAAATATTACTCATCAAATAACAAGATATTAAATTGTGTATCTCATGATTTGTTTTAGTTAAAAAGTTAATTTAAAAAAGAAAGAATGCCTAAAGGGTGTTGTTTGCTAACAAAATTGAGGGTAATACAATTAGATACGTTTCAATAAAAATGATAGTAAGGTGCTTCCATAATCGGGAATGTAGATATATTGTAGTAGTGATGCAAATTATTATATAAAGGGTCGAGAGGTGCTACGTTCACAATATTTTTACAACATTTTCACAACAAATCATAGATGATTAGTTGTTGTTGGTTCAAATTTGAACCTAACACTGAGATTACTTTTTTGCTCCAACAATAATAACCAGTAATAATCTGCTACTTAGGATTTCTTGTAAAAATATTGTAAAAATATTGTGGACATATCATTTCTCATAAATGGTAGTGTTAACGAGTACCGCAAGGTGCGGTAAGAAAGAACTTTATGTTAATAAAGTTAACTTTTTGTCAGATTTTTGACCAATTTCATAGGGTGTAGAGTCAATAAAATCAAAATTTTGAGTTTCACTTGTAATTTCAATACTAGATTCAATCATTTCATCAATTTATACTAATTTTTTATGAGTTATGCTAACGAGTGTTCTTAGGACATTGGTTAACAATCCATTTTAGAAAAGTTTTTACACCACTTTTATGAGAAATGAAAAAAACTGTCAAAATATTAATTATTTTTTTTCCTATATATATATATATATATTTTTAAATGGATTATTAACAAATACCTTAAGGACATTTATTACCATTTTCCATTTTTTATTAAGTGAATCCCACAATAAATCATCATTAATGAACACCTTACTGTGTCAATTAACATTTCACTTAAATATATATACACTATTTGGTGATATTGAAAAACCACAAAAAGTAAAAAAAGTACATCTCATAAAGTAATATGAAAGTTGTCATGAATCTTCCTTTGTATGTGATTTTTTGGTGATATATGTGCATATGTATTCCTTTCTCTCTTTTCCCCCACCTTTCTTTGTACTTTCTAGCAGGCAATGTTTGAATCTCTCATGAAAACATTGAAAAAAGAAAAAAGGGAAAAAAAAGGCAATGCTTGAATCTAAAAATTTCCAGGATTCCCATTTCCCAACTCCTTTTAACAGAGAAAGAGGTGGGCATTTTTATTTTATGGAAAAAGATGTGCATTTTACAATAAAGTGTTTCATATTAAGGCCAGTTAGGCATAAGCGTAATCTGCTGGCTTAACCTAAATTAATTCCTCTACTATAAGATTAATTAGCGAATATTTAGCAGATATTCATGTTTACCTCTGCTGCCTCGGCCAGATACAAATACAACATAAATTTAAATAATTAAAAAAAAAAACCTAATATTAGATTCAAATGATGAATTTAATGTTCTCAAAAAAAAAAAAAAATGATGAATTTAATGAAGTCAACCGATCAACTGACAAAATAGGCCGACATTCACGTGCGTGCATGCTTGCATATACGTATATAATTTGCATCAAGAATAATCAAACATTATCTTTATATAGTATAAAATAATCAAACATTATAAAATCAATTTAAAATGAACAAATTAGTAGTATTTAAAAGTTATAAGACAAACGGCGCTGGCTAAGTGGGTCTTAAGATCTCCTAATATTAATGAGATCTTGGGTTAGAAATTTCTTGTCAATATCTCGAGATCATAAAACAGGCGAATAAGGGAACTGCATACACAAGAGAAAATAGTAAAATACTCAAAAAAAATCTAAATTATGTCATTATTTATAAAAATAAAATAAAATAAAAGTTATAAGACACAAGGCACTCTCGCTAAATGGTTCTTAAGACCTCGTAATATTTATGAGATCTTGGGTTAAAAAATATTTGTTAGCATCTTGGAATCATACACCAGAAAAAATAGTCAAATACTCAAAAAGATTTGAATTATATCATTATTTATAAAAATAAAATAAAATAAAAGTTATAAGACACTATCAAGAATTTTGTAGTTTAGTACATATTGAACTATAACAACTTGGTTTGAATTCCCCCTCCCAATTAATGTACCAAAAAATAAACAAATAAATGTATAAGACACTTATTTTAAGCTGGCATAAGATTTAAATACACCATATCAGCTATCTATTTTTCTCATTAAATATTGTTTATATTTTGGAAGCTAGTGTATGGTGGATTGGAATATGCCAAGAGTACAAGTACAGCTTGTTATTAATTATCAAATTAAGAACAATCTAGAGAAGAGAGAAACATTTTATAAAAATCTTATTGGCCAGGGTACTTTTTTTTTTTTTTTTTAATTCAGAGTTGCACGAGTGGTGCAAGGTGGATTTGGAGAAACTCAACATTTTGCTGTCATTTCTAATTTCTTTGATGCTGCACACACTGCAAGAACGTGAATTAAAATTGTGTGCTAGTGCTATGCAACCGCAAGTGTAATAGATGTACAATTTAATTATTAAAGAAGTAAGAAGTTGTTATAAAATATAGGATTGGTTAATGTATATTCTTAGACTATACACTGATCATTAATTTTAGAAAATTTTTTATGAAAAAAAAAAAACCTTTTTGATACTAAACACTAAAAAGTTTATTAAAAAAAAAAAATGTTAGCCTCGATTGTGATCTATACCAAATGAACCCTGGTTTAATCCATTAAAGACTATATATGTATATATATATATATATATTAAAGAATGATATTGACAAAAACAAATGAGTTTCAATAAACTTAATTGGATTCATATTAATTTCATTGAATGTTCGTATACTTTCCCTATAATTAAGTTTCAATCTAAAATTATATATAAAAATTGAAACTAAGAGAAAGTTCTACTGTAAAAAGCATAGAAGTGTTTAAAGTAAGCATTTGTTTATTATTTTCATGTACATACCAATTATTCTCAAAGGCTATTACATAAACTGTATTATTAATTTGATTATTCATGTATTTCTATTAAAAATAAAATTAATATAAAAAAAGAAAATCATACATCGAATGGGGTACAAGCTAGTGTCTAATAAGATTTTGTTTATTACTGAAGATAATGTAGCTTTTAGATGTGGAATATGACAGAATATTTGGGTGAGCCTAGAAATTTGTGGCACAAAAGAACAAAACAAAACTTAAAATATTAACCTTTATTATTTGTTTTCAAATGAAGCTTCTATTTATAATGATTGTAGCGCCGAATACACGTCCTGGTTCAACGTGTTAGCATGGGAAAATGATAATTAAGTGTACGGAATATTATTGTATCCAAATTTTTAAAGGTAATACTAATCTCAGAGTTAAGGTGGGTTACAATTGTGTGCCAGGTTAGAAGCTTTAGATTTGTAACTTTTTTATATTTTATATATTCATTTTCATATATTTCCAGCTGCAGTGGTGGGCTATAAAGTATAGAAAGGTTGACTTATAAATTATAAATAAAATATTGTCAGCAAATTAATAATAATAATAATAATAATAATACTCCATAGAATATATAATAATTCTGGCAATGAGTTGGAACTTTTTTTTTTTTTTTTTTGAGGGTGAAAAATTTAATGAGTTGGAACTTAGTTCTTGAAGTTTGTTCATTGTTCTCTTGTAGAAAACTGACTCAAAAAATAAGGGAAAAGAAATTTTCGAGTTAAGGCCAAAGACATAAAGGGGGATATGGGCCATATGGCCATCTTGCATCCTTTATTCACTCAGGCCAATATTTAATTTAATTTGATCTCAAAAAGAAAAACAAAATTTTACGAGATTCATACATGATACAACTTTTTCATTATTATTTTTTCTATTTAAATAAACGAATGGTCATTTGCTTTTAATAAGTGGAAAAACATTTTGGAGCCTTGACATGCTTAGCATGGCATCTCTAGCTTCTCAAATGACCCAGCATGGAGGAGTGAGCTGTGAAGCCAAGGAAGTTTAGTTTGAGTTTCTACCATAAGATTTTAAAATCATTGTTTCAGTGAGGGCCATTTGTTAGAGGATATTTAGCATAAGCCTGAAGACCACAAAGTCAGCTCAAGGTCCATTGCAATAGCCCACTACCCGTGAAAAACCAACACATGAAATTGGGTCAAGATGGGCCTACCAAATTAATCCTCAAGATCCATGAGTTTTTTCTTCACTAATGGATCAAGTTTCCAACCCATAGATCTGGCCTAAATTGATTACAAACAGTTGTAATTAAAAGAAAGAATGGGTCAACAAATTCAACCCAAAAGGCCACTAACATGGCCCGGCGTAGGTTTAAAAGACAAAAAGGGAATGACCAAAGTTGAGAGTCACATGAGGACAGCCCATATGGCCTACATGCCTGGGTTGAATCTACACATTAGAAAAGCCTAAATAGGCACCACGAGAATTCAATACCAAGGCCCATACGTATGTGCACATCAGAATCTCAAGACCAAAGAATTTATCTCACCGATTAGGCTAATTATAGAAGGTTTAATTGATATGACCCAAGGGTTAAAAAGACTTGAATAATCATTCTATGATGAAAATAGAGAAAAAAAGAACTGAATTGAAGTCATGGATTTACCTCAGCCAGATTATATACCAATAAATGATTTTTAAATTCGAAACTCATTAGAAAGAAGGGGTAGTGTACAAGAAATCAAATCATAAAAAAATGATAGACGTCTTGAACGCCCTGAAAATGCTATGAGGTGTTTGAAAATGGTTGAAATAGTTAAATAGGAGGATCACTATGACTATAGCCATTGAGAAATTTACCAAAGACGAAAACAATTTTAGTTGTTGAATCTCTCTTTGATTGATCAATGTGTGATATTCCGAATCCTCATTACCAATGGAATGGAAATAATCTTTGGATTGATTAGAAGATCCTTTCAATTGGCTAGAATCCGTTACTTGAACGAAACTAGATCTTGTGGAATCATATTGAATATTTGACAATACATTTCGTAGCTTGCTAAAAAACCGATCCTTGTTTACTAACCACACATTGTCTACCAAATCCAATTCTCTCTCGACATTTTCCTCAAAAAATCTGATTCATGCGGTTCCTCGTTATCTGCATATGATCTCTTTTTCCCAGGTGCTTATTTTGTATAGATTTTTAGTTTAATGTTTCTATTCAGCAAACGTGGTTATTGGCAAGAACTTATTGAATTCATCATTTGGGCTCATAATAAAGTAAAAGTTGCTCCTACTATTGTCTTTCAGTGTCAGTGTCGGCCTAGCAAAGTGCTTTCACCATTGGTGCTCTTTTTGATCTCTACGCATTTCATCGTTCCACCGGAAATTCCCTCTGCCCCTATCGTACTCTAGTTTGGTAGTTTCCACTGCTTGTCCAGGGGTGAACCCTAGGATTTCCTAGTCTGAAAAGTGTATTGTTGGAACTAGGTTGAAATGCCAAGTGGCTCTAAATTCAAGGATTCTTGCTATAGCTGAACACGAGGGAAAGAACATTTCTACAGATGTTGACAAGATACTTTTATCGAGCAAGGTGGATAAGGGGAATATTATAAGCATTCCACTAATTATGTATCAACGTTCTAACAAAAATACCTGTATGCATAAAAAACCGAGGGTTCCATGAGGTAAATGCATCAAAAAATGGATATTTCTTAATTCTTTTTTGGAAAAAAAATTAATGCCTACAGTAGACAGTAGAAGGACTAATTGATTATTTTTGTCAACGTCCCAAAGATGCCAATATTAGCATTGATGGTACGTATCTGTTTGTGAGGATCCCACCAGGGTGCCTTCTACTTCTAATAGGCCATGAACTAGATCAGAATCATTCTCAATGAGTCCATAAGAAGTGATCCCCTTTTTTTCATTCGGTTCGGGTAAAAGGATCATTTTACGTCAACTTTGGATCAACCCAAAATCTAACAAATGAGCTTAGACCACTTGTGAGACCATTGGGCCTATGTTTGATGCCATGTGCAAGTAAAAAAAAATCCATGAAAAGCAAAGTTATATCTACCATCTTCCCTTTTTCCATAAATTCTCTCTCAACTAAAGTTGTCAAAGCTAAGAACTATAATGAAAGTTGTTTTGGTTTTGATTTACAGTTTTTGCATGAATATCCAAAGATACAAATATAAGGTGAGAAGTGACTGGTTGAGAAAAGACCCTCCTAAGAGAGCTTTTTCAATATTGAAAGCTATAGGAAAATCAAAAGTGTTGGAAAGGTGCTTGCTATTTGGTTGGTAATGGTGCGTCCATAAATGTTTGGTTGTACTCATGGGTACCTTGGTTACCTAAGTTCAAGACAAAACCAAAGAGTATAGAAACTCCCCAGAATCCACTAATGGTTTCAGACCTCAGAAATCATGAGTTAAACTACTGGAATGGAACCATGCTTCAAGAGCTGTTTGAGCTAGAATTTGCTCAAGTCATTTTGAGCATTCCGATCCCTTTGAGTCCAAAACCTGGTGAACTAATTTGGGTTAAGGACTCTAAAGGTGTATTCTTAGTGAAATCTACATATAGAGTAGAATAAGAAGATTTGGAGCTTAAAAGCACCTAAGAAAGTAAAGATGCTACTTTGGAGAATTGGTTCAAATTCACTACCAACTAAAGAAAATCTGATTTTAAGATTAGGGTCTAATGATAATCTTTGTCCTTTATGTGAAAGTGTTGTGAAGACATGTACTCACCTATTTTTTAAATACCCTATTGCTAGAGCAATATAGTTTGCTGGCAAGTGGGGTTTAAAATCAGACAATGCTCTAGTAAACTCGTGTAAAGATATCATCAAAGTGGTGACATAACTTTCAAAACATGGGATGTATGGACAAAAGAAGAAATTCTCAAGCTGCCCTTATATATGACCTTCACCTTTGATGGAGAAATCAAATTCTACACAATGGTGGCAAAGCTAAAATTATTGCTATTACCAGGAACATTGAAAATAGGCTCCAAGAATTAGCTTTTGCAATGATAATTGAAAAGCCATTTAGAGTGAAAGGTAATGCGAAGCACTGCCCCTTCCTACAACGGATTGGATCAAGTTGAATGTAGATGTTGCAATCTCCCATGAGTTTTCCACCTTGGTTGTAGTAGCTAGAGATAACAACGGAGAAATCATTTAGGTATGAGCTAAACTTTATGAGTTGTGTTCTCCTTTACAAGTTGAGGCAGCAACTACTCTATAGGCTCTTCAAATTGCCCTTGAGGAAAAATGGGAGCTGATTATTGTGGAAGGGGATGCAAAAACTTGTATCGAATCTCTAGTGCCTCTGAGTTCAAAGGGAAAGCAAGTGTACTGGTCCATCTTCACCTTAATCAGAAATAGTTTAAAATTGGACTAGTAGAGAATGTAATGTTGCAGCTCATGCATCTGCTAAGCTAGTTAATTAGTAGTCTTAGAAGGTCCTTTTCTTGTATTAAGTTCAACATTCCTATTGCTATTACTAATATTTGTAGGATTAATTGATCTTTTTTTGTTTCTTAGTTTTTTCTGTTAATGAAAGTCCATTTTATCACCAAAAAGAAAAAAAAAAGTTAATAAAAAAAAGATATTTCGATACTAATTAATATAAATATGTCATTTTGAAATTACTAGAGAAAGATGAGTTTCAGTTAGTTCAACTAGTGAAATTTCTGATAGTTGAATAAGAGACCTAGGGTTCAATTTCCGTCTACATCAAAAATCGATTGGTGTCTTGGTCTAATAATAATGAACTATAATTAGGAGCGAACGCCATAAGTTAAAATTCTCTTAAAAAAGAAAAAGAAATTACTAAAGAGAGAGAGAGAGAGAGAGAGGGAGAGAGACCCAAATATAGTGGCCCAATTCACCACAACTCTAATCTAATATCTTGGTTCAGTTCACCAAACATAAACAATGTGAAAAAAAAATGGGGGTATAATTGGAATTTGGATTTGATCTGAGTATCTGACACCACACCAAACCCTAACAATTCACATAAGCTTTTTTAGATAGCCTTAGCCTTTCTTTTTCTTTTTTTTGCTGAATTTTAGCCTTTGACTTTCAGTTTTTGTCAGACTGCAAAAATTGGGTAATTAAGTTACTAAATGGTAGCCTCACCCTTTCAATTATCTGTCTTGCCAAAATTGCATCTTTTTGTTGTGTGATGTCTTTTTTTTTTTTAGTGTAAGGTTTTATTCTGTTTTAGTTTCTTTGCATTTTTTTTTTTCCTGAGAAGATGGTTTATTTACAGTTGCTTTACTTGTTATATTGTGCCACATAAATGACATAATGTATATATTAGTGATTTTATTGTGATTTGATTAATTAGGATGATTTATTTTTCTGCATAAGCTTTGTAAATCTAACACAGAGCTTGTAACACCACAGAATTTGGGTCCTATTAATAAAAGTTTAAGAAAAAGTTTGGAATAGTAAATTTTATTTTTGGCTAATCATTCTTATATTTATTGACTTACTTGCAAAAACTTTAACATTAAAGTTTCAATTTTTATCCATCTTAAGTCATTCCTAGGGAGTTTGTTTACTTAGGTTTTGTTGTCCTTGATTTGGTAGTTGTGCTTTGCTTCTTGTTTTAGTTGCTATTTTTTTTTGCTGCTTATGTTTAAAGATTTTTTTGGATGAACCTGTATCTAGATAGTTGTTAATGAATTATTATTCATTCAATTTTTTTTTTTCATGATATTTTGAGGGAAATTAGAGATGCCTTAGTTTATATCTTAGCAATTTTGAGGTTTGTATGAAATTAATGAGAATTGGCACATTTGCATTAAGAAACTGTGGTGATTTTTAATTGGGTTTTCTGAATACTAAATACACTTGGTTTTAAGAAATCCATTGACCTCATTTAAGGGAAAATGTGGGAGATAAACTAGTTCACATGTTAAACTTATTGAAACTATTTTTAATAGCACTGCATTGATTGAATCTTGGTCTTAGACTAGTCTAGCTATACCCAAGGTATGTTACCATCATGGAAATTGGAGATATACTTTTCACCTCACATACAACTTTTGTCATAATTGTTCCGATCTTGTTGATACATGGATTGGCAATGTCACTGCATATAAAGCAGATGAACTTGATCTCAAGATTCACTATGTTATGTGAAGTTGGAAGCCTTTGAAGTTGCCACATACTCATAGCCTTTTCTCTTGCAAGACATTAGTGGTTCTGAAGTGTCTATGAGATATTCTTAATCTTTTCAGCGTAGGTACACATATTTTTGTTCGGGCAGATGTTAATATTTGTACATAAAATATGTGTACCTACGTTGAAACGTTTAAGTATATAACAAGACGAATGTTTACCGACACTGAAGATTGTCAGCTTCAAAATAGTTTTTGAACTAGACAGTTTAGTTCAACCAAATGTTAATATTTATACATTTGAAGCTGCAGATCATTAGGAGGAATGTTGTGCAAATAGCATATTCAAGCTTCTTGCAGCACTTTATAACTTCAAATTCCTGTCATTTTTTTTTTTCTGGTCACTCAGAGGTGAGGTCACCTTCTTTATTTATTTATTTGGATAAAGAATATGTTATTCTTGTTCAAATTGCACTTATTCCTACAATAATGTGATGGAAAAAGTGAGGTTGTAATTAAAGGCCTAATAGCGCGTTAGAGTCTCATTCCATTCCTAGACATGCATTAGTTTATATCTAGCAATTTTAAATTTGGAGCTGTTGAGTAAATTTAGAAACATAGCAAAAAGTAGGATTTATGATGGATTTATAGTTATTATGGAGTTCAATGATTAGTGTAGACATTAATGCTGATTCTAAAAATGTGTATCAAGATTGAAACCTACCTTTTGATTGTCCGAAATTAATCTTTTTTTTTCCTCTTCTTCGGTGGTAAACATATTATTTTTAGCTAATATGTGATATTGTTTGGTTGGAATTTGAAGTGAAATCTACAACTTTGACTGAATGATTGAATTAAAGTTTGAATATGATCTAATTTCTAACTATATGGTGGATATTTATATAGATACTTGAATTGGATAGGTTGGGACAATTTTTTGTTGATCTGTATAGTCACTTTATCATTTGTCTTTGAACATGATGTTGAAGAACAGTATACTATTGATATTTTCATGAACAATTTTGGTCCTGACATTTAATATGTCTCAGTAGGAGAATGCATGTATTGATAGACATTATTAATAGCAACGCAATGTCTGGCCAAGGGAAGGTGAGATGTGAATGTGATCCTCTTTCAACCGGGGTCTTTATCACTATCTGCATATGCTGATGCAAATTGGGTAGGAAATCTGTTTGATAGAAGATCAACACCAGCTTCATTGTTTTCCTTGGCTGCATCCCTATTAGTATGTGTGTTTCTTCCTCACGCACTTATGATTTGGTGTGATAATGTCTCTGCACTAGCTATCACCTCAAATCTTGTTTTCCTCACAAGAAAAGAAAATATATTGAAGTTTGACTTCCACTATTTCAGAGAATGTGTGATCTACAAAAACCTCAAAGTAAAATTTATCTCAAGCCAAGATCAGATTGTAGATGTTCTTATCAAGGACCTTCCTTATCAAAAACAAACTCATGGTTACTCCGGTGTCCATTCGTTTGAGGGAGTATGTTAGCGATCTTACTTTACCAAAGGAAATTGTCACATGATTATAGTGGCAATCAGTTTAGACTGTGGTAATTTGTGAAAGATTAGTTCAACATGTTATATAAGTTTATAACTACCATTCTAGTTTAGCAATTGAGCCTGCAACCATCTTTTGGTATAGCAGTTAGTGTAGTTAAGCTTGCATTGTTTGTTACCAGCTATTAAAGGCATATGTGTAGTCTACAGATCAAATGTTCTCTGTGATTAATTTAATTCTCTCTTAAATTCATTTTGTTCTTCCCGCAAGTATATCATTTAGTTCTCTGCACACATTTTCTGCCTTTAGTTTTTGCATAAAATCTTTTACTACAACAATTCTTTCAGTTGCATCAAAATCCAAGTTTTGTATTAGTGGCTCCTTTCTTAATATTCCGTTGAGTATGATGCCAAGCTCCAAAGTTAGGGAGATAGGTTCCAACATGAGATCTTCACACCTATAAATATTCATTAATTGCCATGTTAAACAAAAGCAATAAACTCTTAAAAAATTCAAAGCCAGAACTTTAATATAAGCGTACTTTAAAAAAAATGGAAACTTTATTAATAAAACAAAAGGGTACTCTCGTTTAAACATCTTTGAATAATAGGTAATATATAAGAAATGCACCTTGTACTATAGTATCAAAAGCTTCAAAAATTAAGGAAAAATGGTTGGATTTTCGAAGGTTTGCTCAATTGCTAACCAAACTGTTTTGGCCAACCACAAGCATTCTTTCTAGCCTTAAATCTTTTCAACTAGTAACTATCTCTACTCACATTAGATCCTTTTAAACTCAACCAAACTAAACATTGACCATTAGTTGTAACTATGCCCAAACTTTAAATTTAGTGCATCAGAACACTAGTAAGGCATGCATTTCCATGAGACACCCCAGCTGATCTTATCCTAACCTAAAATTTGTATAAGCATATCTAAAACAGCACTGCACAAGATTTTGACACAAGTGTGACAGTATCGTTCTATAGTCAATCCTTCTAGCAGTATCAACTTGTGATAGCAACAATTAATTTAAACAAGCACATAAAAAATCTTGATATTACTTGTATTGTTTTGGAATAATTTGTATATGTAAATGATGGAATCCTTTAGGGAGGACATGGCAGAATAGGATGTGGTAGGATAGTACCATGACTACACATGTTAGGTCAGAAATTTTCTGAACCACTGGATTGAGTTTGACACTTGCACAATAGACTTTGTTTGATAGGGAACGGAGCTCTGCTAAAGGTTGATGCAACCTATGTTGTGCATAAAAAGCAGAAAGCACTCCAATGCTTAAGTTAGTTCCATACTTAACAATAGAGATAAGGAAGACTATAAAAGGACTATAACCATGAATGTATAAACCAGTCCGGCGCTTAGGACATAAGGCAAGCAAAGAGGGAGAGAGAGAGAGATAATAAAGAGCCTGTGGGCTTCCCAGTAGCCCTTAGGGCATCCATTAACAAAAGACAATTTTAAAATGGAACCATTTGGATGTAGTCATTCATGGAAAAAAAAAAAAATTTGGTGGGTAGGATGAGTCATTCGTGGAGTTGGATGGGTGGGAATTGGAGGGGAAGTGAAAAATTGAAAGGAAGAAATGGAGGCAAAATGAAATGAACCAAAAGAATGTTTTAAGGGGCATTTTTGTCCTATCATACAATAATTGACTTGTTTCTATGCTTTATGACACTCCACTTGTTAACTTCATCTTCAATTCCCCTAAAAGTAGGGTCATTTAGGTAAATTAGTATAGCCTTAACGGATGCCCTTAGACCATAAATGGAACCATTTGAATGTAGTCATTCGTGAAGATTTTTAATTTTTTTTTTTTATGAAGAGTCATTCATGGAGTTAGATGGGTGGGAACAGGGAAGGAAGTGAAAAATTGAAAGGAAGAAACTGAGCAAAAATAAAATGAACTAAGAGAAGGGCTTAAGGGGCATTTATGTCCTATCATACAATAATGGGCTTGTTTCTATGCTTTATTGACACTCCCATCTAGAGGTGTTCATGGTGTGGTTTTAAGTCATTTTTAGCACCGCACTTTGCGGGATTTGGCCAAAACCATCATTGTATCGCATCTCAATTTTGCGATCACATTTGCGGTGCGGTGCGGTGTACAATATATGGTTTGGTTGGTTTTGGGGTAATATATTTTTCAAAATTTTGGACTGGATTGGCCCAACCCAAAATTGATTTTTCCTTTGTTTTGGGCCAATTTTTGAACCGTTGGGCTGTCTTTTCCTAATCAACACATGCTAGGTTGGTTTTGGTTAGCCCAAAGTTTTGTTTTTGTTTTTTTTTTTCTTTTTCTTTAAAAAAAATGGTGCTTAACAATGACATGACAATATAACACAGTCCCAGATTACACCATCAGTAACTTAGTAGCTTTAAACAAAACAAAAACCTGTAAGACAAAACAAGTATTACAAACACCAATTACTAGTTTACCATTAATAACCACAACAATATGACATAAGTTATATATATATATATATATATATATATATATATATATATAACATATGTAACAAAAAAAGTAACACAAATATATACAAGACAATACACACACACACAAAACCGCACCATACCATATTGTGCGGTGTAGTTCATTAGTACTTGTGGTGCAATACAATTACTCCATTTTGTGGGTGGTTTTGGTCAATTTAGGTGTGGTCATGTGGTTTGGGGAACACCCTTACTCTCATTCGTTGTTGACTTCATCTTCAATTCTCCATAAAAATACGGTCATTTAAGTAAATTAGAATAGCCTTATGGCCCTTACTGGATGTCTTTAGGACAACCATTAACAGAAGCCCTATTAATATATTTAAGACTTCTAAAAATACAAATTTCATAGACCCAAATATAGTGGCCCAATTCACGAAAGCTTTAATCTAAAACTAATATTCGCCTAGTTCACCAAATATAAACATTGTATAATTGAAAAAAAAAAAAAAAAAACCCAAATAGGGTGAACTAGAAGGAATTGAGATCATATACAATTGCACTATGCAATTAACCCCATGCCTTTACAAAATTTTTAAAATTTTTAACTTTAACTTTTTACTTCCTTCTAATATTTTTTTTATTTAACAATTGAGATTGAAAGTTGCTTTTTCCAACTCTCAATCTCAATCTCAACCTTTTATTGCAATTGCACCATGTGCAATTCTCTATCCAACTAGAAGTTGGGTCTGATCTGACACCCCACCGAACAATCCACACGAGTCTGATCTGACACCCCACCCAATATTTCACATAAAGTCAGTCAGAAAACCTTTATATAGCCTTTCTTTATTTTTCTTGCTGAATGGTAGCCTCAGCCTTCCAGTTATTGTCTGTCTCCCTAAATTGGGTAAAATGGTAGCCTCACTCTTTCACTTATTGTCTCTGTGTGTGATCTCTTTTGGTTTCTTTACAGTTGCTTTGCTTGTCATATTGACTCTGTGAACTGCCCTGATTCATTGTCATATATATGTGTGTGTGTGTGTGTGTGTGTGTGTGTGTGTGTGACAATTTTACTGTGATTTGATTAATTTGAATTATTTATCTTCCTGCATAAGCTTTATCTAACTCCGATCTTGTGACACCATTGAATATGGGTCCAATACATATAAATTTAAGAAAAAGTTTGGAATTGTCACCCATTTAGATTTAGACCTATGTTAATGCAAATACCATTTAAAAAAAAGGTTAGATTTGTTTTTGACCTAGTATCTGTTAAAATGTAATCATGTAACGTTTTTACCCTTAAGAGTACATTTTAGATTTAGCACTATGTTAATACCAACAAAAAAGAAAAGAAAAAAGAAAATAGATTTGTTTTTGACTTAGTATCATGTAATCATCATTTTATTTTTTGGGTAATTATTGTTGTCTCTTTTGAATTATTACAAGAGTTGCAGAGACTCCATTTAAGCTAAAATCCGTGTATATAATTGCATGAATAGCATAGGCTCTTATTAAATGAAAATTTGATGGTAAAGAATGGAGTGGTGATTAAGTACACCTTCATTTATTCTTAATGGTTTTTTACCATCAAATTTTCATTTATGCCAAAATCTGCTTGAAATTGATGAAAACATGAGAAAGATTTAAGCTAAAATTGCAAAAGGGTTTGTTGGTTTTTTTAGTGAAATTCTGTTTAAGCTAAAACCATCAGTTTGGTATAAGACTTTGTTGTTGTTGTTGTTGTACATAGCTTTCTTGTATTTTTCTCTTCATGCATTTCTGAGTGTTTGAAATGATACAATGTGGACTTGCTTGCAAAAATTTTAACATTAGAGCTTCAGTTTTTATCTTCTTAAGTCATTCCCTAGGAGTTTGTTTACTTGAGTTTTGTTGTCCTTGATTTAGTAGTCGTTCTTTGCTTGTTGTTGTAGCCGCTTTAATGCTGTGTTGTTTCCACAAATTTTGTGCTAGGTGATGGAACGGTTTTGTTTGCTGCTTGTGGTTGCAAATTTGTTTGGATGAACTGATGTATCTAATTCTTTGTTAATGAATTATTGCTTGTTCATTTTTTTTTTCATGAAATTTTGATGGAACTTGGAGATGCCTCAGTTTATATCTTAGCAATTTTGTGGCTCGTATGAAAATAAAGAGAATTGGTTAAAAAACTGTGGTTATTTTTTAATTGGGTTTTCCGATTTTGACGTACACTTGGTTTTAAGAAATCCATTCACCTCATTTTAATGGAAATTGGAGATACTAGTAATTATTGAAACTATTTTCAATACCTCTGCATTGGTTGAATCCTTGTTTTGGACTAGTCTAGTTATACCAAAGACATGTTACCACCATGGAAATTGGAGATATACTTTTCGCCTAACATACAACTTTTGCCATAACTGTTCTGATCTTGTTGATACATAAATTGGCAATGTCACTGCGCGTAAAGTGGATGAACTCAATCTCAGGATTCACAGTGATGTATGGGGTTGGAAACCTTTGAAGTTGCTACATTGTCATGGCAATTTCTCTTGCAAGACATTAGTGGATCTAAAGTATCTATGTGATATGCTTAAACGTTTTAGTGTAGGTACTCATATTTTTGTTCAGGCAGATGTTACTATTTGTACAAAAAAAATGTGTATCTACGTTTAAACGTTTTAAGTGTATCACAAGATTAATGTGTACCTATGCTAAAGATAAAACTTTTTGAACTAGACAACTTAGTTCAGGCTGTAAGAAATAGACTTTGCAGCGGAATTTAAATAATTGGTTTTTTTTCAGCATACCTCTCTTGGCCTAAACCGATGATCACACAGGAGCTTTGAGATTGTTCTACGCTATCTAGAACCAGCCTCCACGCAGACCAGCTATTCAAACACGTTCTAAATTTCAGTTTGTATGATCCGGAAACCAAAAACGTTTCTCCGACGGTGTTGCACACTACTAGAGTGATGCAAACATAACCCACAACCTAAGAGCCTCACAACACTCTGTAAACACTATGAGAAAATGTAGAATTCGTTCCCTGTACAATGGGTACCATTGTTGGTGTTTATATACACACCACTCCATTAATATTGAGTGAGATAGTGGACTTAGTGGGGTAGTGTAATGGTCTAATACCATTACTTCATAACTCCTAGATGTTACAATCTGAGGTAAATAGAGGGACATGCTCACATTGGGTGACTATCCATATTCTTTCAGTTTCTAACATCTCCCACTCATCCACTGTGGGCATGGCCTTATTATCCATCTCTCAATGTGTTTCTCAGTGCGTTCATACTGGCAAATAGGTTGTGCGACCGCCGAGCACACTTAAAAAAACATATTTGGGAGCACTATACTAAATCTTATACCAAGACCAGCATAGCAATATCCCTAAAGTGTCTCGTTATGCCCTAGACATATATTAACACATCGAATTAAGCATCTCTAACCCCTCTTGAGTTTAATACTCAGACTTATGCTTGATCCATCATAACTATCTAAATGTACTCACGATTATTTCGCTACCATAAGCGCTATAACCTGTCAACAGTGAGCACAAATATAAGGATGTGTTACAAAAATAGTCTTCCCTTTGCACTCATGTCCTTTAACTTTGGTCCAATCGCTTTCCCAGCAATGTTCCTTTAAACCGAATCCAACATGGCCATAGGTAACATGCCAAAGTAGCAGACATCAAAACCTCAACTTCAAGACATAGTCAAAAGTAACAAGGGCATAAGTAGGATCTTAATGAAAGATCCATAGGACTCACATGGTGAAGAAGCAGGGATTTATTCTCTCACCTCTGCTTTTGGTCGAGCAAGCACATGTAGTATGAAATACATGCTACGGTGGAGTTCTCTTAAGTAAGAGCGTATGTCTTAACTCAATATACCGTACAAATCTTAGTCTAGTCACTACTCAAGCGCCTAACTCGAGTCTTTTATTCGCTTGCCACCTCAAGCATCAAATAAGGTCTCGCATCTAGCTAACCACAGGCTACATGGATCATGGGCTATCCATGTATGGTCTAATCAAGATAAATATATTATAGACCTCATCTTAGTCCCAACTAAGGCGACATCTATTTGCGTCAACTATCTATATATGCTACATAAGCATTGAATGACACAATGTCTCGTCTTTGCTCACTACTCAAGCGCCAGAGGGGATTGCTCGTGTGAGTGAGACGATCTAAGCATGTCAACATACCTTTCATACCACAGAACTCATCATATGTATTTAAAACAAAATATCCCAAAATAGTACAATAAATGGTAACTAAAAACAACATATCATCATATTCTACGTAGCCCTAAACTCCTAACATGAGCCTGAAAGGCATCCCTTCCTATAGGCTTTGTAAAAGGATCAGCAATCATAAGGCTTGTAGAAATGTGTTTTAGAACCACTTCATTGTGAGCAATCATGTCTCGAATGTAGTGATATCGTATATCAATGTGTTTGGTTCTACCATGACACTTAGAATCTTTAGCATAGGCAAGTGCTGCCATGTTATCACAATGTACCGTAACGGGATCTGAGGCATCCTTAACAACCTCAAGATTCTGAATGAACCTCCTCAACCAAACTGCTTCCTGAACAGCTGCTGAACATGCTACATACTCTGCTTCCATAGTTGATAATGCTATACAGGGTTGTTTCTTGCTACTCCAAGTGATGGCGCCATTATTTAGCAAGAAAACATATCTAGATGTAGATTTGCGTTCATCTAGGTCACTACCCCAATTAGCATCACTGTAGCCAATCATACGCAAATCTGAACCCTGATAACAAAGGACGTAGTCCGCTGTCCCTTTTAGATACCTTAAGATCCCCTTGACAGCTTTCCAATGAGCAAGTCCTGGATTAGACTGAAATCTGCTGACTAATCCAACAGCATAACATATATCGGGCCGTATACACATCATTGCATACATCAAGCTTCCAACTGCATTAGCATAAGGAACACGAGCCATCTTTTCTTTTTCATCTTGAGTCTTAGGACACATATCAAGGCTTAAGCTCTCATTTTTGGCAGCTGGAGTATCTATGGATTTGCAATTATGCATTTGGAAACGCTCAAGAACTTTCTTAATGTAGGTTTGTTGTGATAAACCTAAAAGTTTTTTCGAGCGATCCCTAAGGATTTTAACCCCTAGAATATAATCTGCCTCACCCATGTCCTTCATCTCAAAGTTAGAGGACAACCACCCTTTTGTGGCGATAATCATCTCCATGTCATTACTAGCTAATAATATGTCATCGACATACAATGACAAAATAATGAAACTTCCCTTGGATCGTTTTACGTAGACACAGTGATCTTCTTCGATCATCGTAAACCCATTCGATAGAACGGCTCGATGAAATCTCAGATACCACTGTCTAGATGACTGCTTTAAAACATATATGGATCGCTTAAGTTTGCACACTTTGTGCTCTTGTCCTTTGGTCACAAAGCCAATAGGTTGATCCATATAAATTTCTTCATCTAGTTCTCCATTGAGAAAAGCTGTCTTAACGTCCATTTGGTATAATTCTAAATTTAAGTTTGCAACAATGGCCAGAATGAGTCGAACAGAGGCAAACCTCACAACCGGAGAAAAAGTTTCCTCATAGTCAACACCCTCCTTTTGAGTGTATCCTTTTGCCACTAATCGAGCTTTATACCTTTCTATTAACCCATCCGCCTTGCGTTTGATTTTGAGAAGCCATTTGTTCCCAATTGCTTTTCGCCCTGACGGTAAGTCTACCAGCTGATTTCAGCTCTCGAATCATGGAGGACATCACCCTAAGATGCTGCTTCATCCTATGTTCAGAGCGCATCTTACATGAATCAAATTTCATTGTTAAGCCACGCAGTCTGGTGGTTGATGTCCCTCCATATCTTAGTTTTAGAGCTTTCCACATGTCTTGTGCAGTTGTATACTGCTCAAATTCACCAATCAAGTCATTATGCATGCTGCTCAACATTGTAAAGCGCGCAAACAAATCCTTCTTGAGCCAACTTTCATAGGCAGCAAGATCACGTTGGTGTTGCTCAGTGCTTCCCTCATCGGGTTTACTTAACGAATGAGTTATAGTCTCTAGGACTTCTTGCTCATTCAGCACATACTGGATTTTGCGGTGCCAAATATTGTAATTTTCACCGTCCAATTTCTCTCCTTTATTGAGATTAGCAACTATACCTTTAAAAGCCATTTCACTACAAAATTTCATAAATGGGACATTACACACACATTTCAAAAATTTTGATGTTCGATCTAAAATAAACTTAGATAATCAACACACGTCGCAAGATCAAAAATTTGCTAAGCTTCCTAATCATCTCTTGCGCCACTAGTGTTTATTACTAAGCTTAATTTTAATCAATTCGTGCAAAATTATGTATGGGAGATAACGCAACTCAACCATACTCCCACTATTCCATATTTCAATTCTAAACATATTTACAAAATATATGTATTAAAAATAATTCACCAATATTTATCAATTAACTATTAAGCCAAACAAGCTATCACAATTTAAACTCATGAAAACAATTCATATAGGCATTTCATTATTTCACTAAGAAATAATTATTTCTTTTGTCACGTTAAATATAATATTTAACGTTGTATTAATATTTTTAATATCATATTTTACTAAGAAATAATAATAGAATTAAATAATTTACAAAATTAAATCAATTTCATATCATTGAAGCATATACTTTTTATGTTTCAAAAATAAATGCTAAGTTGAATAATACGTTTCGCCTCAAGAAACTCATTCATCAATAGGCTTAATAGGCATATAATAGGAAAATCTCGCAAAAGACAAAAAAGACCCAAACGTGGCAGATGGGCTTATCTTTCCAGTATATGCTAATAATAATAGAGTAAATACATAGGAGTCTATTGTGGGACCATTCCTTTTTATATTTATTAACGGTAAAACATGCCATAGGCTTTAATAGGCATAAACGTTTCACCAAGCTTTAATAGGCATAAATGTGGCCCATTGTACAGTATACGCTAAAAGAATCTTAGCAAAAACAAATACTATTTAGGTAATAAAATATTGTGGGACCCTTTTTTGTTTTTATTTAATTTGCTACCACTCTAGCCCACGCAGGTTGTCTTCAACCTTGTTCTTTCAATTTCTTTCAGCAAAAAAAAAAACGAGCTTCAGCCATGAAATTCGAAATTTTATATCTTTTTCATTTCAAGTCTATTTTTAATGTACCATATACCGATTTAAAGCTTATAACATATAGATTCATAATATGAAATCATATTTTGTAAACAGAAATCATGTAAGAGCAGTTTTGTCCTTAAAGTTTCGATGTTCTAAGTTTTGTTAAACTATATCTCATGGCACACTTAGAGATTTGCTACGAAACTTAAGGTAGATATTAATACATGTAATATAAACAACATATATTAATTTCAAGGCACGAAATGCTCAGAATCAAAACTTGCCATTGAAGGTCATGTGAGGTGCAAAGAAATTCATAGCATAACACAGAAGCATAAAACGCATTAAGAACTAATCATATATGCATATGACATCGAGAACAACCTATATATGCTCTGATACCAATGTAAGAAATAGACTTTGCAGCGAAATTTAAATAATCAGTTTTTTTCGGCATACCTCTCTTGGCCTAAACCGACGATCACACAGGAGTTTTGAGATTATTCTACGTTGTCTAGAACCAGCCTCCATGCAGACCAACTATTCAAACACGTTCTAAATTCCAGTTTGTATGATCCGGAAACCAAAAACGTTTCTCCGACGGTATTGCACACTACTAGAGTGATGCAAACATAACCCACAATCTAAGAGCCTCACAACACTCTGTAAACACTATGAGAAAATGTAGAATTCGTTTCCTGTACAATGGGTACCATTCTTGGTGTTTATATACACACCACTCCATTAATATTGAGTGGGATAGTGGACTTAGTGGGGTAGTGTAATGGTCTAATACCATTACTCCATAACTCTTACATGTTACAATCTAAGGTAAATAGAGGGACATGCTCACATTGGGTGACTGTCCATATTCTTTCAGTTTCTAACACATGCAGAAGTTAATATTTGTGAATTTGAAGCTGAAGATCATTGAAAGGAATGTTATGCAGATAGGGCATACAAGCTTCTTGCAGCACTCTATGAGGTCATATTCCTGTAAGTTTTTTCTAGTCACTCAGAGGTGAGGTCCCTTTATTTATTCAGTACATGTTATTAAATAATATTTTATTCTTGTTCAAATTGCACTTCTTCCTCCAACAATAATGGAATGGAAAAAGTAAGGTCATAATTAAAGGTTTAATAGCCGGTTAAAGTCTTATTCCATTCCCAGAAATGCATTAGTTTATATTTTAGAAATTTTGATTTGGAGTTGTTTAGTAGACTTAGAAACATAGCAGAAAGTAGGATTTATGAGGGATTTACTGTTAGTATGGAGCTCAATGAATATGATTTAATTTCTAAATATATGGTGGATAATTATATATATACTTGAATGGATAGGTTGGGACAACTTTTTGTTGATCTGTATAGTCACTTTATCATTTGTGTTTGAACATGATATTGAAGAACAATATACCTGTAATATTTCCATGAACAACTTTGGTTCTGACATTAATGTCTCAGTAGGAGAATGCATATATTGACAAACATTATTAACAGCCAATGCAATGTATGGCAGAGGGAAGGTATGATGTCATCCTCTTTCAACCTGGGTCTTTATCCCTATCTGCATATGCCGATGAAAAATTGGGCTGGGAATCCCTTTCATAGAAGATCTACATAAGGCTTCATTGTTTTCCTTGGCCACAATCCTATCAGTAGGTGTTTTTCTTTCTCACTCACATACGATCTGGTGTGATAAAGTCTCTTCACTAGCTATTGCCTCAAATCCTGTTTTCCACGCTAGAACAAAACATATTGAAGTTTGACTTCCACTTCGTCCAAGAATTTGTGGTCTGCAAAGGCCTCAAATGTAAATTTGTCTCAAGCCAGGACCAGATTGCAGATGTTCTTACCAAATGCCTTCATCTAAAAACTCATGGTTACTCTAGTCTCCATTCATTTGATGGGGGATGTTAGTGATCCTACTTTACTGAAGGAAATTGGTACGTGATTATAGTGAAACTCGATCATTGAAGACTGTTAAAATTTGTTACAGATTAGTTCAGCTTATTATAACTACAATTCTGTTATAGCAGTTAACCCTGCAACCATATTTTGGTATGGCAGTAAGTGTAGTTAATCTTGCATTGTTTGTTACCAGCTATCAAAGGCACATTTGTAGTCTAGAACAAATTTTTAAATACTGATGTACATGTTCTCTGTGATTAATGCAATTCACTTTCAAATTCTTTTTGTTCTTCTCTCAATTCTATCTCTTAGTTTTCTGCATTCATGTTCTGCATAATTGCCACAGCAAAGCTTTCAAGAGCATCAAAATCCAAGTGATGAATGGTGTTTTTATTAGAGGCTCCTTTCTTAAAATTCTGTTTATAGGTTGGGTGACCATTAAAGATAGGTTAACAACCAGGGATAGGATTGCTGAATGGGGTTACACAGGAGACTGCTAATGCGTTTTTCGTGGGGGCATCATAGAACCACGTTTTCTTTGAATGTTCCTTCACCAAAAGGATTTGGTTCACTGTCATGAGCTATTGCCTGGTAGGCCAGTACCACAAGCAGTGTGCAAATGGCAAGATAACATTAGTTGGGCAGATATCACTTGGAAGGGGAAGAGCTTGAGAGTATTTACTTTGTAAGGTTGCTCTCTAGGCTACAGTGTACCGTTTTTGGTCTCAAAGAAATGCACTCATCCATAATGGCCAAATATGGACTGAGGAGCAAACTGTGGGGAGGATCAAAAAAGATGCTAAAGGCAGGATTGAAGCAAATTCAGGCTTCCAAAGATCAACTCTAAATACTGTACTTTGCTATAAGTGGGGGGGCTCAATCCTAATCTTGTCCTTGTTTGATCAGTAGGATTTCTGTTATGAAGCTGTTCTAGGCTTTCCGGCTAGTATTTTGTTTCCTGTTTCTACTTGGGAAGGGTTAGTTTGTAGTCCCTCCTTGTTAGTGTCAGTCCTTGCTTGGTGTCTTAGTTTGGCTGTGCTAACTTGCGAGGCTGTGTTTTTTGTAAACTTTGGTTTTGTCGGTAATAAGAAGTTTCTGATTGATATAAAAAAAAAAAAAACCCTAGTATGATGCTAAACTCCAAAGCTGGGGAGATAGCTACCAACATGAGATCCTCACACCTGCAAATATTGATAGATTGCCATGTTAAACAAAAACAATGAACTCTAAAAAAATGATGGAAAATTTTTTAAGTGTACTTTTTTTTTATGATGGAAATTTTATTAAGAGAGATGCACCACACAATATGAAAAGATTCAAATTAAGGAAAAATGATTGGATTTTCGAAGGTTTGCTCAATTGCGATCCAAACTGCTTTGGCCAACCACAAGTATTCTTTCTAGCCTTAAATCTTTTCAATCCAGTAATTATCTCTACTCACATTAGATCCTTTGAAGCTCAACCAAAACAAACATTGACCATTGGTGTAACTATGTCCAAACTTTTAACTTCACAGTGTATCAGAACTCCAATTAGGCATGTCAATTTCAGGAGACACCCCAGCTGAGCTGATCCCAACCTAAAATTTGGATTAGCAATTATCTGGAACAGCATAAACAAAAGATTTGACAGTATTATTCTATGTTTAATCATTCTAGCTGTTCAACTTGTGACAGCAACTAATAATTAAACATTTAAACTATGTTTAAAGCATTAGAATTGAGAATTGGGACTAGCAGTACTGCAAGCATCCCCTCGTAGTTATCATTTAGCAAATGGATCTCCTAAATGTATAATTAAAGAGGCGGTTTGGATGGTGTTACATATTAGACATAGTGCGGGTTCCTCATAATTTGTTGCTCTTTCTATGGCTGTCAACATGAAGTTACTCCTACAACATGGCTTACAGTTACATGCCATTAAACTTTACTTATGCATAATTTTAGTACAATAAGATTAAACTATGTTTAAAGCATTAGAATTGAGAATTGGGACTAGCTGTACTGCGAGCATCCCCTTGTAGTTATCATTTAGCAAATGGATCTCCCAAATGTATAATTAAATAGGCGGTTTGGATGGTGTTACATATCAGACACGGTGCGGGTTCCTCATAATTTGGTGCTCTTTCTATGGCTGTCAACATGAAGTTACTCCTGCAGCATGGCTTACAGTTACATGCCATTAAACTTTACTTATGCATAATTTTAGTACGATAAGATTAATCGCTTTGTCAAGCTTAGATTTGTTTTGTTGCTGTTTTAGCTGCTGGTTTGTTTTGTTTGGTTGAAGTTTTCTGGCTCAAGTGATTAACTATCTTTTGTAAAATTTATTGTGCTTTAAAGTCTTCTTATTCATTAAAAAAAATAGTTTCTAGTTTTTTTAATTTGAAGTCAAAGCAATTGCGGTGAACATTGGTTTTTACAAAAAACAGGTGACTTTGAGTTCAAAGAGAATAAAGTTTTTTTTTTTACAAGATAGAAATTCTACTCTAACCTAATCTAAGTATATATGTGTGTGAAGCGCTTTCTTGGAGACTTGAATCCCGGCCTTTACTCCCCATATCTCACAAACACTTATACTTGTGAAATGACCATCGCACTAAGGGTATGCGGTGATCAAAGAGAATAATGTTTTAAAATTTACATGTATAAGCCAAGGTGTCTATGCATTAAATTTTTATCTTGGACTTTTTTCTTTAGCTCAAATTCTTGTAAAATGATGCATCAAGAAAGGTCACTTATACTTGTGAAATGACCATCGCACTAACAGTATGCGGTGGTCAAAGAGAATAATGTTTTAAAATTTACATGTGTAAGCCAAGGTGTCTATGCATTAAATTTTTATCTTGACCTTTTTCTTTAGCTCAAATTCTTGTAAAATGATGCATCAAGAAAGGCCACTAAATTCAACTTATTTCCCTATTAAGTTGAATACAGAGAATTCCTTAATCAAAACAAAATAAAAACTTCTTTACATTTATTATGGGATGGCAAAGACAAAATTATCATCAGTACTAGGACGCCCTGATGATTGGCTTGCAAAGCTGTGTGAGTCAAGTCTCGTCCTAGATAGCCCTCCAAGGCCGTCATATGAATTTCTTGCTTCAAAAATTATTTGTGGAAAAGAATCTTCATAGCTGTCTCGAAGAGATGGTATGACATTCATTGTTCTATCCTCTTGGCCTCCCTCTACTTGCACCTCCTCTATCCTTGTAATGGCTTCCATCATGTCTAGTCTTTGCTCGGGATCACTTTCAGTGCAAGCTGCACCAATGTGGAGAAGCTTTTTCATCTCACCAATTGAATTTCTAGAGCTTGCAATTTCGGGATCAAACAATTCAGATTGTCTATGATCAGCAATAGCTGAGTTCACCCATTCGACTACGTCTGTGCCACCTTTGTTGCTGTTTAGATATTGAGAAGGATATTTCCCAGTAAGGATTTCAAGAATGACAATTCCTAGACTGTATACATCACATTTAGGAGATATTAGGCCAAAGATTGCTGCCTCGGGCGCCTTAAATGCAGACAATGCTTGTGCTGCATCCAAAGGATTGATCAATGGGAAGAATCCATAGTCTATGAGTAAGGGGTCAAAGTCAGGAGTGAGAAGAATATTGCTGGATTTGAGATTTCCATGGGGTATACTGGAGTAAGCAAGTTCAGTGTGAAGATAACCCATCCCTTCGGCAATTCCTTGAACAATCTTTAGACGTGTAGGCCAATTGAGTTCAGCATGTGATGGTCCACGATCACCTAAAAAAGTGCAATGACATCATTAGAAGTCATTTATGTAGCAAACATTGATGTCTAGATTCACCAATAGAAAAATTGCATGTAAATTCACTCTCTGCTTGGTCCCAAAAAGATAAATCTTAAATTTACCTATTAAGTCATATGCAATTGTAAAATGATAATTAAAAGGAACATTGTTGGGTTTGTTTTGCTAAATAAGCTAGGCTGCATTTTCTAATAGATTGACACCCTTCTTATTTTGATGTCAAAAGAGAAAATGCAGACTTTGCAAGAACTTGTCATAAATCATACCATGCAATAGATAAAGCAAGCTGCCTTTGGGAATGTACTCATATACCAACAGCTTCTCATCTTTCCGGAAATGGTAAGCCAAAGGTGTCAAGATATTCCAGTGTTGTAGACTTGCAAGCTGCCTTATTTCTGCATCAAATTGATCTCTTCCCAGTGCATTCATCTCTCTCATTCTCTTCACTACCACTGCCACCCCATTAGCCATCACAGCCTTGTATGCAGACCCCGAAGACCCATTTCCAAGCACTTCTGCAGATGCCCTCATCAGATCTGACAACCCAAAAACGCCCTTTTCATTATTCACCACTACTAAATCTACCGCCATATTGCCTCTGCCACGACTAGATCCCCTACGGCTTGAGCTACTGCCCTTCCTATGGACTGAATCGGCTTCTTTTCTACTAGACCCGGACTGAGACACCCGCACCTCAACAACACGTTCCTCAGAATTTCTCTTTTCATGTTCAAGCACATCAAATTCATCTCTCTTTTTTTTTCTTGATCTTACAATAATCACAACGATAATCATGAGAAGCACCACCGCTGCAACTACAACTGCAATAATCATATTTTTTGAAATGTTTGTGTTTTTTGATCCTGCTGGCCGCTCAGCTGCTGCCACTTTACACTCATTGCCCAACGGTACCCCGCAAAGGCCACCATTTCCCTCGAATGTACTTGCATTGAATTTCGTTAAGCTGGATGGAATTTCACCTTCTAATTTGTTGTTTGCAACATCGAGTGACGCCAATGTAGGTTGATCTATAGAAGGAATAGTTCCACTAAATTGATTGTTATCAAGAAGCAATTCACTAAGACGGGGAATTTGAGCTAATGAAGAAGGTATTTTGCCTGTAAACATGTTACTAGAAAGATAAACTTTCTTCAAAGACCCCATATTTGCAAAATAATCCGGTGGAATTTCACCTGAAAATCGATTCCTTGACAAGTATATAGCCCTCAATGAACCTAACCGGTTGAATGCGGGTATTGGACCCGAAAAATTATTGCTCATAATGCTAATACTTCTGAGATCAGAGAGTTCAAGCAAGGCATCAACATCTATCTTTCCTGATAAACCAAAACCTCCAAGGCGAATATCGGTGACAACGCCATTGGAACAAACTAGTCCATCCCACCAAACTTCTCCCGCACAAGGCAATGTGCCAGGCACCCAAGAATTTAGAGCACCGGTTTTTGTAAACGAACTTTTGAGCTTAAGCAATGCTTCTGACTCGGTTAAAGAAGATCCCATATGAGAGAGGAACAAAAAAATGGACAGGAAAAGAGACCGCCGGAGGAATTGCTGAGTAGCGGCCATTACTCAGCCGGTAACTTGAAGCCTAAGAAAGCTTTTGGCAACTGAAAATTTTGCTGTGAAATTTTGGGTATTATTTACTCTGCTGAATTCTCGTTGTGGCTTGAATTGGTGTGTTCTCTTCATGGTGTGTATTGTTTTGGGAGAGAGTGCAAAGATAGCCTCAGAATGGGAGAGACCTAAGGGCTTAAGGGAGAGAGTTCTGGAGCTTCTTGTTTGAAAAAGTCAGTTTTTCTTTTTGAAAAACCGTTATAACCGTTTGTTCTAATTGGATTAAAGATGCTTTTTTAAGGTGGGTTTCAAGCTAAAAAAAAAAAAATCAAAGTCCCAATTTTAGGCCTATGTCCAGCTCACATTTTTTTTTTTTTTTTTGATAACCCAGCTCACAGTATTTTATTTTGGGTGTTACAAGCTGGGTGATTAAAGGTGGACATCTTGCTTAAGTGGCCAATCCAAGTGAGGTTTTAATTGTTTAGACAATTGAATGTGTAGCCACTAGCCACATCTTAATTGTTTTTTTTTTTTTTTTTTTAATTTATTTTTGGGTATTGTTTGTATTTATCATTTTCACATATAAGGTAATTTCAGATATAATTTCATACAATCTAACTACATTTTTTAAAGAATGTTTTGCCTTGTATCTATCTACACTTTTTATTTTTTATTAGTATATAGTAAAAGTGATATCAATGATAAACATAAATGAAAGTAAAATTACTCTAATCACACTAGAAAAATTTAAGTCCCCTCATTTTATTTTAATTAAAGTGATTTGTGGTTAGAGTTACCCTTTCTCTCTCTCTCTCTCTCATTTTTTTAAGGTCATTACTCATTAGCACATAGATAGAGATAGTTCTCTCCATCTCTTAAATCCCTTATATTCTTAATAAAATATAAATTTAACATATACTAAAAGATTTAGAGACAAGGCCTTTAATATTTTTGAAATATAATATTATGGAACATATATATATTTTTTAAACCATTGCTACTATTATCTTGAATAAAAATTATTAACCTTTAAAAAAAAAAAAAAAAAGAGCCTCACGCACGTGCTCAAATAGTTTTGTGTGTGTGGTACCCATAGTTATTGGGGATTTACTATTTGGAGTTATTACGTAAAATAAGGAATAACTATTTCAAATTTTTCGGTAACGAATAACTATTCATCTCTTTATTTTTCTTTTTTTTTTCCCTAAAAAAAAAATCCCCATTTTATTGTATTTAAAACAAATCACACATCAATTTGTAGATATCACAACACTATATACTATAATAACAGCAGCATCACTCAAAGATTATTTTTCCACTTCAAAACACATCATCCAACATTGAATCCAGTTCTTCCTCGAAAAAAAAAAAAAACATTGAATCCAGTTACATTTCCCAGATGGATCTTGGGGTGGCTTTGGCATAACAATCATATAGACTTTTTCTTTTTCCTTTTCTTTTTCCCTGATTTGGGGCCTATCAAGTATCAACTAACATCCTTGAATAGTCTTTCAATTGAAACTTACTAGAAGGTGGCTGAATACTTATACTATAATAGTCAGATGTGCTGGCTTGTGTCATTTCTTGGCGCAACGACTGTCCTCAGTTAACGCTTTGCACCAATTCCTTATCTAGGTGCTAAATTTTCTCAGATGCATAATTCATAATTCATTGACTAAATCTTATCAAGTAACTCAATTCCTAATTTTCTATCGAAAGGAAAACCAATTCTTTATCTCTGATTCAATATTGACATGATGAAACTTAAAAACCATTCCATTTTTCAAGGTTCAATTTTTTTTTTTATTACTTTTAGTGCTTGTTCATCATGTAGATCTGGAATTAATATGCAATTTGAGAAGAAAAATTATCTAGTAGACAATCAAATAAGCAAATTGCTAACTTTAAAAATATTTTTCATACTTATTAAAGTGAAATTGTTTCATCATTGTAACTCAGTCATTTTCCATATAACACTATATGATGATTATTTATTATTATCAAGTCAAAATATCAATCGATTTTTGGTATAAGTGAGATTTAAATTCCAGTTTTCTTATTTGACAACACAAAATTTTACGAGTTGAGTTAATTAGAATTCACTACGAAAGTATTGCTTACAATGACTTTTTTTAATGACTAAAGCTCTTATTTATTTTTTTTCTTATTTTTTTTAGATGTAGCAAAATGTATTAAGTAATTATTAATATAATAAATATTTTTTGCAATGAAATAGCATATGAAGCGACAATTTAAATAATAATCTATACTATCTATAAGAGGATTCTCATCTTTAGACTTAGACTGGACATTTATGTGGTTCAAAAATACCCATAAACCTTAGGTTTAATAGGAAAATGAGAACAACCCGATAAAAATATATCTCCAATTCCACTTAAAATGCTTACAAAATAGGATACTCTCCTACTAATCCATGTCTTCAAAAAAAAATTATCCAAAAATAAAAAAATAAAAATAAAAACAAAAAAGGAAAATTATGATACTAAACCAAAAAAAAAAAGCCAACTCTTTGCATTGTAATAGTGCAATCGCCATAATAAGTTTCAAATCATTTCAAAAGCCAAAATTTTGAAATGCCTTAACTTTACACTTATTTTTATTTTTAATTATGTAACTTTCAAATTTTTCATAATTAAATAATTCTTAAAGTTATTATTTGCTTAGGCTACTAACATTATATCCGAGTAGGTTCCAGCTAGTTCAATCGGTAAAATCTTTTATCGTAGAATTAGAGATTTTGGGTTAAATTTCCGTCAACACCAAAAACTATTTGGTGTCTTAATTTGATAATAATATATATATATATATATATATATATATATTCAAAAGCATGTCAATCAATGCAATAACCTTACATGCGAAGATGATGGCTAAAAAGATATTAGGTCAATAATAAATTTTGGAATATTATCCAATTCATTGGAAATTGTTATACAATTCACTCAATCTCTCACCCATTCTCTTTTCTGTCGGATCCGGATTTTGAGGACTTTGTCAATAAAGTTGCTCTTATAAAGTCAATTCAATACATTAATTTTGGGCCATCATATATGAAGAGAAGTTGAACCCTTTTAATTGTATAGTTTTTGTAGTACAAGTAAGAAATGGTTAGGTTAGTAAATGTTTCCATCTCTTTAGACATATCCAAATTTGATAGACTGATCAACCGCCCTCAATTTCAAGTTACTACTTTTCTCTTGTTAAATATAGAGAATTCGAATATTGCTATACATACAATTTTCGTAACAGACAAAAAGAAATAGTTAGGTATGGAATTAAATTACAACTTATGTTTATTGGACTGACCAAGTTGGCTTTTGGAATTTTCTTTAAATTTTAATCATATATGTTATGAAAAATTATTTTATTCCATGGTGTATAGGATTTGAATCTTCGACTTTGGTTCCCCAAATTGCAGTCCGAATAATTTAAAACAATTTTGTAATTGACCAACTATTGTTTGCTTGGCTACACAAATTGAATAGGGTAATGACGACTTTGATGATATCATGTGGTCATTGTCTTCTAGAGCACAAAAAATCTTCCTCCCCATCTCACCCATATGCTTAAATATACAACTAGTAGAGACTGATAATGATACGTTTCTAATTTTTATATTATGGAGTTTGGCCAAATCTGCCAACCAAGAGTAACTTGAAAAACCCACGTTTTAAATAAAAGTACTTCCATTTAAATTTATAAAAAAGAAAACGAGTGTTTTGAGTCGTCCCAAAAGAAATGATTATTTTGAGAGTTAAGAAAATGAGATATGATATAGATATGTTCGAATTAAAATAAAATCAAAGTTTGAGTTGGAGACACCTGGAAAAGTATAGGAGAACAGTATATGAATGATATGACGTTTTATCTTGAACAACTTTTGAAACTTTTTATGATTGTGATCCGTGGTATTTTTACTCAAAGGTTAAAAAGTGATTTCCTTCCAAGTTTTGGGTTATTATTGATAAATACGATCATCATCAATATGGGATTTTGGCTTAATCCTTTGGCAAGATCTTGAATTTTGAGGAATTGGTAGAGTTGCTACCAATTTTAAGATACTTTTAGTTTGATTTAGAGCCACCTAATATTTAATTGATTTTATCACCTGCTTAAAGCTAAGGAAATTAAGTCTTGTATATCAACAAACCATTAAACTTAAATAAGTTCATTAGTTTGGGTTGAGATGTAAATCTAGAGGTTCCATGTTCAATTCACCACACTATTAGTTCATGGAGTTTTCGAAATGTCTTATAGGCAAAAAGGGAATAATCTAGTCAGAGGTTGAGACATCACTTCTTAAAAAAAAAAAAAAATAATAATAATAATAATAAGTTTCAACTTTCAAGATTCTTTTTTATGTGTGGAGAAGGTATTACACGTAGTATTCATTTAATTACGCTTTCCGTATTTTGATTATCCCTAAATCTTACTAATTCATAAGTTATTATATTTATTGAATAAGGCTAAGCAAATTGAGTCTTGTATATCTACAAAACATTAAATTTAAATAGGTTCATTAGTTTGGATTTTGGAGTGTGACATAAATCTAGAAGTTCCATGTTCAATTCACCACACTATTGGTCAATGGAGATTTTGAAGTGTCTAATGGGCAGGAAGGGAATAATCTAGTCAGAGGTTGAGATATCACTTCCTTAAACAAACAAAAAAACAAATAATAAGTTTCAACTTTTAACATTCTTCTTTATGTGTGGGGAAGGTATTACATGTAGTATTCATTTAATTACACTTGCTGTATTTTGATTATCAATATATATAATAATTCACATGTAGTATTCATTCTTATTAATTCATAAGTTATTATATTTATTGAATAAAATATAAACCATAGTTTCAAAAAAAAAAAAAATATATATATATATATATATATATATAAACCATACTAAAAGAAATAAATGATGGGATACTAAAAGAAATATAAACCACACAATGCCAGCTTATGCGCTACAACCTTATATGCTAGTACTAAATTGGACTCTTTACAAAACAATCAAAACTCACAATTGCGTAAGGATTGTTGCAGCCGTGAAATAGACTCCAGAATATGTCCATATATAAGAGAGGGATGAATTATTGATTGGCAAGCTTTTGTGTATGAGCATACAGTGTATGTATATATAGCAAAATTCACATTTTTTCATGTATTATTATTGGTTTTGTTTTTTGCCAAATAAACAAAAATGAAGTGAAATTTTTTGCATGCCACTGTGAGGCTTGCTTGAGCTGTTGAACAACCTTAATTAGTAGAAATTAGGTAACCAAAAACAAATCCACATGCTCATTGTGGTTTGAGAAAAATAGAGCTTCCATTTTTAAGCCATGGAATTTTAGAAGGTTTTCTCAAAAAAAAAAAATTAAAAGGAAATTTTTTTTCTTTTATTGTTTGACATTATTACTTACCAAAATAAATATAAGACATTATTTTAAGTATTTATTGGTCAATTGAATAACTAAGATAAAATAGTTTAGATGGTTTAGATTTATAAAGTAGGTCATCTTTCTCTCTCAAAAAAAAAAAAAAAAAAAAAAATCAGATCATCACTCATTCACTTTTTTTTTTTTTTTGAGAAAATCATTCTCTCACACACACACATATCTATATATCTATATATATAATAATAGGTGAAGCTGAAAGAAACTCAAATTAGAATTCCAATTTTACGCCATGTGTCCTAAATTATTTATTTTTAAAGAGTTTTATTTCTTAATTTTAGAATCAAATATACCATATAATAAATATTCATTCAAGTGAATTATTAAGTACAAAAACCAAAAAGTCTAAAATAAATGAATCGTAAAAAAAAAAAAGTGCTTCACAATAATTTTATAAAAAAAAAAAAGGACAATTAACATTTTATACCTAATAATATACTTACAAAATTTTTTAAAGAGTTAACAAAATATAAAAATGACTATCAATAGTATTTAAATTATATATGTGGGGCCAAATAATCCTACGGCCCAGCCCACTACATTCCTGGGCCGAAGGCCCAAGCTGAGGAGGCACCTATCAGTCCGAGGAGGAAAAGAAGAAGCCCAGACCCCAACAGGGTGAGCCGAGGACGACCCCATCATCGGACGACCGAGAACTTGAGGGACAAGCTCGTAACAAGCAGTCACCTCCACATTAAATGTGCCTGACAATCGCCCTGGCTGCGTTAATGAGGAAAGGACCCTGCGCCAGCGTTGCCTTGATCGCCGCAACTCCTAAAGAGACTGAGAAGGCGGCTGATGGGACAAGCACCTGAATAAGGTCCAAATCGCCCAACAAGTGTAGGGCTAGGATTGGTTGGGTAAGGGAGATATATAATGTAAGGGAATCCCTCAAAAAAAAGGAAGAAAAAAAAAGAGGGGAGGGGGGGGAGAAGAATGAAATGTCTAAGAAGAAAAAGAATAAGGGAGAGAAAAGGAAAGAAAAGCCTCCTCGGCCCGTGGCCGAGGAGCATCTCCCAGTTGTAAATTGCTCTAAATCTTTCATTGAATAAAAGAGACCGGAGTTCACGCCTCGTGAACGCCGGCCGGCGCCTAGACCTTCGATCCCACTCTCTATAAATTCATTGCGGGGTTCGTTGGGCTTTTGACCCGTGTCTCTTGGGCTTGGGCAACCAAAAACCCAGACCCTACAATTGGCGCCGTCTGTGGGAAGGATTAGTGCGCCGGCTGGCGCAACAGGCGACTGTTCTAAACGATCATTCTATGGAAGATTGGCGGTGATGCAAAAAAAAGAACATTGCAGAAAGATAAAAGCTCGAAAACAGAAGATTCAACAGTAAAAAAAAAACCTTGAATATTATTTCATAAGAAAAGGTTACAGATTACAATCAGAGGCTCAGGCAGGCTTGTTTTACAACTATTCCTACCAGCTAGTCCTACAATCAGAGGCCCAGGCAGACCCGTCCTAAAACTAGCTAGAGGGAAGTGTCAACCCGTACCCTTATTGGCATCAAGAGAGTGGGAGAACTTGACAATAAGGGGGCGGGAGGGGGCTGGGGGCTTGAACAAAGCGAGGAGCAGATGCAGGGGCTCCGGGACGCCCTCCCCCATGATGTTCCCTTGATTTTCTCCAACCCCCACGAGCGCTGGCCGTTGGTGACGGCAACACTCGGGCACCGCCCATAATGTGAGTTCGCATGTCTCCTCCGTCGGGGGTGCGCTCTGGAGAGGGACGTTAGGTACTTCAATGACATCCCTCCGGGCCACCGTGCATGGCGCCATCGGGGTTACACCTAGACTCTGCCGCACCGGAAGCCCAGTGGGGGCTACGGCCACAACGGCTCTTGGCACGGATGTTCTCATACCCGTCCAAAGCCGCCCCATATCGCCTAACTCCGGCGGGGTTGTTAAAGGGGCATGAGGAGTTGAAGGGGGTATCTTCTTTCTGGTTGGGTTGAGAAGTTCATGGAATGTGGAGAAACCATCCCCCCAGGAGGCCTTATATAGAGGATGAAGGTTGGTGGGAATTAATTCGTGCAGAATTCGAAAAGATAGTTACCGAAGCGTTGGATAGTAATGAAGCGGCCAGATTCCAAGGGAGCCGCAAACCGTTGAGCTTATGTGGATTTACGAGGCCATTAATGAAGGCGCGTCTTGCGCATCGAAGCGTCAGGCGCGGAACACGAACGGCCAAGGGACGCTTCGCAAACGAGGAAGATGAGGGCTCGAGCTGGAGGCGAGATCAATGCCACGTGTAAGATCATGATCCGTCCGAAGGAGGAATCGTCCCTAGTAAAGCGACCCGGCACCCAAGCGTTAGACAGAACCAAGGCACTGCATGGTCCTCGGACTCTGGCCTATGGGGAAACTAACCGTTCCAGACGCCCAAGCGTTAGACAGAACCAAGGCACTGTATGGTCCTCGGACTCAGGCCTATGGGGAAACTAACCGCTCCAGACGCCCAAGCGTTAGACAGAACCAAGGCACTGCATGGTCATCGGACTCAGGCCTATGGGGAAACTAACCGCTCCAGATGCCAAGCGTTAGACAGAACCAAGGCACTGCATGGTCCTCGGACTCAGGCCTATGGGGAAACTAACCGCTCCAGATGCCAAGCGTTAGACAGAACTAAGGCACTGCATGGTCCTCGGACTCAGGCCTATGGGGAAACTAACCACTCCAGATGCCAAGCGTTAGACAGAACCAAGGCACTGCATGGTCCTCGGACTCAGGCCTATGGGGAAACTAACCACTCCAGATGCCAAGCGTTAGACAGAACCAAGGCACTGCATGGTCCTCGGACTCAGGCCTATGGGGAAACTAACCACTCCAGATGCCAAGCGTTAGACAGAACCAAGGCACTGCATGGTCCTCGGACTCAGGCCTATGGGGAAACTAACCGCTCCAGATGCCCAGGCGTTAGACAGAACCAAGGCACTGCATGGTCCTCGGATTCAGGCCTATGGGGAAACTAACCGCTCCAGACGCCCAAGCGTTAGACAGAACCAAGGCATTGCATGGTCCTCGGACTCAGGCCTATGGGGAAACTAACCGCTCTAGATGCCAAGCGTTAAACAGAACCAAGGCACTGCATGGTCCTCGGACTCAGGCCTATGGGGAAACTAATCGCTCCAGACGCCCAAGCGTTAGACAGAACCAAGGCTCTGCATGGTCCTCGGACTCAGGCCTATGGGGAAACTAACCGCTCCAGATGCCAAGCGTTAGACAGAACCAAGACATTGCATGGTCCTCGGACTCAGGCCTATGGGGAAACTAACAGCTCCAGATGCCTAGCGTTAGACAGAACCAAGGCACTGCATGGTCCTCGGACTCAGGCCTATGGGGAAACTAACCGCTCCAGATGCCAGGCGTTAGACAGAACCAAGGCTCTGCATGGTCCTCGGACTCAGGCCTATGGGGAAACTAACCGCTCCAGAAGGCCAGGCGTTAGACAGAACCAAGGCACTGCATGGTCCTCGGACTCAGGCCTATGGGGAAACTAACTACTTCAGATGACCCTAAGTGTTAGACAGAACCAAGGCTCTGCATGGTCCTCGGACTCAGGCTCACGGGGAAACTAACCACCTCAGATGATCCTAAGAGTTAGACAGAACCAAGGCACTGCATGGTCCCAGGACTCAGGCCTATGGGGAAACTAACTCCTTCAGAGGATTCCAGGTGTTAGACAGAACCAAAAGCGCTGCATGATCCCAGGACTCAGACCTATGGGGAAACTAACTCCTTCAGGGGATTCTAAGTATTAGACAGAACCAAAGGCACTGTATGGTCTTCGGGCTCAAGCCTGCGAGGAAGCCAACTACCTCAAGGGGATCCTAAATGTCTACCCAAAGAATTTTCTACCTGGCCCTTAGGGAGCGATGGGTCCACCCCAGCATACATGCCCTCACTATAATGATTGATGCCGCGATTGGCCGAGATGCGATTGAAGTTAAAACCATACAAGTAAAGAAAAAACAGATAGCGAACAAGTAAGCAAACAACCACAACAAACAGGAAAAGAAACAAAACTCATATTTCATCAAGCCCAAAAAGAGTTACACAATAGGAATTACATTACAGTCACAAAACAAAAAGAAAAAAGAAGAAAATGCAAAAGACCGAAGGGACAACAGGGTCGAAGGGCTTGCCCTACTCACTTATTCTCCTCCCTCAGCCGGGGGCTGGACTATAGCAGCTTCAAGGCCTTCTGAGCTTTGGCCAGAAGGGACAGCCTGCGAAGGCATGGCAGGAATGGCTGCCTCCTCAGCAGCAGGAACTTCAGCTTCAGAGGTAGACTTCACAACCTCCTCAACGGGGCGCTCACCCAATTCTGCCCCCTTGGGAGGGTCACTTCCTTGGACGAGCTCACCCACGGGCTCAGCAATTGATGTGTCCTCACCCGTAACAGCGCCGGTTTCCTCCGCAGCCTCCTCGGCCTCAGCGCCACTTGAAGTTGCCTCGCGGATGGCAGGAGGGTAGTACACATTCTCCTCTTTCCACGAATCGGATGAGGCCTCGACCCCAGCCTGTCTGAGAGCCTCCCTCCAAACCTCAGCAGAGTACCGCTTGCACAACCCAGGGACTTGAGCCTTAAAGACTGCTTCTGTCTCTGCCATCCCCGCAGCGTAAGCCTTCTCCTCGGCTTCTTGCTTAGTGGCCAGGGCTTCCTCCCTGCCCTGGTCAGCCTCAAACTTGGCCCTCACAGCCTCGTCCCTCGCCCACTCGGCTGCCCTCTTGTCCGACTCGGCGGCAGCCACCTTCTTCGGCAGATCAGCAAGCAGCTCCTTTGCAGTCTTCAGCTGCTCCTCCGCCTCAGCCAGACGCTTTGAGTAATCCTCGGCCTGCTTCTGGAAGCCTGCGAGGCCGGACAGGGCAGTATCCCGGGCACTGGTCATCGCACTCAGCTCCTCCCGGGCCTTGGCAAGATCAGCCTCAGAGTGTTTAAGGACCTGAGTGGCCTCCAAGTGTTTCTCACGCTCCACGTCCACGGCTTTCCCCTGGTCACAGGCCACGTCCTCTAATCTAAAAGTGGCCTGAACGGCCTGGCAGACAAAACAAATACGCCATCAGCTGAGCCCAGAAAAAAGCGAAAGAGAAGCTACAAACTCGAATAAGTCATAAATGACGAGAGACTTACCATTCCCAAGTACCGCTTGAGGCAGAGGAAGACCTCCCTGCTCCTCATAGTCGCCAGCTCCGCCATGTCAGCTGGGAGTAGCAGGCACCTTTCCACCGCGTCGGCCACGTACGTGCCTTCGCCCTCATTGAAATCCCTGAGGGAGGAGTCTTCCCTCAGCGGCCCCCCACGGAGCATTGGGGTAGGAAGCCAGGCCTGAGGCTCGGGCTGGTCCTCAACCTGCTTATCCTGGCCTTAGGAGCCTATCTTCAGCTGTTTGGATGGCCGCCGATTATCACCCTCCTCCCGTGGGGACCCGGACCTCTCCTCAATTGGCCTTTTGCCCTTATCCCTCTTCTGCTTGGGATCAGAGGGCTTGCGCTTGGAAGGCAAACTCGTCTTGGGCGGAGGAGGAGGAAGCTTTGACTGGGTAGAGGCCGACTTGTCCTGGGCAGAACGAGTTTTTGGAGGAGGAGGAAGCTCTGACTTTGATTTCCTCGGCTGGCCTTCAATCAGATCCGACAGGCTAGGTTGGGGCCTCTTCTTGTAACCCATTTCATGCCGGGAAGAGGACTTGGACACTGAGAAGTCTGCTTCAGTCAGACGAGGGTCACCCAAGTCTCCTGGAGGGTCCTCGGACTGGCGAGCTTGTTCAAACACATCAAATTCGTCCTCGGCGGGGCCAAAATCAGCAACTTCCACTTCCCTCTCTGGGCCTACTTCAGCGGGCTCCGAGAGTCTAAGGGAGGAGGAGGGGCCCGCAGGTATTACGCCTTCTGATGTGGAGGGCACCTCGGGGAACCGAAACCCGTCCTCGGTCACTGTTATTTTTCGAAGCCGAGGATCCTTTGCTTTGATCACGTACTTCGGCGCCGCAAATGACTTGTGAGCCGGGTCGTATTTCAAGATCTCGTGGGCGGCCCTAACCTGATTGTCGGTCTCGTTCACGAAAACCTCTGCCCTCAGCGCCTTTTGCAGGTCTTCCCGGTTGATTAGGCTGAAATGGCGCGTGAAGGCATGCGGATCTGCAAGAGGAAACACATTCATATCAGAAACCAGACGGTGCAAAAAGAAATGGACGAGGTAAAGAATGGAACTAGTCGAGATCCCAGGACCCTCTCCCCATTTTCCCACTGCCCACCTGGGGTCCCCTCCGTCGTCGGGCAGTGAAGGCCATCATGCCACTTTCCAGACACGATGAGGAAGTCCTTGTTCAACCCCTTGCTGGACTCAGGGAGACACTGAATGAGCCGGACTCTATCATCCCTGGTCTTCAGATAGTAAGTCTCGCCCTTCAGGCACTGGAGGTTATAACACCAGTTGACGTCATGATGGGTCAACCTCAAGCCCATCTTCTCATTTAGGGCATCCACGCAGCCCAGAATCCTAAAGACATTGATGGCACACTGGGTAGGGGCTATCCGGAAGTGCATCAGATAGTCCCTCATCACCGGACCCATGGGTATCCTCGTACCACCTTCAACGAAGGCAGCGATGAGAATCACCACCTCACCCTCCTGCCTCCGAAAGCGCCACTCGCCCTCCGCACAATACCTCAAGCCCACGTTGGCCGGTATCTTGTAATCGGCGATGAATTTCTCCATCGCCTCCTCAGTGAAGACATACTTCTTAAATATACTCATCACAACTGATGCCTAAGCAGGCTAAGAGAGAGCAAATGAAAGAAAAGGAAGAAGTGGAGAAAGAGAAAGTTCCAAGAGAGATAGAGTGACTTACAAAAATGTGTAGAAGCTCCTCGGACAGACTTTTTATGCTGGAGATGTAGACTCTTGAGTGCAAGTGAACAGAGAAACTGGCTTTTCAAACGGGTATTTATACCCCCAAATCAAGGAGCTGTGCGGGTTTTCCCACCCCTAACTGCTAGGCGAATCCCCACCGTTGGATTATCATCCTCCCGTTGAACGTGGGGAGCACGGAGCCGTCTGGATTTAATGAAGGGCACGTCGCACCCTTCGAGGCGTCAGTAACGCTTCTGGGGCAGGCGAAAAGACTCTAGTACCCACGGAGGACCAAACTCAATGGGTCGTGTGGCAGGCCCGAGGACATCAAAATCCTCCTTTCCGACCAAGGATGCGGACAGCAAGATTTTGAGGGGCTATTGTGGGGCCAAATAATCCTACGGCCCAGCCCACTTCATTCCTGGGCCGAAGACCCAAGCCGAGGAGGCACCTATCAGTCCGAGGAGGAAAAGAAGAAGCCCAGACCCCAACAGGGTGAGCCGAGGACGACCCCATCATCGGACGACCGAGAACTTGAGGGACAAGCTCGTAACAAGCAGTCACCTCCACATTAAATGTGCCTGACAATCGCCCTGGCCGCGTTAATGAGGAAAAGACCCTGCGCCAGCGTTGCCTCGATCGCCGCAACTCCCAAAGAGACTGAGAAGGCGGCTGATGGGACAGGCACCTGAATAAGGTCCAAATCGCCCAACAAGTGTAGGGCTAGGATTGGTTGGGTAAGGGAGATATATAATGTAAGGGAATCCCTCAAAAAAAAGGAAGAAAAAAAAAGAAGGGGGGGGGGGGAGAAGAATAAAATGTCTAAGAAGAAAAAGAATAAGGGAGAGAAAAGGAAAGAAAAGCCTCCTCGGCCCGTGGCCGAGGAGCATCCATCAATTGTAAATTGCTCTAAGTCTTTCATTGAATAAAAGAGACCGGAGTTCACGCCTCGTGAACGTCGGCCGGCGCCTAGACCTTCGATCCCACTCTCTATAAATTCATTGCGGGGTTCGTTGGGCTTTTGACCCGTGTCCCTTGGGCTTGGGCAACCAAAAACCCAGACCCTACAATATATATAAGAATTATATTATGCATTTTATTTTATATCTATATATGTACCCATGTATATGTATGGAGTTACAAGCTAGTATATATTAATAGGTAAAGTTCAGAGAAAGTTCAATTAGAATTTGAAATTAAAATCCAATTTTACGCCACGTGTCTAAATTTATATAAGAGTCACACCATAATTATCCACTTAGATTTGTGCCATATGTCCACTTAATTTTTTTAATTTTTGTGCCAAGTGAGTTAATGAGTGCAAAATACTAAGAATATAATATTAATGAACTATAAATTTTTTTTTTAAAAAACCAACCACATACACTCAATAAAAATCATTACACAACAAAAATCACCACACGTTCTATCTTATTAAAAATTAGAAAAAAAATGATCATAAGTAGTGCTAAATTTAGGTAAAAATTTTAATATGTGACTAATTATGTTTACTTTAAAAAAAAATTTTGACAAAAAATTGTATTTTAAATGTATTTATACGTAGGCATTAATGCATGTGTTACATGCTATTTTTTTTTTTTTTTAATTTGACTAATTATTTATATTTTTATAATAAAAACTGTGTTTAATTTTAAATGCATCCATGTGTTTGCATGGGTTACATACTAACCTATATATATAATTGTAGGGTCAGTTTTTGCAGCCCAAGCCCAAGGAAATATGGATTCGGAGCTCACTGAGCCCAAAACAATAAATTTTGTAGAGAGTGGGTGGAAGAGCTAGGCTAATAATGAAAATAACAGTATTAAACGGCAACAACAATGGGAGGATTTGGGTTAATATGTCCTCGGACTGATATGAGTGCCATGTCCGAAGAGGTGCTTTTCATTGATAATTTGAGATTACAATTCTCGGAGCTACAATAATCCAATATCTTCTTTTTCTTTCTTTTTCTCCCCCCCCCCCCCATTTTTGTCAGGGGCCCCCTTCTCTTATATAGCACTCATTTCCTACATCTTCTCCGTCCACTTGTTCATCATCCAGGCGTCCACTTGAGGGCATGTCCCATCACCCCACTCTTAGCCTTATGTGAGTGGTGGCAGTTGAGAAAGAACTGTTCAGGGGTCTTGTCCACATAAATGCGGCCAGAAAGGTAGGTGCAGTGCATTAAATGTGGTGGCCGAAGTATGCCTCCTTGATATTTCTCTGTTCCCATTATCTTTACGTGTGTCTAAGGTTCCTTTCTCTCTTAACACTTGTCACACAGATCGCTTGAACCTCCCATGCTTGTGTTGGATCAAACCTCTTCGGATTCGAAGACGTTGGACTACTCGGACATATGAACATCTCCTCGGACAGTACACGTGTTCATCTCAAGGCATTCCCCTTTGACATGGGCCGGACTGAGAACCTCGCCTCCTCGGACGAAAAGTTTTCCTCATTCAGGGCCTTGGGCCCAATAAGTTGGGTTGGGTTTTTCTCCCCCCACATTAGCCCCTCAAAATTGTATTTTTTCATTCGCATCCGAAGAGAAAAAGTAGGATTTTGACTTGCCACGGAGCAAAAGCTTGCAAACAGGAAAATTTGAACTGGCACGTGCATAAATGTAGGAACTGTCGCTTCATTAATGCCGCTGCGGTTTCCTCATTCCCCAGGCGCTGCATTAATTGCCCCAGGTGGCGCTTTGTCCTTCAGATCCAGTGGTAATAGATTGATCCAATGGCTGTGGTTTTTCTTCGAAATTTGGGCGGGAGTGCCCGACTCTTCGTTTGACCTCGTATAAAGCTTCAGAGGTCATTATTTCCCCCGCACTTTGCAAATCTTCAGACGCTCCAGAGAGAAACAGACGCGCCGCTCCGTCCAAACCTCTGAGTCGCAGCTTTCAGGTATTCCCAGAGTCATCAAGGACCCTCCTACAAGCCTGAAATCTCCTTTCTGATTTAGTCCCGGTGAGTCATCGTTCACCAAGCCATTTAGTTTTCTCTTCGGCCAACAGTTTCGCCTAAGCACCATGGGAAAGCTTGAGTACATAGTGGATACCCCTGAGCGACTAGAAGCATTTAGGGCCACGTATCGCATACCTCCCAACGTGGGTGTGAGGTATTGCCCCCCAGAAAAGATTCTAACCGACCGGAAGACGGGAGAAGTAGTTATTCCCCTTATCGCCTTCAAAGAAGGGGGAATGACCATTCCCATGGGTCCTATCACCATTAGCTATCTCCGAAACCATAGACTCACTCCCTGGCAGTGCGCACCCAACATGTTTAGGATTTTAGGGGCCATTGAGGACCTTAACCTTCACCTAGGATTGGGCCTTACCTGGCTCGACGTAGTACATCTGTACGAATGCCATAGCCAGCGAGACGCGGGATATTACTTGAAATCCCGGTCGGACGTGGTCAGGCTCATTTCTTGCCTCCCCAAATCCAATAAAGGGATGAAAGATGACTATGTAATCGTCTCGGGCGCATGGCATGACGGCCATCACTGCCCAACCAAGCATGGAAAGCCAGGTGGGCCATGTTAGATTTAGGCACACTAACTATAGTCCCAGGGTCCTCGTCCTTTAATCGTTTTCGGTTTCCTTTGTACTACTATTTGCGAGTCTCTAACATAGCTTTGCTGTGCTTTGGAGCAGATAAGAACTTCGTAGCTCCTCGGCTAAGTCTTACGAACGTCGCCGCCCTCAATTTCCTGTTGAGATCTGAGATTTTTGTGAGCGAGGACGGACAGCTCCGATCGGCTCCTCTTATTCTGGGCTACACAAGAAATCCAAAGGGTTTCCAACCAGTCGGCAACGCAATTGTCCAAGGGGACCGCCGCCTTGCCCGTATTGACGTTGGTCAGAAGGGTTTTTTGGCGTCATATGATCTAGAGCCCGTACCACATCCACGCCCTCAAGCTATACCCCCTCTCGTCCAACCACTCCAGCAAGTCCCTCTCGGACAGGCAGCTGAGGGCGAAGTGGTCGGTTCCTCCACTTCCTCGCTAGAGGAACAGATAGATAGATTCCAGTTTGGGGGCGAGGGTTCAAGAGCCGATCGAGTGATAGAGGTTTCGGACGCTGAGGAGGATACCGACAAGCAATCGGGCATTCACCTTAATTTATTAGCTGCTCATTCTGAAGGCTCTTCGGACGACAATATGGACCTGAGGAGTTTGATGAAAGGCAGGGGGAAAAAACCCGAGCAGAAAGACGCCGGGTCGTCAAAAATAGTAGTGACACTGCCTCCGGCGCCCACGCAAGTTCCTGACCCAAGTCTGAAGCCCATTCCGGACTTAAAGAAGAAAAGGCCCCACGTTGAGGTTGGGGAAAAACAAAAGCTGCCAGACAAGGGGGCCAAGCAGCAGAAAGTGGCGGACAGCCGAGCCTATAGGGCTTCATCCACTGAAAGCCGAGAAGAGGCTTTTGTGGCAAATGTACGCCGAGGGGGAGGACCGAGAATCTGGTCTCCCAAGTTGGAGCTGGAGGGCGCTCCAATCCTGTGGGATACCTCCCTCAGGAATTATGACGGAGGGAGGGCAGGCTATGTCGCCGAAGCCTTGCAGCAACCACTCCTCCTTCCCCACGACATGGAGTCCTACAGGCGCTTCAACCAGCAGGAACTCTTCATGTCTCTTAAGAGGGACTTAGCCATGGTAAGTGCACCCTTTATGAGTTTAAGTTTTATACTTGATTGGCTTCGTTTTTCTTCTTAACAGTGAAAGTGTTGTCATGCAGATTACTCAGCAAGTCTATGTGGCTGAGGGGTTGAACAAGGAGTCCTGGATCAAAGCCCAAGCAACAATCCAGTCTCAGCATGAAGCAGAGGCATCCCTTGGAAAGCTGAAGGAGGAGCATTCTCGGATGTCCGAGGAGCTTAAAGAGGCGATCTCCCAGAAGCGAAGCCTCGATGCTGGGCTTAAAAATGTTGAAAAACAGGTCGAGGAGCAGCGAAAACTGCTGAATGCCTCAGACGTTAATTTGGCGACTGAACGGGAGCTGGTGAAAGGACTCAGGGCCGAGCTGCAAAAGGCTAGGGATAACGCCAAAGCAGCCAAGCAAAAGGTTCAATTGGCCAAGGAGTCAATTGAAACCGAGAAGAAGGCAGCGTACCAGTTGGGGGCAGATGTGACAGCGCGGGAACTCACCGAGCAGTTTGCCTCTGTTTGTCGTGAGTACTGCGACAAAACCTAGGAAAAAGCCTTGGACGCAGCTGGGGTACCCTCGGACTCTCCCTTGAGGTTACCTGGGAGCATCTACTATGATCCTGATATCCAAGAGATCCTAGTGGATGATCCCTCTGCCCCCCAGCCTCCTGAGGCTTCTGGGCCAAGCCAGGCCGACCAGGCTCCTCCGTCCACCCTTGGTGCAAGCAAGGAAATTGGTCAGCCAGGCGCTAATGATAAGCCAGCTGAACCAGCCAAAGGAAAAGACCAAGGGTCAGGCGGAGAGAAAATTTCTTCTGAGCCCAAGGAAAAGCCTACTGAAACTACTGCTCGGACAAGCCAGGCCGCTGACCCCGTGCTTCCTCCAGCGAAAGAGTAGATATATAGGGTTTTTAAGAACTTGTAGTCCTTTCTTTATTTACGAACTTGTAGTCCTTTCTTTCTTGTTTTGCTGACTAAGTACGTACTTTTCGTTGAATGGAATGGCTCCCTATTTGTCTTTTGATGTCTTTGATGCATGCTTACTATTGCCGTACATACAATCATACATTGCAATTGTGACATGATAATATAAATAACTTGACTGATACATCATAATGGTGGTGTGAGTAATAAAAATTAAAATTGAAAAGGATAGGCCGAGTAAGAGTTATTGACGAGAAATGATTTGAATAAGTGCATACGCGAGTTTCGCATGTCCTTCCAAGTAAAACATAAGTTATTACCCCTCGGTTTCGCATTAAACGTAACGGAGGAAGATATTTATAACTTAGAACCAATTTAAACTCAATCAGGAATTTTAGCACTAAAAACCCCAGTAACCACAATTGCGCGGGGGGGCTATCGACTAATCTGCCGCTTGGTTCAAGGATCCCGGGGTTTGACTGTATTCGTGTGTTAACTAACCCTAATCACCTGGTCCGAGGACTACATGCATGATTGGATTTAAGTTTAAACACTTGAGAACTGTAACTGAGTGCTAACTAACCCAAACCATCTGGTCCGAGGACTACAGGCATGATTGGATTTAAGTTTAAACACTATAGAACTGTAACCGAGTGTTAACTAACCCAAATCATCTGGTCCGAGGACTACAGGCATGATTGGATTTAAGTTTAAACACTATAGAACTGTAACCGTGTGTTAACTAACCCAAATCATCTGGTCCGAGGACTACAGGCATGATTGGATTTAAGTTTAAACACTATAGAACTGTAACCGAGTGTTAACTAACCCAAATCATCTGGTCCGAGGACTACAGGCATGATTGGATTTAAGTTTAAACACTATAGAACTGTAACCGAGTGTTAACTAACCCAAATCATCTGGTCCGAGGACTACAGGCATGATTGGATTTAAGTTTAAACACTATAGAGATGTAACTGAGTGCTAACTAACCCAAATCATCTGGTCCGAGGACTACAGGCATGATTGGATTTAAGTTTAAACACTAGAGAGAATACTTTATGCAGAGAATTGACACATCTGTTGAAGGAGAGACTTGGTCAATAAAAGTACCTCTTGAGGTTATTTACATTCCATGGGCGCGGTATTACATGACCATCTAGGTCTTCTAAGAAATATGCCCCAATGCCTGCTCCTGACGTAATACAATATGGTCCTTCCCAATTGGGTCCAAGTTTTCCCCAAGCCGGGTTTTTTGCAGTGCCTACAACTTTCCTCAATACTAGATCACCAGGCTCTAGTGGCCTCAATTTTACGTTAAAATCATAGCCTTGCCTGAGTTTCTGTTGATAATGTGCCAGCCGAACCATTGCATTCTCCCTCCTTTCCTCAATCAAATCTAAACTCCTCTGTAGTTGCTCATCGTTATCGGCCGGACTGAATGAACTAGTTTTCATCGTTGGGAACCCGGTCTCCAAAGGGATGACTGCTTCAGCCCCATAAGTCATTGAGAAGGGTGTCTCTCCAGTAGACCTACGAGGCGTAGTTCTGTAAGCCCAAAGTACGTGCGGCAGTTCGTCTACCCATTTGCCCTTTGCATCATCTAACCTCTTCTTTAAGCCATTTAGTATGACCTTGTTGATGGCTTCTGCCTGTCCATTACCCTGGGGATAGGCTGGAGTGGAGTATCTGTTCAAAATTCCCAGCTCACTGCAGTAGTTCCTAAATGCCCTGCTATCAAACTGCAAGCCGTTGTCCGAGATGAGAGTGTGAGGAACTCCAAATCGGGTGACAATATTCTTCCACACGAACTTTTGCACATCAACGTCTCTGATATTGGCTAAGGGCTCAGCTTCAACCCATTTGGTGAAGTAGTCTGTTCCGACCAGGAGGTACTTCTTGTTTCCTGCAGCTTTGGGGAAGGGTCCCACAATATCCAAACCCCATTGGGCGAAAGGCCATGGGCTAGATAGCGGATTAAGTTTTCCCCCTGGCTGGTGAATGTTTGGAGCGAAGCGCTGACATTGATCACACTTTTTAGCGTATTCGTGTGCCTCCTTTTGCATGTTAGGCCACCAATAGCCTTGGGTGAGGGCTCGGTGAGCCAAGGACCTGCCTCTAGTGTGGCTCCCACAGATTCCTTCGTGCAGCTCTTCTAGCAACGTCTCAGTTGCCTCGGGATGCATGCATAACAAGTATGGCCCCGAGTAGGAGCGTCTGTACAGTTTCTGGTCCTCGGATAACCAGAACTTAATCGCCTTTCTTCGAATTTTATCAGCTTCTCCCCTGTCTTCAGGCAATACATCTTCTTTGAGAAATCTGACTAGAGGGTCCATCCAGCACGGCCCGGCTCTAACCTGGTGAACCTGAACTGCCCCTGACTTCGCTTCTATAGGCCTGTGCAAGTCCTCGACGAGGATGACCCTCGGAAGGTCTTGTGCCGAAGAGGTGGCAAGCGTCGCCAGGGAGTCAGCATGTGAGTTGCCACTCCTAGGGATGTGCAGCAAACTGAAAAAGTCGAACCCTGACTGCAGCTGTTTAACACGACCCAGGTACCCCTGCATTCTTTCGTCCTTTGCCTCAAACTCGCCTTGTACTTGCCCTACAACCAATCTTGAGTCCGAGAACAATTCCACGGACTTTCCCCCCATTTTATGGACCATGGTCATCCCCATCAGTAGGGCCTCATACTCCGCCTCATTATTCGTTGCCGAGAAGCCCAGCCTTAATGACTTCTCGATGGTGATTTTCTCGGGGGATATCAGTACCAACCCAACTCCAGATCCTTTTTGGTTTGCCGCGCCATCCACGTACACTTCCCAGTGGGAGGGATTCTGTTGGGAGATCAGGCCAACTGATTTTTCATCCATGCCTGACGTGGGCTTTGCTTCTTCTAACTGGGGCTCCGTGAACTCAGCCACCAAATCTGCGAGGACCTGTCCCTTGACCGATGTGCGGGGCATATATCTTATATCGAAAGCCCCTAAGATTGTACCCCACTTGGCAATCCGACCGGTGTAGTCGGCACTTCGGAGTATAGCTTTGAGTGGGAGTTGTGTGAGAACGATGACCGTGTGGGCTTGGAAGTAGTGGGGCAGCTTCCGTGTGCCGAGTACTACCGCTAGGATAGCCTTCTCCAGTGGTAGGTAACGAATCTCGGCCTCATGCAGTGACTTGCTCACGTAATAAACCGGTCTTTGTACGCCACCGTCTGATCGTATTAACACCAGGCTCACCGCACAAGGAGCCACGGCAATGTAGGCGAAAAGTACCTCATCTGGCTCAGGACTGGACATGATTGGTGGCCGAGCTAGATAATCCTTGAGCTGCTGAAATGCCAAGGCGCACTCTTCCGTCCATTCGAACCCCTTCCACTTGTGGAGCAGAGAAAAGAAAGGACGACACCTGTCTGCCGATCTAGAGATGAAACGATTGAGGGCAGCGGTCATTCCGGTTAGCTTCTGAACCTCTTTGGGGTTCCGAGGAGCTCGTAGATCGTTGATGGCCTTTATCTGGTCGGGGTTGACTTCGATTCCTCTGTGTGTGACCATGTATCCCAAAAATTTTCCGGACCCTACCCCAAACGAGCACTTAGAAGCATTCAATCGTAGCTTGTACTTTCGTAGAATCCCAAAGGTAGTTTCAAGGTCCTTCACATGCTCGGCTATAACTTTGCTCTTCACCACCATGTCATCTATGTAAACCTCGATATTCTTGCCCAGCTGTGGCTCGAACATCCTCATCATCATCCTCTGGTAGGTAGCTCCCGCGTTCTTCAAGCCAAACGGCATTACTTTATAGTGGTAGTTGCCAACAGGGGTGACAAATGCAGTCTTCTTCTGGTCATCCGGGGCTAATGGTATCTGGTGATAGCCTTGGAAGGCGTCTAGGAAGCTCATCCGAGGGTGGCCGACAGTGGCATCGACCAGCTGATCTATTTTTGGCATTGGGAACGGATCTTTGGGGCATGCCCTATTCAAATCCGTGAAGTCTACGCATACTCGCCACTTCCCACTCTTCTTCTTCACCACTACGGTATTTGCTAGCCATTCGGGATAAAAAACTTCTTTGATAGCCCCGGCCACTTTGAGTTTCGCTACTTCGTCTCTTACTGCATCAGCATGCTCCTTGGACGGGCGCCGAATAGGCTGTTTCTTGGGGGTGACCAGGGGATTCACCTTCAAATGGTGACATATAAACTCCGGATCCACCCCTGGGGCTTCATAAGCGCTCCAGGCGAACACATCGAGATTTCGCTTGAGGAACTCTATTAGCTCTTCCCTCTCTTGAGGAGGCAGCTGAGACCCAACTTGGAAGAACCTATCGGGATCATCTCCGATAACCACTTTCGTCAGATCCTCACATCGATTGCTTTCATCTGAATCTCCGACGGGCTGTTCCCGAGACTGTAGCTGCTATAAACTCCCTTCGGACATGGCCGAAATCTCAGATTGGGTCTCATGTTGAATGGCGGCAATCAGGCACTGTCGGGCAGCGGGCTGATCCCCTCGGATCTCATGGATCTGCCCTTCGGATGGGTATTTGACCTTCTGGTGCAATGTAGAGGGGACAGCCCCAAGCGCATGAATCTAAGGTCTGCCTACAAATGCCGTGTAGGGCGAATATACATCCACAACTATAAAATCCAGCTCCACCACCTCGGAGCCAGCCTGTACGGGCAGACGTATCCGGCCTTTCGGGATGACAGGCCTTCCTTCAAAGCTTATGAAGGGGGAATTGTATGGCGTCAGGTCCTGGGGTCTCAGGCCTAGCCCCTTGTAGAGGTCTGGGTACATTATCTCCACGGCACTGCCTTGGTCCACCATCACTCTCTTCACATCATACCCAGCTATTCTGAGGGTGATGACTAATGCATCGTCGTGGGGTTGAATGGTGCCTACCATGTCTTCGTCCGAGAACCCTATCTGCAGCGGGGCCGCAGACTTAACTATCTTCAGACCTCGGTTTGACTCCCCTGCTGATGGTCGGCCTACCGACATAACTTTCAATGGCCAGGATCCTGTCCTCCCCGGCGCAGCGAAGACAACGTTTATAGTCCCAAGCGGCGGCTTCGAGGGGTCATCTCTCCGTGGCCCTGAGCCCGTCTGGCCCCCTCGGCCGCTGGAGGGGTGCAAGAGGTGTTTCAGTCTACCATCGCGAACCAGTTGGTCCAAGTGATCCCACAAGCTCCTACAGTCCTCCGTGGTGTGCCCATGATCTTGATGGTATTGGCAGTAGAGATTATGGTTACGCCTCTCGGGGTTTCCTACCATCTTGTTCGGCCATCTGAAGAATGATTCGTTCTTGATCTTTTCCAAGACCTGGTGCACTGGGTCTTTGAACACGGCGTTAACCGCTTGAGGGTTCATCGATCCTGATTGCCCAACAAAGTCCCTCCGCGGTTTACTATGGTTATAATGGTCCGACCTGAAATCCCTCCTCTCCTGAGGGATAACCTTGTCCTTTCCCTGGCCCTGCCGCTGGTCTTCTTCAACTCTCTTATACTTTTCTATGCGGTCCATCAATTGACGCACGTTGGTGACCGGTTTGCCGGATAAGGATGTCCTCAAACCGTGGTCAATAGGGAGGCCGAGCTTGAAAGTGCTGAGGGCCATTGCATCGTTGTTGCCCTCCATATCGTTGAACATCTCCCAGTATCTGTCTGAATACGCCTTCAAGGATTCGCCTTCCTGCATGGACAAGGATAACAGTGAAGAGAAAGGCCTGGACACTCTTCGGCATGTGACAAAACGGGAGCCGAATGCTTGTGTGAGTTCTTTGAAGGAGTTGATGGAGCCTGCCCTCAAACCGTCAAACCACCTCATGGCAGTAGGCCCAAGACTGGAGGGGAAAACCTTGCACATCAGAGCTTCGTCTCTGGAGTAGACCGCCATCCTCTGGTTAAAATGACTCACGTGCTCCACGGGGTCAGTTTTACCATTGTAGATGGTGAACGTTGGTTGGTTGAAGCGTCGAGGAAGTTTGGCATCCTCAATCCTACGCGTGAAGGGTGATCTAGATATCTGATTCAGAGCCCTGTTCATGGCATCATTCTCCACGTCCTCACGTGATGGGCTTCTTCGTTGTCTCTGGTGATGGGGCTCCTCTTCATAGGTGTAGGACTCACTGGCTGGTGTCCTAGATTTATGCTGGTAAGAGACATCCTGCTCGTCATCAAGATCCTCCTCAGAACATGAGGAAGCCCGTTTCCTCTTTGCATGGCGCAACTGTCTTTTCAGTTTTTCCACTTCTAGCTGTAAGTCACGATTCTTCTCTGCATGGGACATGCGACTTTCTCCCTGTGACTGGCTCTGGCTAAGGCGCACAGTGTGTACGCTGCCCTCACGATTTTGTCTCCTCTCTAAGTTCACGAAAGGGTCCACTTGTTGGGATGCCCTAGATTCTGCTTGTTGTTCACCTTGTCCTGCCATCATCAACTGTCGTTTTCACCCTCGCACAAGCTCTCCCCACAGACGGCGCCAATTGTAGGGTCAGTTTTTGCAGCCCAAGCCCAAGGAAATATGGATTCGGAGCTCACTGAGCCCAAAACAATAAATTTTGTAGAGAGTGGGTGGAAGAGCTAGGCTAATAATGAAAATAACAGTATTAAACCGCAACAACAATGGGAGGATTTGGGTTAATATGTCCTCGGACTGATATGAGTGCCATGTCCGAAGAGGTGCTTTTCATTGATAATTTGAGATTACAATTCTCGGAGCTACAATAATCCAATATCTTCTTTTTCTTTCTTTTTCTCCCCCCCCCATTTTTGTCAGGGGCCCCCTTCTCTTATATAGCACTCATTTCCTACATCTTCTCCGTCCACTTGTTCATCATCCAGGCGTCCACTTGAGGGCATGTCCCATCACCCCACTTTTAGCCTTATGTGAGTGGTGGCAGCTGAGAAAGAACTGTTCAGGGGTCTTGTCCACATAAATGCGGCCAGAAAGGTAGGTGCAGTGCATTAAATGTGGTGGCCGAAGTATGCCTCCTTGATATTTCTCTGTTCCCATTATCTTTACGTGTGTCTAAGGTTCCTTTCTCTCTTAACACTTGTCACACAGATCGCTTGAACCTCCCATGCTCGTGTTGGATCAAACCTCTTCGGATCCGAAGACGTTGGACTACTCGGACATATGAACATCTCCTCGGACAGTACACGTGTTCATCTCAAGGCATTCCCCTTTGACATGGGCCGGACTGAGAACCTCGCCTCCTCGGACGAAAAGTTTTCCTCATTCAGGGCCTTGGGCCCAATAAGTTGGGTTGGGTTTTTCTCCCCCCACAATAATAATATGTGAAATTAAAAGAAACTCAAATTAGAATTTCAAATTAGAGTTTACATTTGGTGCCATGTGTCTTAAATTATTTATTCTTAAAGAGTTTTATTTCTTAATTTTAGAATCAAATGCGAGACCACATCATAAATATTCATTCAAGTGAGTGATTAAATACAAAAACCAATGAGTCTAGAATAAATGAATTGTAAAAAAAAAGTGTTTCACAATAATTAAAAAAAATATGGACAATTTATATTTTATACCTAATAATATCCTTACAAATTTTTTTAAAGAGTTAATAAAATATAAAAATGATTATCAATAGTATTCAATTTATATATAAGAATTACATTATGCATCTTATTGTATATTTTTAAGTGTATCCATGCATATGCATAGGGTTACAAGCTAGTATATATTAATAGAAAAAACTCGGAGAAAATTCAATTAGAATCCAATTTTGTGCCATAATCTAAATTTATGTGAGGACCACACCATAATTATCCACTTCAGTTTGTGTCATATGTCCACTTAAGTTTTTTAATCTTTGTGCCAAGTGAGTTAATGAGTGCAAAATATTAAAAATCTAATATTAAAGAACTATAACATTAGAAAAAAAAAAAAAAAAACCAATCACATATACTTAATAAAAATCACCACACAACAAATTAGCATAGGTTACATGCTAGTATATATTAATAGGCAAAACTCTGAAAAAGTTCAATTAGAATTTGAAATTAGATTCCAATTTTGCGCTATGTGTCTAAATTTATGTGGGGATCACACCATAATTATTCACTTAAGTTTGTTTCATATGTCCACTTAAGTTTTTTTAATTTTTGTACCAAGTGAGGTAATGAGTGCAAATACTAAGAATTTAATATTAATGAATTATAAAATTAAAAACAATTAAAAAACCAATCACATATACTCAATAAGAATCACCACACAACAAAGATCATACGTTCTATTTTATTAAAAATTAAAAAAAAGATGATCATAAGTAGTATTAAATTTAGGTAAGAATTTTAATGTGACTAATTGCGTTTATATTTAAAAAAATAATTTGATTAATTATTTATATTTTTATGATAAAAATTGTATTTAATTTTAAATGTATACATGTCTTACATGCTTTAATTTATTTATTAATAATTTCACTAGTTATTTATATTTTTATAATAAAAATTATGTTTAATTTTAAATGCATCCATGAGTTTACATGAGTTACATTCTAGTATATATTTAAAGCCAAAGCTCATAAAAAATCTAATTAAATTCTAAATTAGATTTTAATTATGGGCTAATTTTGTATCATGTGTTCACTTATGTTTTTTAATCTTGACCCTAAAAAAAAAGTTTTTTAATCTTTGTACCAAGTGAGTTAATGAGTGCAAAATATTAAGAGTCTAATATTAATGAACTATTAAAAAAAAACCAATCATATATCTATTCAACAAAAATCACCACATGTTCTATCTTATTAAAAATTAGAATAAATAATTATAAGTAGTATTAAATTTAGATAAGAAATTTAATATGCTTCTAATTACATTTATTTTTCTAATAATTTGATTAATTATATATATTTTATGATAAATATATGTTTATTTTTAAATGCATGCGTAATGTATGAGTTAGCAGCTAGTTATTAATTATGTTTAGCAAATATAATTTTTTAAAAGATCTTTCAAAAAAAAAAAAAAAAAATCATTGAACATTTTGTTCTTGCTTCAGCTTTGCAGCGTTGTGGACAAATGTACCACCATCTTCGGTTTCTTCCGACAGCTTTGCAGCTTTGTAGGACATATATATATGTCCTACCCTAGATAAGTCTTGTGTTGTGTGATATGCCTTACTGTGTGTTTGGTTGGTCTTATTTGATGATTTGTTTATTTGCTAAAACTAGTGTATTAGAAATAAGCTACGTGTGCAAAAAAATAAAAATAAATAATAGCTAACTTATTGAATGGCTTATATTTCAAGTTTTAATGCAAAAAATAGGCTTGAAAATGGGGAAAAAAACCTAGCTTTACAAAGCCGTTCTTACAAAAATTGGGCTTTAACAATTAAAAAAACCTCTAAAAATGCATTGATTTTTTAAACAAAATGAATAATAAATTGAAAAGATCATCAATTATGTCCATTGATTTCAAAAAAAATATATTATATAACATCTAAAAATAAAATATAATAAATTATTAACACAAGGGGAATGAACCACATGTTAAGTTGTTAACTCAAGCTTCCTTATAATTAAAAAAGGGAAAAAAAAATAATTATAGCAACTCAGAAACACTTTAAAGCCAATCATATCCCTTTGAGGCTTTTTTTTAGGTTTAAACGATGATATGCATAAATTAATTATTAATGAGTCCATCACAAAATATAGTAGTTTTGTCAAAAGCCCAAAGTCTTTCTACCACATGCAATGGTTCCATAAAAGCTACAAAAGTAATAGAAGCTGATCCCATTGTTGCTAATGCATCAGCATATTGGTTGCGTTCACAGTATATATGCTCAATGCTATATATTTTAGTGATACAAAAATTTCAACAATAAATGTTAGTGGCTAGTAGCGTTCACAGTATATGTGCTCAATGCTATATATTTTAGTGATACAAAAATTTCAACAATAAATGTTAGTAGCTAGTTTGACTACAAACTAGTTTGTAGCCAATAGCTACAACTCCACTTAATATATTTTTATTGAATATGAATTTTGACAAATTCATTATTAGATACCATCCTTTTCTTATATTATCCATGTTTGCAAACTTTTCAGAAGATTAAAGTCAATAGTTATGTCAGCAATTAAATGTTTAAATTTTAAGTTTTTGTATTTTAAAATTATGTGGATGGATCGAATAGCAAAAAAATTCGATTGGTGCGAAATTTAACATGTGTGTTAAGAACATAAAAAAATGCAATCACACAGCTAGATTTTCAAAATATGTAATTATCTTTTTTTTTTTTTTAGTAGTAGTGGTAGTCATTTACTACAACCAAGTTTATAACCAAACTTTGTCATTATTTTATTTTATTTTTATTATCTCACATCAAGATAAATATTTTTGTTTTCTTATATCATCCACATTAAGTCAATAGTTATATCATCAGTCAAATGTTTTAATTTCAAGTTTTTGTATCTTAAAATTATGTGTATGTATCAAATGGCAAATAATATCCAATCGACGCAAAATTTGACATGTGTGTTAAGAACATAAAAAAAAAGCAATCAAACAGCTAGATTTTCAAAATATGTAGTTATCTTAATTTTTTTAGTAGTAGTTGTAGTCATTAATTACAAACAAGTTTATAGCTAAACATTATCCTTATTTTATTTTATCTCACATCAAGATAAATATTTTTGTTTTCTTATATCATCCATGTTTTCACACTTTTTAGAAGATTAAAGTAAATAGTTATGTCATCAATCAAATTTTTAAATTTCAAATTTTTGTATCTTAAAATTATGTGTATGGATCGAATAGTAAATAACATCTAATTGACGCGAAATTTAACATGTGTATTAATAACATAAAAAAGGCAATTAAACAGCTGGATTTTCAAAATATGTAGTTATCTTAATTTTTTTAGTAACAGTTGTAGTCATTGACTACAACCATGTTTATAGCCAAACATTATCCTTATATATATATATATATATATATTTTTTTTTTATCTCACATCAAGATAAATATTTTTGTTTTCTTATATCATCCATATTTGCAAAATTTTCAGAAGATCAATGTTAATAGTTATGTCATCAATCAAATATTTAAATTTCAAGTTTTGTATTTTAAAATTATTTATATAGATCAAATAGAATTTAAATAACATTTGATTGATGCGAAATTTAACATATGTGTTGAGAACATTAAAAAAAAAAAAAAAGCAATCAAACAACTAGATTTTCAAAATATTAATCATCTTAATTTTTTTAGTAGCAATTGTAGTTATTGACTACAACCAAGTTTATAACCAAAATTTGTACCTTTTATTTTTTTTTTTTTCCTCACATCAAGATAAATATTTGTCTTTTAGAAAATCAAAGTCAATAGTTATTTCATCAATCAAATATTTAAATTTAAATTTTTTGTATTTTAAAATTATGTATATAGATCAAATATCAAATAACATATTGACGCGAAATTTAACATCTGTATTAGAAACATTAAAAAAAATACAATCAAACAACTAGATTTTCAAAAGGACAAAATTTAGGTACAGTACTTTAGGTGCTGTTCCTTAGGTTCCCCTCTTAAAATTCAGTCATGTAGCTACTTAACTAAAAAATACACTTCCATCCCATGAAAAAAAATTCACATGACAGAATCTTAAAAGAGGAATTTAAGAAACAGCACCTAAGTACTGTATATAAGTCTTGCTCTTTTCAAAATATATAGGGTCCATCGTGTGTTTAAACAACAATTTTCAGTTTTTTTGAAAATACATGTGGGTGAAAAAGTGTGTGAAAATATGTATAATATTGTTTAAAAACTGAAAACATGTGTTTAAACACATGTATCAAACGGACCCATAACCATCTTAATAGTTTTTTAATAGTAGTTGTATTCTTTGTCCTTATTTTTTTATAATCTCACATCAAGATAAATATTTTTGTCATATATATGTATATATACAATATTCTGGTAGATGGTTTTGTACTCTTAGCCTTAGGTATAGAGTATAGACAGGTATTTTTATATTTTTCTCAAAAAAGGTTATAGTTTATTTTCAAGATCAAGAAAGTTCTTGAAATTGTAGTCACGGGGTTTATTTTTATTATAAAAGTTTCCACGTGAATTGTATGCCTTGTAGACTTGGGCACACAGTTGACAGTACAATTCACCAGGACCACTGGTACTGGACCACACTCACCACAAATCCCGGTGCTCTCGCAGTTCAATGCCGTGGAATTTAGACACGTGGCTGTCACTGCGGTAATGTCAAAATGACCGAATTGCCCCTGGGGAATTGTTTGAATTGTTTAGCACGTGTTTTTAACTTTTTTTTTATATATAAAGTATAGAAATAAAAAAGAGACCACACGAATCTCGAAGACACGTGCCGGAACGGGATTGGCCGACACACGTGTCGGCACTTTTGCTGTCGGCGCGTAAATGTTTTTTTTCTCTGGTTTTGTCACCTAACACCGTTAGCTTTAACGCCGTCAGTAGTGTACCAAATGACTTAATTGCCCTTTTTAGGAAATTGCACCCTCAATTTCACTCATGCTTTCGACTTTCAACTTTCCACTTTCAAGCCTAAAAAATAAAAAATAAAAAATAAAAAGAAACCCATTTGGGAAATTACATTTCACCCACTATGATTCTTAAAAAAAAAAAAAAAAACATTTCACCTACTATTTTGTTCTTTTAAAGTATTTCGAAAGTCTTGAAACTTATTTTAAATGTGCAATTATTTTGGTTCTTCTTAAATAATAACAAATATTTTAAGTTATTGTGCATGATTTTTTTTTATAAAAAAAAATTATTAATAATTTATTGGTTTGTACTTTGTATGCACAAATTATTGTTGTTGATTGTGTTTTTATATCTATGTACAGTTTGACTCTATTTTAAAAATATATATATTTGGGAAATGACATTTCAATTCACCTACTATTTTGTCTCTTTAACCTATTCATGAAGTCTTCAAAGTTCTTGAAATGTGCAATTGTTTGTTTTTTAACTGCATGTTGTCTTGATTCTTCATCAATTATAAATTACAGTGCATGATATTTTTTTTATTGAAAAAATAGTAATTTATTGATTTACATGCATAAATTCTTGTTATTTGTATTTTTTTTAATATTTATATAAAATTTAACTTTATTTTTAAAAATATATGTAATTATATCTTTAATAAACATTAAATGCACCTTAACTTAAATCTTTAATCCATTGGTTTACAAAACTTATAATAAATTGAATCACTAGGCTAAAGTCATGACTGACAACAGCATATGAAATGATAAGTTTTGTTATTAGATTATCTCTTTAGTTCTTCTCAAAAATGATTATCTCTTAAGTAAAAGTGTAAAATTTAATTTAATTTCCTAACTTTTACTTCAATTCTTAAATTTGTCCTTATTGTCAAATTACTCCTCAAAGTTTAATTGTCAATTTAGTTCCCCACTTTGTTAAAATAAGTCAATTAGATATTAATTCATTTGTGAGTGACTAAATTATTAAAAAGTATACCTTTAGAACTAATTTGATAAATGAAGTTCAATTTAAGGGACAAAATAGAATTGTAACCTAATAAAAACATAATATGGTCACATATTGTTATAAAATCAAAGAGTAACTACAATAATTTTATTAGCTAAAATTATTAGGGAAAATATCCATTAACCCAAAAAACAGGTTGGAATCTCTGAGCTTCGTTTTTGCAATTTACAGAATAAAAGATCATCATTAGATTATATGAGTTAAATACTAACATATGATTTTCACCGTTGAAATACCTTTTAGTTGTTCAAAGTGAAAATTGTTTTAATTGATTAAACTATCAAAAGCAAAGAAGGCACATCTAAATTTCCTTCCAAACAATTATGAGAATTAAGAATTCTTCTTTTAGGTAACTAGCTAGTCTCATTTTAGATCATATTGTACTCCTTTTTATTCAAAGAACTTTTACAATCTGGTATGGTTCAAAATATTCTATCAAAAATCATAATTAAAAGGTTATAAATGAAGGAATAATATCGAATTTCCACTACTCAACTTAATATTTCGATAAGGGTGACCTGTGAACAGCTCATAAAATGTCACAATGATATAGATCCCCGAGGTGTAGTTTTTAATTCAATTCTCCATATGGCAAAAATATACTATATGAAAACAAAAGATTAGAGAAAGAAATAAAAAGTGATATTAAAAAAATGTCATGTACACGAAGAATCTGACAACGTTTTTCACAATAATTAAATTGACAAACTTTGAATGGTTCTCATCTGAATTTATTATTGACATCACATTTTTACCTACTATTAACAATCCATCACATCAGCAGGTGCAGAATTTTTGGTGCCTATGGACTTTCAAAAAAAAGAAAGAAACAGAGAGAAATGCTCTAACGAATGCTCTAAGGATAGTGATTAAGATGTATTTTATACTCTATTAAATAATATTTTTCAAAAATAAAGTTGAACTGTTCACATATATATATATATATATATATATATATCAAAGAAAGCAAACACAACCGTAATGAATTTGTGCGTATAAGTCAATAAATCATTAACATGTATATTTTATTTTTGAAAAGTATGCATTACAATTCATAATTAAATATTTATTATTCTTTAACACGTGCTTGTATCGTATGCTGACTTGACCCTTTTATTACTAGAAATTTTTTTTGACGATCTTTTATTACTAGGATTTAATAATTACAACGTAAGATAAAGGAATTTCTCTAAATGTCTCCCTTGAATTTTATTAAGAAGTTCCAAATGAGCTATAAGGCTCTCGGAAAGATAAATACTTTAAAGAGTAATGCTAAAGGTATAAAATTTTCAAAATCTTTTTATTTTCATAACAACACATGTGACAAATTATGATTACCATAAGCGGTGGCTCTAGGAATTTTATCCAAAGGGTTCATTAAGAAATATAAGTTAAAACAAAATTTAATTAAAATAAAACTTGACTATATCGAGTTATCAATAAAAAATGCATAAAATTTTACAATTTCTTTCTACAAGTTTTCATATTTTGAATCATTACAAACCCTCTGTATTTCCTAAAAATTAAATTATATAAAGTTATATCATGTTTAAACTATACATACATACATTCGCACACATCACAATTCACACAAAAAAATTATTAAAAAAATATTTATAATCAATATTAAACACACTCACACATATAATAAAAATTTATAATAAAATAGACACTCACAACTCACAAATATTCACTCTTTATTTTTAGAGTTGAAGATACTAAGATAGTCAGATAATTAACTGAGATGAGATAAGATTCATGAGAGAGAGATCTATATGATCTGTGCTATTGTTTGGTTTTAAGATGGGTTGAACTGTGTTGTTTTAGTTTTGGACTGGGTTGGCCTTTGTTATTGTTTAGTTTTGAGTTGGACTTACTATGATTAGGGTGTGCAAAATTTAATTTAAGGTGTTCAAAAATATTTTTTAAAGTAAAGTAAGCTAACAAAAAAAATATTTTTTTATATAAAATATTTTTATTTTCAAGTCAGGGGGTTCTTGTTTCTCAAAAAAAAAAAAAAAAAGGAGAAGAAGAAGAATAAGAACCCCCTGAACAACACTTAACACTGCCGCTGATTACCATAATTTTTACATGGATTACTACACCGTATTTATTAGCGCTATTATTAATTATGAAAAAAAGGTTATTACACCATATTTATTAGCGCTATTATTAATTATGAAAAAAAGGTTATGTGTGTTGGTTTCACCCAAAATAACAAATTTGTTTTTATTTATTTATTTTGTGTGTGTGTGTGTGTGTGTTTTTTTTTTTTTAAGAAATTAATAAAATTACATTTTTTAATAAAAAAAGCTAATTTAATTTTGGGTTATGCTAACGAGTGCCTTTAGAGCACTGATTAATAATCCATTTTAAGAAAGTTTTGATACCACTTTTATAGGGAATGAAAAAAGCTGTCAAAATATTAATTACTTTTTTTTTTCATTTCCCATAAAAACTTTCTTTAAATGAATTATTAATCAGTACCCTAAGTGCACTCGTTAGTATTTTCCTTTAATTTTATCTTTTTATCATACATTTAGCTTAAAAGTTATCCAAAAATATTTTTATCCCATATTTAACAAATAAACTACAAAAAAAGGAGACTTGTTTAGAAATAAAATCAACAAGGCGAAGATAACTTAGAATCCTCCTTTATTCTTTTTGACAATCCACAGTTTGTGGTGGAGAATTTACTGTTCCTAAATAAGTCAGATAACGTTTGTAATTGACTTATTTATATTTATATTTAATCTAATATATTATCCTTTTTAACCAAAAAAAAAAAAAGAGTAAAATTGATTTACCAAAAAAGAAGATTCAAGATTGGACCTAGTCCACCATGGACAATCTTGTAAATGTCTCATCTCTCGATAGGTGGGGTCACACTCCTTCTCCATTGACTAGTTTTATTGGATTTATGATTACTGGTATTCTCGCCATCCACCTCTTTTTCTGATGCAAAAAACACGTGCTTGAAAAGGAAATTTATTAAATTAAGAAATTTCCATGACCATATTCAAAGTTGGAGTAATGAACAAGGACCCCCCCTCCTGGCAAATCATGTTCAAAGCACATGTTTAAGGAAGCTACCTATCCCTTACACTTGACACTTATTATATCCTCTCCTGTCTTAGTCTTTCAACCAAGTCCCCAAACTATAATACCCTTTGAGTATTTGGATTAAGCTTTCCAAATCAAAATCTTCAAAAAAACAACGTCAGTCACACAAAATTTTCTTTCATTGTTTTGTGGTGAGAATAATATAGCTGAAAGTTTTCTAGCCAGACAAACATGTTGAAGCACAGCAAGGCACAAGAGAAGTCCAATTTTGCACAGACATGCAACCTCTTGAGCCAGTACATGAAGGAGAAAGGAAGTCTTAACCTTGAAATGACTAGGAAACCAGAACCCAAAGGTAATGTTTCTTTTCTCTTTATTATCTTCATATATCTCTTTTGGGTTGTCTTACTTTTCACTTTAGAAGTTGTAACTTTTTGATTTTTGCTCTCTTATTATGCCCTTTGAATTTCTCATTTCTTGAGAGGAAGGTTGAAGATTTCTGAAATAAATGCATGTTTATATTTTTTTTTACTTCCAAGAAGTCTCAGTTTTAGAACAAAGGGTCTCATATACTTTCTTTGTCTGGCCATGTTTCAGAAAACCCCGAGACACCAGTGGCAACCACTATGGATTTGTTAACAAACTTGGAAAATCCAGGTGAAGCTTTGAGACAAAACGCTGTGGCTCCCTCAAACGTGCAACCCATGGACTTTCTTCAAAAGCTTGGTGTTTGTCCCTCAAACCCAACTGAAATGGCTACCAATAAGGCTGATTCCAGGTGTGTAGCCCTTTGTGTTAGCTTTTTTTTTTTTTTTTTTTTTGAATGTATTGAAAGACGAATAAACTTGCTCCATTTTTATTTATTTATTTTTGAAACATTAAGTTAGCTCTATTTTTTTGGATAGTGATGAACATTATTATTATTATTATTATTTGAGAAACATGGAGCGCATGCTTGTGCTCAAATAGTTAGATGGTGAACATAAAGTTAATTCAAAGCGAATGTTTGTGCTCAGATAGTTTATATGTCATCCATGTACGAAGTCATCTGAAATTACATAAGAACACCTATTATGGGCACCAAAAGACCTACATAAACATGATTATATTCTAGTAATTTGCTGTAACTTGTAAGGGTATATTAGGGGAAGGAAAAGTCATGCACGTACATATAGATTAGGCATAAACTTCATGGGCATTTGGAGTATCTCAGCTTTAATCCTTTAACTAAAACATATTGTCATTAGAGTTATAAGAAAGTTGGTAATTAACCATGTGGTTGACCCTAATTAATCTGTCAAAAATTTTTAATCGATCTCAAAAAGTTTGAGACTAATGCTTAATTGTGGTGGTGTTGTTGTTGTAGGAAGCCTGCAACCATGGAGGCTGTGACAGCCCAGATGACCATATTCTATAGGGGCCAAGTTCTAGTATTCGATGACTTACCGGCTGAGAAGGCAAGGGAAATCATAACTGTGGCTAAGGGAAGCTCTAGTGTTTCTAATGGCTTTGTTTCTACTCCTGCTAGCATAATGGAGAAAGTTAGATCAAGGAGTCCCATGGCTTCTGAATCAAATGTTGTAGCCGCGTACGAAAGGAATACCACAACCAAAGAAAGGGTTCAACAGCAACCTCGTGCTATTGGTTCAGCTGGTAATTGCCTTGTCTCATGTGAATAATTTAAGAGGAAAATGTTTTCAACTTTCAAAAGCTTTGTGTATTAACATTTTTGTTACAATTTTTTTTACCTTACAGATCTGCCTATTGCAAGAAGAGCTTCACTTCACCGGTTCTTTGAGAAGAGAAAGGATAGGTAAGCAATTCTTTAGAAGATATAAAAGAAAAGGAAAAAAAGGAAGCAATGATGTGTTTAATTTGTGGAGTTTTATTCTCTTTCAAAAAAAAAAGTACTACCCAATATTGAATATTCTAGAATTTGCATGAGCTTTAAGGAACTTGGGTGGATCTTCCAATTTATTTAACAATGCAAAAAAAAAAAAAAAAAAAAAAAAAAAGAGTAGTCAAATTTTGGTTCTGGTTATATTTAGTCCCTAAATTTTTTGAGGGGAAGAAAATATTGCTTAAAAAATTGTGATTGGTACATTTATGATTTTTTGAAGATTGAAGAAAATTTTCAACTTTTAAGGATAAAATATAGAACTTGACAAATTTTAGGACTAAGCATATTTGTTTGTCCTTTTTTTTTAATGGGTTTCATTTCTGTCATGTAGATCAATTAATTCTCTCAAAAAAAAAAAAAGATCAATTAATGATGTTCTTTTCTAATTTTTTTTTGCTTACTTTTCAGGGCAGCAGCAAATGCACCATACCAAGTGAACCCACCTTCACCAGCTGCACCCAAGCCTGAGGAAAGCAATCCATGGATTAAGGTGGGAGGTCAATCTTCAAACCAGCTTGAGCTCAAGTTATAGTTACCACCTGATCACCATCTTCTATATGACTTAGGTTACCTCCCTCTGGTGCCTTAAAAAGTTAAAATCCTAACTATACTCGTCAGCTCTCCTGTGCTTTTTTTTGGGTTTAATTATTTTAGAATTTATACATATATATTTTTTTAGATTAGTGAGTATGGCCCAGGAAGAGGAGAATTTGTAAATTTCATTTATTACGTGATTTCTGAAGATTTGAAATTTCATTTCTGATTAGTACTTGTGTTGTGTATGTGTTATCTAGAAATTTTATTAATCAATAGCTAACGAACAATTAGCCATAAATATTGGGGTTTTAAGTGACGCCAGCCATAATTTTTGTTTTTTTTTTTGGTTTTTTGTGTCCAGCCTTACATTTGTGCTCAAATTCCACTTCTCTTACTCTTTGGCCAAATGTCATGTCCAGTATACAAAATTCTTATTTTTGTAGAGTCTAAGAGAGGTCATAATAAAAAATTTTATTCCCAATTTTTTCAAAAGACTAATTCTTTGACTTAAATCCATGAAAGACACTTGTTATTATACCAGACCTTACGTCACTATCTATCTATCTCAAAACAAATTAGCCATAAATATTTTTGAAACTTTTCTTCTGGTTTTAAAGAAGCCACCGCAAACTGTCTGGTCCACAGGGTGGTTGTATTCTCCCACCTTGGGGAGCTATCACCAATTCATCACCATCTTCCCTGAGCTCAAAGATGGGTAGGGCCTTTAGTCCTGGCAATTGGATGTTTTTTCAATAACGTTTGACATTCATCACACACGTGCAAAGAGAGAGATATCAATATATTAAAGGAAAAGTTAATGGATGCCTGTGGGCAGTTTAAGAAATATACTTAAAATAATTTTATGAGGAAAAAAAAAAAAACTAAATTTTTTTACAACATTTTTTACTTTTTATAAAAATACTAAGGCACTCGTTAACCGAATTTATATTGTCAGATCTTGAGTTATGTCATTTCACTTCAAAACTAATTGGTGATGAGGAAGACACACTCAAATCTTTTATGGCTTTCGACATTATACCACATGGGTCTGTTTTTAGAGTAGTTTCAGGGAGTCAAATTATGGTCCCCCAACACATATATTAAATGGAAAATTTATTTCAAATTCTAAAGATCAATGAGATCTTATGAGACTATATGAAGAAAGCTATGAGTCATCTAATGACTTTGCTTTAAAGTTTGTTTCAAGTTCTAGTTGCAGCATTATTATTGAGATAGGGAGAAAATTAAGAAAATGTTGGTAATACTTGGGATTGAATGTCATAAGTCACAACAAATGGGATCATATTACAAGATTAATTAACATTTCATTTGTTATGATGGTATTTTCTAGTGTTTGGCGCGGTAAAAAAAAAAGATAAGTCCTGCAATGAAAAATAAGAAGAAAATGTTTTATGTTTTTGAATAGTGAAAAATGTTTTCTAAAATATTACATATATTTATGAAATTCAATTAGTTCAACTGGTAAAGTCTCTTATTATTAAATAAAATATCAGAATTAAGCCTCGGTATATATTAAAAAAAAAATGATATATTCTATAGACCCCAAAAATGAACTATACATTATTAAGAAAAAAAAAAAAAAAAACTCCCTCAAACATTCTTGAACAAACTGCTACTCTTCTGAGCTTGTTGGTAAAGCTCTCATAGGTGAGGGCTCTTCTCTCGTCTTTTGGACATATTATTAAAGACATTAACTTTTTTTTTTGGTTTGCTTGTGAACCATTCATTCTCTCATATTAGGGGGCAAGGTAACTCTTTTGCTCATGCCTTAGCCAAGAGAGCTAGGCTTTCTTTTCTGTTGATGGTCTAGATGAAGTTTGTTCCTCTAGAGATAGTTAATTTCTTTGTATTTTGATGTTGAAGTTCTTTAATTAATAATAAGCAGCACTAAGCTTTTTCTCCCCAAAAAAAAAAAAAAAAACCCTCAATAGTAATTTTTCTCTTTTCGTATAATCTCTGGGGCAATCATTACAGAGTGTGGAAGACAATATTTAAATTCTACTGCAACTATTGAAAAAAATTATATATTCAATATACCACCAAAAATAAACTAAACACTATCAAATTAATAAAACCCTCTCAATAGTAATTTCCCTTTTTTTGGCTCTATCTCTTTCTAAAGACTAACGGTTAACTATTTGTGGGGCCAAAAATAGTCAGGCAACCCCGGCCCACTTCGAACTAGGCCCAAGGCCCATGCCGAGGACGCGCCCAGGGTCCGAGGACTGAAGTGTAATGCCCAGCTACCCACGAAACAGTGCCGAGGATGATAACGTCCTCGGAATTCCGAGATCCGAAAACGAACAAGTAGCACGCCATCAAAGGGAACCCTCCCAAGCATCTAAGGAGCAAACAGCAAATACCAAATACCGGACATGGAAGCATGGTGGAGGAGCAAGTCCCAGATGAACTGTCACCTCCACATTAAATGCCCTCAACTAACGTCCTGGCCGCATTAATGAGGAGGGGACGCCTCAACAGTGCCACCTTGGTTGCTGCCACCCACAGAGAGAATGGGAAGGTGGCTGATGGGACAGACACTCGAGTGATGGTCTAATCCCTCTACAAATGTAGGGTTAGGATCGATTGGGAGAGGGATATATAATGTAAGGAACCCCTCCTAAAAAGAGGGGGGGAGATGATAAAGGGAATACTGTAGCAATTCATATTCTCAAAGAGAACTTTGTAGTCAGTCTTAAAAAGAAATTATAAGAACTCCAAGTCCTGGAGAGCACGTCCGAGGAGCATTATAACTCACCCCAATTCACGCTCAGGCTATCCAACCCGCATGCAATCATGCATGATCGTTGCATTTCTCACTAACTCCTAGTTCTTGAGCCCATTCTCTATAAATTCATTGCGGGGAAACTGGGCTTGAGTCCACTCCCTCAAACCTGGCCCCTACACTATTTTTCTCCAATTACTTTCTTTACTCAGATTAGTCACTATCTGTTCCTCTAGAGATAATTAATTTCCTTGTATTTTGATGTTGAAGTTCTTCAATAGAACAAAGTTTCCCTCCAAACCAGTTTGAAGAAAAACTCTACAAACTCCTCGTATATTTCTATATTGAGTGTGAATTTTGATAATCTAACAATTAGATTACATGTTCTTATTATATTCTTCATGCTTATAAAATTTCAAGAAGATCAAAGATCAATTGCTATCTCATCAAACAAATGTTAAAATTTTAAATTTTTATAATCTAAAATTGTGTATAAAAAATAAGTTTATTGATCGAATAGTAAATAATATCTATTTTGAACGAAATTTGATATGCATGTTAAGAACATAAGGAACATGAAATTCAATAGTTAGATTTTCAAAATTTACACCAAAAAAAGAGATATATGAGCAGTTTGAAAAGTTTCTCTCCATACTTCAAAATTTGATATGCATGTTAAGAACATAAGGAACATGAAATTCAATAGTTAGATTTTCAAAATTTACACCAAAAAAAGAGATATATGAGAAGTTTGAAAAGTTTCTCTCCATACTAGTTTGGAGAGAAACTTTGTTCTCTTTAATAATAAGAGCACTAACCTTTTTCTCAAAAAAAAAAAAAAAAAAAAAGCCCTCAATTTTAATTTTTCTCTTTTCGTACAAACTCTAAAGCAATCATTACGGAGTGTGGAAGACAATATTTAAATTCTACTGTACCTATTAAAAAAAATTATATATTCAATATACCACTAAAAATAAACTAAACACTATCAAATTAATAAAACCCCCTTAATAGTAATTTCTCTCTTTTGGCACCATCTCTTTCTAAAGACTAAAGGTTAACTATTTTTCTCCAATTACTTTCTTTGCTCAGATTAGTCACTATCTCATTTAGGGATGTTTACTAAACTGTAAAAATCATACAAATCGCAAAAATCGCTTGTAAAATGGCATAACCACACTGCACCACAAGTAACAGTGCACCACACTGCATGGTGCAGTGTAGTTTACGGTTTTATAATAAGAAAACTGCACAAACCGCACCGCACCCTCACTATATATTAATTTTTTAATATTAAATATATTATTAATAGTTAATAACCCTAATTTTCAAAAAAAAAAAAAGTTTAATAACCCTAGTAAGTGTTGATTAGGAAAGCCAACCCAAAATAAAGAAAAACTAACTCAATAGTTTAAAACTTGGCCCAAAATAAAGAGAAAAATCAGTTTTGGGTTGGGCAGGAAAAGCCCAAAATTTGAAAATATACTGGCTTCAAACTGCATGTTATACGCCGCACTGCACATGTGATTGCAAAAATGAGATGCGGTGCGGTTATGGTTTTGGCTAAACTCTACATCGCAATGCATCATACCGCATTGCACATGTGACTACAAAAATGAGATGCAGTGTGGTTATGATTTTGGCTAAATCGCACCGCAAAACACGGTGCTAAAAATGACCCAAAATTGCACCGCACTGCACTGCGAATACCCCTAATCTCATTTAATTTTTCATGTAGATTTTGAATTTAGGGTCTGTTTTTCAATTTGATGTTCCAAAAATAAGAAAATATTTTCCTATTTTAGGATCTAATTTTGTGAATTAAAATTTTTCTTCCTACGATTATTTAAAATTACAAAAAAAATTTATAATTTTTCTTGTGAGTCAAACAATAAAAATTGACACATTTTTAGGATTGAAGAGTCATAACTAAACCCATAAAACAAGTTACTTTTCCCCAAAAAAAAAAAAAAAATCGTTTTCCAAAAATACAAGCCATTTTTCACAAAATATTTTTTGTTGTAACAATAGAGCCTAAACAATGAAATATTGGATGTCTTCTATTAGCATGAAAAGAGGTCCAAGATTTTAACAAAAAAGATGAATTGTTCAATACGTTCTCTCATTAGTGAAACACAATCAAACTGTTGGGGGGTAGTGGTCACTTAGTTTTAAAAAATTCAGCTGATTTAAATTTTTTTTTTTTTTGATTTTTTAAGTTGGATAAAAATCTAAAGTAGACAAAAATTAATCAAAGAAAAATATAATAATCACTATTCAGCCTATATTTATTTATTAATTAAAGCGCTTTTCTTGGCATGATGTCACAAAAATCAAGTCTATCTCATCCAGCTTACCAATCAAATTACTAAGCCAAGGAAATGTGAATAGGATATAGTAAGATTTAATTTAGATTATTTACCCATTACTTTGTAAATTATAAGTAAGAAGTTTTTGGAGTCATATAAAAGTATTTTGTGCATGCACACGTAGACAAATATACTCACAATTATGTTTACCCATTTGTTGGAGTTGTTTTATTCTTTTTACTACGAAGGAGAATTGACTCCTTAGAATGGGATGAAATGTTATTGTTATATAGGTCCATATTTTTAGGTTGGCTAATCTTATACAATTCTAATAGTTAGAACATAGTTTGTCCTGTTAGTTGGTATTGTTTAAATATTTAGTCAAGACAAATTATGGTTTAAATAATTAAATGTCCTATGTTTGGTCACGTCAATAAACACTACATGAGGTAACCTTAGATTTAGTGTTAAATCTTCTTTATAAACTTCCATTATATTTTGGTGGATTTGTTACCTTGAGGATTGACGGTTAAATCCCTAGTTTTTGCTGTGAAACAGTTTGTTTCATCAATTTTCTCGAGTCATCAGTTATATGTATTATGTGATTCATGTTTGTGTGATGTTATTCAATTCAAATCCAAAGCAGAATTAAACTAATTAATTACTTGACTAAGAGTTGGTTAATATTTTGACAACTGGGGCCTAAAAAGCTAAAACTCTAATAGTTATTAGATCATACAATTGTATTTTTTTCTCTCTAAAAAAATAGAAAGAAAAAAAGAAAAGAAAAAGGAAAAGAGAAAGACCATACAATCATTTGCCTCAATTGATTATACAAATGAAATGGACGAAGATAACGAGCAAACATTTCAAAATTACTCCCATCATCAACCGGATATGAGTCGAGGGTTGTCCCTAGCTCGACCGACGTTAGATAATATTCTCTCACATAAAACCTCAAGTCCTCGATAATGGAGATCAACTGTATGTAAAAACATGCACTTATTGCCCCCCTCTCCCATTTTGACCTTGAAGTTCACGTTTATTCGGATTTTCTTGAATAAGAATTGTCAATAGCTTATGCGGATTTTAACAGCATTTGAAATTGATTTTAGTTATTGATATTTTTATTTGTTACGTACCTCAAAATCAATGACTTTTGTTTAAAGATATGAACCAAGGTACAAAAATTTTGCCTCATCTTTGTAAAGACATTCTATTAAGCAAAGCTAAATGCAAACAAATTTATTGATCTATTATTATTATGAGAAATGCTAATGAGTACCCTTAGAGCACTTATTAATAATCAATTTAAAAAAAGTTTTTATGAAAAAAAAAAAAGTAATTAATATTGTAGGGTCTGGAGTTTTTGGTTGCCCAAGCCCGAAGGATATGGGTCAAAAGCCCAACGAACCCTGAACAATGAATTTGTAGAGAGTGGATCGAAGGTCTAGGCGCTGGCCGGCGTTCACGAGGCGTGAACTCCTTTATCCTTTTATTGAAAAACACTTTGAACAATTTACAACTGGGGGATGCTCCTCGGCCATGGGCCGAGGAGGCTTTTTCCTCCTTTTTCCTTTTTCTTTTTCCCTTCTTTTTCACCCCCTCCATCCATTCCTCCTTCCGGAGGGATTCCCTTACATTATATATCCTTTACCCAACCAATCCTAGCCCTACACTTGTTGAGCGATTTGGACCTTACTCAGGTGCTTGTCCCATCAGCCGCCTTCTCAGTCTCTTTGGGAGTCGCAGCGACCGAGGCAACGCTGGTGCGGTGTCCTTTCCTCATTAATGCGGCCAGGGTGGTAGTCAGGTACATTTAATGCAGAGGTGACCGTTTGTCATGAGCTTGTCCCTAAAGTTCTCGGACGTCCGATGATGGGGTCGTCCTCGGCACGTCCTGTTGGTGCCTGGGCTTCTTCTTTTCCTCCTCGGATTTTAGGTGCCTCCTCGGCCTGGGCTTTCGGCCCAGGAACGAAGTGGGCTGGGCCGTAGGATTCTTTGGCCCCACAATAGCCCCTCAAAATCTTGCTGTCCACATCCTCGGGCGGAGAGGAGGATTTTGACGTCCTCGGACCTTCCACGCGTCCCATTGAGTCTGGTCCTCTGTCAGTACTGAAGCCTTTTCAACCACCCCAGACGTGTTAATGGCGCCTTGAAGCGCGCAATGCGCTTTTCATTAAATCAAGACGGCTCTGTGCTCCCCACGTTCAACGGGAGGATGATAATCCGACGGTGGGGATTCGCCTAGCAGTTAGGGACGGGAAAACCCGCACAGTTCCTTGATTTGGGGTATAAATACCCATTCGAAAAGCCGGTTCCTTTGTTCACTCGCACCCAGGAGTCTACATCTCCAGCATAAAAAGTCTGTCCGAGGAGCTTCTACACATTTCTGTAAGTCACTCTATCTTTCTTCGAACTTTTTCCTTCTCCACCTCTTCCTCTTTTTCATTTGCCCTATCTTAGCTTGCTTAGGCATCATTTGGGATGGGTAGATTTAAGAAATATGTCTTCACTGAGGAGGCGATGGAGAAATTCATCGCCGATTATAAGATACCGGCCAACGTGGGCTTGAGGTATTGTGCAGAGGGCGAGTGGCGCTTTCGGAGGCAGGAGGGTGAAGTGGTGATTCCCATCGTTGCCTTCGTTGAAGGTGGCATGAGGATACCCATGGGGCCGGTGATGAGGGACTACCTGACGCATTTTCGGCTAGCCCCCACCCAGTGTGCCATCAACGTCTTTAGGATTCTGGGCTGTGTGGATGCCCTAAACGAGAAGATGGGACTGAGGTTGACCCACCATGACGTCAACTGGTGTTATAACCTCAAGTGCCTGAAGGGCGAAACTTACTATCTGAAGACCAGGGATGATAGGGTCCAGCTCATTCAGTGCCTCCCTGAGTCTAGTAAGGGGTTAAACAAAAACTTCCTCATCGTGTCTGGAGAGTGGCACGATGGCCTTCACTGCCCAACGACGGAGGGGACCCCAGGTGGGCAGTGGGAAAATGGAGGGAGGGCTCTAGGACCCTGACTAGTTCCATTCGTTACCTCGTCCGTTCCTTTTGCATCGTTTGGTTTCTAATGTGAATGTTTTTCCTCTTGCAAATCCGCACGCTTTCACGCGCCACTTCAGCCTGATCAACCGGGAAGACTTGCAAAAGGCGCTGAGGGCAGAGGTTTTCGTGAACGAGGTTGACAAACAGGTTAGGGCCGCTCACCAGATCTTGGAATACGATCCGACTCAAAAGTCATTTGCGGCGCCAAAGTACGTAATCAGAGCAAAGGATCCTCGGCTTCGGAAAATAACTGTGACCGAGGACGGGTTCCGGTTCTTCAAGGTGCCCACCACATCAGAAGGCGTAACACCTGCGGGTCCCTCCTCCTCCCTTAGACTCTCGGAGCTCGCCGAAGTAGGCTTGGAGAGGGAAGTGGAAGTCGCCGATTTCGGCCCTGCTGAGGACAAGTTTGATATTTTTGAACAAGCGCACCAGTCCGAGGACCCTCCAGAAGACTTGGGTGACCCTCATCTGACTGAAGCAGACTTCTCAGTGTCCAAGTCCTCTTCCTGGCACGAGATGGGTTACAAGAAGAGGCCCCAACCTAGCCTGTCGGATCTGATTGAAGGCCAGCCGGGGAAATCAAAGCCAGAGCTTCCTCCTCCTCCTCCAAAAACTCGTTCTGCTCAAAGCACGTCGGCCTCTACCCAGTCAAGGCTTTCACCTTCTCCGTCCAAGACGAGTCTGCCTTCTAGGCATGAGCCCTCTGATCCCAAGTAGAAAAAGGATAAGGGCAAAAAGCCAGCTGAGGAGAGGTCCGGGTCCCCACGGGAGGAGGATGATACTCGGCGGCCATCCAAACAACCGAAGATAGGCTCCCGAGGCCAGGAGAAGCAGGTTGACGCCCAGCCCGAGCCGCAGGCCTGGCTTCCTGCCCCAATGCTCCATAGGGGGCCGCTGAAGGAAGACTCCTCCCTCAGGGATTTCAGAGAGGGTGAGGGCGCGTACGTGGCCGACGCGCTGGAAAGGTGCCTGCTGCTCCCAGCTGACATGGCGGAGCTGGGGACCATGAGGAGCAGGGAGGTCTTCCTCTGCCTTAAGAGGTATTTGGGAATGGTAAGTCCCTCAACACTTATGACTTTTCCAGTTTTAGCTTTCTCTTCCACTTTTCTGAGCTCAGCTAACCATGTACTTGTTTTGTCTGGCCAGGCCATTCAGGCCACTTATAGGTTGGAGGACGTGGCCCATGACCAGGGGAAAGCCATGGACGTGGAGCGCGAGAAACGCCTGGAGGCCACACGGGTCCTTAAGAACTCTGAGGCTGATCTTGCCAAGGCTCGGGAGGAGCTGAGTGCGATGACCAGTGCTCGGGATACTGCCTTGTCAAGCCTCGCCGGCTTCCAGAAGCAGGCCGAAGATTACTCAAAGCGCCTGGCTGAGCAGAGGAGCAGCTGAAGACTGCAAAGGAGCTGCTTGCTGATCTGCCAAAGAAGGTGGCTGCTGCCGAGAGGGACAAGAGGGCAGCTGAGTATGCAAGGGATGAGGCCGTGAGGGCCAAATTTGAGGCTGACCAGGGCAGGGAGGAAGTCCTGGCCACTAAGCAGGAAGCCGAGGAGGAGGCTTACGCTGCGGGGATGGCAGAGACAGAAGCAGCCTTTAAGGCTCAAGTCCCCGGGTTGTGCAGGCGCTACTCTGCTGAGGTTTGGAGGGAGGCTTTCAGGCAGGCCGGGGTTGAGGCCTCGTCCGACTTGTGGAAGAGGAAAGCATGTACTACCCTCCTGCCATCCGCGAGGCAACTCCAAGTGGCGCTGAGGCCGGAGAGGAAACCAGTGCTGCCGCGGGTGAGGACGCCTCCATTGCTGAACCCATGGGCGAGCTCGTCCAAGGAAGTGACCCTCCCAAGGCAGCGGAATCAGGTGAGGGCCCCGTTGAGGAGGCGCCCCCGGAGGTTGCGAAGTCCACCTCTGAAGTTGAAGCTCCTGCTGCTGAGGAGGCAGCCGTTCCTGCCACGCCTTCGCAGGTTGCCCCTTCTGGCCAAAGCTCAGGAGGCCCTGAAACTGCTATGGTCCAGCCCCCAGCTGAGGGAGGAAAATAAGTGGGCAGGGCAAGCCCCTCGATGCCGTTATCTCCCCTGCCTTTTGCATCTTTCCTATTATTATTATTATTTATTTTTCTTTTATATTGTTATGTATTTTTAGATTGTAGTGTAATTCCTATCGTGTAACTCTTTCTGGACTTAATGAAATGCGAGCTTTGTTTCTTTTCCTGCTGATTGTGGCTGTTTGTTTACTCGTATGCTATCCGCTTTTTCTTTACTTGTACGATTTTAACTTCAATTGCATCTCGGCCAATCGCGGCATCAATTATTATAGCGAAGGCATGTATGCTTGGGTGGACCCATCGTTCCTTAAGGGCCAGGTAGAAAATTCTTGGAGTAGACACTTAGGATCTTCTTTAAGTAGTTGGCCTCCCTACAGGCTTAAGTCCGAGGACCATACAGTGCTTTTGGTTCTGTCTAACACTCAGAATCCTCTGAAGGAGTTAGTTTCCCCATAGGTCTGAGTCCTGGGATCATGCAGTGCTTTTGGTTCTGTCTAACACCTAGAATCCTCTGAAGGAGTTAGTTTCCCTATAGGCCTGAGTCCTGGGACCATGCAGTGTCTTGGTTCTGTCTAACTCTTAGGATCATCTGAGGTGGTTAGTTTCCCCGTGAGCCTGAGTTCGAGGATCATGCAGAGCCTTGGTTCTGTCTAACACTTGGCTTCTGAAGTAGTTAGTTTCCCCATAGGCCTAAGTCCGAGGACCATGCAGAGCCTTGGTTCTGTCTAACACTTGGCTTCTGGAGTGATTAGTTTTCCCATGGGCTTGAGTCCGAGGACCATGCAGAGCCTTGGTTCTGTCTAACACTTGACCTTCTGGAGTGATTAGTTTTCCCATAGGCCTGAGTCCGAGGACCATGCAGAGCCTTGGTTCTGTCTAACACTTGGCCTTCTGAAGTGATTAGTTTCCCCATAGGCCTGAGTCCGAGGACCATGCAGAGCCTTGGTTCTGTCTAACACTTGGCCTTCTAGAGTGATTAGTTTCCCCATAGGCTTGAGTCCGAGGACCATGCAGAGCCTTGGTTCTGTCTAACACTTGGCCTTCTGGAGTGATTAGTTTCCCCATAGGCCTGAGTCCGAGGACCATGCAGAGCCTTGGTTCTGTCTAACACTTGGCCTTCTGGAGTGATTAGTTTCCCCATAGGCCTGAGTCCGAGGACCATGTAGAGCCTTGGTTCTGTCTAACACTTGGCTTCTGAAGTAGTTAGTTTTCCCATAGGCCTGAGTCCGAGGACCATGCAGAGCCTTGGTTCTATCTAACGCTTGGCCTTCTGGAGCGGTTAGTTTCCCCATAGGCCTGAGTCCGAGGACCATGCAGTGCCTTGGTTCTGTCTAACGCTTGGCCTTCTGGAGCGGTTAGTTTCCCCATAGGCCTGAGTCCGTGGACCATGCAGAGCCTTGGTTCTGTCTAACGCTTGGCCTTCTGGAGCGGTTAATTTCCCCATTGGCCTGAGTCCGTGGACCATGCAGAGCCTTGGTTCTGTCTAACGCTTGGCCTTCTGGAGCGGTTAGTTTCCCCATAGGCCTGAGTCCGTGGACCATGCAGAGCCTTGGTTCTGTCTAACGCTTGGCCTTCTGGAGCGGTTAGTTTCCTCATAGGCCTGAGTCCGTGGACCATGCAGAGCCTTGGTTCTGTCTAACACTTGGTCTTTGAAGTGGTTAGTTTCCCCATAGGCCTGAGTCCGAGGACCATGCAGAGCCTTGGTTCTGTCTAACACTTGGCCTTCTGGAGTGATTAGTTTCCCCATAGGCCTGAATTCGAGGACCATGCAGAGTCTTGATTCTGTCTAACACTTGGCCTTCTGAATTAGTTAGTTTCCCCATAGGCCTGAGTCCGTGGACCATGCAGAGCCTTGGTTCTGTCTAACGCTTGGCCTTCTGGAGCGGTTAGTTTCCCCATAAGCCTGAGTCCGAGGACCATGCAGTGCCTTGGTTCTGTCTAACGCTTAGCCTTCTGGAGCGGTTAGTTTCCCCATAGGCCTGAGTCCGTGGACCATGCAGAGCCTTGGTTCTGTCTAACGCTTGGCCTTCTGGAGTGGTTAGTTTTCCCATAGGCCTGAGTCCGAGGACCATGCAGTGCCTTGTTTCTGTCTAACGCTTGGCCTTCTGGAGCGGTTAGTTTCCCCATAGGCCTGAGTCTGTGGACCATGCAGAGCCTTGGTTCTGTCTAACGCTTTCATTTCTCTGTGAGCAGGGGTTTATCCTCGGACCGCTTTACTGGAGACGATTCCTCCTTCGGACGGATCATGATCTTACACGTGGCGTTGATCTCGCCTCCAGCTCGAGCCCCCATCTTTCTTATTTGCGAAGCGTCCCTTGGCCGTTCGTATTCCGCGCTTGACGCTTCAGTACGCGAGACGCGCCTTCATTAATGGCCTCGTGAATGAACATACATCCAACGGTCTGCGGCCCCCTTGAAATCTGGCAGCTTCATTATTATCCAATGCTTCGGTAACTCTCTTTTCGAATTCTGCGTGAATTAATTCTCACCAACCCTCATCCTCTATATAAGGCTTTCCGGGGGGATGGTTTCTTCATACTCCATGAATCTCCCAACACAAACAGAAAGAACACACCCTTTCAGCTCCCCAAGCCCCTTTAATAACCCCGCCGGAATTATGACCGGAGTTAGTAGATATGGGGCGGCTTTGGGCGGGTGTGAGGACATCCGTGCCAAGAGCCGTTGTGGCCACAGCCCCCACTAGGCTTCTGGTGCGGCAGAGTCTAGGCGTAACCCCAATGGCGCCATGCACGGTGGCCCGAAGGGATATCGTTGAAGTACCTAACGTCTCTCCTCTGAGCGCACCCCCGACGGAGGAGACACGCGAACTCACATCATAGGCGGTGCCCGAGTGTTGCCGTCTTCAACGGCCAACGCTCGTGGGGGTTGGAGAAAATCAAGGGAACATCATGGGGGAGGGCGTCCCGGAGCCCCTGCATCTGCTCCTTGCTTTGTTCAAGCTCCGCCGCTCCGAGAAAGGAGTTGTTGGTGGCTTTGAAACAAGCCAGCCTCAGCCCCCTTCCGTCCGCTTACTGTCAAGTTCTCCCATTCTCTTGATGCCAGTAAGGGTACGGGTTGACACTTCCCTCTAGCTAGTTTTAGGACGGGCCCGCCTGGGCCTCTGATTGTAGGACTAGCTGGTAGGAACAGTTGTAAAACACGCCTGCCTGAGCCTCTGATTGTAATTTGTAATTTTTTCTTTTTATGAAATAATATCAAGTTTTTTTTTTTTACTGTTGAATCTTCTGCCTTCGAGCTTTTATCTTTCTGCAATGCTTGTTTGGTAGTTTCTTCTTTTTTTGTATCACCACCGATCTTCCATAGAATGATTATTCAGAACAGTCGCCTGTTGCGCCAGCCGGCGCTCTAATCCCTCCCACAGACGGCGCCAATTGTAGGGTCTGGAGTTTTTGGTTGCCCAAGCCCGAAGGATATGGGTCAAAAGCCCAACGAACCCTGAACAATGAATTTGTAGAGAGTGGATCGAAGGTCTAGGCGCTGGCCGGCGTTCACGAGGCGTGAACTCCTTTATCCTTTTATTGAAAAACACTTAGAACAATTTACAACTGGGGGATGCTCCTCGGCCCATGGCCGAGGAGGCTTTTTCCTCCTTTTTCCTTTTTCTTTTTCCCTTCTTTTTCACCCCCTCCATCCATTCCTCCTTCCGGAGGGATTCCCTTACATTATATATCTTTTACCCAACCAATCCTAACCCTACACTTGTTGAGCGATTTGGACCTTACTCAGGTGCTTGTCCCATCAGCCGCCTTCTCAGTCTCTTTGGGAGTTGCAGCGACCGAGGCAACGCTGGTGCGGTGTCCTTTCCTCATTAATGCGGCCAGGGTGGTAGTCAAGTACATTTAATGCGGAGGTGACCGTTTGTCATGAGCTTGTCCCTAAAGTTCTCGGACGTCCGATGATGGGGTCGTCCTCGGCACGTCCTGTTGGTGCCTAGGCTTCTTCTTTTCCTCCTCGGATTTTAGGTGCCTCCTCGGCCTAGGCCTTCGGCCCAGGAACGAAGTGGGCTGGGCCGTAGGATTCTTTGGCCCCACAAATATTTTGACGGCTTTTTTCATTTCTCATAAAAGTGATATAAAAATTTCCTAAAATTGACTATTAATGAGTGCCTTAAGGACATTCATTAGCATGACCTTATTATTATTATTATTATTATGCTCTTGTTCAGCGTTTTTGGTTGATTTCTATTTTCTAGGAATGCTAAGCAGCCTAAGCTCATTAAGATGATGGGGGCAGAGTCAGAGTGTTGTTGTTATTGTTTTTTTTTTTTTTTTTTAAATTTAATCCTAAATAAAAATTTCTATTTTTAAAATTTTTATTATTTCAAAAAAAAATTATTATGGATTTTTTAATGTAATAAATTAAAATAAATCAAAACTACTTTGTTTTGGGTACTTAATGGTAGATCGCTTAATTGATGCAAACAAGAGGCTTTGATTGAACAATTTTGAAACTTAAGGACATAATTGAACAAAATCAAAGTTAGAGACTCGAAATGAATAATAATAAAACATAGAGGGTAGGTTTTGCTTTTTTGCCTTTAAATTAAACATTGTAGAGAACGGGAAGTAGGAGAGCCTAATAATGAGAATGCAAGATTTACGTTGTTCTGCCTAACCGTCTATGTTCGTAGGAGAAAACCTAAGAAGCGACATCTTTAGTATTTTCAATTGCATATTACATAGAATCTAAGTCGGGTATATATAGGAGTTAGGCTAATCTTACATGGGCGTCTTGGGCCATAACATCTTAACACATAAACTTAATATCTTTAACAAAGCCAATGCCTCGTATGCTGGTTGCTTGAGCTTGTAGGTCACTGTAACACTTGCCCCCACCATGTCCTTCTATTTTCTGAATATTTCTCAAGCTCTTTGTTGGTTGAGAGCACAAAAACACTTTGAATTCCTCAATGCTTCAAGGTTAACAGAGCTTGTCTAAAAAGGAGGAAGGAAGTGAATTGGAATTATTGTCCCAACTAAAACATCCAGCAGTATTCCCATTCTGCATGTCTTTGCAAAACAAGCAAGACGTTGAGAATATACACGAATTTCCATATTTGTAAGATGCAAAAAAAATAAAGAAAAATAACACATATACAAAGGCAATCACACGACATAAGAGATTATATGGTTCGGCAATTTGCTTACGTTCACGGAGTTGCAGTAATTTCACCATCTTTAAAGAAATTATACAAAGTGTGGCAGTACAGTTTTTCTCCCTAAAATAACACCCCAAAGCCTAATCTGAACCAATATATCTCACACAACAGACTTACAACGGGCTAAGCCTCAAAAAATCTCCCTTTAAAAATCGCAACACTTTTAAATCGAGTCAGGTCATAATGCGGACAATTACAAACTAGGCTCCATATTGCCCAACACATGAACCTTCCAACTGAATCTCTTAGACCCCATCACATCCTCCGTCTCTTATAACCCATCACACCCTGCAAAACCAGGAATTGCCATCCTTAATTGATTGCCCTAACCTGCCAGTGTTCCGTTTGATGTGCTTCCCTCAGCTTGATAATTTGGTCCTTCTTCAATAACCCTCCCTTCCCTGCAAAGCTGCTCTATGTTCTCACTGTAATTAAGAACCATCACAGTGATCTCACTGCCTTTGAAGGTAGATTTGTTACTGAAGAAGTGTAAATCGCTCACAGTCTGTAGCTGAAAAAGCGTAAATGAAATTAGTCCAAGTGTCGTTGTTCTATATTTCAGTTAATCAGCTTACAGTCCAATCCTTAGTGGAACAAGGATGAGCCAATTCGGACAGCCCTTCCAAATGGCAAGTAATGAAAAAAAATTATCAAAAGACTCACTTCCTTCATTGTGCAGAGTGCATGAAATCTCAATGTCAATATGCTTTTTTAGCAATATTTCCTTTACAAGTAGAGCTCCAGTCGAGATTTTCCAAAGGAAAATTATTATTTTGACATGAAGCCTAAGCTGCCAGAGAGTTGGCTACATTTTAGGACTAAATCAACACATACGGAGTGAATGTGAACAAGCTTGGTAGTTGAACTTAAAAATCTAAGGAATTTTTAATCTTCTCCCTAAATAATTTTCATTAGCCAATGAATTAGTTTGGTCCTAACCTAAATCACCCACAGAATAAGGCCTTTGATATGGCTTTTAATTGCTGCCCTTCACCGAAAACGAAACACACAGAAAACCAAATTTTATAGTACTATTTTTTTTTTAGAAACAAATTTTATAGTACTGTGGAACATTCTAAATAGTCCCCAATGAAAAAAAAAAAAAAAAAACTGCCTGAAATTTTGCAGGGCCTCTTAAAACTAGACCAAATTTCTCACACCCATTACCTCAAATATAAATTCTACTCCACGAAACCCACTTTGATGACCAATATCACAATCCTATTTTCCCAAGGAAAGTGCCACCCATATTTACATAAAAGTCAAGTTTCTTTTATGACAACATATTCATTGCAAGTAAAGGGAACACCCCCCATCCCTAACACCACCCCCTCCACCCCCCGCGCGCGAAAATTATATTAAGTACCCGGTATATATGCCGGGTCTCTCACAAGCTGGCAGGCCCCACAGTGTACCATATACTTGCTCCATCCCCCCACCCACAAAAAAAAAAAAAAAAAAAAAAAAAAAATCAAAATTAAAACTCTAAGGAGATGTTGATGAGCTAAAAATTCAAAGCGCCAGAATTAAAATTGTTGAAAGAAAAAAAAAATCGAACATGTTCAACCCAAATTTTACGTCCAAGTTTTTTGAGAAAAATTTGTAATAGTTCAAAAACTAGCATCTGCTGCAACGTTGCAAGAATTAGCTTGGGTTAAGATTTCGAATTTTTAAAATCATAGTGTGTGTGTGGAGAGAGAGAGAGAGAGAGAGAGAGAGAGAGAGGAGGATGGTGTTTGTGTTTTGGGTATATTGCTGTATTGAGCTTTCTAATTTCTACATCTTAAATGAAATGAGCACTACTATCATACAAATTCTTAACGGTAGAGTTTGTGAAAGCAAAATAACAGTGGAATTTATTTTAGAAAAAACAATGGTGTACCTGGAAGAAGTAAATGTATACTTATGTAGTTTTTCCTCTTTGTTTTGCACGGCCATCAATCAGAATGCAAGGGATATTAGCTATCTTGAGCCACTCACGCCCATTGCCTTTCTTACAATGTTGTTCCAGCAGATGACACCTATAAATTTGAAGTTTCAGAAGTGAGTGAGGCAGACCCTTCTCTGGAAGGGATGAGAGTTTAGGGCAATCATAGATTAGCAGTTTTTTAAGAGTAGAGAGGTTTTGAAAGCCCTTCGAAGATAGAAATACTAAATTTGGAAAACTCATAATCTCCAGGCAAGTGAGAGAGCTAGGCAACATCATCATATTCTCCCCTTCTTCAGGAAACGACTGCCAATCTAAAAATCCATAAATCTTGAGATATTTAAGAGAAGTGAGTCTGTACAATCCCCACTCAACTACTTGCTTACCAATATTGACACTTGACAAATTAAGTGATGTTAGATTGGTGGGGAAACCCTCTTCATGAAACAATATAATACTTGGACATTGCCATATACTTAATTTTTGAAGAGAGGTAAGGATGTACATGCAATTGGGCAAGCTCTTAAGATTCTTACAATCTTGGATCACAAGCTTTCTCAGGTTGGTAGGGAGCAACCCTTCATCCGGAAAGGAAACAAGACTAGAACACCCACCTATGTTGATCTCATTGAGGTGGCATAGTTTGTGTAGGCCCTCGGGTAAGGTCTTAAGCTTTTCACAATGCCAAATTTTAAGTTGTTCAAGAGATGCATCGTTGTGCAGTGTATTTGCTATTGACTCCAACATTGGACAAAGCCGTATTGAAATGTGTTTTAGGGCTGCAGGTAACTGGTCTCTTGATGATAAGGATGTTAGCTTTAAGCATCCATAAATCTCAAGATGTTTAAGCATGACAGATAGGTTGCCACTTGATGATAAGCATTTTAGAGATCTACAATCCTTAATCTCTAAGTGTTGAAGAAAAGATGCATTGTTGTTACTGTTGCCATGAAGATTCTCCTCGATCATATTTAAAGAAGAAGGACAAGCCTCTCCCACATCCACCACAAACAACAAATTCTCACAATTATGTACATCTAGCCTTTTTAAAGACGGAGGTAGCTTACCTCTTGAAATGGAGGATAAAGAAGCACATCCCTCAATAGTTGCGTGTTCTAGACACGTACAATTGGATATTGGCAAGGAGTTCAAAGCATGGCAACTTTCAATTGTTATTGTCCTTAACGTAGAAGGCAAGCTAATGTTGACAAGTCTTGGGCATGATTTGATATATAGCCTTACAAGGGACTCCAGCCTATCTTGCCACAGTGATGTTGTTAGCTCCTTACAATCGTATATCTTCAGATATTCGATCTTTGTTAACCTTTGCATGAACTTCTCCTTCAAAATATTTGCCATTGGGATAGAAAAAAACACTGATTTTAGTGAACTTAACTCCATTGTATTTTCGCTCTGCACCTTTTTGCATCCCACAATTTCTAATTCATGAAGCATTGGAAGGCTTGGTATTGAAACAAACAATTGCTTACACTGATGAACAAACAATTTTTCCAACGATGGGAGATGGTGGGGCAAATTTCCTTGCAATTTGGGGCATTTATATATAGAAAGCTCATACAATCGAGGGAATTCATACTCACCTCCACGAGGAATCCAGTCTTGCCATTCCTGCATATTTTTAAAGCAAAGTTTCTCTAAGGATTGAAAAGGTTTCAAGCAACTTTTCCCATAAAACTCAGGGCCAATGCTCCTTACCTTAGCCATTCCTTTAATGACAACGTCTTTGAGAGAGGGTAATTGCCCGATTGCAGGCAAGGATGTACAATTTTTACAATTCTCAATCCTTAGGAGCACCATATTTGAAAATGAAGGATCTCCTAACCAAGTTGGGAATTTTTCACCAACATAGCCCTCAATAAAAAGTTCTTTCACCATGCTTGGAGGTCGTAACATGTCAAGAACATCAACTGCAACTCTTGTAACTTGTAAATCATCAAACTGCCATTTCATCACCAATACATCTAAATTCTTCTTACAATTCAAATTGGCATTTTTTGCATCCTCAGCATTAGGCACATTCTCCAAGCTTGAAATACAAAGTCTTCCTCGAAGAAACTCCAAGTTCATCAAATCCCCTATTTTAGATTCGGTATCTTTCCCCACAATAAAATCAGATAAAGTTTGTAGGCTCTTTAATTCTTTTAGTCCCATAGGCATCTCTTTGATTAAAAGCACATCAGTAATATCAAGATGCCGAAGATTGACTAAATTCCCAATTTTCCCAGGTAATTTTGTTAGATGTGAACAACCTTTCAATATCAATGTCTGCAAATTGTACAAAGAAGTTATTGATTCTGGTAAACTTGTAATCTTAGTACAAGAAAGGTTGAAATATCTTAGATGTTTCAAATCACTAATTGAATTTGGCAGCTCATCTATTTCATATCCACTTAAAGATAATACCCTTAAGTATTTGAATTGGCGCAACAAAGAATTAGAAACATAATTTGTTAAGTAACCTTTGTTCTTTATTGGTAGCGGCAGGAAAGTTCGTAAACACATATCTGTGGGGAAGTCTTCAAATTTTGTGATACCATCACAAAAACCACGAATGTAGGAAAAATGACGTACCTTTGCAGAAATCTTGAATTGTTTATTGCCACCCGATTTATCCTCCAACCTATAGCACGAGTCTCCTGCTGCCCATTGAGCTAGATCATTGATGAGATCATGCATAACAAAGAGTGATTCATTACTGCTTGATTGTTGGAAAAATGATCTCCCAATCAAATCACGAAAATACTCAACACCGAGATCTTCGATTGGCTTGTTTTCTTTTGTTTCTTGAATTAAACCTTCTGCCATCCATAACAAGACTAGCTCTTTCTCCTCAAATTCATAACCCTTTGGGAATAGTGAACAATAGGCAAAACACCTCTTCAAATGCGAAGGAAGATATATATAGCTCAATCTAAGAGTTGGAAGAACATCATCATTCCCTTCTACCATATTCCATATCTTGTTATTTAGCATATGTTTCCACTCATCTAGATTGTGTATGGTGCTTAAAAGGACTCCAAGAGCTTTTGCTACTAAAGGCAAGCCCTTACACCTCTCTGAAATTTTTTGACCAATTTCTTCAAGTTCTGGACATGCACTGATATCTGTTGTGCCCAATGCATGTTGGATAAATATTGTCAAACAAGCATCATTTGACAACCCTTTCAACTTATAAGCTTTAGCAGTGCCCAATGTTGATGAAACACGATCATTCTGAGTTGTGACAACAATCTTACTTCCTGGAGCTCCAAATTCAAAAGGACAACGTAGTTGAGTCCAGTAGTTATAGTTTTCGTTCCAGACGTCATCCAAAATGAGCAAAAACTTCTTGCCAAATAACTTATCTTTCAATTTGACTTGTAGTAAATTTAAATCATTAATATCATAGGTCTCACAAGTGATAGATTGTAGAATTACTTTTGTCACCCTTACAATGTCAAAATCTTCAGAAACATGAATCCATGCTTTCAAATCAAAGTAACTATCCACGTTATCTTCATTGTAAATTAGTTGAGCAAGAGTTGTCTTACCCAAACCTGCCATACCAAGTATGGGAATAACAGACAGTTGAGCATCGCCTGATTCACCACTCAGCAACAAGTTGATGATAGCCTTTTTATCTTCATCCCTGCCAAAAACCTGACCTTCATTGACCAGAGAAGTTGAGGGCAGTCTTGATCTTGTTGTTTTAGTCATTCCTTGAGCTTTGACTTTTAATTCCAAATCATTCTTCTGTGTCACAATTTCTTGCAATCTTGTGTCAATCACTTTAATCTTGGACAGCATCCTAGCACTGAAAGTAACAAAATTTCGATTCAAGCCAACACAACCAGGGATGAGCTTAAGTACCTTACTTGTGCTGGCTTCTGCAATCAACTCATGTCTCAATGCTTCGGTAGCAAACTCGTCCAAGATGTCTTCCACGTCATAAGCCAAGTCTTCGAGCTCATCCAGCCAAATCTTCACCACCCAGCATGTCATCTGCTTCTCCTCTACATCATCCAGAACCGCACGGATTTTCATCAATGTTGTCTTCCACTTCTTAAGGTCAGCATCAAATTGCTCTTGGTTGAAGATCTTCAGCAAATCAAGAGAGGTTAACTTGTCAAACAGCTTCTGAAGGAAATAAGATAGAGCAGCCTCTCTAACAACTGACATGGTTTGCTCGCAGAAACAAGGGAACTATGGGCTAAGATTTCCAAAAATGAAGCAGGTGAGAGAGATTAGAGACCCAAAGATCACCAAGTCCTTCACGGAATAACCAACACACAAGGATTGCTTCGGCTTCTCTCTCCTCTGTTTCGGTTTCGCAGCTGCTGGGTTTCTGGTTCTTTTTTTTTTTCGGATGGGGAGGTTCGACTGAGTTTCAGCTAGGCAATGGTTTTCTTCGGATACAAAGGGTAAAGTGAGTTTTGATTAATCTGAAACTGTGTGTTGTTGTGCTGACTCAGGGCCGGCTGAAGCTATAGGCGACTTAGGCGACCGCCTAAGGCCCCACTTTTAACAGGGCCCCAAATAATAATAATATATTATATAATATTATTTTTCTATCTGAAAAAAAAAAAAAAAAAACAATTACAAATGGCCATCACTTGTTTCTCACAGAGGCCCGTTTCTCGCCCAAAAAAAAAAAAAAAAAATTTCTAACGGCCATCACAGCATCACCAAATCTTTGGCTTACATAAGAAAAGATTACAAACGGCCAGAAGAAAATATTACAAAAGCAAAAAGAAGAGGCAAATAAGAGAAGAAAGAAAAAAGAAAGAAGAAAAAAAAAACTTATTCTCTGACTCTCTCTATTTGATCCTAAAAAAAAACACTCTTACTCATCAACTGTGTCTGTGTCTGTGTTGGCAATAGACTTGTGTGTTCACTGAAGGTTCGTTTTTTGTTTTTTCTTCCTTTCTCCTTCGTCTTCTTCATGTTTGCGGCAATGCTGCTGGGTGTCTGGGTTTTTTTTTTTTTTTTCTTTTGAAGAGGGTTTCTCAGTTTTCCTTTCATGGCTGTCACTGTCTGGGGTTTTTTTTTTCTTTTGAAGAGAACTTTGCTCACGGGTCTGGGTTTTTTTTTTTTCTTTTGAAGAGGCGTGAGCAGTGCGGCTAGTGTCTGGGTTTCTTTTTTTTTTTTTTTTTGGTTGAAAGACGATTTCATAAAACTCAAAAAATTACATCCAGCTCAGTACATAATCTGCCAAAGGAGACACCATTACAATCATCCTCCAGAGCTTTCGCTAAGTCCACAGGCGGACTTGAAAACAAAATGTAATCTAACTCTTGTTCAGCCCCTATTTTAGCCATCAGATCGGCGCAATGGTTAGCCTGGCGGTAGCAATGATTCAACTGAACTTGCTGAAATCCGGACATCAACTGCCTACAATCGTCCAAAATGGGAGATATGATCTGATTTACATAAGCAGAATTTTTAATGGCATCCACAATCACTTTGGCATCCATCTCAACAATAAGACAAGAAATATTCAAACTTCTACACAACAAAAGACCATCCCTCAACCCCCACAACTCAGCAGCAAAAATGTTGGTTGCTCCTATATGTCTAGTGAAGCCTGCAACCCAATTCCCATGCTCATCCCTCACTACCCCTCCACCACCTGCCCGCTCCATACTCCCAATAACCGAGCCATCAGTGTTCAATTTCTTCCACCCAATGGGCGGTTTCTCCCACCTGACTCTCTTGCTAACTCTTCGGATAGTGTTGCGAGGAGATGAAACACAAAACATAAACTCAGCCGCTTGATTGGAAATCTCCCTATATAGATTCGGATTTGGGCTCTTCCTATTGAAAACAAAAGAGTTCCTGCTCTTCCAAATGCACCACACAGCAAAATTAAACAAGATTCTCCAAGGAGGCTTCCCTTGAATAAAACTACAACTCACTTTCCCATTATTTTGCAGCCACTTATGCAGATTACTCCTCCAAAAATCACTATTATCTCCCTTCACACCCAGCTGCCTCCATATTTGCTTTACCCTTGGACAATCTCTAAGGGCATGCAATATGGTTTCCGGCTCTCTTTGGCAAATAGGACACCCTTCATCATCCATAAAACCTCTTCTAGCAAGGCAAGTTTTGACTCCTATGCTATTATGAAAACATCTCCATAGGAACGTCTTAATTTTAGGAAGTGTGTCTAATTTCCAAATCCAACCAGCATCTATAATTCCCACATTCTCCCCATCATCAACCTCCCTAGCAAAGGAGTAAGCACTCTTGAGATCAAAACACCCTCTAGCATTTCCTCTCCATCCTAACCTGTCCCTACCTCCATTCCCTAACGAAATAGGAATGGCTTGGATGATCGATTTAATTTCAGGAGTAAGCTCAAAGGGAATTCGATTCCAATCCCAACCTCCATTTCCCAAAACATCTTTAATCTTCCATTGGCTTGCTTCATGGGTTAAAGGGCCATGAATGAGGCTGCGGATAGTACCTTTACATGTCCAATTGTCTAGCCAAAAGCTGAGAGCACTATCTCTATGAACCACCCACATTCTCCCTTTGTTAAAAGTTTCCCTGCCCTTCTTGATAGCTCTCCAAATCTGAGAACAAGGCAGCCTATCCATATTAACAGCATTTAATCTCCTGTTACTGCAATATTTCCTTTTTAGCACTCTCACCCACAAAGCATCTTCTTCCGTATGGAACCTCCAATTCAACTTGGCGAGGAGTGCAGTGTTTCTACCCTTCGCCTCTTGCAACCCCAGCCCACCTTCTTCTTTAGATTTTGTTACTTTCTGCCAGCCAACCCAATGAATTTTCCTTGTAGTCTCCGATGAACCCCACAAGAAATTTCTATTAACCCGATCAATACCATCCAAGATTCTTCCTGGTAAGTAAGTGCCTTGCATGACGTACGAAGGAATTGTAGACGATGAAGCTTGAATCAAAACAGACCGGCCAGCCAAAGAGAGCATGTTAGCTTTCCACCCGGCCAATTTTTGCTTGACTCTATCCAGAATAAAATTAAACTCTTGAGTGGTGGCACCCGGATGCTTGATGGGAAATCCCAGGTATTTGCCAAGAGAGGCCATGGAAGCAAAACCAAGAATATCACAAAGTGATTCTCTTGTGTCCCTATCCACATTAGGAGAGAAGTACACTCTAGATTTAGTAATGCTCACTGATTGCCCCGACATGCTACAGAATTCATCCAGAACATCTCTAATAACAGCACAACTCCTCCCATCTGCCTTCCCAAATAAAACCAAATCATCCGCAAAGAATAAATGCGAAAAAGAAGGCCCACTTTGAGAGGCTTTAACAGGCTGCCACATTTTTGTCTCACATTTTTCTTGGATAAGTTGGCCAAGGAAATCCATACACAAAATAAACAAGTATGGGGAGAGTGGGTCTCCCTGCCTAATCCCTCTCGATGGATAAATGGGGTCCAAGGCTTCTCCATTAACCAAAATTGAGGTCGAAACAGAAGAAACACAGCTCATAATGAGATCAATCAGCTCAACGGGCAAATTAGCTCTAATAAGCATATCTCTTATAAAGCTCCACTCAAGCTTATCATATGCTTTCTCTAGATCCACTTTAATGGCCATATACCCTACTTTCCCCTTCTTTTTGCTAATGGTATGAACAAGTTCCTGCACTATGATTGCATTGTCAATGCCTTTCCTCCCCGGAACAAAGGCAGCTTGAAGAGGGGATATAAGCTTCTCCAGAAAAGGCCTAAGCCTAGCAACAATAATCTTAGTAATCACTTTATAGACTGTGTTACATAAGCTAATAGGCCTATAGTTACCCAACGTCTCCGGCCCTTGGATCTTTGGAATAAGGACAATGTGAGTCCTATTCAAGAACTCTGGAACTTTCCTCTCAACAAAGACTTTCTTCACCAATTCGATCACAGAATTTCCAACAATCAACCAAAATCTTTGAAAAAACCCCGCATGCAGGCCATCCGGCCCAGGGGCCTTAAAAGCCTTAAGAGACCACAAGGCATTTTTTATTTCCTCCACCGAAGCATCCCCACTAATATTCATCCTTTCCTCATCTGACAACTTGCCTTGCCACTTAGTGGTAGAAGGAGTCGACCAAGAAGCACTAGAGAGAGAGGAGGAGTACACTTCATTAAAACCACTCCAAATTGCATTTTTAATTGCATCTTCTTCATACAGCCACTCCCCTACTGGATTTTTGATTGCCAAAATCTGATTCCTTTTTCTTCTAACCAAAGTAGACACATGATAGAAAGCAGTGTTTCTATCTCCTTGAATCATCCAGTTAACTCTAGACTTTAAAGCCCAAATCTCTTCCTCCTGATTCAGCACATTATCAAGCTCTTTAAGCAACTCACTTTCTAGATTAAGAAGGAAGTTTGACGGTCTGCTCGCTACAGCCCGCTGAATACCATTCAAACGAGCCATAATATTGTTTTTTCTAGCAAAGACATTACCAAACTGCGCTCTATTCCACTTCTCCGCCTCAGAAGTAAAAGACTCTATAGCATCCGCAAGCATGGGGTAATGTCTCCATGCTTGAGAAACTATGCTAGGGAAGGTTGGGTCAGACAACCAACAAGTTTGGAACTTAAAAGGCTTCTTCCTATTAACAGCAACTCTCGGCTGCATATCCAGCAGCATAGGGCAATGGTCAGAATGGCATCTAGTTAAGTGAATCACTTTTGCTTCAGGGTACATAAGGCACCAGCTAGGGTTAACAAAAAACCTGTCAATCCTCTCTTGAATGAGAGCTTGAACATTTCTTTTATTTGTCCACGTGAATCGCGGACCAGCAAACCCAATGTCAATCATACTACATTTATCCAAGCACTCCTTAAAAAGTAAAGATCTACTGACACTGACAGCCCGACCCCCAAATTTATCACCCTCCATAAGGGGCTCATTAAAATCGCCAGCTAACACCCAGGGCAAATCATGCATCTCAGCAACTTTAATTAAATTTTCCCATAAGACATGTCTTTCCGCAATTCTAGGACTAGCATAAATTGCAGTAAACAACCAGCTAGAGTTAGAATTTCGTACCTTCACCACAGTATGAATCTCCTGCTCAGTGTTTGCTAGTGCTGTAATCTCCACCCTATCAGAGTTCCACAGCAACCATAAGCCACCCGCATAACCGATGGTCTCCGTGTGAATAGCACCATCAAACGGAAGCCTATTTGTAATCTCTCTAGCCCTTTCTCCTCCAATTTTAGTCTCCATCACTACCAAAATGGCTGGATTATGGCACCGAACCAACTCCCTAACATGTCTCTGAAAAGAGGGCTTCAGAGCGCCCCTACAATTCCATACTATAATATTCATAATGATCAAGTGCTCTATGGTAGGACTATAATAATCAACAGGCAGGAGTACCTTTACCTCCACCCTCAAGCTCCATACAATCCAGATCACCATCTTTACTGGCCGCCTCTCCTCTAGAAGCCCATTCCATCGCATGGCTAGACACTCCATTGGTGTTATCTGAGACCACAATTCCCAAAGCCAAACTCGCATCCCTTCCGCCTTCAACCGGACCACCATGAGAACCCACCAAGGAAACCTTACTACCACCCACGCCAGCTCTAGGAGATACAAGCTGTCCTCCATCACACTCCTCTCCATTAGAAGGAGTATCAATTTCTTGTTGACCCCGCCCATGGTCTGAAGAAAAAGCGCCTTGATCGCTGCTAGACCCACCTCTAAATTGATAACCCACAGAAATTCTTGGCTCGGTTGATGACTGAAAAGGAGAAATAATACCCGAAGGCTTTCGGCCACTGCCATTCTCTTCATCGTTCAAGCTTCCTCCTTGTGCGTTTAGAACCAGAGGCGTGCCAGCAAAACAATCTCCATCGACGGCGCTAGTACGAATAGAGAGAGCTGCCTTGTTTCGGGCAATACCCTTCTTGCCCTTAACTGAAGCTGATGAACTTGACGTGATGGGCTTAAAGGCTGCTTCAGCTGGCCTATCTCTGTTATTGGGCTTAAAAGACTTTGTCTCCTTCCCAGGCCTAACATCCAGCACACTCGGGCCTGCTCCATTGCCTTCACTACCCGGATTCAGCCTCTCCTTTACTAAGTGTTGAATTTCTTTAGCCATTTGAAGCCCATCAATAGTTCTCTGGGGCGACAGCTTCCTCTTAAAATCCCTACTCGGCCCATAGCTCATATTTTCTGGTCCTAACGGCATGTAAGACCGAATATCCCTCCCTGCTCTTGGCTGTCTATGCGCTAGGTTCATTGTGGTCCCATCTCCTCGCTGATGTTTTGTCCCTTGCTTCTTGCGCATGACCATTATCCACGGACCGTAAGTACTCTCGGGTACATCCTCTTGCGCACTACCATGTACGTCCAAATTAGGCTCCACAATTTGTTTGGCATCTGCAGGTTCATGCAAATTGCATGCCTGCGCCTCAGGCGTACCATCCAATTGGTTATCCTCCTTGCTCGGCGTTGATGGCTGGCGGATGGTGTACGGACAAAGCTCCTTCCGGTGTCCTATTCTTCCACACTCGAAACACAACTTGTGGATTCCTTCATAGCTCACCGGCTGCTCCCGTTTCCCTATCAAAATGGCCGTAACAAGTGGTTTCTCGACATCGACCTGAACGCAAAGCCGAGCAAATCTACCTCTAGTCTCAGAGGCCGTGTTAGTGTCCACCCTCAACACGTTTCCAATCGCTTTGCCTATTTGAAGTAGGGCCTCTGCATGGTAATATTCTATCGGGAGTTCATTCAGCCTTATCCACATTGCCACTGATGCCACATTTGCAGTTACCGGAGAAAAATCTGGTTCCCAAGGTCTTATGGATAAAAAATGCTCTCCAATAAACCAAGGTCCCCTTGTCAGCGTAGCTTCGTAATCTTCTCTCAAGGAAAATCTTGTAAGGAAGAATCCATGGCTTAAATCCACACAGTCCAGTCTTCCAGCCGGCCTCCACATAGCAAGTAATCTATTTTGGAGAAAATTTAACCCCACGGACCTCCCATATACCTTAACAATGAGTGTTTTATACCAAGGGCTACGAATCTTCTGTTTAAGCTCCTTAGAGAACTTCACAGCCACCAAACCTGCCCTCAGGCCTTCAACCTCTTCATCAGAATCAGCATCATCTTCCATGAGATTTCCAAAGTTGAAAGCTTGCGTAAAAGCACCAGGGATTTCACCGACCAGTTTGTCTTTGAAAGACGTGGTTTTACTCCAACCACCTACATCGTTCTTCAGAGACGACGCAGCTGCATCCAGCCCTTCATGGAATCCCTCATGATTAACGTCTTTGACTTTTTTCTTGCTACGCAGAAGTTCCTCCTGTTCCTCTCTAGAGAGAGCACGAGAGCATTCCATAGTTTTTTTAATACTAGTGTCTGGGTTTCTTCTTTTTCTTTTTGGCTGAAGGCTGAAGGCTGAACTACTCTTTAGATTTCTCTAGAACCTTTTGGTATGGTCTGAATGGTCAATAAAGAGAAAAGAGTTAAAAGGCTAATAGTCTTACACAGTTACACGTTTTGAATGGATTGAATGGTCAATAGCCTTACACGTTTTGTGTTTTGTGTTTTTTTTTTTTATTTAAGAAATCAGATTTAGATGGTCAATAGACCCATAAAGAGAAGAGTTAAATTCTAATAGTCCGGCCCTGTTTGATTGGTCTGAATGGAGTCTTACAGTTTATAATTTACTTTGTACTAATATTAATTTTAATTTTTTTGTGCAGGTTTAAAGTGATCATATTAAGTAAAGTTGCAACTGTGCTTTTGATAAAACAGGTTCTATTGTTTTATACATTAAATTTACATTATTCTAGTTAAATTGTAATTTTTTATATATTATAGATTGTGTTTCATTTATTCATAAATATTTTTTAATTACAAATGTCTACTAGAAAATATTTATCTGGATATGAAAAAAAAAAAAAAAAAAAAAAAAAAAACAAATAGAAGAACTAATTGAATCTCAAAAAGGAGCTATGGACAAATTTATTACTAGTAAAAATCAAAATCTTGCAGAAAAATAAATTTTAATTGAAAAAAATATATTAATTTATAATTAAATATAATAAAAGGCCCCATTTAAAGCTTTTGCCTAGGGCCCCCAAATTCGTTGAGCCGGCCCTGTGTGCTGTGCAGTTTGCTTGAGAGAGAGTGTGTAAAGGTGTTAGAATGGCTTGAATTGTCAAATAAAATGGCTTGAATTGTCAAATTGTTGGCTTGACAATTAAACTACAAACCATCAAGAAGTTGCAAGAAGATTCCATGTAAAGCCATAGCCGAAATTATTAACTTCTTTGATAGAAGTCTTGCATGTTCTACAAACTTCATCTATTGGCCGAAATTTATGACTTCTTGCATGCATGAATCATCAAGAAACGGCAAGGAAGAATGCAACTTGAACAAGTATTCATGCATTCTTTTGGTCTAGCCGAAATATATGATTCAATTGGCAATAAATGCTTAGCCACTATTGTTGAATTCCTTGAACAAATATTGGTGTTTCACATTGGAGATTTCGGCTAAACCTTGGCTATAAATACAATATGTGTGGAGCAAATGAAAGAATGCAAGGGGTGAGCTAGGGAGATAGCAAAATAACTTCTTCTGTGTGTGTGCACCAGAGATAGGAAGTTAGGGTCTTGCAATTTGTCTAAATACAAAAGGGTGTTCTCTATTTGTGTGTGAGAGAACCAAGGGTGTATTTGGAGTTTGGGTTTGTGTGTGAGTGTTTTCAAGTCATTGTTGTAATCTCCAAAGTTATAGTGAAAATTATTCTGTCGCCTCCCGTGGACGTAGGCATATTGCCGAACCACGTAAATTCCTTGTGTCATATTATCTTCTCTCTCTCTTCTTTAATCTTGTGTAAACAGATTTATTTCACCCAATCCGCGCGCAACAACTGGTATCAGAGCTCCAGGTTGATTTATTCAATGGAGATCAATGCTTCTATTGCCAAGGTAGACGTAGTTAAGTTCGATGGAAATGGTAACTTCGGGTTATGGCAAAGAACGGTGAAAGATCTGTTGGTACAACAAGGTTTGGTGAAGGCTTTGTACGGGAAAGCAAAGAAACCAGGGACGATGACGGATGATGAATGGGAAGAACTCGATATGAAGGCGGTCAGTACAATTCGACTATGTCTGGCGGACGAGCTTATGTACGATGTCTTGGATGACGTGTCTACTGCAGCTATATGGTTGAAGTTGGAGAGCCGATATATGTCCAAATCCCTCACAAATAAACTTAATCTTAAGCGAAAACTGTATGAGCTTAAGATGGCAGAGGGTGCGGATTTGGCTCAACACGTCCACACGTTCAATAAAATCATCAGTGACTTGTTGCGGATCGATATAAAATTCGATGATGAAAACAAGGCGATGATGCTTCTGTCCTCCCTCCCGGCATCCTATGAACACTTGGTTACAACCCTGCTTTAGGGGAAAGAGACTCTAGAATTTGAAGAGATCTTAGGAGCCCTGTTGGATTACTACCAACGGAAGCAGAATTTGGGTGAAAGTTCTGGTGAAGGGCTTATGGTAAAGGGTAATCAAGATCGTGGAAGGAAGAAAGACAGAGATCACAGTTCTGCTAGGGGACATAGCAGATCCAAATCCAAAGGCAAGACGGTGAAGTGCTATAAATGCCAAAAGAAGGGGCATTTTAAGCGAGATTATCCAGAGTGGAAAAGAGGCAAGGACAAAGACATGGAAGGGTCATCCAGATCTGCAAACATCGTGGCAACAGATTCAGATTCAGATGGAGATATGCTTTCTGTTTCATCCAGTGCCAACAGATTGATTGATTCTTGGGTTCTGGATTCAGCATGTTCTTTCCACGTGACTCCTCACAGAGATTGGTTTGACACTTACAAGTCGGTTAATTGTGGTTCTGTTCTAATGGGCAACGATGCTACTTGCAAAGTTATTGGAACAGGAACAATTAAGATAAAGATGTTCGATAATGTGGTGAGGACATTAGGAGAGGTACGACATGTTCCAGAGTTGAAAAAGAATTTAATTTCATTGGGAACCCTAGACTCTAATGGCTATTGCTATAAGTCTGAAAATGGGTTAATGAAGGTGTCAAAGGGCGCTATGGTTGTGATGAAGGGGCAGAAAGTAGAAGGTAATATCTACAAGCTACTCGGCAATACCATTGTAGGTGGAGCTGCTGCAGTGACTGAATTTGAGGAGGATGATACACTCTTGTGGCATATGCGGCTAGGGCATATGAGTGAGCGTGGTATGAGGGAATTGCAGAAGAGAAATCTGTTGGCTGGAGTTAAGTCATGTAAGTTAGATTTCTGCAAATACTGTGTCATGGGAAAGCAGTGTAGGATGCGATTCAAAACAGCCACGCACAAGACAGAGGGTATATTGGATTATGTACACTCTGATATTTGGGGGCCGGTGCAAGTGGTCTCTAAAGGTGGAGCTCGGTATTTTATGAGTTTCATTGATGATTATTCTAGAAAGGTTTGGGTTTACTTCTTGAAGAACAAGTCTGAGGCATTTGCAAAGTTCAAGAAGTGGAAAGCCGAAGTGGAAAACCAGACTGGAACGAAGATCAAGTGCCTAAGATCTGATAATGGCACTGAGTACAAGGATGGGGAGTTCTTGAAGTTCTGTGAAGAGCATGGTATCAAAAGGCACTTTACAGTACGAAAAACACCTCAACAGAATGGAATGGCTGAGAGACTTAACCAGACAATCGGTGAAATAGCTAGATGCATAAGACTGAATGCTGGGCTTCCTAAAGTCTTCTGGGCTGAAGCAGTGAATATGGCTTGTTACATCCTTAACTGATCGCCTAGAGCTGCACTTGATGGGAAAGTTGCTGAAGAGGTATGGACAGGGAAAGAAGTTGATTACTCGTTGATGAGGATATTCGGGTGTCCAGCCTATGTCCATATTCCTATCGAAGAAAGGTCAAAGCTTGATTCAAAATCCAAGAAGTGTATTTTTCTCGGGTTTGAGAAAGGAGTAAAAGGGTACAAGCTTTGGGATCCAGTGGCTCAAAAGGTGGTGATTAGCAGGGATGTGGTGTTTGATGAGAAGTCCATGATAAAAGATTTCAGAAAGGAAGAAAAGTCTCAAGAAAAGGGAAGTAGTAGTGACAGCAATAGATCAGTGGTGCAGGTGGAGCTAGATGAAGTGGAGTCTCAGCTAGAGAAGGAACCTCACAATAGTGATCAAGAAGATCACAACATGATATCAGAACGGCCTAAACGCAACATAAGACCACCGGTCAGGTATGGTTTCGAAGATCTTGCTTCTTATTGTTTAGTAATCTGTAGCGGGGATCCTTCCACTTTTCAGGAAGCAATTGATAGCTCTAAAAGGGACAAGTGGATGGAAGCTATGGTGGAGGAGATGGAGTCCTTGAACAAGAACAAGACTTGGGAGTTGTCAGAACTTCCAGAGGGAAAGAAACCGATAGGTTGCAAGTGGGTGTTCAGAAAGAAGGAAGCAATATCAGAAAAGGAAAGAGAACGGTTCAAAGCAAGATTGGTAGCAAAGGAATACTTACAAAGGCATGGGATTGACTACGATGAGGTTTTCTCACCTGTGGTCAGGCATACTTCTATCAGGGTAGTGCTGGCCTTGGTAGCACATCAGGATCTGGAATTGGAACAACTAGATGTGAAGACGGCATTCCTTCATGGAAATTTGGAGGAAGAAATCTTCATGGAACAATAAGAGGGGTTCAAGAAACCTGGTACAGAGAATCTTGTCTGCAGATTGAATAAGTCACTCTATGGGCTTAAACAATCTCGCAGACAATGGTACAAGAGGTTTGATTCCTATATGATCCAGATTGGTTATACCCGTTGTGAGTATGATTGCTGCGTATATGTTAAGATGCTTGATGATGGCTCTTATATTTTCTTGTTACTGTATGTTGATGACATGTTAATTGCTGCAAAGAGTATGTGTGAGGTTGACAGGTTAAAAGCTTTGTTGCGCAAAGAGTTTGACATGAAAGACTTGGGTATTGCTAAGAAAATTTTGGGTATGGAGATTCGCAGGGATAGAGATTCAAGAAAGCTGTGGATATCTCAGAAGAACTATATCAGAAAAGTTCTTGAAAAATTCAACATGCAAGATGCTAATCCTGTAAGCATCCCATTGGCGAATCACTTCAAATTATCTGGTAGTCAGTGCCCAAAGAATGAAAAAGAAATTGAAGACATGTCAAAGGTTCCATATACAAGTGCAGTTGGGTGTTTAATGTACGTGATGGTTTGCACTAGGCCAGATTTGGCTCATGCAGTAAGTACTGTCAGTAAGTACATGGCAAACCTAGGTAGAGAGCACTGGAATGCAGTGAAGTGGATATTCAGATACCTGAATGGAACTGCAGGATATGGGATCCTGTTTGCAAGGCAACATGGGGATAATTCAGTGGTAGGATATGTGGATTCAAACTATGCAGACAATATAGATGACAGAAGGTCTACAACAGGTTATGTGTTCACACTGTCAGGAGGGCCTGTTTGTTGGAGATCCACACTACAATCCTTAGTAGCCGTGTCTACTACAGAAGCTGAGTACATGGCGGTAGCTGAAGCTGCAAAGGAAGCACTGTGGTTGAAAGGGCTAGTCAAAGAGCTTGGTTTGAACCAAGGAGGAGTTCAGTTGCATTGTGACAGTCAAAGTGCCATTTACTTGGCAAAGCATCAGGTTTATCATGCTAGGACAAAGCATATTGATGTGAGATTCCATAAGATAAGGAAGTTGACTGCTACAGGAGAAATTATTCTTGAGAAGATTGACACTTCAGAAAATGCAGCTGATATGTTGACGAAGCCGGTACCAACAAGCAAGTTCAAGCATTGCTTGGACTTGATCAGTGTTTGTAGCATGTGATAGCCCGTAAGGGCTAAGATGAAGGCGATTAAAGAGTTGAATTTGTGGAGCTTGATACAATTCAAGCCAAGGTGGAGATTTGTTAGAATGGCTTGAATTGTCAAATAAAATGGCTTGAATTGTCAAATTGTTGGCTTGACAATTAAACTACAAACCATCAAGAAGTTGCAAGAAGATTCTATGTAAAGCCATAGCCGAAATTATTGACTTCTTTGATAGAAGTCTTGCATGTTCTACAAACTTCATCTATTGGCCGAAATTTATGACTTCTTGCATGCATGAATCATCAAGAAACGGCAAGGAAGAATGCAACTTGAACAAGTATTCATGCATTCTTTTGGTCTAGCCGAAATATATGATTCAATTGGCAATAAATGCTTAGCCACTATTGTTGAATTCCTTGAACAAATATTGGTATTTAACATTGGAGATTTCGGCTGAACCTTGGCTATAAATACAATATGTGTGGAGCAAATGAAAGAATGCAAGGGGTGAGCTAGGGAGATAGCAAAATAACTTCTTCTGTGTGTGTGCACCAGAGATAGGAAGTTAGGGTCTTCCAATTTGTCTAAATACAAAAGGGTGTTCTCTATTTTTGTGTGAGAGAACCAAGGGTGTATTTGGGGTTTGGGTTTGTGTGTGAGTGTTTTCAAGTTATTGTTGTAATCTCCAAAGTTATAGTGAAAATTATTCTGTCGCCTCCCGTGGACGTAGGCATATTGCCGAACCACGTAAATTCCTTGTGTCATATTATCTTCTCTCTCTCTTCTTTAATCTTGTGTAAACAGATTTATTTCACCCAATCCGCGTGCAACAAAAGGCAATTATTGTGAAGAAAAAAGGAAGAAGAAATGTTGAGTCAGTCAATCTGTGAAGAAAGTAGGAGAGAGGGAGGAGCTGGTCAGCTGCTGACTTCATGGAGACTAGTCCTAATGCGGGTCTCACAAAGATGCAACTTGCAAGTATTAGCAACATCATTTAAAAGTGGTTTAGGAACAAGTAACAACAATGAATTGGAAGGTAATTTCCTGCTGTTGGAGAAATTGGAGATCAGAATCATCAGATAACAAAGCTTGTTCACTCCAGTGGGGACGCTTCTTCCGGTTGCAAAGTTGTTCCAATGTCATGTTTCCAATGATTATGCCGAAAACCCAAAAAAAGGGGTTCCATAGTGTTAGGACATATGTGTGTTCACTTGTTAAGAACATATGTCACTTATTTATGTAAATTGGCTAACCTTTTGACAAAACGCACTTTACTTGTAATTGGGTAGTTCTAAGTGTTTTTAATACTTCAAGAAACAAGGTTTCAAGATCAAGTGTTGAAGTCATCAAGTCTGTCCAAGAAAAAGCAAGCTGAAGTGCAAGTTAATTAATTCTCGACACCTTCTCAATAGCTACCTCGACACCTGCTATCTGTCGAGAATTACAAAATCAGATTTTCTGATCTGATTTCCTTGGGATCCGTGAATATGCTTTTGGGCCTTCTTTTCTTCTAACCCTAAACATATAAAATGATTGTTTTAAGAGCCGTCAAATAGTACACAAGTTGCAAAAGTATTAAGCAATCTCTGTTCAAGCAAATTGTGATCAAAAGACGAAATTCTTGACCTAGTTCATCTTCTCTCAAGAAGTTGTTGTGTATTTGTACCATAGGGTTTTGTTACCAAGCATCTTCCTGATCTTCATCGTATAGGATAAACTGAAGAACTTTGCAGCCAACCTCTTCTTCTTAGTTGGTGTTTGAAGTCGCGTACTGGGATCCGCGCATTGGTTAGTAACGTACTTGGGAGCCATGCATCAAATGTGGAAATTGTCACTACAGATCAAGTCCAATTGGGTATTGGGGTAAGGGTTCAACTGTAGGTTGGTAAGGTACTTGGGATTCTTTTACTTGTAACCGCTTGATTTGATAATAGTGGAGTTTCGAGAGTGGTGACCTGAAAATCACCCGGTGGGGTTTTTGCCGTTAGGGTTTTCCCTATTCGTAAACAAATCACCGTGTCTTTTTATTTCCGTTGCATATTTAGTTTTTGGTTATTTGTTTGTGCTTTCACGCAATTGCATAATAAATTGATTAATTAATAACTTGGCTAATTAATTAATTTGTTTAATCACAAGGGGTCATTCAGATTGTGGCCTATCAAGTGGTATCAGAGCGGGCACACTTTGATTAGGTTTAATCTTTGCTGTGTTGATCCATTGACCCCTGTTTGTCATGGATAGAAGACAGTCATTAATCATACCTCCTTTATTTGATGGCACTAACTATGCATACTGGAAGGTACGCATGAGAGTTTTCTTGCAGTCTTTAGATGAGAAGGTGTGACAAGCTATAGAAATTGGCTGGACTAAGCCAAAAGAAGAACCGGCTAATTGGGATGATGCTAAGATCAAGGCGGCCATCTTCAACAGCAGAGCGCTAAATGCCCTATTTAGCGCAGTCACCAATGAGGAGTTCAAGAAGATATCATCAACTGAAACTACTAAGGAGGCTTGGACCATCCTCCAAACAACCTATGAAGGAACAAAGGCTGTTAAAGATTCAAAACTTCAGAGGCTCACTACAAGCTTTGAAGAAATTAAGATGGAGGAGGATGAGTCATTTGATGAGTTCTATGCCAAGCTCAAGGACATAGTGAACTCAGCCTTCAATCTTGAGGAAATCATCCCTGAATCCAAGATTGTAAGGAAGGTGCTCAGATCTCTACCTGAGAGATTCCATGCCAAGATTACGGTAATAGAAGAATCAAAGGATATAGACAAGATTCCTTTGACTGAACTGGTTGGAAACTTGCAAACCTATGAGATAGGGTTATCTAGGATTGGCAAGTCAAGTAAAGGCAAAAGCATGGCCTTGAAGGCAAAGAGCAGTGATACAGATGAGTCTTCCGATGATGAAGATTCCAAGATGAAGTCCTACATCACCCGGTAATTCAAGAAGTTTATGAAGAATGCCAATGGAAGGAGCTTCGACAAGGATCGCAGGCAGTCCAGTTCTTCTCAGTTTAAAAGCCAAGACAAAGGGAAGAAGGATGCTAAGGAGGGTGGTCATTACATTGTTCCTGCAGGACCAAAGTGTTTTGGATGTCATGGGTTTGGACACATGAACCATGAGTGTCCTACATATCTCAAGAGCATTGGGAAAAGCAAGGCACTTGCTACAACCCTAAGTGACACTGAGCCTGAAGATGATTCCGACAATGAGGATGACGAAATCTTAAATGCCTTCACTGCCACAGTCAATCTTACTGAAGGGATTATTGAAGAAGTGGATGAAGAACAAGAATTGGTGGAGTCCAAATTGGAGAAGATGGATGATCAAGATGATATCCATTCAGCCTATAAGAAGCTTTACAAGCTCTCTGAGAAGCATGAGAAATTATATAGGCTGGCCACCAAGAAGCTCAGCGATGTGGAACTTGATCGTGAAGAGTTGTCCACAAAATTTGATGAGGCGAATCAAACTATTGGAGCACTGAGATTTGAGAACAACTTTTTGGCTGAGAAGACCAAGAAGCTTGAAGCGGAGCTATTTCAAGTCAGAGCTCAACTGGAGAGGACTTCAAGTGCAAAGCTTGATGAGATGCTTAGCAATCAGAAATCTACTTCGGATCGAACTGGTTTGGGGTATGGTCTTTCTTTCTCTAATACTGCTTCTACTAGCAATACTGTTTTTATTCCTCCTGCTAATAACACTGAAATTGAGAACATTGATGTTAAAACTGAATTAACTAGTGAGAACTTAGACAAGGGTAAATCTATCTTAGAAGCACCCCCTAAGCAAGATAAGAAAGATGCTAAAAACCCTAGGGCTAAGAAGGCTAACTCTCAAAAGCCTAAACAAAAGAAGCAGCATCTCTGTCATCATTGTGGAGCTACCAGTCATACTCAACCAAATTGCTATAAGTGGTTAGCCGTTCAACAGAGCAATGGTATGATAGCATCTGGAAGCCAAAATCAGCTTCAATCCTTTCATGCTACTCTTTGAGATCTTCTGAAAGCCCTCATGTTCATTTCGAACTTGAACGGTTTAAATTCTTCCCCCTCACTGCCGATTCAAGGGTTCAATCAAAGGAAAGGTTCTTCCAAAGTGTGGAAGAAAAAGGACTCTAAGTGATGTCATCACTTTCTTTTCCCCTCTTGCTTTTCTTATTTGTTGCATTGCTTTTGTGTTTTTCTTTTCTGCTGAGTCAGTCTAATTTTTGCTTTACTTTGATAACATGTTTTTGTTTGTTTATTTTCAGTTTTGTTTATGTTGTTTTTGATATAAAAATTTAAAAAAAAATTGAAAAATCAAAAAATACAAAAACAGTGTGTGTTTTATGTACTTTGGTATTTGTGTACCTTGGATGGCCAATGAAACAAAGTTTTCTAAACTTTGTATCTCTTGTAACTTAGATGAGCATCTCTATGCACAACTAAGCAAGTGAGTTTTGTGGCTCTTGTTTATGATGAGTAAGGTTAAGTTATCTCTTAAACTTAACACTCATGTCACTCTTTTTGACGGGTAGGACTAGAAAATCCTAAGAGAAAGGCATAAATGACCATCTCACCACTGTTGCCCGCCAATCATAGTATGACACCTGTATGCTTCGGCATAGCAAAAGTGCAGTGTCAAAGACATCCGTATGCTTCGGCATAGCAAAAGTGCAGTGTCAAAGACATCCGTATGCTTCGGCATAGCAAAAGTACAATGTCTATGCTTAATATGTTGGGTATTTCTTTTCTCTCTTTTTATGTCCATGCATGATATGCTTAAAAGAAATATATGCAAAGAAAATATAAAGCTAAAAGATTAAAATGCTTTAAATATGATTGCAAGCGTGTTTTCTAGGAGATGTGGGAGTCATAGGATGTGCCTCAAAGGTGATAGTCCCCATCAAACAGTTATGATTGTGTGTGAGTTAAAGTTATTTACTCATATCTCAGATCGTCATAATATGTATACACATATGCAATCTTGCGGTGCTTTTCACACACAACACGCAATATTCTTTACTACTTTTGATACATATGCAGGTACAATGTGATTTGGCCATCACAAAGGTTTTACATGTGCTAATGTATGCTCACTAAACTGTCTTAACTTGTTTTTGAAAAATAAAATTGGTTAGACTTGTTTTGTGTGTGTGTGTGTTTTTGAGGATCCATGTGCTTAAATTTTTGTTGAGAGATGATTTTGAGAGCTTTATATGTTGAGTGGATCTTTGGTTGAGGTTTTGTTGAGAGATGATTTTGAGAGCTTTATATGTTGAGTGGATCTTTGGTTGAGGTGTGTTTTTCTCTTCTCGAAAAATTACTTTTCACTGATAGCTCGACACCTCCTCGACACCTGGTCATCTGTCGAGCTTCTCAAGCCTTTTCTAATCGCAATCTCGACACCTGTCTCGACACATGGTAAATCGATCGAGAAATCTTCTGTCTTTTCGATACCTTGTCGATCGATCGAGCTTCTGATCTTTGAAATTGGTCTTGTACCTCGACACCTCTCGACACTTAAAGCTATCGAAGACCAAATCCTCGACACCTTCCTCGACACCTTCTTCGATACCTCTCGACACCTCAGCTGTCGAGATTTACTGAGGTGTCTATATAAGGATCTGTCGCAATTTTTCACTCATTCTCTCGATCTCTCTCGATCTGTCCGAAGGCTTTTCATCTCCCAACCACTTTTCTCTCACTCAAATCTTCAAACCCTCTTCACTTTCGGTCTTTCCTTGCCTCAATCACTTGGTAAGATCATTTTTCCCTTCCTTTTTCATGCATTTCTTGTTTTGAAACCTAGGTTTTGAGATTTTTGGAATTTTTGGGGTTTTTCAAAATTGATGAGTTTTTCTTCAAATCTTGGGTTGGGTTTGCACTTAAATGTTTTCAAAATGTCATACATTGCATTCCATGTGCATTAGAATGATATTTACATGCATTTAGATGTGTGCTCTATGTTTGTGTGCTGATAGGATTGGATTGGGCTGAGCCCGTGATGTTTTCTCTTTTACATGTCACATGTTCATGCATTCCCATGCATACGTACTTTTTGATCAATATATTTGATCTATTTGAACTATGTTGGGACTTTTCTGATTGTCTCATTCTCTATCTCTTTCTCATTCTTTTACGTTAGTAGTGTCTATGGCACCCAAACGTAAATCCACTCCTGCTAGGAACCCTCTGCGTTCTGGAGCTTCCTCTTCTTCTGACTCTGCTCCTCTTAACCTTCAGTTCCGTGATAGAGATGCCCACAAGGCATTTTCTGAGAACTTTTCTCGACGAGGTGTTCATTTGGAACGCCAAGTCATTTTGGCGGACTTCGCCGACACTGACCTTCCCTCTGTCATTCACAGTAGGGGATGGGAGTCATTGTGTGACGTCCTGGTCACTTGCCCTCTCGTGCTGATACAGGAGTTTTACTCCAACATGCACGGGATAGATCGTTCAGTACCTCTCTTTTTCACTCGCGTTCGAGGTACGCACATTCCTGTCACACCACAGCTAGTTGCAGATGTGCTTAGGGTACCTAGGATAGATTTTCCTGACTATATTCCTGTGAGCATCTGCGGACTGTGTCCAAAGATGAGCTCATCTCTACCTTCTGTCAGTGTCCTGCTGATTGGGGTGAGTATCAGTACACATCATGTAGGCCTTTTACTAAAGGTCCTAGATTTCTAAACATGGTGATGACCTTTGTACTCCATCCACTTTCTCACTACAACTATATCACAGAGCCTCGTGCTCAATTTTTGTTATCACTTCTAGAGCATCTTACTATAGATTTTCCTTCTCATTTCATCATTTCTATCATAGATGTCCATCTAGATTCGGCGTCCCGTGATAAGCTCATCTTTCCTTTCGCTATCACGAGGATCTTACGCCATTTTTCTATCCCTTTTCCAGTGTCCGACCACTTCACTCACATCTGTGCCATAGATGCCGCTACCGTAAAACGTAGTGAGACTCAATTTAGGTCGCGACAAACGGATTCCACTCCTCCCTCCCATTTGGCTCCGTCCAGATCAGCTCCATCCAAATCTACTCCATCTACATCTGCTCCTTCTTCCTCTACGAGCGATGTATCTCTAGGAGACATTATGGCGCAGCTGCAGCGCATGGACACTCGCCTTGATACACTCTCTGTTGAGTTGTATTAGGTGAATGTTTGTGTTGGTCGTATTGCACGATGGCAGGCGACCATGGGTGGTTTTACTCCAGAGGCTACTCCTTCACCACCTACTCCAGCAGCTTCAGATTCTGAGGATGAGGATGATGATGATGATGATGATGGGGATGCTAGCTCTACTGATGAGATGTCTACATGACACTCTACCCTTTGTCACTCGTGCCAAAAAGGGGGAGTAGTTTTGGTTTATGAGAGTAGTCATCTTAGGAGGAAAGTTAGTATAGGAACATTTTGATAGGGGGAGTGTTGATCTCTTTGAGGGATGTAGTGAGGTTTTGATGTATCTTTTCTTTTCTATTCTTTATAGATACATTGATATTGTATATGAGGTTTTTTGACCAGTTTTACATACATTGTACTTATTTTCTATATATGTGGATGTATGTTTCTTTCAGCTCTCTCTTCATGTGTTGTTTCTTCTCTATCTTTATACACATGTTCTTTATACTTGTATGCAATCTATTATTTCTATTTCACACAAGATGCCTTGATGAGTTTTGTTTAAAGTGTTTCAGAAATAAAGGTTGTCAAAGTCTACTTGCCATAAACTCTCTTCTTGCAAAGTTTTTCAAGAGTTTGTGTTAGGATAGATTTTATTGTATTCAACAAAGAATATGAGTTGAGTGATTTATGACTTCTCTCATATGTTCATTTGTTTGTTGTGGTTTTGTCACGGATTGCCAAAGGGGGAGATTGTTAGGACATATGTGTGTTCACTTGTTAAGAACATATGTCACTTATTTATGTAAATTGGTTAATCCTTTTGACAAAACGCACTCTACTTGTAATTGGATAGTTCTAGGTGTTTTTAATACTTTAAGAAATAAGGTTTCAAGGTCAAGTGTTGAAGTCATCAAGTCTGTCCAAGAAAAAGCAAGCTGAAGTGCAAGTTTATTAATTCTCGACACCTTCTCAATAGCTACCTCGACACCTGTTATCTGTCGAGAATTACAAAATCAGATTTTCTGATCTGATTTCCTTGGGATCCGTGAATATGCTTATGGGCCTTCTTTTCTTCTAACCCTAAACATATAAAAGGATTATTTTAAGATCCGTCAAATAGTACACAAGTTGCAAAAGTATTGAGCAATCTCTGTTCAAGCAAATTGTGATCAAAAGACGAAGTTCTTGACCTAGTTCATCTTCTCTCAAGAAGTTGCTATGTATTTGCACCATAGGATTTTGTAACCAAGCATCTTCCTGATCTTCATTGTATAGGATGAACTGAAGAACTTTGCAGCCAACCTCTCATTCTTAGTTGGTGTTTGAAGTCGCGTACTAGGATCCGCGCATTAGTTAGTCACGTACTTGGGAGCCGTGCATCAAAGGTGGAAATTGTCACTACAGATCAAGTCCAATTGGGTATTGGGATAAGGGTTCAACTGTAGGTTGGTAAGGTACTTGAGATTCCTTTACTTGTAACTGCTTGATTTGATAATAGTGGAGTTTCGGGAGTGATGACCTGAAAATCACCCGGTGGGGTTTTTGCCATTAGGGTTTTCCTCATTCGTAAACAAATCACCGTGTCTTTTTATTTCCGCTGCATATTTAGTTTTTGGTGATTTGTTTGTGCTTCCACGCAATTGCATAATAAATTGATTAATTAATAACTTGACTAATTAATTTAATTGGTTTAATCACAAGCGGTCATTCAGATTGTGGCCTATCACATGGCTTTGTTTCTGCTCCTGCTAGCATGATGGAGAAAGTTCATTCAAGAAGTTCCATGGCTTCTGAATCAAATGTTGTAGCCGCGTACTAAAGGAATACCACCACCAAAGATAGGGTTCAACAACAACAACCTCGTGCTATTGGTTCTGGTAATTGCCTTGTCTCATTTGAATAATTTATGAGGAAAAGGTTTTCAGCTTTCAAAAGCTTTGTGTATTAACATTTTTGTTACGACATTTTTTTACCTTACAGATCTGCCAATTGCAAGAAGAGCTGCACTTCACCGGTTCTTTGAGAGGAGAAAGGATAGGTAGTCAATTCTTTAGAAGATACAAAAAGAAAAGGGAAATAGGAAGAAGCAATTTCTATTCTCTTTCAAAAAAAGTACTACCCAATATTCTAGAATTTGCATGAGCTTTAAGGAACTTGGGTGGATCTTCTAATTTATTTAACAATGCCCAAAAAAAAAAAAAAAAAACCAGTACTCAAATTTTAGTCCCTAAATTTTTTGGGAACAAAATAGTGCTTAAAAAATTGTGATTGGTACATTTATGATTTTTTGAGGATTGAAGAAAATTTTCAACTTTTAAGGATAAAATATAGAACTTGACAAATTTTAGGACTAAAGCATATTTGTTTGCCCATTTTTTAAAATGGGTTTCATTTTTGTCATGCAGATCAATTAATGATGTTCTTTTCTAAATTTTTTTTTTTTTTTTTTTGGTGCTTATTTTTCGGGGCGGCAGCAAATGCATCATACCAAGTGAACCCACCTTCACCAGCTGCACCCAAGCCTGAGGAAAGCAATCCATGGATTGAGGTGGGAGTTCAATCTTCAAACCAGCTTGAGCTCAAGTTATAGTTACCAACTGATCACCATCTTCTATGACTTAGGTTACACCTCCCTCTGGTGCCTTAAAAAGTTAAAATCCTAACTATACTTGTCAGCTCTTCTGTACCTTTTTTTGGGTTTAATTATTTTAGAATCTATACATATATTTTTTTAGATTAGTGAGTATGGCCCAAGAAGAGAAGAAATTGTAAATTTCATTTATTAAGTGGATCTGATTTCTGAAGATTTGAAATTTTGGCTCCGTTTGCTAACAGTGTTTAAACAACAGAAATTGTAGTTTAAATGACACAACACGTATTTCCACACACTTTTTTACTAACACGTATTTTCACACATTTTTTCACGCACACGTATTTTCACAAAACTTAAACAGCGTTACTAAAAATCTTTTACCAAACGGGCTTCTGATTAGTACTTGTGTCGTGTATATGTTATCTAAAAATTTTATTAATCAATAGCTAACGACAATTAGCCATAAATATTGGGGTTTAAGTGACACTCTAGTCATAATAATATTTTTTGACTAGCCTCCCATTTGTGTTCAAATTCCACTTCTCTCACTACTTGCCTAAAGGTCATATTTAGTGCACAAAAGTGACAAAACTCTCATTTTTGTGAGGTCTGTGAGAGGTCACGATAAGCAATCTTATTCTCCAATTTTTTTTTTTTTAAAGACTAGTTCTTTGACTCAAATCTGCCACTTATTGTTTTTGGTGGAAGGCACTTGTCATTGCACCAAACCCGACATTCATATCTACCTATCCCAAAACAAATTAGCCATAAAGATTTTTGAAACTTTTCTTCTGTTTTTAGAGAAGCCACCACTAGAGAAGCATCGCTCACTGTCTGGCCCATAGGGCTGCTGTATTCTGCCACCCTAGGTACTAATCACCAATTCATCAACATCTTCCCTGAACTCAAAGATGGGTAGGGCCCTTAGGCCTTAGTGTTTTGGATGTTTCTTCAAGAAAGTTTGACATTCATCACGCCCATGCAAAGAGAGATATTTATATATTAAGGGAAAAGTTAATAGATGTTTTGTGGTCAGTTTAAGAAATATATTTAAAAAAAACAACTAATTTTTGTAACAGTATTTTATATTTTTCATGAAAATAGCACTAAAATAGTATATTAACAAATGCTCTTTGGCACTCGTTAACTGAATTCATAAACTAAATTCATATATTAAATGGAAAATTTATGTCAAATTCTAAAGATCAATGAGATCTTATGAGACTATATGAGGAAAGCTATGAGTCATCTAATGACTTTGCGCTTTGAAGTCTGTTTCAAGTTTTAGTTGAGCATTATTATTGAGATATGGAGAAAGTTGAGAAAATGTTGGTAATACTTGGAATTGAATGTCATAAGTCACAACAAATGGGATCAGATTAAAAGATTAATTAACATTTCATTTGAAATGACGGTATTTTCTAGTTTTGGGTGCTGTAAAAAAAAAGGAAAGTAAGCAATGAAAATAAGAAGAAAATGTTTTATGTTTTTGAAAAGTGAAAAATGCAAACATATTTTTACATATATTTGTGATATTTAATTAGTTCAACTGGTAAAGTTTTTTATAGTCAAATAAAATATTTGGATTAAACCTTGACCTACATAAAAAATTTTAAAAAAAATTATATACTCTATAGACCACCAAAAATGAACTATACACTATAAAAAAAAATTTAAAAAAAAAAAAACTCTCAATAGTAATTTTTCTCTTTTTGTACAATTTCAAGAGTAATCGTTACGGAGCATGGAAGAGAAAGACAATATTTAAATTCTACTGTACCTCATTAAAAAAAAATCATATATTCAATATACCACCAAAAAAATGAACTACACACTAAGGTAACGTTAAATGAGGTAACTGGCAATCCAGTTGTCATGGAAATAAAGGAGGGAGTATCTCAATTCAATTCGTATTCAATGCCCTCTTCAGGCAATTAACGCCCGATAGCAATTAATGACATAACCCTAGCCGCCTCAACTAAAGGAGTATTACCTCACAGATTGGACGATCAGGATGAAGTCTTAGCCAATCAATCAACGGTTGAACCTGTAGGGCAACATAATAGTCTTAGAATATGGAAACGTGTAATGAGACAAGGCAATAATGGAGTACATGCAAGCCAACCCGAACCAGAGAAGAAGAGGAAGTCAAGCTTCAACCCACTTGATGAACCTTACCCCCCCCCCCCCCCCCCAAAACAAACATGTTCAGGTCCTTTCTGACTCTGATGACACCTTAAAAACATTGGTGGAGGCTGTAGTGCAACCCCGCCAAGAACCATGAGTCTACTAGTGTGGAACTATTGTGAACTTGGGAACCAGGTGACAGAGAGAGAGTTTGGAGATTATACCTGGGCAAATGATCCCTCCATCATGTTCATAGTCGAGACATGGACGGATGAAGCTAGGCTAAATGTTGTGAAACGTAGATTAAATTTTGATCACATGTTTAGTGTACTGAGAATCAATAGAGGTGGAGGGCTTGTTTTGTTTTGGAAGGACTTGATGAATTTGCGGGTGGATACATCATCTAAATATCACATTGACTGAATTCTAGGAGGAGGGACAGAGGGAGCATGGAGATTCACGGGTTTTTATGGAGAACCTATAACACACAAACGCCACGAATCGTGGGAACTCCTCAGGCAATTGCATTCACAGTTCATCCTTCCTTGGCTTTGTGCTGGGGATTTCAATGAAATAGCTAAAAGGGCAGAGAAGCAAGGAGGTTCAAACCGAAGTCATTCACAAATGTAGCTGTATCGGGATACTATGGATGTGTGTGGGTTTATTGATTTGGGTTTCAAAGGCAATCCATTTACTTGGAAAATTTTTTTTAGAAATGGACAAACTTTGTGGGAGAGACTGGATAGGGGATTGGCAAATAATAAGTGGCTATTAAGGTATGGAGTAACAACGGTGCACCATTTGAGTTGCAGTACATCTGATCACTGCCCTTTACTCATTGAACCTGAGATGATGGAACCAACAAATCCTGAAAAACCTTTTCGCTTTGAGGAAATGTGGTTGGCAGAAAAGGGTTGCTCGGATATGGTGAAACAAGTATGGAGTAAGCAAGACAGTAGGGACATTGCTTTGGGTATTGTTCCAAAAATTGAAAGTTGTGGCAAAGCATTAAAGAAGTGGAGTAGTACTAATTTTGGGAGTGTTAGAAAAGAATTGAAGCTGTAGCAAAAGCTCCTAGCACAAGTTGAATTGGAGGCACTTACAACTAGAATTAATTTTCGGGCATGGAGCTTGAGGAATGAGGTGAATGATTTATTGGATAAGGAGACGAGGATGTGGTTTCAAAGATCGCGTGCACTTTGGGCTATCCATGGGGACAAAAATTCAAAATACTTCCATAGTAGGGCCGCTTAAAGATATAGGAGGAATAAGATTGAAGGGATAAAGATGCAAGCGGACAATGGTGTTCGGATCCTAAGGAAGTGATAAAGGATTTGCTAGATTTTTATAGTGATTTATTCTCATCAACACAATCATGCCAACCAGATTTAGCCTTGGAGACAGTTCAATGCTTAGTAACCGAAGAGATGAACAAGGACTTGCTAGCTTAATTTACTAAAGATGAAGTCAAGAAATCCCTCAATCAAATGGCACCACTCAAAGCACCCGGCCCTGATGGCATGCCACCTTTGTTCTATCAACATTATTGGAAGTTGGTGGGTAAGGATATCAATACTTCTATTTTATCTTTCTTAAATTCAGCCACACTACCAGAACACCTAAATCACACCTTCATCACTTTGATTCCCAAGGTTAAAAATCCAGAATTGGTCTCTCAATTTCATCCCATTAGCTTGTGTAATGTGTTGTACAAGATTTTTTCTAAGGTGTTAGCAAACAGATTAAAGAAAATCCTACCTTACATTATCACTGAACACCAAAGTGCATTCACAAAGGACCGCCTTATTTCTGATAACATTTTAATCGCATTCGAATCCCTTCATAGTATGCAAAACCACAAATCCACTAAAGAGGGTTATATGGCCATAAAGCTTAACATGAGCAAAGCCTATGATAGAGTTGAGTGGCCTTTCTTGGAATGTATGATGAAAAAATTGGGGTTCAATGAAATATGGATAACTCTTATGATGCTATGTGTGTCAATTGTCTTTTATTCTATCCTTATTAATGGTGCTCCTCATGGATTTATAAGGCCAACTAAAGGGATCAGACAGGGGGACCCCCTATCCCATTTTCTCTTCCTATTATGTATGGAGAGGTTGCATGGCTTACTTACCAAATCAGCAACTATAGGAGATATTCATGGCTTTTCCCTATCTAGGAGAAGCCCTCCACTAATCCACCTTTTATTTGTAGATAATAGCTTGCTTTTTTGCAGGTCTAATCCGAAGGAGTGCCAAAAGATTTTGGAGATTTTGCAAGTTTATGAATCAAGTTCCAAGCAGCAAATAAACAAGGCAAAAACCACAATCTTTTTTAGCCACTCAACTTCGGATGAAAGGAGAATGATGATCAAAAATACTTTGGGGGTGGAGGAAATAAGGAGCTATGAGAAGTACCTAGGTTTGCCATCATTAGTGGGGAAGAACAAGAAAGCAAGCTTCAATTACATAAAGGAGAGGGTTTGGAGGAAATTACAAGGGTGGGAAGAACAACTACTCTCTCAAGTGGGTAGGAAAATCCTCATTAAAGCGGTTGTCCAAGCCATCCCTACATATACCATGCAATATTTCAAATTGCCTATTGGATTGTGTAATGAATTAGAGGGGTTCATTAGGAGGTTTTGGTGGGGACAAAGAGGAGATCGAAGGAAGATACATTGGGTTAGATGGGAAGAGTTGAGCAAGCCAAAGAGTGAAGGGGGAATGGGTTTCAAAGACTTAGCATTATTCAATGATGGGCTCCTAGCTAACCAAGCATGGAGGTTGCTCCAAAACAAAAATTCTCTACTCTATAGGGTGTTCAAACCAAAGTTCTTCCCCAATTGCTCATTCATGGAGGCATCGGATTCTCAAGCTAGTTCTTATGCGTGGCGAAGCATCTTAAATGGAAGAGAAGTATTAAAAGAGGGTATGAGATGGAGGGTTGGTGATGGGTCCTCAATCAGTATTTGGTCTGATCTGTGGTTGCCTTCATCTTTCTTGCCGTTCATTTCTTCTCCAATGGTGCTGAGTTGGGAGGAGGCAACAATAGCCTCTCTCTAGATTATTCTAAACAAGGGTGGAAGCAAGACACACTGAACTTGCTATTTAGTCCAAGAGATAAGGAGTTGATTAATTCAATTCCTTTGTGTGGCAAACTGGTGGAAGATGTTCTGATGTGGCCTTTCACTCCAACCGGGTCTTATACTGTGAAATTTGGTTATAGATTCCTCTACAATTCAAGGGGCTTGGACAATGGAGAATACCAACTGGATGACAACAGACTATGGAAGAAAGTGTGGGGAATGCAAGTTCAACCCAAGGTCCGAAACTTTCTGTGGAGGGCCATTAGGAACTCTATCCCAACAAAACAAAATCTGAGACGACGAATGGTTCTAATTAATGATGGCTGCGATCACTGCCATGGTGAACCCGAGGATTTGCTCCATGCACTTTGGTCGTGCCCTTCCATTTCTCTGGTTTGGACTTAGAACAGCGTGTGGTATAACACAGGCCCCAGCCCACGTTTCTCTTGTTTCAAAGATTTGGTGGAAACTATCATTGATATGAGGAAGGACCTAAACTCGTTTGCCACAACAGTCTGGGCAATCTGGTATAGACAAAACACAATGAGAACAAGCGGGAAACATGTACCTGTGCAGCAGATGCATTATGAAGTGCATAAGGCAAGATTAGCGTTTATTCGAGCCAGTTAACCTCGTGCTCCTGAACAGATGCCTCACTCTATTTCTTGGCCTATAATTTTGACGGAGCTGTGTTTAAGGAGAATCAACGCGTTGGGGTGGGTGTCATTGTTCGTGATGCAAAGGGCAGGGTGTGTGCGTCTATGGCAAAGAGCTTTCATCTTCCATTCTCTATTGTTGTAGTAGAGGTGTTAGCAACAAAAAAGGCCCTTCAGCTCGCCAAGGATCTCGGGTTCCATTCAATCATCCTAGAGGGTGACTCAAAGATTGCCATTGACGGTCTGTTGAGCAAGAATTCTTCCCTGAACGAGTATGATCATCTGCTGAGTGAAGCTAAAGAGGTGGCAGATTAGATGGATTTAGTGGAGTTTCAGTTTGTACCAAGACAAGCGAACAAGTCAGCTCATAACATTACTAGACATGCGAGACATGTTAGCGATAGATTGTTGATAGATTGTTGATAGATTGCTGATAGATTGTTGATATTTTTCTCCAGTTACTTTCTTTGCTCAAATTAGTCACCATCCCATTTAATTTCATGTAGATTGTGAATTCAGGATCTGTTTTTCAATTTGATGTTCCCAAGTAGTCCAAAAAGAAATTTTTTTTTTATTTTTTTTATTTTTAGGATTGATCTAATTTTGTGAATTAAATTTTTTTTGCCTATGATTATTTAAAATTACAAAAAATATTAGTAATCTTTCGTATGAGTCAAACAAAAAAGAATTGAGTCATTTTAAGGGTTGAAAGAGTCATAACCAAACCCATAAAACAAGTTACTTTTTCAAACAAAAAAAATATTTTCCAAATATACAAGTCATTTTTCACAAAATATTTTTTGTTGTAACAAATAGAGCCTAAACAATGAAATATTGGATGCCTTCTATTAGCATGAAAAGAGGTCCAAGATTTTTACAAAAAATGCCAAGCATGATAAATTATTTGAGAGAGAGGAATTGTTCAATACGTCCTCTCATTAGTGAAACATAATCAAACTTGGGAATAGTGGACTGGTCACTTTCAGTTTTAAGAAATTCAACTGATGTTTTCTTTTTTAGACTGAGTTCTTTATTTATTTTAAGGTAGCTAAAAATCTAAAGTAAACAAAAATTAATCAAAGAAAAATATAATAATCACTATTCACAGCCTATATTAATTTATTAATTAATTAATGCGATTTTCTTGGCATGATGTCACAAAAATCAAGTCTATCCCATCCAAGTTACTGATCAAATTACTAAGCCAATCCTATCAACAACAACAACAAAAACTAAGCCAAGGAAATGTGAATGGCATATAGTAAGATTTAATTTAGATTATTTACACATTGCCTTGCAAATTATAAGTAAGAAGTTTTGGGAGTCACATAAAAGTATACCATGCATGCACACGTAGACACGTATATTCACCATAGTTTTTAGACCCAGACTGTTCAAAGAACCGGTAAAGGGAGATGTTCAAGTTTTTAAGGTCAAACCAAGGTCGAACCGCGATGACGTCATAATTACTTTAATAATTAATTAAAGCCTAAATATAGATATTAAATTTATAAAACTAATAAAATTGACTAATATATCTATATGTGTGAGGGAAATTTAATGATTTTCAAGCATATATTTAATAATTAAATAAGAAAGTTAATAAAATAAAATAATAATCATGAAAACATTAAAATTTATGATTAATTTTTAAAGTAAAGTTGAATATCTTTGAAAGATTTAATTATAATTTTTTTTATTCCTTGTAAGAGATGGATAATTTAATTAAGTAAAATAGAATTGTGTTAAGTTGTTTTTATAATAATAAAAAATTGCATTAAGTTTACTTCAAGTATTTTTTTTTTGTTATTGTTGAGCACCAACTTGCAAGCTTAGCTGAGTGATTAGGCTCTAGCTCCAACTCTAACCGTGCCTAGGTTCTAAACTTGGTAAATGAAATGTTATTCTTATATTGGTCCATATTTTTAGGTTGGCTAATCATATACTATTGTAATAGTTAGAACTTACGTAGTTTGTCTTGTTAGTTGGTATCGATTAAATATTTGATAAAGTCAAATCAAGGTTCAAATAGTTTAATCTCCTACGTGCAGTTATGTCAGTACGTACTACATGATGTAACATTAGATTAAAGGTTAAATATTAATTATAAACTTTCATTCTATTTTAGTAGATTTTTTGCCTTGAGAATTGACGGTTAAATCCCTTCAAGTTTTTAATATGAAACGGTTTGTTTTATCAGTTTGCTTGAATTATTAGTTTGGTGTTTTATGTGAGTCATATTTGTGTGATGTTATTCAATTAAGATCTAAAGTATAATTAATCTAATTAGCTAAGAGTTGGTTAATATTATGACAACTGGGCCTAAAATTCTATCAGTTATTATCAATTATTAGAACAAACAATCATTTTTTTCCACTCTAAAAAATATAGAAAATAAAAAGACTATATAATCATTTGCCTCAATTGATTGTACAAATGAAATGGATGAAGACAGGATGATATGAATCGAGGGTAGTCTTTAATTGGACTAACATACCATGATATTCTCACATAAAACCTCAATAATGGAGATCAACGGTGTGTAAAAACTTGAGCCAAATTTGCCATATAACACCCATTTTCAAACATATTAGTTAGTAAGCATCGTTTCTAAACTTATTAGCAAACTAACATCTCGAGTCTCTTAGACTCAATTTCACTGTAGCAACTCAAGTTTTAAAAACTTGAATTCCATTTACTGGTAGTGCTGAGACAAACCTAGAAAACACAGAAACCACCAATGGAGACAAACCCAGAACCCAGAAAACCGATCCTCTTCTTCTTCTTCTTCTTTGAACCTCTTCTTCTCCCTCTAGAAAAAAATCTGCTAGTTCCTACAAACCACACCTTTCTCTCTCACTTCCAGCCCCAAAAATCCAAGAACAAAACCAAACACAAAACCCAAAACAAATACCCAAATCAATCTTGGTAATTTGACAGAGGAGAGGAAGTAGCTTTGCTGCCCATAGCAGCACTGATTTTTTAAATCTTTTCACTAGCAAATTTTTTTCCTCTTGTTTTTCCTTGTTCCTTGTTCAGTCTGGGTTAGCCCCTTTTTTTTTCCTTGTTCCTTGTTGAATCTAGGAAATAATTTTTGTTTGCATCTGGGCAATGAAGGAACTCTTTACTTGCAAAACCAAACCCACTTGCAAAAAACTCTTTCTTCTTTCTTCTCTGTGTTCTCCAGATGTGTAATATTTATTCTCCAAAGCATAAATCGAGTGTATTAGACTCAAGTTGCACATGTATAAAAAATTCACATTAGCCTCTGCCAGAGCATAAATCGAGAGTATTAGACTCGATTTCCATCATTGAAATCTACTCTAACAAACTTGAGACGCTAGTTTGCTAAAATGTTTCAAAAATGTGCTAAGTTGCCAAGTAATAAAATTGTTGCTAAAATGATGCTAAATGGTAAAAAAAAATCCTAGATACATGCACTTATTGCCTCCCTCTCCCATTTTGACCTCAAAGTTCGTGTTTATTAGGATTTTCTTGAATAAGAATTGTCAATAGCTTATGTGGATTTTAATAGCATTTGAGATTGATTATATATATTGTTAAGTGCCTCAAAATCTATGAATTTTGTTAAAAATATGAACAAGGATACAAAAATTTTGCCTCATATTTGTAAAGACATTCTAAGCAAAGGTAAAATGCAAACAAATTTATTGATCTATTTTTGTTTTAATATTATTATTATGTTCTTGTTCTATGTTTTTGGTTGATTTCTAGGGATGCTAAGCTCATTAAGATGATAGGGCAGAGTCAGAGTGTTATGTTGTCAAGTTCTAATAGACATTGAAGCAGTCATTTGATGAGATTATACTGAGTTACTCATCCATTTATCCATCAAGAACTTTATAGAACTGGGTGTCATTATTTTAGTGCTTGTTTGGTTAAAGGGGAGAATGGGAAGAAATAAAAGGAAAAGGAAATAGAGTGGAAGAGGCTTCTCTCTTGCTTGATGAGAAAGAAAAAGGAAGGTCTAGGTGGGAAAAGGAAAAATATTCACATCAAATTACCAAAAAAATATTTTTCAAAACATAAGAGGAAATAAGATTAAAAAAATGACGGAGATGAAAATAGAAATTGAAATGAGTAATCTAGTACCACATAAAAGTCACAACTTTTATCACAACTATCTTATGTGACAAACTATAATTGGTTGTTTGTCACTTTCATGTGGACCCATTACTTTTTCTTCACCAGTCACAGTTTGCCATATAAGATAGTTGTGACCAAAGTTATGATTGTTTATGTGCTCTTATATTTTTTTGTAATGAAATGGCAAACCACAATATCCCCCAATTCATTTTTTTGGTGAAAATTATTAGAAGTTAGAACCTTGTAACAGACATCTATACTTGCGCATTAGGGGAAAAAAATCTATACTTGCAAAATTTGTAGGATGAGATTTTGGATGTGTTCCTAGGAACTCTAATTTTTGTAACTGTAATTTAATTGTTTGGGCTGATTTTTGTTATGCGTGGAGGCCCATTCTCATCTACTCTACTCCTTCTTTGGGTTTGTATGAAAGAGTGAGATGGACCAGTCCATCTTGTGTTATTGTCTACTCCAAGTTCTAGAATTTTTTGTGTTTTTTTTTTAATTGTTTTCTTTTATTCTGAAAAAAAAAAAAAAAAAAATCTAGAAACCCTTAAGAGTGGGATGCTTATGGCATGGGTCAAAGCATCAAGAGTCCAGAGTTCAACTAACATGTTCTTTCATTTTTGATAACATATTGGGTCATTGTCTCTGCCTTGTTCAGTCATTGTATGGGCTTATCCATTAATGGGCAGCCCATCAAAGTTACTTGGTGCCATTTTTTGTGGGTGCACTCAAAAGCTTGTACACTCAAAAGATTGAAACTGATTTTTGCAATGCAAAGGCGTGCATTAGCATTGGCTCTGCATTAACTATTAAGTGGTAACTTAGTTTTAAGAAGTTTAATTCACAATTTTTTAAAGTGAATTCTTAATTTATTTTAAGTTGGTTTAAAAATATAAAAATAGACAAAAAAATCATTGGGAATAAAAGAAAAGAGAATTGTTATTCTCGATTAGACAAAAGGAGTTTCACTATCAAATAATTGCAATTATAAATTTATAATCACTATTTGTAAACCAGTATTTATTCATCGATGCACCTTTCATTGATATGATGTTAAAAAAATAAAGTCTATCACATCAAAGTTACTATCAAATTTGTCAAACCATGGAAATGTGAATAGTATTGACTAAGTAACATCTAATTTTAGACTATTTACACCATTGCTTTGCAAATTATAAGCAAGAATTTTTTGGATATAAAAAAATGTGATGTGTATGTACTTAGACACGTATACCCCCAAGTGTGTTCATTTTTCCATTAGAGTTGTTGAGGAGATTGACTTTTAAAATTTAGATGTTAATCTCATAAAAAGAGGCAAAATGTCACTAGATCATATAATCATGGGAAATGCTAATAAATGTCCTTAGGGCATTGATTGATAATTCATTTAAAGAAAATTTTTATGGGAAAAGAAAAAAAAAAATTAATATTTTGACAGCTTTTTTTCATTTCCCATAAAAGTTGTGTTAAAACTTTTCTAAAATGGATTATTAACCAATGCCTTTAGGGCACTCGTTAGTATGATCCTAAAATCATTTATCTCAATTAATTTTACGTAAAAATGAAGAAGTCAATGTGCAAATAATTCTACTCAAGCTAGGGTAGTCCCTAGCTTGATCTACCCAACATAATATTCTCACACTAAACCTCAATCATGGAGTTGAAGCACTTATTGCCTCCCCTCTCCCATTTTGACCTTGAAGTTCATGTCTGTTAGGATATTCTTGAATAAAAGTTATCAATATCTTATGTGGATCTAATGGCATTAGAGATCGAGTCCAGTTATATATATTTCTTATTTGTTACATACCTCAAAATCAATTACTTAAAAAAAATGAACCAAGGTACAAAAATTTTAGCTCATATTTGAAAATACATCACAAATTTATTGATCTATTTTTCCTTTACTATGCTCTTGTTCTGTTTTTTGGGTTGATTTCTAAGGATGCTAAAGCTCGTTAAGATGATAGGGAGAATGCGATGTTGTCAAGTTCTGATAAGTTTTGAAGCAATCATTTGTTATATAGGCTTGAGAGCAGCTATCTAAATGATGAGATTTACTGTGGTCACTCATTCATCCACCAACATCAAGAACATTATGTCATTATTTTAGTGCTTGTTTGGTGAAAGCCAAAATTGAAGGAAATAAAGGTAGGACATGGAGAGTGGATGAGGCTTCTCTCTTTGAGAAAATGGAAGAAAGGAAAGGAGGGAAAGGGAAACTTTTCTACTCAAGCTTACCATAATTTATTTTTCAAACATAAGAGGAAAATAAGATTTAAAAAAATGAAGGAAATGAAGCGATGATGAAATTATGGACCAAGAAGTTAGTTTTTGGGATAATTACAGATTACTCACCTGTGGTTTAACTCGAATTTAATTTACCCATCCGTGGTTTTATTTTTGACACTTTACCCACCCGTGGTTCATTTCGTCTATGCTCTGTAACCCACCTCTAATTTTTCCATTACTCTAACACGTTTCATCAAAAAATCAAACAAGAAATCAGATCAAACACTCCTCTCCCACAACAAAACATGAATAACATAAAGAAGTTTCACTTCAATTTTTTGGTGTGGTGGTTGAAAAGGTTGATGATGAGCCACATATGAGCCACATGGATCAGCATATCAAAGATAGAAGAAAAGTAGGTTGCTTAAAAGAGGAATCATGCACCCCTCTTGACAAATACAAATTTTTCGAACCTCAATATCCACATCTGTTCAATCACCAATTTCCAAATTACGAAGATAAAGATCCAAGCCGTATCCACAAAATTAATTTGGCAGAAACGAATCCTATCTTACAGCTTAGAGGACTTGCCAATCTTTCTCCAGCCTATACCAATTTATTTAGAAACTAAAAGCTAAACCCAGATTTTAGAAACTAAAAGCTAAACCTAGAGTTTTTGAACATAAACCCAAACCAAAAACTAAACCCATAAATCTTGAACATAAACCAAAAATTAAACCCATAAATTTTGAAAATATAGCCACAGTCACTGCAACCAAAAATTAAAACCAAATCAAACACAACACAAATTTCTTTCTCAATCTTTTCCGTCCCCTTGACAGTTTTGTTTGGATTGATAAGCTTGAAAATGTTCTTATGAAGAGGAAGAATATTCTTAATCCAAAATTTCACCATCTTAAGAAATATGCTTTTAAATTTTGATTTTTATGCTTTTATTATGTTTTTTGTGTTGCTTACCCACTTGGGAAAAGGGACATTTGATATCAGCTTCTATAACAGGATTCACCATTTGTGAACACGTGTGACACCAATACCTTGCTGCCATTGTTTCCTCCATTTTTTGTCCTCCCTTCTTTCCCCCCACCACCATTACCTTTGACTCTATCACAATCAAAAATTTAAATTAAAAAAAAAAAAAATCAACACAGTAATTCAATGAATAATAGACATCAACCATCCCCAACACAAAACTCTCATAGTCAAACATTCATTCACAGGCAAAGAATCAAACAGTTTGCAAGTTTTTCACAGATCTAAATCATCATCAACCTTTTCAACCACCACACCAAAAAATTGAAGTGAAACTTCTTTATGTTGTTCATGTTTTGTTATGGGAGAGGAGTGTTTGATCTGATTTCTTGTTTGATTTTTTGATGAAAGGTGTTAGAGTAACGGAAAAATTAGAGGTGGATTACGAAACATAGACGGAATGAACCACGGGTGGGTAAAGTGTCAAAAATAAAACCAGGGGTGGGCAAGTTAAATTCGGGCTAAACCACAAGTGGGTAATCTGTAATTATCCCTTATTTTCTTATGTAAAAATATTTGAGACGCACTTTTTTCCCTCCACTCTTAGGGTTTATTTGGGATCTGCTTATTTTGTTGAGACTGAAAACTTTTTACTAAAAGTACTTTAGATAAAGGTAAAAGTTAACTAAAATAGTACAATGAGACCTATGAATAGTACCAGAAAGTACAGTGGGGCTCATGAATAGTAGCAAAACTAAGCTGAATAGTAAAATAAGCTAGCAAAAAATAAGTTATCCAAATGTACACTTAGGGTCCGTTTGGATACAGCTGAAAACTGAAAACTTAAAACTGAAAACTAAAAAACACTGTAGTAAAATAATTTTTAAATGTGTGAATAGTACCGTGGGACCCATTTTTAATGAAAAAGTTGATAAAAAGTGAAATTTGTGGGTCCATGAACAGTGCACTGTTCACAAGAAAAGTCAAAAAAGCCGGCTGGGAAAGCTGAAAAGTAAAAAAAAAAAAAAAAACGCAAACGCGTCTGGGAAGCGCAAAACGTGCTTCCCAAACGCACACTTAATAAGACTAAAAAAAATTGAGTAATGTTAGAAATACTACAGATTTTACCACACAAGACTTAAAAATTGATGTTTTACCAATTACAAAAAAGTAATTTAAATACCCATTTCTTATTTTGTTGAAATGTCACCAATTATCTCTATATATTAAGGGAAGTCCTCATCAAGTCAGTTATCCAAGCAATATCCACTTTTACAATGAGTTGCTTTAAACTCCCTACCACCTTATGTCATGAGATTGAGACCTCCATTTGGAAATTTTGGTGGGGACAAAGGGGTGAGAGGAGGAAAGTATATTGGGTGAAATTGGAGGATTTGTGTCAAGACAAAGACCAAGGAGGCATAGGGTTCAAAGACCTTGCAATGTTCAACGAAGCGATGCTTGCAAAATTAGCGTGGAGGTCACTTCATGATGACAACTCCTTATTTTATAGAGTTTTCAAAGCAAGGTTCTTCCCTAGGAAGACTATCCTTAAAGGCCGTGATGTAATTCTAAAAGGCGCACTTTGGAGAATAGGGGATGGCAAAAGGGTGAGGATATGGGGTGATAACTGGCTGCCATCAAAAACATCAGCCAGAGTTGCTACACTGATTTTGTATGGTCAAGAAAACTCAAATGTAGAGGTACTAATAAACCCGAGAACTAGATGTTGGAGAAACAATGTTATTGACCACGTGTTCACTGTGCAGGAAGCCGAGATTATAAAGAGCATTCCACTTAGCTCAACAACCAAACCAGATGCCCTGATTTGGCCTTTCACTCCCTCGGGCATATACTTTGTGAAATCAGGATACTAGTTCTTGCTGGAGAATTCTGCCCAATTTCAGAGTACAAGCCAAGATGTTGAATTCTGGAAAAAAGTGTGGAGTTTGGAGGTGCCTAGCAAGATAAAAAATTTTGTTTGGTGAGCTAGCAAAGACACCCTGCTTGTTAAGAAGAACCTGTTGCGTAGAAAGATATCTCAGGATGGGCATTGTGATATTTGCAGGGCAGGGGAGGAGGATTGTTTACATGCTCTCTTCTTTTGTTTTGAGGTGCAAGCAATGTGGAGCGCAGACCCGCAATGGAAGTGGCTATCGGAGATGCAAGGTAGTAACATAAAAGAAATTTTTAAGCGAGCTTTTTTAGAGAAGTGGGACGCTGAGCTCATGGCATACATGGGATGGGCAGTGTGGAATCGGCGAAATCAGATACGGTTCAACAAAGCATCTTGTCCTCTAAACTAGATTCTTCCTTTGTCTAAGGACAAAAAAGCTGAGTTTCAACGCATTCACCCAACAGCAGTGACGCCACAGCACAGGAACCATACCAGATGGAAGCCGCTGGAGCAAGGAGTCTATAAAGTGAATTATGATGAGGCTATGTTTCGCAAACAGGGGAAAGCTGGTCTCGGTGTAATCATCAGGAATAGTGAAGGAGCTGTCATGGCATCAATGGCTCAACAAATTCCACTTCCTACAACAGTGGCCCAAAAAAACTCTATATATTAAGAAGATTCAAAAAGTTAGTTATTATTTTTTTCATTGTCAAAAATAACCTTAATTTAATTAACTTATCATCATTCCTTGGGGTTAAAATAGTAACTCGACAAAAAATTAAAAAATATTCCTATAAAAGAAAAACTACCCCATGTCCCTTACTCCTAAAAAAAAAAAAAAAAATCATATTAAAAAGTTCCTTCCTACTTCCACTACCCCACGTTCTTATAACTTAAAAATTAAAAAATTAAAACTACCTACAGTTCCTATAAAAATAAAAAAGAAAACTACCCACTCCCAAGTTAAATCAAAAACACAAAAAAAAACCTACCCATATCATGTTTAAAAAAAAAACCTTATCGTACGAGCGAAGCGCGTTTGATGATACTAGTATTCATTGTTACATTAGTTTTGTAAATTTTTTCTAGAAGTTTTAGCATTTCCTAAAAAATTTATGACTTAGTAGTAGAACTTCAACCCAATTACTATTAAGTAAATTAGATAGTAACTAATATATATATATATATAAAATATATAACATTAACTAAATACTGTACTATTTAAGTGGTCTTCAAATATAAAAAAGATCATTTAAAATTATTGCCTTAGAACTCAAACTGTATTGAGTAGACTAGAAAACAAAGAACCCTTATCCTTGTAATAAACAAAGAACCCCTATCACTCTTTATTTCTTATATATAAAAGCGTCAATGCCCTTACAGTGTTTTGACACTTTTCATACAATGTTTTTTCACTGTTTATCTATAGTGCCATTTTGGTGAGCCTTGTCTTGTTTTTTTAAGTTTTGAACAGTAGCTAAAGTTTTTTTTTTTTTTTTGGTCTTCCGTTTGTACTTTTTTTTTCTTTTATATATATTGTTATACTGACACAACAAATTTCACAATATTTTCATAATTATTGAGGTGTCAATTTCTTAAAAGTCAAAATAAAATAATAAAATATAAAACTGTGACCAACCACAACTGAAAATAAATATTTTGTGAAAATATTGTGACGCTTGTTAGATGAATGTGTAAAAGTTACAGTACTTTTGGTTTGTTCAATATGTACTTTTTTTTTTTCAATCATCGATTTGTGTTCTTTTTTCTACTAACTATATAAGAAGAGGCAATACCTCTACAATACCCCTTTTGGTTTAGTGAACCATTTTTTCTCCCCAAGTTTTGAACATCGCTACGGTGCCACTTTGGTTTGTTCAAGTGGCATAGTAGCTACAACATTTTTTTTTTTAGTCTTCCATTTGTACTTTTTTTTTTTCTTTTAAATATTTATAAGAACCCGCATATATTATATTATTATACTAACACAACAAATTTCACAACATCTCTGTACATCTACAGTGCCATTTTGTTGAGCCACTTTTTTTTTTTTAAAGTTTTGAACAGTAACTACAGTACCAAGCAGCACTGTAGCTATAGTAACTACAGTTTTTTATTTTTTTTATTTTTAGTAGTCCGTTTATACTTTTTTTTTTTTTTGTATATATTGTTATATTGACACAACAAATTTAACAATATTTTCACAATTATTGAGGTGTCAATTTCTTATAAGTCAAAATAAAATAATAAAATATGAAACTGTGACAAACCACAACTGAAAATAAATGTTTTGTGAAAATGTTGTGACACTTGTTAAGTGAATGTGTAAAAACTACAGTACTTTTGGTTTGTTCAATATGTACTTTTCTTTTTTTTTCAATCATTCATTTGTGCTCTTTTTCTACTAACTATATAAGAAGAGACAATGCCTTTATAGTGCCTCTTTTGGTGTAGTGAACTGTTTTTTTCTCCAAGTTTTGAACAGTTGCTACAGTGCCACTTTGGTTTGTTTAAGTGGCACTGTAGCTATAGTAGCTACAACTTTTTTTTATGGTTGTTTTTTTAGTCTTCCATTTGTACTTTTTTTTCTTTTAAATATTTATAAGAATCCGCATATATATTGTTATACTGACACAACAAATTTCACAATATTTTCATAATTATTAAGGTGTCAATTTCTTATAAGTCAAAATAAAATAATAAAATATGAAACTGTGACCAACTACAACTGAAAATAAATATTTTGTGAAAATGTTGTGACACTTGTTGGGTGAATGTGTAAAAACTATAGTAATTTTGGTTTGTTCAATATGTACTGTTCATCGTTTTTATTTTTATTTTTTATTTTTTCCCAATCATCGATTTGTGCTCTTTTTTTTTCTATATATAAAAAGAGCGAATAAACTCATGAATAGTGTTATGAACAGTATTTTTGGTTTAGTGACTTGCCTTTTTCCTTCTTCTTTTTTTCCTTCAAGTTCACCAACTTGGTTTGAGTTTTTTTTTTTTTTTTTTTTCAAAAATGATATTTATATGTTTACTTTCTACTTGTAATATAAGCTTACATTGTATACACACAAAAAGTAGCAAATATTATATATGTGGGGCCTAAGAATCTGGCAACCCTAGCCCACTTTATATTAAGCCCAAGGCCTATGCCGAGGATGAAGAAACGTTTGAGGATGAACGTAGAAAGCCCAAGTTGCCAAGAAACATCGTTGAGGATGATCATGTCCTCGGCGAGCCGAGATCATAGAAGGGAAGCGCAGCACGCCACCGAAGGCAGCCTCCCTAAGCACCTCAAGAAAAAGACAAGTACGATGGGTCAGCCATGGAAGCATGGTGGAGGAGCAATTCAAGTAGGAACTGTCACCTCCACATTAAATGCCCACAACTAACACTCTGGCCGCATTAATGAGGAAATGACCTCTGAACAGTGTAGCCTTGGTTGCTGCAACTCACAGGAAATTTGGTAAGATGGGTGATGGGACGGGCAGTCAGGTATAGGCTTGGATGATCAACAAGTGGAAGGCAAAGATTGTTTAAAGATGACTACATAGTAGGAGAAACCCACCATAGGAAAGGGGAGAGGAAACAATCTGAAGAATTCCAGTAACCACTCTCATTCAATAGTTATTAGAACAAAGCTCCTCGGATTGTGCCGATGACAAACTTTCTTAGGTAATCTCAGTTCATCTCTGTTTAATTGTCGCGAACGCCATATTGACTGTTGTCCATGTACTAAAGTCTAGTTCTTTGGCCCACTCTCTACAAATTCATTGTATTGGGCTAGTTGGGTCTGAGTCCACTCATACACCGGAAGGATGGCCCAAACCCAGTCCCCTACAATATATATTTGCACAAAAAAAAAAAAATTGTATAAATTTTGCAAATGTGTACAATATTTACCAATTTTTATGTGTTTACAATATAAATTTACATTGTAAGTGCAATGTATATTTCTATATATACATATATATATATATATATATATATGTATGTATAATATATATATATATATATAATATAAAAATAGTTAATGAGAAAAATTACAGTAATTATGGTTTGTTTAACTTTTTGGATCTTTTTTTTGTGTGAATGCATAAAGTTGTAGTATATTTGCTATATTATTTTTGGGTTGTCCACAATAATTTTCACAACACTTTCATAACAAATCAAATATGGTAAATTGTTATTGGTTCTAATTTAAACTTACTAATGAAACTACTTTTTTGTCCACCAATAACAACTTGTAGTAACCTACTACTTATAATTTGTTGTGAAAATGTTATGGACATAACATTTTTTTGTGTAAAAAATGTTAAGACATCTTGATATTATTACAATATTTTCAAAACTGCTGAGCTGTCAATTCTTTACAAGTTAAAATAAAATATAACAAAATTATAAAGGTATTATGAAAATATTGTGTTATTCTGTTGTATTTTTAGAAATTTTTTGTTGGTTTAATCAACTTCGTTGAGCCAAAATTCACTATTCTACATACAATTTTTTTGAGTTGACTTTTTGTTTATTTTTTTTCTTTACACACTATTTTAAATAAAAACACATAGTTTTGCACACAAAAATTAAAAACAAAAACTTAGGAAAAAAACATTTTTCATCATTTATGTTTGGGGTAGTTTACAATTCTTTCTTAAACTTTAAAATCATGCAATTTTTCCTTTAATATTTTGGAAAAGAGCAAATATGTCATATTGTTATTCTCTCTGTTAAATCCCAATGAAAGCTTATGATTCTTAAAATATTTTATTGTGTAATGTCTAAATTACTCTTGTTAAATTTTAACATCATAAAATTTTCTTTACGTGTTTTGAGTTTTAAATGATAAAAATTCTTAGAAAGTTAAAATGATGATATTCAATGACACAAGCCTTTTATTATCTTTTTTTTTTTTTTTTTTAAATTTCTTAGTAAAACTCAGTTGTTTATTGTTGAAAGATGATAATATTCGTTATCATTCTTAGAAGTTTTTAGAAAATAGATATATTGTCTTTAGCAAGTAGGTACTAAAAAACTATTATAGTTAAATAAATATTTATATATTAAATAGTTACCATAACTTTGTGTTTGATCAAAATTCTTAAACGAATGAGATTAATTTTTTACGACATAATTATCAAAATTCTTAAAATTAATGTCTCTTTTGATTAATGTAAATCTCTATATACTTTAAAAATCAAATGATTCATATCTTTGTTTTGTAATACAAATAAAATCTAGAATTGATTTTAATTACTACAATACTTTTTTTCCATAGCAAAAATCTAGAATGGACCTTAATTACTACAGTACTTTTTTTTTCACGGCAAGCACGTGTCTTCATGGGTGGCGCTAGACTATTCTCAGGGGGTTCAAATGAACCCCCTGACTTCCAAAAAAAAAAAAAAAAAGAATTATGTATAAAAAATATTTTTTTTGGTTAGTTTAATACTATAATTTTTTTCTTAAAAATATATTTGCACACATTGACTTAAATTTTATACACCATTATTACAAGTATTTCCAATTCTAAGAATAAAAAGTAAGTATTTGTGAATTGTAAGTGTCACTATTGTTTATAAATTTATATTGTGTGTGAGTATGTCTAATATTGATTGCGTGCATTACTTTTTGTTATAATATTATTTGTGTGAATTATGATGTGTGTGAATGTTTGTGTGTACATATAATATAAATATATATAATTTAATAATTAGGAAATAATTATGGTTTGTTAAATGTGTGTATATTGTTATTATGTTATAATAACTTTTTGTTATAAAGGTAGGAAAATTCAAGAAAAAAAACGTAAAGTTAGTGATTGTCCAAACATTTAATTGGTTAAGTAGATACTAGTGTATAATTTTATGTATGAATGAGTCTGGTTGTGTATGCCAATAATTAATACAAAGCCAATGAATTTAGTTTAGTCATTTAGTTTAAAGTATTTTTATAAAAACAATAACAAATAGATAATAAAAACTGTATAAAAATAAAAATGTTAGATAAACTTAACAAAATAAAATGATTATAAGTTCATAACTACCCACATTGACAATAGATATTTATAATGAACTATCATATTACAATTTAAAATTTGAATACTTGTAGAAGGAAACTGTAAAACTTCATGTATTAATTTTTTTTGGTCGGTAACTCAATCTATTCAAGTTTTTTTTTTTTTTTAATGACCCCCTAAACAAAATTTCTGGAGCCGCCACTACGTACCTTGTACATGTTGTCCTAACTAGTACGAGTATAAATTGTTTATATTATAGCTTGAGTCCCTCATCATGTACCAAAAAATTAAGGGGGTGTTTAGTGAGTGTTTTCAAACAACAATTTTCAGTTTTTAAATAATATTTTACGTATTTTCACATACTTTATTATCCACACGTATTTTCACAAAAATTTTTAAACAACAATTTTTAATTTTTAAACATATGTACCAAACGGGGCTTAAAAATTCATTTTTTTTTTTTGTTTGTTTTGTTTTGAAAATTCTATATCATCGTCTTCGTCGTCCAAGAAAAATCCAAAATCTTTAGTATATAACCATGGAACCACTTGTCAATACATAGTTGGAAAGTACTTCTTTTACCCCCAATCACAATCCTTGTAACGTTATCATCACTCACTCCCCACAAACACAAAAAAAAAAAAAAAATTCCCTCTATAAATACCCACCTATTATTTCACTCATTTCTCCTTTTCAGGCCTCTCTCTCTCTCTCTCCATTTTTTTTTCTTTTTAAAATTCTCAATTTCTCTCTCTCTCTCTCACTTTCTCGAGGCCTATACACACACTCTCTCTCTCTCACCATCTAACCCTAACTTTTATTTTTCTAAAAAAAAAAAGAAACCGATTTTCTCGGAAAATCGACTCCCCGAGAAAATGCAACAGCAGCAGAGGCTGAAGCAGCAGCAACAAGCTTTGATGCAGCAGGCTCTTCTTCAACAACAGTCTCTCTACCACCCCGGTCTCCTAGCTCCTCCCCAGGTTCCATTTCCCTCTCTCTCTCTTGCTCAATCTGTTTGATTTTTTCGGTTTTTGTTATGATCGGTGCGATTTCGAGATTGTGTTGTGTGCTTTTTTGTTTTTTGATCGACGAGTTTTTGGGTTGTTGGGGGTAGTATGGAATTGGGGATTGTGAGAGAGCTAGGGTTAGCTCGGGGTTGTTTGAACCTGATTTAGAAAGCTAGGCTTTTTTTTTGGGATGATATTGTGTTTGGTTTTATGAGAGTGAGAGTGTGAGGGGGAGAGAGAGAAAATTGGGTTGGGTTTTTTGAAATTTTTGACATTTGACTGTGTTTGGTTGCTGGGAAAATTTGGGGATTGTACGGACAAGCATTGCTAATTTGAATTCAAGTCTTGCTCTGGCCCTTACTAAGTATGCTATTGGGTCAGTCTTAGCTAAGGAAACAAAATTTATTATCTTGTTTTGTTTTTGTAAATTTGCATGATCACCCAATGAGTGGAGCTCCGGTTTTGTTTAATTTTCTGATGTTTTGTGACTCTTTATGCTTGTTTTGGCAATGTCAATCGGTGCTTAGTGTTCTTGGCCAGCTTTTCATAAACTTTTGTACACTATTCTCACTCTCTAGTGGTGCCAAAAAAAAAAAAAGGTTAAAGACCCAGTATATCATTTTTGGTAGTTGATATTTAGAACTTCATTTTGGGAGAATTTAATTAGGTCAAAAGTAACTGTAGTAGAAACTTCGTCTGTGGGCACTATCAATAAATTTGAACAGTACTAATGTTGTAATTTCCCTAGTGAGTGCAAAATTATTGAGGACAACGTTTGATCTTTTTTTTCGATTAGTAAGGACCATGTTTGATCTTTACCTGAAGTTTTTAATGCATGCAAATTCATATGAAATTTAAATTTACTGGCATTCAAATTTATTTCTTGCCCTCATCATTGAAAACTGAAAAACCTCAATGGTAGCATAAGCGGCTGGGATCACTAGTTCAAATCTCTCCTCCCCTATCGGGCCAAAACTTGCTTTGAAAAAAAAAATTATTGAAATCTGGTACATGCATTATTTTTTGACATAGTACCAAATATTGTGTGTGTGTGCGTGCGCATGCATGCAAAATATCATTGTTTATTTCCTTTCATATGCCTTGAAGTAAAAAAACAAAATTAGGATGCATAAGCTAAAGCCAGTGGTTTGTTTCTTTTGTTTATTGAAGGATTTTAGTATTTTTTTGTAAAAAAAATCCATGACCAGATTTTAGGTGGATATTGAATGAGCGTTTGAATGGCACTAACTTTTTTAAAAAAATAAGTTCACTGTAGTTAAGCCTTATATATTAGAAATATTCAGCGTTATATGAACCTGAAATGTAGTCACGGGTTTCATAGAGTTCACTTCACCCAGCGAAGAAAAAAGGGAAAATTTTAAATTACTTATCTAATAAAGTGGGGAAAATGTCTTTCTTATATTGTAACTTCTGTTCTCTCAAATTGATCACCACATGTAGAATTTGAAACAGAAGTGGGAAATTGAAATATATTGGATGGCATTATGTCAAAATGTCGAGTCCTGCGGAAGTGACTAGGCCGTTCTAAGAACCTTGTTGCTCAGTGGCACTGCCTCTTCTTCTTTATGAGGAAAACCTAGGATCAAATCCCCCTCCCTCATTGTTCTAACTTTCAGATTTATTAAAAAAAAAAAAAAGAGACCGGTCATTGTCTTCTGTTAGGTTGAAATCAAGAACTATATTTTCTTTCCTGCTATAGGTTGGTCAGCGTTGATTTCTTTTATATGGAATTTTTTTACAAAATACCTTCTTAAATTTATTTTTTTTTATAAAAAATTCTTGGATTATAATAGTCTTGATGTTGGTAGATAAAACAGGATTTTTTTTTTGTTCTTTTTATTTTATTTTATTTTCTTTTTCACTTTTTATTTTGCAGATTGAGCCAATTCCAAGCGGAAATCTGCCTCCTGGTTTTGATCCAAGTACTTGCCGCAGTGTGTGAGTGTTTGTCTAGACATTTTCAATTTATTTTTGTTTGCCTTTTCTCCTTTTTTTGCTTTTGTGTCTCCCAGTTTTTTAAATGCTTGTTTCACAGACATGCTTGTGCAACTTATACATCACTCTTATATTCCTTATGCATGAACTGATAATAACTCTCCTCTGAATCTCTTTAGCCATATGAAGAACTATCACTTTTATAAGTTACTTCTTTGTTGTTAACTATGCCATCAAAAAGTATTCTGAACTTGTTTGTTATCTCCTGTTTTGAGAAATGAGATTGAATACATGTTTTAAATTTAATCTTCTTTTTCTACAACTTCTTATCTCTTTATAACTGAAACGCAGTTATGTGGGAAACATCCAGACACAAGTAACAGAACCACTACTCCAAGAAGTTTTTGCGAGTACTGGTCCCGTTGAAAGCTGCAAGCTTATTAGAAAGGAGAAGGTAGGATTTCGCTTTTCAAGATAGTTTGCCAATTGTTTTCAAATATTTTTTTATTGATTTATAATTACTCATTCCTGAGTTGTTTAGCATGCTATATACTTTTCTAAATTCACTGGCAGCTTACGTATTGTCATTGTCTCTGCATTATTCAGTCATCCTATGGGTTTATCCACTATTTTGATCGGAGATCAGCTGCTTTTGCTATATTACATCTGAATGGAAGGCATCTGTACGTAGAACTCTCATTAATTTTGCTGATCTGGCTTTGGGTGTTTACTTACATCTTTTCATGTGATTTTTAGGTTTGGGCAGCCTATCAAAGTTAATTGGGCATATGCTAGTGGTCAGAGGGAGGATACATCAGGTTGGTGCTTTTTTTGTGTGCGAACTCAAAGCTGAAAACTGGTTTTTGCAATGCAATGGCATGATTAGCATGGCCTCTGTTTTATACTGTTATAATGATGTGCAGGTCACTTCAACATTTTTGTGGGTGATCTCAGTCCTGAGGTTACAGATGCTACATTGTTTGCCTGCTTTTCTGTTTATCCCAGTTGTTCGTAAGTTTCAAATTTCTGATCCATCATTGATATCCTTTTCTTTTGTTGGTAGAAAGAGGTATGACAAATTGGAGAATTTGTCAACATGTCTTTGTGGTGAGTTAAGGTTTAGGAGGATTTGTGGGTCTTGGGTTTATCACTTTTAAGAAAGAAGGGTTACAGTTAAAAAAATGACAAGGGTTTTGTAGAGAGTAGAAAATATTTTAGTGAGGGTTGAAAAGAGGTAAGAAAAAACTTAAATCAAGTTTGTCCACACTGTGTGAACAGTGCACATGAATATTCACAGAATATCAGAGAGAGAGAGAACATAAAGTTTACCGTGCCTCGTTACTAAAAAAACACTTTTATTGACAAACTCCTTTGTTTGAGCACAATAACACACTTATAAACCTTAAATCTTGATTATAAACCTTAACTTTTCAGTTAGAATTCCTACTTTGACCAAGTAAACCAAACCCTAATTGAATTGAACCAGAGCCTATACATAAACACTCTTGATTATTAATAAAATAAAACTAAAGTCACATAAATATGGTCCTTGCCCAAAAATTACAGAATTCCTAAAATACCCTTGACTATAGATTAGAACAACCAAAATAAAGCATTAAATAAAATTAAAAAACCTAATTAACTAAAACAGATTCTTATTTGTAGGCTTTGCTTTAACTTTAGGCTTCTGAAGAGGATATGGACAAAGTTTGGCTCCAAACATGTTTGAAGCTATCTTTTCCAGCCCATTAAATGACAAATTATAAGATTGTCCATGTGTATTATTTAAACAAGTCACATAACTCATTAAAAAAGTTGGGTGACTAAAACTACACATTTATGGTCTCTTCAATTGCCACTTAGTAGGCTGGAGCAAGATAGCTCCAAACATGTTTGGAGCCAAACTTTTCCCTTGTTTCTCCAACCATGCTATGCTTGCTTCATCATAAAATATGAAGCTTGATGTAAATATTCTTTAAAAATTCAGGGAATACAAAATTCATTAGTTTACAACTTTATTCATCATTGCATGATGCTTACTGTAATAGTTTGCATCTTAATGGGTGACACCCAATCTGATGTTTTCTGTTTTCAGAGATGCAAGGGTTATGTGGGATCAGAAGACTGGGCGGTCAAGAGGGTTTGGATTTGTTTCTTTCCGAAATCAACAGGTGATAATTTAAATTGGTGTTTCCCTGTGTTTTGTGTTTCTTTTCTGTACTGTTATTCTTTATGATCCTAATTTGACATTTTCCTCATCTACTCAGGACGCCCAAAGTGCCATAAATGACCTAACTGGTAAGGATTATGCAGTTATGTCATTTTTCCCCTTGCAAAATGAACCTGTGATTTTAAGTTTTAAGATGCTCGGTTTTATTTTCTGCGACCTTGGGTAAAATTACTAGGATTTAATTCATTTTTTGTCAATCTACGTAATATGAGATTGTCTTGATGGCAATCAGGAAAAAAAGAAAAGGTTGAGGAATAAAGCATTATTAGTAACCCCCAGGCGTAACTGATGCAGCATAGGCGTGTAAGCAGAATCTGTAACACACAATTACTACAACTCTTCCACGAAACCTAAGTTCTACAAGAACACTAGGCTAGTAGGCAAAATAATAGAGAAAAACCTCTCTAGCAAACTTTTATTAATAAATGCATAATAACAATAATCAATCCCTCTATAAAGAGTATTTATAGGAATAGAATTTCTCCTACTCCTTTTAGGAAAAGAAATAATTAACCTATTTCTACTTGAGAAAGGAAAAACAATTAAAATCCTAATTCAATTCGAAAAAGGATTTTAATTGAACTTGTAAAAGCAAATAAATCCTAATTCCACTAGGAAAGAAAAAACAACATAAAATATTAAAATATTTTATTCTTCCTTAACCAATCTGCATCAGTAACACAGTTCACTGGGGACTGCGTTTAATGAAGCAGAGGTCACTAGTTTGAACCTCCCCCTCCCCCTCCCCCATGTCTTGGGCCAGGACTTATAAATAAATGAAGCATTGTTAGTAAATTCAACATTTTATTTACTAGAATACTGCTTCTATCATCTCCCTCCATACATATTGTTTCTGTTCAATATATATGCCTTCATATCTTAACTTCATTTGTTCTGTGTTCACTTATCAAAAAAAAAAAGTCATTTGTTCTGTGTGACCAATATGTTAAACTGTGATTTAATTTTTCAGGAAAGTGGCTTGGCAGTAGACAGATACGCTGTAACTGGGCCACTAAAGGTGCTGTTTCCAATGAAGACAAGCAGAGTTCAGATGCCAAAAGTGTGGTAGAACTAACAAATGGCTCATCGGGTGAGTGAGTTATACAAAACCTGAGATAAAAACAAGAATCGATGGTGGATACTATAAAACATTTCTTATTTAGATTTCAAATGAATTTAAACCATCAAGTTGGGGGTGGATCACCATTATCTTGTTTCCAGATGTGGGAGGCTTCCATTACTTTGTTTAGTGCTGCGCTACCTCAAAATTTTCTACAAGGATAATTTGTTTTGGGGTGATTATTGTTGATTTCCTTATACTTATGCTCTTTCCGGTTGGCTAGAAGGCAGAAGGAGAACAGATTTTGCTTTAAATAAGTTAAAAGTTGTGTCTATTCTTCTTTGACTTCATGGCTAACTGATAGTATTCTAAGCTTATGAAAAACTTATGTTTTGTTATCTTGATTGTGCAGAAGATGGCAAAGAGACAACAAATAGTGACGCTCCTGAGAACAACCCTCAGTATACCACTGTTTATGTGGGCAATCTTGCTTCAGAGGCAAGTAGTCATATCAGCTCTTTGTTTTGTTCATTTTAACACTTAGACTTGCACACATACATAGTGCGCACCCAGACAGTTTAGTTTTTGTTCTGCCATGATTGTGGAAATTCTACAAGTATACCTTGGGTTACAACATTGAGTTGGATTTCTCCACTAATGTCTTTACCTTCCCAGAATGACTCCACATCTTGCCGATGAGCTCTAGCCCAACTGGCACTGCTTCCCCTTGTAAGTGCTAAGTATAGGGTGAGGTTGTCGGTTTAGGACCTGATGGGTGCCCCCACATATTTTCTGAGAAGTGGGGGGAGGAGTGATAGGAATATCTTTGTTCTGAGCTCTCTCCATAATGTTTCTTAGAATAGATCAAATCATCAAATACCCTTAGAGATGCATTTTGTAGTTGTGGAGTCTTTCTGAAATTTCAGGGATGGTTTTATAATCTCTAAGAAGTTGTTATGTTTTTCTGATTTGCAGGTTACCCAGCTCGATCTGCATCGCCACTTCCATTCTCTTGGTGCAGGAGTGATTGAGGAGGTTCGGGTCCAGCGGGATAAAGGCTTTGGTTTTGTGAGATACAGTACTCATGCCGAGGCAGCCCTGGCTATTCAGATGGGAAATGCGCACTCATATGTCTGTGGCAAACAAATTAAGGTGTGGTTTTCTGATTATTGGTAAAGCTGTATTGTGGCAATGAATTGATATAGATTATTCTTGCCATTCCTAGTAAAGATGTGGTACTTATGCACCTTTTCTGTTAATGGTTTTTTGTTACTTAAAAAAAGAAATTTCCTCCCTTTATGCTACTGATTTCTCAGTTCTTGGTAATGCAAGTGTTTCAGTTTCACCATCTTTTCCACAATTTAGAAATCAGTAAAGCTATTCCCTATGAATATCTGTTGTAATGTAGGATAGCGATCTAGTATTTAGAGTGCTAAAATTTGTATTAATTTTTCAGATAAGGAACTTTTAGAAAATATTTTATGTTTTCTTATTCATTTTGTGTTTGGGAGAATGCACTAAAATGTATTTTGTCAGATAGTTTGGGAATCTTAGTATGCTTTTTTGGTTGATTGGATATTGACTATCTGGTGTTTCTCTCTTGCATCTAGTGCTCTTGGGGTAGTAAACCTACGCCACCTGGAACAGCTTCAAACCCACTCCCCCCACCTGCAGCTGCCCCCATACCTGGCCTCTCAGCGACTGATCTTTTGGCCTACGAACGGCAATTAGCAATGAGCAAAATGGGTGGTGTTCATACCCTCATGCACCCTCAGGGGCAGCATCCTCTTAAACAGGCAGCAATGGGAATGGGTGCCGCCGGAGCCAGCCAGGCTATATATGATGGTGGGTTCCAGAATGTTGCTGCTGCCCAGCAGCTCATGTACTACCAGTAAGATATATAATGAGAGTAAAGTTATATGGTGAAACCCATATTCCCTGCCTCTGCGGGATTTATTTCAGTTTGTAAACCTTTAGGAAGCTTTTCGTTAACTTTTTTTTTTCCCCCCCCTTCTCCAACGGTGAGGTTGTTACCTATCTTTTCGTATGCTTGCTATCTGTATGGATATATGTATCATTGTGCTTGTTTTTGTGTTTTCTACTTTTTAGCGACGAGTGTTTTATTGATTCTTAGAGGGAATGGAAACAATAGTCTCTTTCTAAGGTTTTTCAGAGTATTCTAACAATGATCTCTTACATGAGAATATATATAATCGGTTTTGAGCTATATTGCTGTACCCCAGTGCTCTGTTACTCTACAGTGTCTTTGGTTTTACTCTGGATTGGAAGTTTAGCTTAGCTAAATTAAAATTATGAACTTTTTGGTCGCTGTCTTATCTTGGATTTAACCTTTCATTGATGGCAATTTGTTGTTTTCTCGTCCCATCTGATTGGAAATTTACTAGTGCCAGACTTTGACTTGTCATTGATTTTGACCTATGATCACAGTGCAATAAGTATTTCTGGCTGGACAAACTTTGATCTCATTCCACAAATTGGCTTGAATGTAGGCTGTGCATGGTTCAGGTTGTGAAACATTCCAAAGGATAGGACCATTTTGAAACATGAGGTTGAAGACTAAATGTATAATTCAAAAAATGAAAAGAAAAAATAAAAGAAAAAGAAACACTTGACCAAACTGGGCAAACCCATCAACTCATGAAAATCAAGCCGATGTTGTAAATGCACACCCTTATTTAAAATTAAAACCCATTCTAATATTTTGGATTCTAAAAGTGAACGGTGTAAACTGAACATCACTAGAAAAAATGATTTTAAGTTTTGCTCCGGTTCTTAGGGCGCACTGTATCCTAAAACCATTTAGGTGTACCATCCAGACTCAGGTCAGCTTTGAGGTCTTATCAGGGTTTCACTTTCATGTAACCTGACAGTATCTTTAACATGAATGAGAGCTGATCGACTATTAGTCCATCAACATCAGCTAGTCTGTTGAGATAGGACTCTTGAACAATCTGATACTTGAAAAGATCCAACCACAGTTCCCTTTAAAGTCAATATCTAAAGTAAAATAAAAACCCATCTCTCTAGGTGGCATATCAATCAACAAATAGATGGTTTTAGTTTTACATACAAACAGAAAGGCTGAACGGATATTCTCCATCAAGTAACTTTAACAAAGATACAAAAATGAATGACCTTAACATAGATACAAAAATGAAATGATCCGCAAGGAATTGGTAATCAGCTGTCTGAAAACTCAATGAATATTACAAGCTCTAGATTATTAATTAAGAAAAAACCTACTGCTTTAGAGGGACAAATCAGTCTGTTTCCAACCCTGAAATGTATTTGTCATAGAATTTCCCTGCTCGCTCAAGATCTCCAAGCTCGGTATAACAATCAGCTATTGCTCCATAAGCTTCCGTGTTTCCTGAGTCCTCTCCTTCACGCTCAGAAATTGCCAAAACTATAGAATGGTATTTGATGGCTTCCCTATACTTACCTTGCCTTTGCAGTGAGGCTCCTGAAAGGACAATTTTGAATCAATAACTTGATATTGATGGCAACTGTCGACAAATTACAAACCATATGGTGACTCAACTTCTAGGAAATTATGTTGTATTAAAAATTAAAAAAAAAACTGCATGAAAACATGAGTAATGAAGAAATATTAAGTAGAACATAGAAATTAATTATAAAAACAAATTATGACTATTGGGAATACTAAAAAAGCATATTTTCAACTGAAACTAATGCTCAGAGACACAAAATAGACTCAATTTGAAGAGTTCTGCCTTCTTGAAGCTTGAAAGAATATATGATTCTGGTCCTCAACTAACATGTCCTCATAACAGGTTTGCATATGGTTGGTTTCAATTAATTGCATAAAGATAGTAGCAACGTTTACTTATAAAAAAAACATTTGGTAGAAACATTTCTATAGGCTTGAATTATTGAGCTTACTCAGTCAACCCAAAACAGGTCTTAGCAACAGTCAACCCAAAACATGGCTTAATGCTTCTGATTCATTACGGGAAGGAATTAAAATTTTTGTACTAGATGTAGAAGACTCTAGTGGAACCTCTACAGTACCAGTAATATGCCTATTGTATAGTTTATTGATTTTATATAACCCACAGTACTTATATTACACAAAACATAGGTAAGTGAGGTAACCATAGGAGGAAAATAATGACCAAGGGAACGTAAACAGACCTAAACCTCTTGCAGCCTTCTTCTCCTCAATAGGATCTTTTAAATTCTGTGCAAGTTCAAGAGCTGTTTTAAACTCCAAGAATGCTTTCTCTAGTTCTTGATTTCTCAAAAAATTCTTTCCGCTCTTCAACCGAGAAATCAATTCCTGCTTCTTTGGATCAACAATTACTTCAGTCTCTGGTATTCTTCCACCAACAGGAGCATAACTCAAGGTGGGAGCATAGGACTCAATCTTAGCTTGCCTTCTTAGGGCTGTATTGATTTGGCGTAGCTGTTCATTCATCCGCTCCAATTCCCCTCTCCTTTGGCGAGCAAGCAACCCTATCATACAAGCACTCAAAAATTATGGAAAATTTACATAACACGGCTATAGATCTACGCTTCACATTCAAAAAAAAATAATATCAGGCATGGAAATACAAAAGGGTCTTCAATTTCCTTAGTTCACATAGCCACTCCCAATTATAATCCTAACAATGAGGTAAGAAAAGAAAAATAATACTTCCATCCAGGTGATGTTTTGAATACTCTTCTCGTGAATTAGCATTAACACTAAAAAAATTATCCATTATGGCATGGGCTGAGGTGTCAGAAACATAATAAGTCATGTATGTTGGTGATTCATTATGCAATTTCCATGCCTCAATCTCAAACTTCCATGCAGCTGTATATGTAAAAAATCTAGCCTCCAGGGTATGTGTGGCATTTTATTTACTTGCTCATCAAGATACTAAAATATAATAAATACAAGCAACTCTACCAAAAATTATTTAAAAAAGGAAAAATAAAACTCCTGATAGATTTTGAATACATCCTGCAAAGTAATGAGAAGGAATAGAGCCAAAGGAGACAACGAAGCCAATAGTACCTTACCTCCAACAGTTGCCCCTATAAGGGCCACGGCTAGCAATAAAGGCATGTTCATGTTGAAAACAGAGTTATCAGCTTCACATGTTTCTGCTAAAGCTTTCAAAGGTGTACTTAACATCAAGGCATTACTGACAAGAAATGCCATTGTTGGAATTCCTACCTGTTTGTTTTCCTGCTAAAGAGGCAACTGTCAATCAGATAATAAAAAGAATGACAGTCAAAGAGGGAATTAATAAGGTATAATGGATGGTAACTAAAATATATTGCTGTAATTGGATCACACACATTTTTCTTGAGATATGAACACTTGATGAACTCTATTTATTTATCTCTTAGGTAAGTTGATAGTGAAGTACACATGTTGAACCCATGACCTCACCCTCCACCTACTCTTATAGGAGGGGAAGCACCATTTGATCTACAACTCATCGCAAGGGATTGCATTAAGTCATGATGCTTTAGTTCTGGTTGTGGGAATCTGACTGTCAAATTAAATCCAAGCCTGGTAAAATTTATACACAAAGTTGACTGCTGAACTTGATGGGAACCTTTAAATTGCAAGATAGGTCTTTTACAGATAAAAGAGAAACACTCTCCCACAAGGTTTACATAATAATGTTCTCTAGGGCAGTCTTTGTAGGGATATTGTTAAACTCTACATCTTTTTTTTTTTTGATAAGTAAGAATGATATATATACACGAAAGGCTACTCTATGCATGAAGAACATAGAGCAAACCTAGAAAATACAAGACAAAAACATAAAAGAAAACCAAACAACAAAAAAATTACAAAAGAGAAAGGGAGCAGAGAAAAGAAGGGAGGGAATCACTAGACGTGAGTCCTCACGCCCGAGACCAATCAAAAAGAGTTCCACAAAAAGAAGCAAGCATTTGATCACTGGAGCTATCCAAATCCTCAAAAGTCCTCCGATTCCGTTCCTTCCAAATACACCAAAGGATGCACAACGGGACTAAGTTCCAAATTTGAGACGAATGCTTCCCCAACCAATTCCACCAGCCATAGAGCAAGTCTGTAATCGATTTAGGTATAACCCAAGACAAGCCAAAAGTTACAAAGACAAAGCTCCATAACCGATAAGCCATCTCACAATGAAGAAGTAAGTGGTCAACCGTCTCTCCACAATGACGACACATAATGCACCAATCCACAAAAACCAATCTCCTTAATCTCAAGTTATCTCCCGTTAGGATCTTATTCTAAGCTACACACCAAACAAAAAAAGAAACTCGCCTAGGGGCTAATACTCTCCAAATAGCTTTCCAAGGAAAGACAATTGAGGGAGAATCCCTTAATTTGTTATAAAACGACCGGATGTCAAAAACCCCATTAGACTTCAATTTCCATCTCATCCGGTCTCCAACATCCATAGGAGGAGTATTGGCTCCCAATATACGAAGAAAATGCAGCCCTTCATCCATCTCCCAATAATTAAAATCTCTAATAAAACGAACATTCCAAATTCTTCTCTCCTCCACCCCCTGCCTTAGCAAAGAATCTTCAACAGAAACCTCCTTATCAATGGCAATACCATACAACCTTAGTGGAGTTCTCTTATGCCACTAATAAAGTAGTAGATGCAACATATATCACAACCAAAACTCCTACTAAATACATAACGGTTGATATTGGGAAACTCACCATCATACCTGACAATGTAAGTTTGGCAACATTTGGCACATCTCAGATGACCCATTAAAAGTACTTCTCAAGGATGATACAAATCTCTCCACTTTATATGAAAGAGTAGCAATCTTCCCTGATTCAATCAATGAAGATATCACCATATCAGTAAAAGGATGTTCTCCACATTCAATTCAAGAAGTTTTACAAAACCCTTAACCAACCTATATATGGCCTTCCAGTATATGGGTAAATTGACGGTTCTTTGAATAACAAAAATTAAATATGTATTGAGTTACATTCAAGTTACATCACTAAATAACTTTAAATTATGTAGAGCCATTGTCATGAAAATATATATTTTTATTGGTAAGTTACACATGCAATAGTGGGTCTTGAAACCACAACCTCACCCTCCATCCCATTATTATGGGAGAAGGAAGTAGCAATTGAGCCATAGCTCATTGGCCCATCATCATGAAAATCATGTAACAAAACCAACTCAAGAATCCCCCATCTTCTCTTTCTTCTAGCATCACAACTTGCAATGTTCTCAAACACCCTTAACTCTGTAAACAAATATATCCAATTTTATCACCAAAAAAAAAAAGTTCAAAACCACACTAACATACTTGAACAATAAAACCTCCTACATTTCACATTTAGCTATAGCCTCCACAAACTTAGCTTACACATAAAAATGTCACATTTAACCTATTATACTACCCAAAAAAAATTGAATCCCATTAGCTAAAATTGTCCCCCCCTCCCCCCCAACTTTGGACATTGTAATATTTCAAAAATGTTGTATGGAATTTATTCACTTCATTTTTCTAATACCTGAAAAATAAATCCTCCCACATTTCACATTTAGGCTATATCCTCCACAAACTTACACTTACACATAAAAATATCACATTTAACCCATTATATACAAAAGACAAATAAACAATTGAAAACCCAACAGCTAAAAGTGTGTTTTTTTCCCCTTGAACAATGCAATTATTCAAATATACTAACCAATTTATTCTCTCCATTTTTTTAATACCTGAATAGTAAAACCCCCCACATTTAGCTATATCCTCCACATACTTACCTCTACACATAAAAATATCACATTTAACCCATTATAATACAAAAGTCATATAAAAACTTGATCCCCATTAGCTAAAATAGTTAAATTGTTCTTGGACTATGTAATAATTCAAAACCTTCCGCATTTCACACTTAACTATATCCTCCACAAACTAAAGCTCACACATAAAAATATCACATTTAACCATTATAATACAGAAGAAAAATAAAAAATTGATCCCCATTAGCTAAAATAGTTAATTTTTTTCATAGACAATGTAATAATTCAAAACCTCCCACATTTCACATTTAACTGTATCCTCCACAAACTAAAAGCTCACACATAAAAATATCACATTTAACCCATTATACTACAAAATACAAATAAAAAATTAAAACCCAATAACTAAAATTGCATTTTTTTTCTTGGACAATGCATAATTCAAATATACTGTACAATTTATTTTCTCAGCAACCAAACATAGCTTAAAATGTAAAGTCCTGAGAAATGAAAGGTACAATGTTCCATTATAAGAGGTCATTGTAAAGATTTTAACTTTTAAAGAGCTTAATAAACAAGCAATAACAATTTCAAAGAGTGAAACGAGTTCAGAGAAAGTAAGCAAAAAGGTGCGAAATGATTGGATGAGAGAGAGAGAGAGAGAGAGAGAGAGAGAGAGAAAAGAGATTAGGTACGGGCGGCAGCACTTACCGGGAGCATGTGATTTTCTGTGGAGAGGATCGGACGGTGGGGATCGGGCGATGGAATTTGGAGAAGTGAAGAAGCAGGAAGAGCAACGCAGCATAACCGCCATTGCTTCGGATAAAACGTTGGGAAGCGTTTCTGTGGGCTTTTCCTATATAATAATAAGAATGTTTTTTCAATGTAAAATGCCCTTTTGAGTTCCCAAAAATAACACAGCCTTACACTATGTCAATTGGTTTTGCCACCCCTTCCAGTTTCTTTAAAATCTTCATTTTTTCTTATTTTGTATGTTAAAATACTTAGTATTTTAAAAAAAAAGAATATTAATTTTGACACAATTAATCAATTTATTTCCATGTGGCATACTCATCTATATCCATATAATATGTTGAAAGGTAGTATTTAGAATACTTTTGGTAGGCTGCAATAAATATCGTATTGTAATAGCTATTCTTATAGTATTGAGATGAAATTGTTTGGTTATATTTTTATTACAGGAATAATAATTCTTTATGAATAACTGTTCCTTAAAATGAAGAAGAGATCAAATTTTATAAGGATGTCGTGTAAAACCTAAGTTTTACACTCTTCAATTCTAACATGTCATATTATCATATTACATATTAAAAAATATGTGCAACTACACCCAATCAATTTTAATACTAATTTGAAAATTCAAGTCAACTGTGAGTTTATTGATATGTTATTATGTGTGATATGATTTATTGCGATTAAAGTAAAAATTTGATGTGTCAATCTCTTATTGGATGGTGTAAAACATAAGTTTTACACCTCATCCTTACCAAATTTAGATTTAATGAAGAATAACTATTACTTATCAAAAGCTTTTAATCCCTATTCATTCGCCTAACCTAATAGGCTTGATTAAGAAAATTCCCACAAAACCGAAGCAAAACCACTCCTCATGAAATTTTCTCTCCCTCTCGAAAATTTTCAACTTTTGCTTCTAGAGTTCTCCTATTTTTACAAGTACTACCTCTCTCTACCCCTTAGTTCCTGCTCTCTCTTATTGGAAATATTTTTTTTATCTCCCTACTAGAGCTTTGAAATTTTCTTGTATAGTCTCTCTCTCTCTCTTATTTTTTGTGATTTATAAATCTTGTTGGTGTTCTTATTATTTTTTCATCTTGTATTCATTGTAATACATATTCCTATTCCTACATAATCATTATTACAGTTTATCAAACGTGCCCAAAATATTAATGTATGCAACAATGCATTGTGCCTTTACTTTTCTCAAAACTAATTATAACTTATCAATTTAATTATAATTTATCAATCATAATATGACCATCACTTTTCACAACCATGACTTTACACATTCTTGAACCTAAATATAACTTATAATAGAAAATACATGTAATACAAACACCTTGAGTGGAGACACCATTTATTTATTTTTAGTTTTTTCTCACTTGAAAAAAAAAAAAAAAAATCTCACTTTACCATTGTATTAATTTCCGTATGCTAATATAGTATTCAAGGCCAGGTCAAAGGATCTAGTCATGCTCCTACTTAGAAAATCATATGTCATTTTCATGAACTTAAAGAGATAAAGATAATAAATCTCTTAACAAAGGGAGGTTTTTTTTTTTTTTTTTTAAATATTTTTATTTATATTAAATATTACATGCAAATGGTTTTTCAATATATGCTTTTTTGTGGTGTACCAAATTTCTCTACTTGGTACCAAATTTTATTTGAATAAAACCTTCAACACGCACATAGAATCACAGATGCATGCATAATAATTTAGTTAAAAATATTAATTTGATAACAAATCTGATTAATGTTATTTCAACAATAAACCACTTCCATTACATTGGAATAAGTAACTTATCATAAATTATGGTTTTACATCACTTTATTATTATAACAATTATTAATTTCTTGAATTATGTTTACTAATTAAGGTTCATAATTTGGTCCATTTCAGTTTAATTTGGCTACTTCAGTCCACTTCGGTCTATTTTAGTCCAATTTCGGTCAACTTCAGTCTATTCGATTCACTTTGATCTATATCGGACCATTTCAGGTCACTTCTATCTATTTGGTCCAGTTCAGTCAATTTTGGTCCACTTTCGCCCATTTCAATCCAATTTAGTCCCCTTCGATCCATTTCAGTCCATTGGGGTCCACTTCAATCTACTTACATAAAAATGGGAAAAGACAAGTTTGAGTTGAGAGTACTATAAATTATTTGAGTAATATCAATTATAATTGTATGATAAATTTTGATTATCATGATAATCTCTTTAAGAGAATGAAAAATTTGAATAATAAATTTGAAACTTAAAAATTTTAGTTGTACCAAAAGAGATTAGAAATATATAATGCATAATAATAACAGTTAGAAAAATATGGACCACTTATATATATATATATATATATATCAATCAATCAATCAAAAACACCAAAATGATAAAATAATATATTTGCAAAAATAGCAAGATAGAAATTACTTTTAAAATTTGTTTAATTTTAAGGGAGAACATATTATCTAAATTAAATTTAGAAAAAAATTATACATTATACCGCACCTCAAAATAATTATATATTTTATATGCATCGCGTGAATTTTCGACTAGTACTTAAATTTAAAAATGTAAGGGGCTCTATCACAATTACAAAAGAAACTTTGACCCAAAAAAAAAAAAAAATTTGCAACAAATTTTATTATGTTGAGCAGAAAGGAAAAAGCGAAAAAAAATCTCACTTCTATAAGATTTTTAGCGACAGAAATAAGTACTGTCACTAACAACAGTTAATTTTGTGTAGATGCCTGAATCCTTCCTTCTTTACCTTCCCACATTTGATTTGTTACGTCATTCAAATAGTAAGACTGTTCCCTTTCATTCTTATAAAATTGTCATAAATTTTTTTAAAATTCAACCTTCTTGTTCTTGAAAGTTTTTATTTTCAATTATAATTATTAGAGAGTGATTAAACCACGACGATTTTTTCCATCATATTTATTCATTTGGCAATCCAGGAATACAACTTAACAAGTTACAACACCAACCTGCAGAGTCAACATAGACCTGCAAACACTCAAAACAGGGTTGTTTTCTTTATATTGCAGAAAGTAGTAGCAGCAATCGACAATTGCTTACATTTAGAGGGAAAGAGTGAATATGGAAACAAACCAGCACAACCAAAGCAACTTTTAACTCTGCAAGCTACATTCATGTGCTACCACATGTTATTTTGCGACAATGGCTCTCGCAAGCTTTGGTATTTGGAATTGTTCATTTATACCAAAATGTGCCATCAGGAGTCAGACATGGGTGAGAAGTTCTCCGCCCCGTCTCAGCTGCTGAGCATGATGATTTCCTCTGCAACAGCAGGCTGCATAAGCAAGCATGTCCACCCATACATTATTAATCATCTCCCATTTCTGTTTCTTATCAGATATAGCTTGCAACTCGGACGCAAGCCTACATGCATCAAATAACACGGATTTGCTTCTCCCTTTCCACTTCAGATGGTGGAACTTGAGGGATCTTATTAAACAGCCTTTTACATGCATATGATTTATCACTGTCTGAATTGTCTTCTGTGGACTAGTGGGCTTCCAAAAAATGTGTGATCTCAGCGTAAGTATCTTGAAACCTAATTATTCCAATTCCCATTGGCAACGTGAAAGGACAGATGACTAGGAGATACATCATATACTGCGATACCAACGTGCTCAATTCACATAGTTGCATAAAGGTGTTTGGATATTTCAGAATCTGATCCCAATCCGATTGGTAGCAGATATCTGTAGCAATGTGCCAGATAAGAATGATTTCGTCAAACTCTTCTTTAATACTCCAACCCAGTTCACTATAATGAAACTCTTTTAAGTACTTCACCTCCTCTGTGGGAACACGAAATTCTGATATTGGTTGCATAACCTGATTCTACTTCAGCATGTCTGATACTCTCTGGGAGATGGCTGATTATCAATTCTTTCAAATCCCTGAGGACTTTCTCATGGGTTGTGTACCAAGTCTTTTCTAGGAATTTATCAATGTGAAGGCACTTTAGGATTCCGTAAAATACTGTGTGCTTATTTTTGAGGGAAAAGCACAATAGATTGAATTGTGACATGGAATTTGACCACCTAGGCTCTTTAAGTAATTGTAAACAAGTAATGGCTTGAGGGATTGAAGTGGTTGCATGTCTACTCAACCAAATATCAGTCCTGTCTGAGGAAAGTAGTAAGAGAAATGCATATATTTCTAACAGTATAGCAACAGACAGCAATAGGAAAGTTATGACTAGATCAACATTTGAGTACTTATGCATATCAATAAATGAGAAGAGTGCCAACGTTATACTGGTCAAAGAGAACTGATTAAGCGAAGAACCCGACCTTGGAATGAGTGTATTATCTTAGCCTTAGTGTAGAGCATGTCGTACAGTAAGCCAAGTTCCATCTCTATCACTTTAAAAGCTCCATCCGAAGAAATATTTATGAAAAATTCTTGGCTTCTATTCCTATCATCAGAGTTGAGGAATAGACTAACAAATAGTCGTTTGAAATTTTGGAATAAGTCATCGGCTTCAACCAAAATTTCATCAGAAATGGAGTCATTCTCAACCATATGCACCACTGGAGCCTCGATCACATGACTTACTTTCACATGGCATCCCTCAAACATCTTTAATCTATATTCCCGCATGAACTTGGAATAATTGGAATTAGATTTATAAGGACTGGGCATGGATTCTCTTAATTGCTTATTGCTTGCTGACTTGAGAACCCATGTCCTTTCCCCATATTTGATAATTCCTGCACAAAATAGCAGAATAGACAGAATGGATAGGTGAGAAGCAGTCCAGGCTATGATGAAAATGTAAAGTGACACCCCTGTTTGAACACCTAGTCCAAGCTGATGGGGAGATAAACACCTTCGGGAGCTTCCTTGAGTAATTAATATAACATATAGAGACACACTTTAACCCAAAAGGCCTAAGCCCAATGGGTATGTGCTCAATTATGTTATATTAACTACTCATTCTTCTCATCTTTATTCAATGTGGGACTTCACTCACACGTGTAACCCAACAATCTCCCCCTCACGTGTGAGTCTCTGCCACTCTATGGGCTTCAAGACTTCTCTGTGGGCCATGAATAAGTCCTACTTGCTCCCCCTTGCCTAATGGGCTTTTTCACTTCACCAGCGCGTCATCCATGGATCTCTCGTACGCCATCCATGGGAACCATGTGTCAACCCCGCACGCACATCCATGGGAACTCCGCAAGTCCATGTCCATGGGAACCTCGCACCTCATCATTGTTTAGCACCATTTGCAAAATTCCTTTGTTGGGCTTTTTCTTTTCTCCAGGATTTTTGTGTGTGGGCCATTAAGGCTTTCTCTGTCCCCGCTGGATAGGGACCATGAACACCTCACCACCTTCGCTGCACACCACCATGGGCTCTGATACCACTTGATGGAGAGATAAACACCTTGGGGAGCTTCCTTGAGTAATTAATATAACATATAGAAACACACTTTAACCCAAAAGGCCTAAGCCCAATGGGTATGTGCTCAATTATATTATATTAACTACTCATTCTTCTCATCTTTATTCAATGTGGGACTTCACTCACACGTGTAACCCAACACAAGCAAGTGCCATAACCAAAGATCATTATCTTCCAAGGAATACGCTATAATGGTATCAGGGCCACCCTAGTGTAACAGAAGAAATGGTGCCCAAAATGCAGTAAGTTGAATGCTGTCACTGAGAGATCCATCTATGCCAATACTTTCCATGACTGCTCCAAGGTTGTTTGAAATTGCACCTAAGGCAACAGTTGCTACCCAATCAGCTGTCAAATAGGCACACCACAGGACAATTCTGATCCAAATTTTACTTGTGTACTTCCTGCGATTGCCCAAAAAGATGAGTATTGTCTGCAATGTGAGGCTTAGGAGAACTAGAACTCGCAGCTCCCAATCGTTCCACGCATTCCTCAACTTTGGCGGGAATGGATCCTCGAGTCTCCTTGCATTTATGTAGATCAAGCTGCTTACAATTGAAATTCATGCGTGGTATGTCAACATCCGATATTTTTAAGCTTTAAGAAACTTGACAAAAAAAAAAAAAAAATTCATGATGTTTTGTTTGAATAGAGGTATATAAAGAAAAGGATCTGGATTTTAAATTTATGTTTAAATTTGAAGTAGTAATTTATTAATATTAATGAAATTTATTAATAGATTTGAATCTTTTATTAGTTTGTGGATTTGAAATGGTTCTGTAGAAGGTCATTTCAACTCATAAATTTTAATGTTCGAGCAAAATCCCCAAATCTCAAATCATCATATGGTTAAATTTATCAATCAATTTGTATTGACAATTATTCTTCAAATTCTTTGATTTTAAATCCTCAAATCCAAACACAATTTTTAACCAAATGAAAATGTAAATAAATAATAAAGAAACTAAAAATTCCTGCCACAAAATAATCTTACAGTTTCTTTTCAGAGAGCTCTACCTAGTATTGCATTCAGAAATTAGCTTAAAGATGTGAAATGGGCTATCAACTAGCTAGAGAGCTCTACCTAATATAAGAAGAATATGTATGTAGAGAGGCAAAATTCCCGACCTATCACAAGCTGATACGTCACACTACCAAGTCCACAAAATACAGCCAATTACAAAGCGCCACATATTGTTGCTAGGTTTTGCTATCACTATTCAGAAGCCAACAGAAATTTGCCAAGTGTCATGCAAGAACCAATCATGCATCGGCTCGTGCAAGCGATGACACAAGCAGCCTCGCACATGTAAAGGATGACCCAAGCAACCTCGCACGTGTAAGCGATGACCTAAGCAACCTCGCACGTGTAAGCGATGACATAAGCAGACCAATCAGACTGTGACATGTGTCACTAATCAAGCTCCGCCACGTGTCACTCATCCACCCCTAAACTCCTATAAATAGAAGCCTTCCTAAGGCATTTGAAAATATAGAGAGAGCAGAAGGGAGCTGGGAGAAAGAGATCAAGCCATCTGAAGCAAAGCAGCATCAGAGAAGATTCAGAAGTCTAGAAGCTCTGCCGGAACCAAGCTCTAAAGCCTCCAAGAACTTCAAGAACTTCAACCTTCGAATACGAAGAACATTCAAAGCAGAATCATCAAAACTACCTGCCTAGATCTCAAAGTTCATTAGAATCAAGCTCAAAAGCCTCCAGAAACCTCAATAACCACAAATCAGTGAACCTCTACGGATTCAAGCCTCTAAAGCCCCGAAGAACTTCCACCACAAACCTTCAAAGATGAAGAACACACCAAGAACACGAACGTGAAGAACAGAGGATTTCTAACAAGCTCATAGCCAGAGATTCATTGTAATTCCATTTCAACAATCTTCGATCCATCCCTCAACCAAATTGAAGGATACTTTGTGTTCAAGTCAAAATCACATTACCATAAATCCAATCAACAAATCTTTCAAGGAGATCGAATCAGAGGATAACTCTTTTGTAATCACAGAGAATTGTACCACACATTCATCAATACAAATTCGCATTTGTGAACTATTTTACTTGTTTGACCTAATTCGAACCGAGAAATTTAGTCGTCCACAATGTAAGCCCATATATTCTTTGAACGCTTTTTCGTCAAGAGATCTGGAAAAGGATTATGGTTGATTAGCATGCTAATTGCTAAGTGGGGAATGCATGAATGCATATGCATCAAAAGGATTAAATATATATATATATATATATAGATAGGTTCAAGTTACACCTGGTGTAACTTCACAAGAGTTACACCTTTTTTAGACCATTGATTTGTATTAGATCTAAGGGTGAAAAAAACACTCATAATCATGTATTTATTGTTCCCTAGAAATTAGTAACTAAGGCATTAATTCTTCTTATTAAAAATAGAAAAATAAAAATCATCATTAAGTGTCTGCTCTCCATCATCTTCATATTCTCTCCCTCTCTCACATGGCCTTATGAGATCCATGCGATCTCCACATATTTGCTCCATTTATAGGGTGAACAAGCCATGTCTTCCCTTGGTCTAAGCAAATATAAAATATTCAAGGCGGCTCCGAGAGAATGGAGAAATTTGGACAAAGCTTTATATGTTTGATGTACTAAATATCAATTTGTGCCAAGATTTGACATCTTAAGCCAAGGATAACTCGGAAGCATTTCATACCTGCACGTTGCTTGATAGTTAGCTGTGTTGTTTTTTTGTCTTTGAATATTGGAGAATTATTATTATTATTATTATTGGGGCTTTGGGCTTTGGAAATTCAAGTCTATCTGTCCAGAGAAAATTAAAATCTGCAACTTAAAAACGTTGAGAATAGGCACTGTGCAAGGTTAGGGATGATTTAATTATGAGAGAGAAAGAAAGTAGAAAATAATATAATATATTATTCTCTCAAATTAATTAGGTTAGCTAATATGGAAAGCAATAAATTTTAAAGATGACATTAATTATAGTGATTTTCTAACCATTAGATTTCTTAGAAATCTATGGTCTAAAAAAGGTGTAACTTTTCAAGAGTTACACCAGGTGTAACTTGAACCCATCTCATATATATATATACACAGATCTGCCGAGCAAGGGGAGCTCAACCCAAATTAGTTTCATTATTGGCCTTGCTAGTGCGAAAAGAAAGCAAAAAATTGAACTGATTTCTAAGCATAAAATTTTACAATGCAAGGTATTTATAGCACAACGCTCTTGGACTGACTTTATTCTAAGTGTTGATTTGGGTAAGGCATATTTGCATAGTATTTATTAAAGGAAAATGTTGGGCATTGGTTTAGGAACTATTTTTAAAAACATTTTAATTAGAGAATGATAAAATAATAAATGTTGTTATCAATTTTTTATATTTCTCATGAAAATGATGTCAAAACTTTTCTATTATGATTTATTATTAATTGCCGTAGAGCATCCTTAACATGACCCTTTATCAAAAGATAAATTTTTTTAGTAATTTTTGTGTTAAATGTCCCGCAAAGAACCAAAAATTAACTTATTTTTTAAAAAGTTAAAAGTTAGATTATTTGTAAAAAAATAATACGAAGACAAAAAGCAAAAAAAAAAAAAACAAAAACAAAAAAACAAAAAAAAACAAAAAATAAAAAGCTTTTTGCTTTTATCAAAATGGACACTAACTACGAAATGGCCACAATGAATCAACGATGGGCATATGAGCAGATAATGACCTGAAAGGAACGACTAAAGGAAGATCACATAGAAGAGCCTGGGAGATGGAAGTTGCAGTGAATGCCATATCAGAATTCTATACTTTCATAGTAGCAAAGCAAGTCTCTTCAAACACTCCGAAATTGGTCTTCAATTACTCTCCCCTGTAGGAGCCCTTCCCTCTCCCTTCTGTAAGTGCACCCTCCCTCTCTCCCTGTAGAAGAGATCTTCCCTCCCACACTCTGTGGGGCTTCCCCGTAGAGTCTATTCTCACTATCTCCTTTAAACTTTTAACACTTTTCTCTTAGGATGCCATTAAACAAGATATGATTGATGGGTTGCAAAATCTGTGTCTCACGAAGGAAGAAGAAGGAATACCCATCACAACAAGAAGTAAACCAGACCTCTTGGAGGAATGCTATTTAAGTTTGTTTGGTCATCTACTCTCAGACAGACAACAGAATCAAAGAGCTTTGAAGAGCATTCTGAGGTCTGCATGGAAGATGGGCTCGGAATTGAAAATAGTCGATGTAGGAAATAGTATTCTTCAATTCAAGTTCAGTTCAAGATACGAAATGGAGTGGGTGGAGAACAGTGGCCCATGGAATTTCGAGAATAATATGCTCCTCCTTTGTCGATGGAAGAAGGGGCTCTCCAGCAAATATGGTCTTCACCCATTCCCCCTTCTGGGTGCAACTCTGGGGTTTACCTTTTGAACACATGAGTGAAGAAGTGGGCAGAGACGTAGGAAACAGTTTGGGGCGCTTTATAGAAATGGACAAACGTGCCTGCCAATCGGACCAAGCTTTGTTTATGCGCATCAGAGTTGAGCTTCCGATAGACAAACCGCTTCGTAAAGTGGGTAATGTGGTGAGTCTTGATGGTGAAAAGTTTTGGGTCAACTTTAAATATGAGAGGCTTCCCACGTTTTGCTTCCTATGCAGCAAGCTTGGCCATGACCACAAGCATTGCCTGGATTTCACAAACTGGCAGAACACCCCTAAGCAATATGGCGAATGGCTAAGGGCGGGGGGTGCTTTCAAAGGGAACAAGCAGACAAAGAAGCACTCACAGAGATAGGCGTGATGAGGAAAATGAAAACATCACCAAAGGAAATGGCCAGACAACTGATCGGAACCTCCCCTTCGATGAGGCGGACGGCGGCGGAGACAATGCAGGAAGTAGTAGCATTCAAAATTCAAAAAAAGCTGATCACACGTGGGGAGGTGATGTTTTTGAAGCCCAAGTGTGCCAAGCAGTAGATAATGGGGTCAGATGGGATGGATTGGAAAAAGTTGATAAGCTTTTGAGATTGGGGTCTGGCTAATATGAAGATATGACAGCACACAACTCATAATTGGAGCGAGTGTAGAGAAAGATATGCATGATACTTTTTCTAAAGTGGGCTTCCCACTCCATGAGGCCGAAAACTCTCATGAAGTAACTAGCCCACATAAGCCCAAGAAGGAGTTTCAAGTTGGTGTCATGGTAAAGGAACATAAACTGGCCCAGGAGGTGAGTAAAATGAAAAAAGGGAAAGGGCGGTTAAAAAGGGTAGCTAGAGAGAAAAGGCAGGCCCACTCCCAAGAGATTGAGAGCCAAAATCAAACTCTGGGGTCTAAACGCCAGAGCTCTGTCGTTTTTACTGAGAATGAAGAGAATACAGTTCACAAAAAGCAGTGTGGTGGCTTCTCTGAAAGCTTGAATGAATTGAATTTATCGGTGGTGGCTGCTAGGCAGCATCACTGGGAGCCATGAATTCGTTATGCTGGAACTGTCGGGGGCTTGGGAACCCCCGGTCAGTTCATGCGTTGCACGATCTGGTGCGACGTTGGGATCTCAGGATAGTGTTTCTCTTGGAGACTAAGCTTAGGAAAAGGCATATGGAGAGAGTTAGAGACAGATTGGGCTTTGCGAATGGTCTTTTTATGCCAAGCCACGGCCGCAGTGGAGGACTGGCCTTCTATGGAAAAGGGAAGTAAACCTGAATATAAAGAGCTTCAGCAATTTCCATATTGATGCAACTGTTACTGAGGTAAGCTCTAGCCTAGAATGGAGAATTATTGGTTTTTATGGTCACCCTCAAAAGCATTTGCGTCACAAATCATGGAATTTACTCTTACTCCTCAGTAGTCAAATGCAACTCCCGTGGTTCTGTTTTGGAGATTTTAATGAGATTGTTTCTATGGAAGAAAAATGGGGAGGTGCAATTAGATCTCAAAATCAAATGGAGGGTTTTCGTAATGTCATCAACTCATGTGGATTCAAAGACTTGGGTTACAATGGACCAGACTATACTTGGTGTAATATGCAAGTAGGGGCTGAAAGAGTTTTCTTAAGGTTAGATAGAGCTTTAGCCACGTGTGATTGGATTGAGAAATTTGGTGAAGTCAAAGTCCATCACCTGGTTGACTCTACTTCAGACCACTGCGCTCTATTAATCTCTAACCCTCTAGTTATCAAAAGACCCAAGTTGCGACGCTTCCATTTTGAGGCCTTATAGACAAAGAGAGAGGAATGCAGAGGAGTTATTGATTCTGTGTGGGGTTCTGTTAGTGATATGAACACTCCGGAGGGTATGGCTTGTGGTCTGAAGTTATGTGCTTCTGAGCTAGCATTATGGAATTCTTCTATCATTGGTCAAATTCCAAAGCTAGTTTAGGAAAAGAGGAAAATTCTCTCTAGCATGACCGAGCAAGACAAAGACGGTTCTCTTGGGGTGGTAATTAACAAGGTTAGGAAAGAGATAAATGGGCTTTTGGATGATGAAGAAATTTACTGAGGGTAACATTCCAAGGTCCATTGGCTTAAAGAGGGTGACAGAAACATGAAATTTTTTCATGCCCGGGCGTCTGAAAGAAGGAAGCAAAACATGATTACTGGAATTTGGGACAAGTATGGGAGGTGGTGTGATGATAAGGACAATATTGCCAATGCTGCAGTCTCTTACTTTGAAGATATCTACTCCACCTCTAATCCAAGTTTGGTTGAGGAGGTTACAGCAGCAATTCCCACTAGAGTAACTGATGAAATGAACATGGAGTTGTCTAAGAACTTTACCAGGGAAGAAGTTGTGACTGCTTTCAAACAGATCCATTCTACAAAATCTCCAGGGCCTGATGGTATGTCTGCTATCTTTTTTCAAAAATATTGGGATATTGTTGGTGCTAATGTCTCGAACATGGTTTTAAATGTTCTTAATTTTGGCATGTCATTACATGTTATCAACAAAACCAATATTGGCCTCATCCCTAAAACAAACAACCCCAAACGAATGACTGACTTCAGACCAATCAGCCTATGTAATGTGATTTACAAGCTCATTTCTAAAACTTTAGCTAATCGTCTTAAAGTTTTTCTTTCTCTTATTATCACAGAAAATCAGAGTGTGTTTATTGCAGATAGGCTCATTACGGATAATGTTCTTATAGCTTATGAATTAGTGCACTACCTAAAGCATAAAAGAGAGGGGAAAGACAGCTTTATGGCAACAAAGCTTGATATGAGCAAAGCCTTTGATAGGGTTGAGTGGGGTTTTATTGAAGGGGTCATGAGAAAGTTGGGGTTCAATGAGAGGTGGATTAACTTGGTTATGAGATGTATTTCCTCTGTTTCATATTCTATCATTATCAATGGTGATACCTTTGGAAACATTGTTCCTTCTAGAGGTCTCAGGCAAGGGGACCCCCTCTCCCTCTACCTTTTTCTTCTTTGTGCAAAAGGTTTCTTGGCCCTTCTCCATGAAGTAGCAAGAAATCAACTATTGAATGGCATATCTTTATGTAGGGGGTGCCCAAAGATCACTCATCTTTTCTTTGCCGATGACAGCCTCCTCTTTTGTAAAGCCAACAGTGAAGAATGTAGGAAGCTTAAGGAGATCCTTGAGAAATATGAGGCAGTTTTTGGGCAAAAGGTCAATGCAAATAAGTCTTCAATTTATTTTAGCCCAAACACTCCTCTAGAGCTAAAGGAGACAATCTTTAACATTTTGGGGCCCATGCAAGACTCGAGGCATACCAAATATCTAGGCCTCCCTTCCATCATTGATAGATCTAAGAAGCAAGTCTTTAGGGAGATCAAAGAAAGGGTGGGTTTGAAGTTGGTTGGTTGGGAAGGGAAATTGTTTTCTTCGGGTGGGAAGGAAATTCTCATCAAGGCAGTGGCCCAAGCCATCCCTACCTACACCATGAGTTGCTTCCAACTTCCGAAAGGCCTTTGTGATGAGCTTAAAGGAATGATGAGGAATTTTTTGGTGGGGGCAAAAAAACCAAGAGTTGAAAATTGCTTGGATTAGTTGGAGAAAGATGTGCAAGCCAAAATCTCTTGGGGGTATGGGGTTCTGAAATTTGCAAGCTTTCAATCTTGCCTTTCTAGCTAAGCAAGCTTGGAGAATTCTCACAAATCCAAGTTCACTAGCAGCCTACATTCTCAAGGAAAAATATTTTCCCTATTGTGATGTGCGTAATGCTAGCTTAGGTACCAACCCCTCCTACACTTGGAGAAGTATTCATAATAGCCTTGAGGTCCTTAGAAGGGGCACACGCTAGAGAGTTGGGAATGGTTGAAGGATACATATCTAGGATGATAAGTGGCTTCCAACCCCCTTGACCTTCAAAGTCATTACCGCCCCTAGGATCACTGAAGACTACCCCATGGTCTCCTCTCTCATTGACCCAGACACCAGATGGTGGAAAGTCAATTCTGTTAGAGCTCTCTTCCTACCGTTCGAAGCAGACACTATCCTTAAGATTCCCTTGAGCTTCAATTTGCCCGAAGAAAAAATCATTTAGATTGGGAATGAAAAAGGAGAATTTTCTGTTAAAAGTGCTTATTTTATTGCTGTCAATCTCCTAGAATTGTCTGAGGTTGCGAAGTGCTCTTCGGGTGACCCTAATTCCCCACTTTGGAAGAATCTTTGGAAGCTAGAGCTCCCAGAAAAAGTCAAAATATTTGCTTGGAGAGCTTGCTTAAATGGCTTGCCAACTTTGGTCAATATGCATTTGAGGGGTCTGTGCAACAACTACACTTGCCCGGTCTGTGATGAGGGTGTTGAATGCTTCACTCATAGCTTAATCACTTGGTGATTTTGGCCTCTTTTGTTTGGGCCCTTTGGAAAGACTGCCCACTTAGTTTGCTGTTGGAAACCCGAGAATTCAAGGACCTTGCCTTCCATTTTCTAGCAAACTCCCCACCGCAGCACCTGTTGCTTTTCTTTGCCATTTCTTGGGCGATCTGGCATAATAGGAATTTGCGAGTCCATGATGAAGGTTGTTTTTCGCCCCTACAAACTTGGGAGATGGCTCAAAGATTAGTTGATGACTTCCATGGCGCCATCAAGATGGATTTTTCCCCTAAGCATTCTAGTCCTACAGGCTGGTCTGCCCCACCTCCTGGAGTGTTTAAAGTAAATGTTGATGGGGCGTGTTCCCTTGATTTGGGAGTGAATTCAAGGGTTGGGGTGGTCATTAGAGATGTGTCTGGTAGAGTTATTGCAGCTCTCAATAAGTCTCTGCCTTCACAGTTCCCAGCAGATTGGACGGAACTTTATGCTATTGAGCAGGGCATTTTGTTAGCATAGGAAATGGAACTCCCCCAAGTCATATTGGAATCTGATGCTCTCTCGGCTATTCGTGCTATTGACCAAGGCAATACTAGGGGAGAAGTTGGGCATCTGGTGGAAGGTATTTTGCAGGCCAAAGCTTCTTTCTCTTGCTGCTCTTTTGCTCACTTGAAAAGGGACTACAACAGGGTTGCTCACGTGCTTGCTCAGTTCGCCAAGATCAACCATTGTACTCAAGTTTGGAAAGGTGTTACCCCACCTTTTGTATCTCATCTGATTCTATCAGATTTAGAGCCTCATTCTGTGTATTCGGCTGGTGGCTCTTTGTTGTAATCCTTTTCTAGTTTAATGAAATTGTTTTCCTCTAAAAAAAAGAAAAAGAAAAAAAAAAAGCAAGTCTCTTTAAAATCAATTCACTTAGAGGCTTACAGCACTTCATGAGTAGGCAGAGGAATCGCCATAAGGAATTGATTCAGCCATTTGTGATCATGGATAGGCAATGAATAATTATTTTCTTTTTTACTTAGCTACAATAATTAGTTTTTTAAGTTAAAAGATTATTAAAAATATAATGAAATAATTAATAAGAATTTAAAATTTAAAGTTTAAGTAATTTTTAATTTTCAGATCTGTAATTTTTAGAAGCATGTTATGGCATGGAGAAATTATTATATACTCCCGGAGTACCACAAATGCGTACTCCCTCCTTTCACATGAATAGTGGATCTCACTAATTAAATTCATGGTGGGACTTACCATTCATATGAGAGGAGGGAGTATGCATTTATGGTACACTGGGAGTACTTAATAATTTTCCGATGGCATGTAGAGAGAGAAACAAAAAGCTGTAATTTTTTTGATTGTTTACATGTAATCCAAAATTTACAGGCTTATTTTGACCCATTAAATCTTGTTTAATGTCAAATATTTTTTAATGGTTTAAAAGTACATTCCATAAGCTTTAAAACGACAGTATACATGCTTAATTTAGACCTTTAAATGAGAAAGTTGTGGTCTTTTAAAGATTATGGTTGTATTTGATAAAATCTGAAAAATTGATGTCTAAGGTTGAAGACGATGAACAATAAAAGGAAATACATTTTTTCACGTATGGAAAATTGTTTTGTAATAGTGTACCGTGCGGGCTCCACTAAACACTAATTGTTTGAGTGGTTATCTTAAAAAAAAAAAAAAAAAAAAGATAATAAAATAATAGAGCCCCATGTTGATGTTAGTGTATTAGTTACACTTGAACACTATCCTTGTTTCAGTTACACAAATATATAGTTACACTTTGATAAGGATATTGTGTAGAGCCCCACGTTGATGTCAGCCTCACTTGCACAGTGGGTTTTCTTATTATTTGTTTTAATTTATAGTAAAACATATTCTTAATTTTGTTTAGACCATCATGCCGTGATCATTGAACTTGATGAGTTGATGCTAAGCTGATTGTGGATTTGTTGCAGAATGAAGATAGTCACCAAAACTGTATTGATGCTTTAGTTAGTGATTGTAAGTCTGAATTAAGGGCCATTCCTATGGTCCAAATTTAGCATTGCTATAGAGAGGCGAATAAATGTGCCGATGCTCTAGCTAGACGGGGCCTTGCTTTCTCAAGATTTTGTTGTTTTCTTAGACACTCCAGTGGAAGTCTCCTTGTTCCTTAGTCTAGATTCTGCTGGGGTTTGTTATGATCGTTGTATTCTTGTTTTTTAGTTTTTAATGATATTTTCCTTCTTACCAAAAAAAAAATTTGTTTAGACCATGTTTTTTTTTTGTAATGTGACATATATGTAATTGTAGTGGCATTTTTTTTTTTTAACTGTGATGTTAAAATAGAATTGTGATAATATGAGAAAATTGTGAAATTAGTTTTCTAATTTTCTGTATAATTATGCATGGTTTTAATCTTTGAATTAATTTATGATGTCTTTTTAACATATTGTGATATGATTGAATTGATATTATATGAATGCATTATGTGATGAATATGTGTCCAAAGGGTTTATGAGACTCTTTGGCTCATCTCTATAGTTAAAGATTGTATTGGTAATTTATGCAACATGTATATTTTTATTTATTGTTATTGTGGATGGATAAGACAATTTTTGAAATTATTTGGTAATGTGGCATCCCCAATTTTTGAATTACAAATAGAATCTTTGTAGTAGAGTACTTGAATATGTAATTTTTTGGGCCAATGCTTTTGGCAATTTTTTTTGGGCCATTGTTTTTGGCAATGTAATTTAAGGCTATGTAATTTAATTTTGGAAGCCATGTTAGGAGATGTGTTTCATGGTTACCTATAATTTTCAAATTTTGTCTTAGCATGTTGTATGAAATTACCAATAGGGCTTATAGCGGAGCCCATGCATAATGTGTTGTGCACAAAGATGTATGGACACATGTTATATGTATGATTTAATATGTGGATGGTGTAATGTTTTATTCTTCACAAAATTTTATTTAAAATCAATTAGATGTGTTATTCCAATTTACATAGTGAGAGATGATTATGAGCTTTGCGAAATTTTCGATCTCACTATGTAGAAAGGAATATCATGGTCTAGTTGGATTTTTGGAAATAAAATTTAAAAATGTATGTGCTAATGTCAACTTGTGTAATGAATGTAATGAACATGGCCACTAAGAATGTAGTTGCTGATCTAACTAAGGGAGAGAAACTAGATGGAACAAACTATGATATGCAGCATAGAAAAATTTAATATCCACTTAATGAACTAAAGGTCCTGAAAACCCTAACCAATGTGATGATGCGACTTGAAAATGGGAATATTGCCCAACATCACCGTGACTTAGAGGCCTATGAGTCTTGGGTTAAGAAAGATTGTTGTGCACGCTTCACTATTCTAAGTAGCATGCACAATGATCTTATTGGGGAGTTTGAGGACTACCCAAATGCCCAAGAGATGTGGAACTAGCATAAGATTGCCTATGGAGGGACTTCAGCAACTAGGTTGCGAGCTCTTACTTTGAAGTTTGAGCGATATGTTATAGATTTAAAGCATAGCATAGCTGAACATTAAAGGACAATGTCTGCATTGATCCGTGACCTAAAAGTTGCTGGCAATAATCTCTCTGATGAACAACAGGTCACAGCGGTGATACGTTCACTGCCTGAACCTACTTGGGGGCAAATGAAGCTTGTTTTGACACATAGTGAGAATATCAAGACTTTTGCTGATATTTCTTGTCATCTCGAGCTTAAGGCAGAGCGTATGGTGGCACACCAAAACACCCTCCTTGTCGCCCAATTTAGGCAGCGGAAGGCATTCAGGCCTAAACGCAAAGGACAAGGGAGGAATGCCAAAGGAGTTGGTAACCTTGGGCCTAAAGAAGGCAAGATAGCAAAGCGCCAAAAGGGCAAGCGTGCTAAGAAGGACAAGGCAAAGATCAAGTGCTACAACTGTGGTAAGAAAGGTCACTTCGCCCGTGAGTGCGCTGAGCCGAAGAAGGTATCCATTCTTAACAACTCTGCTATTACTTATGTTTGTACACATGTTTTTGTTGCTCATACTATTCCTAGGTGGATTGTAGATTCAGGAGCAACCAAACATATAGCTAGAGATAGAGTTGGGCGTGTGGATTACAAAAAGATACCAACAGGCACACAGTACGTTATTTTGGGTAACGGAGCTCAAGAAAAAGTCATAGGAGTTGGAACCTACCAGCTTAAATTGCGTCTGGGACATACGTTAATTCTTCATGATGTGCTTCATGCACCTGGTGTCCAATGTAATCTATTTTTAGTACTTACTATGCTTAGACTTGGATTTAGTTTCCGTTTCGATGGTCCTCAATTGGATTTTTATTTAAATAAAACCTTGTATAGACATGGTTATTTATCTAATAATTTCTTTATATTGGATTTAGATCATTCCTCTTTTTCTTTTATTGCTCATAATGATGATGTTTCTGATTCTGTAATATGGCATGCTAGACTTGGACACATAGGAAACGATAGATTGGCTAGACTAGCTAGAGAAGGCCTATTGGGGTCTATCACTAATGTAAGCCTACCTATGTGTGAACCTTGTCTAGCTGGAAAGGCCTGTAGGAAGCCTTTTGGTAAGGCTCCAAGGGCAACTCATCCTTTGGAATTAGTCCATTCGGACATATGTGGACCTATGAATATTAAGGCATGCCATGGCGCCTCTTATTTTCTCACATTTATAGATGACTATTCACGTTTCAGTTATGTCTATCTGATCGCCCATCGCTTTAAAGCATTAGATTGCTTTAAGCGCTTTGTGGCAGAGGTTGAGAATCAGAAAGAAAAGAACCTAAAGGTTTTTTGAACTGATAAGGGTCGTGAATATTTGTCTAAACAGTTTCAGGAACTATGTGAGGAAAAAGGGATATGCAGGCAATTGACAATTCCTGGTACTCCACAACAAAATGGTGTTGTAGAGAGAAGGAATCGTACTCTATTAGAGATGGTTAGATCGATGATGGCGCAAGCCAACCTTCCAATTTCGTTTTGGGGGGATGCATTGTTGATTGTTGCCTACATCCTTAACCGTGTGCCTTCTAAGTTAGTTCCCACAACACCATATGAGTTATGGACTAGTGCAAAAGCCAATTTGGAGAACTTGCGGCCTTGGGGTTGTGCAGGTTTTGTTCACAGTAATTCCCATAAGTATAGGAAATTGGGCCTTAGAGCAAGTAAGAAAATCTTTATAAGATATTCAGAAAGCTCAAAGGGGTATGTAATGTATGGTGAACATTCTGATGGTGGAATGACTGAGATAGAGTCTCGTGATGTCAAATTCATTGAAGATGATTTTCCAAGCATTAGTGAAGCAAAACAAGATCTTCAACTTTATGAGCTGCAAGAACTTGAAGGTGTCATACCATTTTTGGGCGAGGGTGGAGAATCACAACTTCATCCTGAAATCGCCAAAGATAGTGGGAGTGATTTGGCTCCTAGTGGGAGCAAACTGCTAGATAGTGACACACAAGGATTCAAGTTATGTAGAAGTGAACATGGAACTATTCCCCGTCGTCTGAGGGGGAATCTTTTACATGTGATTCACTGGACCTTGATGAGTCTGCTTCCTATGAGGAAGCATTAGCTTCACCTGCTTCACATGAATGGATAGTTGCCATGATGGATGAGATGGATTCTATGGCAAAGAATCAAGTTTTGGAGTTGGTTGATCTTCCGCCTGGGCGCAAGACCATTGGAAACAAGTGGGTCTTAAAAATAAAGCGCAAGGTAGATGGATCAATTGACAAATATAAGGCTCATCTTGTGGCGAAAGGCTATACCCAAAGAGAAGGGATAGAGTTCTCCCCAGTAGTGAGATTTGTCTCTATTCGCCTTATTCTAGCTATTGTTTCACATTTGGATTTGGAACTCTTCCAAATGGATGTAAAGACTGCATTTCTCAATGGAGAACTAGATGAGGAGATCTATATGGATCAACCTATTGGCTTTGAGGTAAAGGAACAAGGGCGCAAAGTGTGCCGCCTTAAGCGTTCCATTTATGGCCTAAAGCAAGCGTCTAGACAATGGTATTTCAAATTTTACAAGGCTATTATTTTGATTGGTTTTGAAATGATGGAAGAAGACCATTGTGTGTATGTCAAACGATCAGGAAAGAGTTTACTTATCCTGACTTTGTATGTGGACGACATTTTGTTTGCTGGAAATGATATGGAGATGATTATCACCACCAAAAGGTGGTTGTCCTTTATTTTTGAAATGAAGGGCATGGGAGAGGCTAATTATGTGCTTGGAGTTAAGATCTTCAGGGATCACTCAAAGAAGCTTCTTGGTTTGTCTCAAGAAACTTACATAAAGATGATCTTAGAGCGATTCCGTATGCATAATTCCAAACCCATAGACACTCCAATTGAGAAGGGACATACATTAAGCCTTGAAGATTGCCCTAAATCAGAAAAGGAAAAGAGAGAAATGGCAAGAGTTCCCTATGCAAGTGCAGTTGGAAGTCTGATGTATGCTATGTTGTGCACTCGACCAGACATCTGTTTTGCTGCTGGTATGGTTAGTCATTATCAAAGTAATCCAGGACCTGTTCATTGGCAAGCAGTTAAGAGGATTTTTCGATACCTTCATGGGACATCAAATCTCATTCTTTGATATCAGGGTCGAGATTTGAGATTGAAAGGTTATTCTGATGCTGACTGGGCCAGTGATAGAGATGAGCACATGTCCACTACAGGTTATGCATTTCTACTTAGTGGTGCAGCTATCTCTTGGTGCAGTAAGAAACAGTCTTGCATTGCTTTATCCATAATGGAGTTTGAGTATGTTGCTTGTTCAGCAGTAGCACAAGAAGTTGTTTGGTTAAAGAGTTTTTTTCCAAAGCCTAAGGGTGACATCTCTTGCAGATGAAGCTGTAAAGATGTATTGTGATAGTATGGCAACCTTGGCTCATGCTAAAGATCCTAAGTATCATAGCAAAAGCAAACACATACAGACTCGTTATAACTACATTCGTCTTGCTATTACACAAGCAGAGGTGATCCTCCAACATATCTCCACTAGTAGGATGGTGGCTAATCCACTTACTAAAGCCATTGCTAGAGATGCTTTTCAAGCTCATGTTAGGAGTTTGGGACTTTGTAGGATTTGATATGTTTTTGGATACCTTATGGACATTTATGTTTATTCATACTTTATGCAATAATGATGTTATTCATTTTGATTCATCTTGTGATGTGATTGATATTGCATACTGAGCACACATTATTTGAGATTATGTCACCAGGCTTAAATCGATTTACTCACATAGACGATCACCCTAGCGCTTGGGTAGCAAGCAAGATGAGACATAGTGATCACTTTGTTTTTCTGTAAATCAAGTAAGTGATCATCTTGATGCTTAGAAAGGCGTGCAAGATAATATAATGAATGTCGCCTTAGCTAGGCTAAGATGAGACTTATGGGAGTCGCACTTGAAGTGTATCCACAACTTCATGAAGCCTGAATAAAGCCAAATGTGAGATCTTGGACAGGAACTTGATGTGTGATTGTGCTGAGAAACTCAGGTTGGTTGCCTTTATGGCAATTGGACTAAGATTTGTATGGTGTTTGAGTGTGACAAGCCCAGTTGAGTGGGAGCTCCACCGTAGCATACAAATTATACTGTATGTGCTATAGCCGACCAATTAAAGGAGTGATTGGATAGATCCCTACTCCGCCACTATGTGAGCCCTAGTCGACCATTATATGGTCCATTCTGTACCCTTTTTTCAACCTAGAACTATGTCATGAAGTGAATGTTTGATGTCGGTACTTTAGCATGTCATCTTAGGGCCATGATATATACGGTCTCGCGGAGCATGTCTAGGAAAGCGGTCAAGTGTGAATCAATTGACATGAGTGTCTAGGGAAGATTATTTAGAACACACCATTTATTTTATGGTTCATAGCCCGAGTGATTATGAGGAGTTTGTTTTTCAACATAATCGTGAGCATATTATATGGTATAGGATCAAGTGTTGTTTTGAGTTTTGAACTCATAAGGGATTAAAGAAACTTGATCAGGTGTGATCAAATAATCTGGGGCATAGATGAGATATTATGAGTGATGTACTATGTTAGTTTTGATGGTGACTTAATATAGTACTCCTACCCTACACCTTCTCGTTAGGCCACACACTCCATTTTTTTGTATAAAGAGAGGATTGGACAAGAGATTGAGAGGAGCCAATTCTGACTATAGTACCTAGTGTGGACGAGTGGGAGATGTTAGAAATTGGGCTGGTTTTGACCTAACCCATAAACCATGGCCCATGGATCGTCCACATGGATTATTTGATAAGTAAGTTTAAATTTAAACTTAATAAATATTGATATGAGTTATCAATATCAGTAGTGGAGTAATTTAAATTTAACAGATGAGATCTTTTAGGGATTACATATATCTGATAGTAAGTGAATATCTACTAGTATTTAAAATACTCCTACATCAGTCAGATTAATGAGAGATACAGTGTGAACATACGTAAAGTTTTTGAGTGCTCTCTCAAAATAAGCCATCTCTCTGGGACACCATCTACTATTCCCTAGAATTTGGAGCGTGGAAATTAGGAGAGACTCTAGTAGCCTCTCCTGCAACTTGGAGGTGTTCCACAAACGAGATCGTGAGGAGTTCGTAAAACAAGCAAAGAACAAGATCCGGGAATTTGGTGATCTATTCCACCAAAGGTATGTGTCTATATGACCTCTAGTAACGTATATAATTTTTTTTCAACAATCTACAACTATCAGACAACGCTTATTACTTGAGAAATTTAGTAGCTTCAATTTCAGCTCTTCATAAGATAAATTTTCATCCAAGAACTCCCAGTCCCATGTAAGCTGTGTCAAGATGTCTATTAAAAATTCTTTAGATTTAAAATCTTCAGACAAATTGACCCAAGCACGGCTGTCGAAATGACGCTTAACCTCTGTCGCGTTATAAACTGTTTTTGTCAGAAATGTCTTTCTAGAGCCTGGCGTGCTAGTTACTGCGATGATATTAGGCATCTCTCTGTCACATAGTAGCTTTACTACTTCATCTACTTTATCGTTGAGACCAACAAAGTCTGAATCATCTGGTACTGGATAATGTAAATTTCTTGGCTGAAGAGGAGAATTGGTGGTACCTGTTGTTGGTCCCATATTTTCTAGTTCCATGAAGAGTTTGGCAGTAATATTCTTGAACTTTTCGCTCATTAGACCAATTTGATCCTGCTGAGGTCTCAAGCAAATGAGAGGAGACATGATCTTAAGAGAATCGTTCCTTCGCTGCAGCTCTGTTTCCCCAACAAGGTTGTCGATGACATCTTCTAAATCATGTAGCCCTCTCAGAAACCCTCTAAAGAACTCATAAATGATATCTAAGTTAGTTTTCTCTATGTCTCTTAGCCTTGTGCTTATCATTTCTAGTTGATCTATAGCCTCCCTGACTGGTACTTTTGATTCATAGTAGAGTAGATTCCGTAATTTATGCAACAGAAGCTGAGTTGTCGCATAGACAATTATGAATTCTCCTTCTCCATCCATTACTCTTCTTAATTTTTCCATCGCCTCTCAAGCAAAGGTCCAGAAATTAGTGTCCTTAAAGGATGTGGTGAAAATGCAGTGTCTTCATCTGCAAAAGAATACAACAAATCCGTCTTTCAAATTAATCAAAAGGAAGTACTTTCAATGCTATTTAAAAAAAAAAAATTTGGTGTGAGGTAATGGGGTGACGGTGTATGATCAAGCATCCTAATTTCTGCTTGGGATGATTTAATGGCATGGGGAGAAACTGATTTAAAAGGAAGGGCTGTAGTATCGAAAATCTGATAATCATATATGGTTACATCCAAATGCCTTGGTTCATAATAGAAAATAAATCCTATAAGGATTGAGTGTAAATCCGTGTGTTTACACCCACCAATCAAATGAAGTCACATCAAAATTTTTTAAATACAAGAATAGAGAGTCATCAATTTTGAAACAATATATTCTGAAAAATATGTTATCAAAAAATATATATATATATATATATATATTCTGAAAAATAAAAACGACATCTCCCAATAAAAACAAAACCAAAGAGAGGCCATTTCAGTCCTACTCACTACTTCGTGGAGGAGGTCATCACCGTTGGCGGATTTGGAATTTGGCTCGCAAGAAGAAGCATGTCCTCATCTTTATTTTCTTTTTCTTTCTTTTTTTTTTTTTTAAATGTTTGTATTGATTGTGGTACAAACAAAAACAAGGATAATCGCTACATCTATATCTCTACTTGATCTATACTATGTTAGTGAAAATTTTTGATGTAGCACTCATTTATTGGAGGGTTTTACATAGGTACTTTTACACCACATTCTTATCAATTTGCACACTCTTCATCAAATGCAAACCTATTCTAACTTCTAAGCAAGGAATGTACAAACTAAAGAACAAGGTGGAGTCAAGGGGATCTTTTAAAAATAGAGTCATTTGTAGCGTATGGAATATGAGTTTTCAATCTCTGGTTAAGACCAACACCAGTGAATGGATGGTGTTTTTTGTTTTTCTTGATAGCTGATAGTTCAACACTGGTCATTTGTACATATTCCTTATTCTGAAATAATATTTTCATTCTTAATGAATTAAAAAATTAAGAAGAAGAAGAGGATAGACAAGAGACTGACTTACAGGATTAGGTAGATTCAGTGGACATTGGACATAGATTTTGCGGAGAAACCAGATGCGTGGTGATAAGGCAGAGAATTGCTTAAAAAATTAGGTATGTTTGGTAACTGTTTTTTTTTTTCCTTTATTTTCTGTTTTTAAAAGCAACTAGCTGAATTCCCGCACGATGTGCGGTGCAACTTATTATTAGTTTTCTCCAATATTTCAATAAGTTTTACCAAGAATCTTGTAGCTTCCAATAGAAACATTCATGATTTAAATCCCCCAATTATCGATGTATAAAAAATTTCAATAAATTTCCTTGTAAAAATTGTAATATTTAGTTATTTTATAGAGAAAATAGAAAGACACTAAGATTGCATGATATAGTGGTTAATATTGATAAGCATGTTTCATGCCTACTAAAAAAATGCATATATCATTCAAATTTTTTTATTTTTTTTATTTTACATTCTTGATTGTGTATTACTAATTTTTCCCCATTTTTGTTGGAGCTTCAATTGTTGCATGATATAGTGTTTCAATTGTTTCTCACATTAAAAAAAAAAAATTATACTATAGCAAAATAAATATATTTATTCTAACACACACACACACACACACACATATCTCATGTGACTGAAAGGAGTTAGAAAATTTAAAGGATTAAGATTAATTTTAGTTAATTCACAAATATTTAATTTTTTACGACTTTTGTGTTAATTGTTGTTAAAGCAACTAAACATAAGAAAGAATGTCATATTCTAAATTTATTATTATTATTCAAACTAAAAATTATCTCTTATATAGAGTTTATAAAAATAATCATATAAATTCATTTAATATAAATAATTAATGCACAACTATAGATAATCAATATATGCATTTACTCTAATGGTTAATTCAATGAACTAATATTTTGATATAAATGCAAACTTTGTTGATTTAGAAACCTAAATAAAGAAAACTTTAAGGAATGCGCCACATGGTAGAACCTCATGCTTTCCCGTATGAGGTTTCTACTTTTATATATATATATATATATATTTTTTTTTTTTTTTGAGACTAAAAACCTTGTTTGGGATTCCAAAATAGACTGAAAACAAAAACTGTTCTAAAAACCCAATTTGTGAAGAAAACTAAAAATATGCAAAATGTTGTTTTCAGTTTTTAATTTTCAAAAGTTAATGAAAACAAGTGTTTAATTTAATGAATCTATCTCATTTAATGAGTTAGCATTAGAGTTCAAATCCTAATAACAACATATTTTAGTATTTCTATTTTTTTCTTCAAAAAACTATCTTTTTAATTTCAACTAACCAAACATGTTTTTGATTTCAAAAATATAAGAAAATTGTTTTTTCTTTATATTCACAAAAACAAGTTTTTGAAAATAGAAAACAAAAACTGTTATCAAACATAACTAGCTTTTAGCAACTTAAAAAATCACTTTATTAATTTTACCACTTTATTTTACAATACACTTGATATCAAATGTTCTATTTTAACATCCAACATATTAAAAAAAAAAATACAATTTCTACATACAAACACCTGCAAACATCTTTCCACAACCTTGAAACACCCACAATTAGTCATACTCATGGCCAAACACTTACCCATAACCTTAGAACACTCATACCCACGGCCAAACACATATATTTCACATCAAGACACTAACAACTCTCCCACATAAAATTACTTTGAAAACCCATAAACATTCTAGTCAAATACAATCCTCATACACCCTTTCATCTTCAACCTCAAGCCAAAAGCCCAAATCCACAACAAACATGGCAATCGAAACCCAAACACAACCCTAGACCACCAACGTGACCATCACACTATAGCAATTCTGCAAATTTACACCATTATAACTTGAATGATATGGATGATTTGGGAGCTTGGATGTGTAAAATTAATAAATTTTTCTATTTTACATTGTCTAATGCAAATACCCTTAATGACAATCTTAGAAAAAATTTATAGAACTGGAAATTTTCTTTGTTTACTCATTATTGTACCTTGTTAGAGCATTAGCATTAGTGGTGCTAAAAACTATATTGCTATTTTTAGCACCACCAAATCACCAATACTAAAAAGCATATTGCAATGGTCAAGGAAAAGCCACACAAAAAAAAAAAAAAAAAAAAAAAAAAAAAAAAAAAACTGTTGAGCTACAGTGCATAGCCAAAGATGGTTGTGCATTGAAGCTAAGATGGTAAAAAAATTATTTTATTAAAAGTTATATTATTTTATTGTGTTGGTGGTGGTGGTTATTGTTTATTGTAGTAGATATATTATTTTATTATGTTGTTTATATTATTTTATTTTGTTGAATGCTAAAATAAAACCACTGATGTTGGTGTTTTGTAAAATGAAGCAGTAAAATAAATTAATTTTTTTTTGGTAGTGCCAAATTGCTAAATTTTTAGTACCATTAATACTAATACTCTTAGTTGGGTCCAATTGTCAATTCGACACAACAAAGTAAGGGAAATTATTACTACTTTACCTTGTTAGTTGTGTCTTGCCTTCTTGACAGATACTGCACTTAAATTTTAATGGCTATTCAATCAATCAAAATTCAAAAATGAATAGTTTGATGTAGTTATCTATGTTATTAATGTTGGAATATTTAAACAAAAGTCATAATTTTGATTAAATGGTCATTCAAGTGAAATGATGAAGTGGAATGCTCACGACACAACTTTGTGTATAATTTTGTGCCACAACTTGATAGGTGACGAGTTGTGAGTGGTGAAAGTGTCCCCACATCACACTTCCACCACTCACAACTCGCCACGTGGCAAATTGTGGCACAAAGTTGTGTCACAAAGTTGTGCATAAAGTTGTGTCCTGAGCATTACTCACGATGAAATAGGCCATTTTATAGTGATACTTTGGATTAAGTAATGTATTTGAACTTGGTGAGAGAGTGTAATTATGTGTATGTGTTTAGCCGTTAGTTTGTTTCTTAAAAAAAAAAAAAGTGAAATGATTGAATGATTTTATATATTTAAAATTCAATCAATATAATAATGTCTCTAATAATAACATCGATAAAATGGGCCATCCTATCATGTCAGTGGGTCACCCTGCTAATCTTTGGCCCAATACCTCGTTCCTCTCCCGTCTGTGTGGCTTTGTCCACCGTCCACCCCTTTATCCTTTCCTCTTCTCTCTTGTCTGGCGCTGGCCCTCCATTAATTTTCCCTTTTGAGCTTTGAGTCTCTACGAATCTCAATCATGGATGTAGTTGGATTAGAAACGTGATATGATAGGTTTACATCCAAAACATTATTTACACTCACATTGTCTATATTGTAAAATATGGATAATTGTGTAAAAGTGAAAATTTTTGGTCCGAGAAGGACTGTGTGTGGGTTTGATTGAACAGGTAAATGGAAAAGTTTTCAACAAATTTTACATTAGCGAATTCAATCGGGTCTTATCAGTTTTGAAAAACTCAACTCTCCATCATCTAATCCATTTTTTAGTTGAACTCACCTATTTCGCTTGAAAATTATTATCATATTTATGTGAGATAATGCGATGCGGAATAGGTCGTAGGTTTTGAGCGAATTGAGTAGAATGATGCACAGACCTACAGTCGAGAATATGTAACAATAATTACCTTTTAGATATTGACTCATGATTATTCCGTTTATTTTGATGGAAAACCTTATACGAAGATTGCTTTTTTTAAGTTTCTTTATATTTGATAGTCTTAGAAAAATTTTGTGAAGAACAACTCTATTTCATGCCAAGATAAATAAGAGAAGATAAAAGATAATTTTCCAACTCATTTTATGATCTCTATCAAACATAGGAAAAAAAGATTGTTTTTGTTAGGTTCTAAATATTTAGAATTAAATGTTTAGGAACTAAATTTGTGTATGTTGGCAAACCGAGTACAAAAACTAGTCTAGTATAAGATCTTAGTGTCTTTGAAGAAGTTTAGACATTACTCAAGATGATAAAAATTAAGATTCAAGAATATTCAAACTGTAGAAAGAAAAATTCAGAAACTGCTAAAGCTCGACTGATCGAGAGACAGCTTTGACCAATCGAAATGCTACAAAAAGAAGAATTGTGAATCTGCCTAGCTCGACCAATCAAGAGAGAGCTTTGACTGATCGAGACACATATTTTGCATATTTTAAATCAAACCCAAAAGCTTGCGAAATGTTTAGGGTTTGAGTTCAACACTGCTAGGTATCAAAGGGAAACTCTACTACACATTTTTCAAGTCTTGTGAGTTACTCCTATGAGATTTGTGAGGTTTTGTAACCTTCTAACTCAACAAGCATTTACCAAAAAAAAAAAGATCCAAGCACAAGTACCGGTGGAGATAAGTTACTGCAACAAGATCAACTACGACTGATAATCTAAACTTTGAGTGGAGATCTCAAAGTCACAAACTGGAGTGTTTGTGTGCAACAAATTCATAATAGAAGTGTCTGTGGATTTGGAGCTGTGACTGGTCACATGAGTAAGTACTGCAAAAGGTAGCTTTAGATTTAGGGTTAAATCTATTGTAAAAACTTCCATTCTATTAGTGAATTGTTGCCTTGTGGATTGTTTAGATTAAATCCTCCCCATGTTTTTTACCTTGGAACTGGACAGTTTCATTGGTTTTCCTAGGTCATCATATTGTTGTGTTCTTTACTTTTTCGCTACTTATGATGTGATCGATGTGTGTTTAACCTAGATCTAATTAATAAACCTAAGCAACAACTTGGTTAATATATTAGGTTAAACAAACTGAGTTTTTCAAGGGTTTAAACTTTAACAAGTGGTATTACAGTGGGTTAGCTCTTGATTAGGTAGTCTTACCTAGAGTTGATCCTTGGCCCCTGCTGTCATGGATTGTGGTCACTCTCTGGTGACCCCTCCCTACTTTGATGGAAATAGGCCTGTCCACGAGTCAAGTTGGGTCGGTTTTGGACCTAGCCCAGACCTGACCTGCCAGCGTTAGGTGGAAGGACCTGAAATCAACCACCAATGTCAATCAGTCGAGTTGGTTTCGAGTTCAGGTGGTGCTTAGGTCGGTTTGGTCAGTGAAGAAAGTTGCCAAAGCCTACAAATGTCACTAGAATCTGCAAAAAAAAAAAAAAGAAAAAAAAAAAGAGAAAAGATGAAGGTGTCGAAATTTGCAAAAACTCACTAGATCTGCATCGAAATCACCAAAATCTACATCGAAATCGTCAAAATCTGTTGGGATTTGGCCGGATTTGGCTAAATCTCACCAGATATGGTTGAGATCTCATTGGATCTCCTCGAATCTAAACTTGATCTTGTCGGAGTTGGTCAGATTTCATATATAACATTGGTCGAGTTAGGTGGCTCAAGTTTTGGAGAAGAAAACTGGCCACTCGACCCACCAACAACGGTTCTTGGGCACGAAAACCTACCACCGATCAATGGGAGCATCGTATCAGGCTAAAATTGGGTGGGGATTGGGCGGTTTGGTCGGTCCAGCGGGTGTGGGTCGGGTTTGGGCACCCCTAGAAAGGAATAACTATGCATACTAGAAGGTGAGGATGAAAGCCTTCTTGAAATCTTTGGATGAGAGAGTTTGATTGTTTATGGAAGCTAGTTGGGAAAGACCTGCCACTCCTGTGGCTCAATGGACTGACGCTCAAAAGGAAGTAGCTAGCTTTAATAGTAAGTCTATGAATGCAATATTCAATACTGTTTCAATAGAAGAATTCAAAAGGATTTCTAAAATAGAGATAGAACACACTACTTGGAATATCCTACAAACTATGCATGAAGGAACAAAAGTGGTAAAAATCAATAAACTGCAACAGTTGACTTTTATGTTTGACAGCATTAGAATGGCATATGATAAGACTTTTGATGAGTTTTTTGCCAAACTCAATGACATAGTAAACTCTTTTTTTAATTTGGGTGAAATTTATGAGGAACCTAAGATAGTTAGGAAAATCTTAAGATCCTTGACTAAAAACTTTAGGCCCAAAGTCACTGCCATAATAGAGAGCAAGGATGTGGACACAATTCCTGTACATGAACTTGTAGGATCCCTTCAATCTTATAAGTCTGACCTACCCAAGACTAACAAGTCCAAGTCTATGGCCTTGAAATTTGTAGATGATGTTGATGAAGGTGTGTTTGATGATGAGATGACATCCATAGAGATTGCATATCTTGCCAAACATTTTAGAAACTTTTTGAAGAATAATAATAGAAGGGCAAGAAACCAAAATTTCGCTGACCCTAAGAATGTGAAGAAGAATGAACAACCTAAAAATGATTCTTCAGAAAAACCTAATTCTAGTAAAGATAAGGTTGGTCAATCTTCTTGCAACTCCTTAGGCCAACAATGTTTGGGATATCAAAAGTATGGACATGTAAGATCTGAATGTCCCACATACTTAAGGTCAAAGGGTAAAGCTATGGCTGTTACTTTTAGTGATGATGAAGAGTCTGGTCACGAGTTTGATAGTGATCAAGAAGGAAATTTCATGGCTTTCATTGCTACTGCTGTAGTTTGTGAATCTGAAATTGTTGATGAGAACCTTTTTGTGAATCTAATTCTAAACTTGGTAACATGTTGAGTGTTCAAAAATCTTCATCTGATAAGACTGGGTTAGGTTATGTTAAGGGTGGTTCTTCCTCCATGGTGACTCCTACCAAGTTTGTTCCTCTTGTGTCTATGCCTAAATCGGTAGTAAAGGTGTAGACACTCAATTTCACACCTATAATTTAACCTTGGGAGATGACCAAAATAATCATTCTAAGTACCCAAAAATGATGATTACATTTCATGCATTAAGTCATTCATCACAAAGTATAAAATGATCTTGAGATTCTAACAACCGTGACGATATGCTTGGTTTCTAAATCAGACTGTTGGATTGAAAGATATCACAAGATCAAGTTTTCATGGTCTGCATGCATTCATTTGGGTGAAACTGATCACAAGTGATTAAATGAAATTAATTTTGATTGGCCAATGAATAAAATGAATTTCTATGATTGGTAGTTTATCTTGATTAAAATAAGTTTGGTTGTATGGGAATAAAAGAAAAAAAATCTGATAATGTTTAAATTGAACTGATAATTAAGTTTCAGGGTAATTATCTTTGAGATAATTATTTTAAAAGATTTAATTATCAAGTTAAGGTGAATTCTGTCAGGAATATAGTCCAAGACATGTCCAAGTACAATTCCCAACTCAAAAAAACGCCCTAAAAGAGTCCAAAACGTGCAAGAAGGCAAAGTTGGCGAAACTATTAAGAGTGAAAATCGGCACTTCAAAAGTGTCGATTCGTAGTTGAAAAGTGCCAATCGGCACTTCAACAGTGCCGATCGGCACTTCAACATTGCCGATTGGCACAAATACTGAAATTGACCCATTTACGTTTTGTTTAGGTTAAAATTCACAAGATTCGATTTTTTAAGGACAAGGTTTGACCCAACTCGTGTCTTTTGACTTCCAAAGCAACCCTAGCTTATTTTTTAAGCAATACACCTCTATAAATAGAGGAAAAAAATCCAAAATTCAGCACCCTCTCCTCTTAACATTAAAGAAATTCTGGAAACTTTGCTTAGGATTTTCTTTTCTGTTAAGCGACCATACTTTAGATCTTAGAGAGATCCATTCTCTCTGACCTCTAAAGTAATCCCTTATTGTAGAATCCATTCTTGCAAGTAATTTTTATCTTGTTTCTCATAATTATATTTTTTTTTCTTATGTCTCTTTGATAAACATGTATTTCTCTCTTTCATTTGTTTATATCATCATGTTCATAATATGTTTATTGCATGCTTTTCCTTTTAAAAAATTCACATGATTAATTTGGTTTTTAATGTGTTGATCAATTAACATGCACAGATCTAGGGTTAAATCTCCTTAGATTTGCAAGAAAATCCATCACAAGAAACATTCTTTCATTCTTTTCTATCTATAAAAACCAGATCTGAATTTTTATTCCAAAATTCATTCTTTTCTATCTGTAAAAAACAAGTTCTGTATTTTTCATATAAAAACCTGATCTGAATTTTACATACAAAAACCAGATCTATATTTTTCATTGAAAAACCAGATCTTCATTTTCATTATAAAAAAAAATTGTTCTTTTATATGTATATAAAAATAAAAATAAAAACTAGATCTTAATTTTATTCAAAATTCATTCTTTCTCATCATGGAAAATCATATCTAAATTTTTAATCAAAAATTTCATTAAACTTTTACAAGGTTGTAGATCTAGGATTCTCAAATAGCATTTTAACCCTAGATCTAGAATTTGCCATGGCATTTGTTGCATCTCGCTAACATTTTGCATATGGGTACTTACTGATTGTTCAGAGTCTAGAAGACCTGACTTTGTCTGGGTAGGATGAGTGCCTAACATCTTCCCATCCTGTAACCTAGTCCCCAAGTCTAGATCTTAGGTTTGTAGAGTAGTGTTTTATCATCTTTTGGTAGATTGTATTTAGGAATGTAGCTTTGTATTTTTTATTTAGATTGTATTTAGGACCAAAGTATTGTAATTTTCTTCTACCAAATTGTATTTATATATTCAATCAATGAAACTTGAGGTTATTCAAATATGTAATTTTGCCTTTTATTGTAATAAAAAAAAATAAGTGGCGACTCCACAAAATTCCCAAAAGAGAGGTGTCAATACTATTTCTTTTTGAGGGTCAAGTCTAGTCTCTCACAATAGTGACTCCGCTGGGGATGTTGAGGGCTAAGCATTATATTAGACTTAAGGTGATTAATTAAGTACCCCTGTTTGTTTTGTATGATACTGTATGAAATATTGTATGAGATGCCATGTTGTTTGTTTATAGCTTTTTTTAACTGTCATTGTGCATGCCATGAAACAACAAATTATGCATGAACCCATTTCAAAAATCTAGTAGTAGCAACCATGGATCACCGGTCTTCCTTAAATTCGGGTACTTAGTGGTGAACTCACCAACTCATAGCCCAAAGTCACTTGATCATTTCTTGTTGATTGTAAAGGACAAACCATGCTGTTTGGAAAATAAAGGCCATTGGAAACCCTAAGTGTGCGTATGTATAAACGCGTATGTATACGCACACTCAAGCCATGTGTATGCATGCTTAGGGCATGCGCACTCATACCCCAGTATGCATACACAACTAGGGTTCCAGAAAACTATGTAAGGAAAGCTCTTCACACATAAATCTGTATTGAACGAATCCCACATCATCTGGAAGCCGCCCCACACCCCTATTTTACCATTATATAAAACCATAAAAGGCTCTTTTTCATAGGGAGGTGAATATACACAAGAGCCACTAGAAAATAGTGAATCAAAGAGGGATTTTTTCATAATTCATCCTCAAGTCAAATTTTACTTGGTTGGAATTTGTTTCAGTTTTGGCCTTTGATTTCTAAAATTTACTAATCTTCTGGTTTGTTGTTAACTAGATTGATTGAAGTGAACGGTCAAAATCAAGCTCTAGGAGGGTTCTTATGTTAAGGTAAAGGTTCTAACTTTGGCTCTTCACTTTTCTTGTTTTGTTGTTTATTTGTATGTTTATGTGTTTTTAAAATGTTTGTTTAGTTTAGGTTTACTCTGAGTTTGTATTATAAGTATGATAGGTAGTTAGATTTCCTTTTTTTTATTTGTTTTCTGTTTTGAGTTGTTGGGGTAGGGTTCTGGGCATGTATGCGTGCATGCTCTTTGTATGCATGTGCATGCTATTTGCATGCGTACGCATACTGGAAGTATGTTGGAATGCACGTGCATTCCCAATGTATGCGCATGCATACCCTATGTATTAGCATGCACACTCATGCCTAGAAACCCTAATCCATTTCTGTTTGCTTTTCTTTGCCTTCTTTTACATGTTTAGCCTCTGTTTAACATTGTTTTTCATATCTTTGAGTATCTGTTCTTCTACTTTGTTTTGTTTTGTTCGTTTTATCCTTTTAAAGTTTATTAGGGTTTAGATTGTGTGAATACCATGAACATGCATTGATGCATAGGTGTTGTGATGCAGTGAGGTAAGTGAGGTAAGTCATGCATAGATCACATGAACATGCATTCTAGACTTGAATACGAGATGTTTAATATGTTTGGTTGAATACCATGAGCTTCGATGCTTGGTTGCTTAGATATGCTTATTTGAATCTGCTTCGTGATGTTTTTGCCTTTGGTGATGTATGCTTAGTGCCATGTTAGATGAATGTTAGGTTTGAGGGATGATATGCCATGTTTGGATGCTGTAGATGCATGTTAGAGTGTGTGTGAGTTTAGAATAACATGTTAAATAAGCCTTCAATGAGAGTAAAACTTGGAACACAATGAATGGAGGCCGACCCATGGGTCGGGTGGGGTTGGGTGCCAAACACCTTCCCATCCCCATACCTAAACTCCGGACATGTGCTCTGGTAAAGATCAATCCTTCCACAAGGGCATTATATATATGGTTCCTAGACCTAATCTAGGTGGCAACTCCATTTACACCCTCCACCATGGTCTACCCTAGGCCAAGGCGTAATTTTCACGGTTCCTATAGGGGGAAATCCCTAGGTGCACTCTTAGAAGGCTTTTGCGCCCACAGTGGTGACTCCACTGGGAATAGAGAGTTTAACTCTAATGTGTTCCATATCTTAACCTTGATAAAGGCTTTTTTTTTTAATATTGTTTTGCACACACTTTAACTTGGTTCTTTTGTCCCTTTGCCATGGTTGGTGATGAGTGCTTAAGTGGAGGCTTCATTTGGGCCAAGACTTTCCGAAGTTCATCCCACCAACTCACAATCTCTGCCATTACCTATGATAGGCTTTGAGTACATTAACGGTTTGCCACCAATCCATTACAGTCCATTTAGGCCCAGGGTTGGAATCATGGCTCACCTAGTTGTGAGTTACCTATTGATCTATCCCTTTAGCTTTAAGGAGCTTACCCACACATAGAGAGATCTTAGATCCTATCAAAGAGGATACCTTTCATATCTCTTGTTTGTTCAACCATATATCTTGTGTTCACCTAACTCTAAAGGAAAAGATGTAAAATTGAAAGGATGACTCAAAAGTTATGGTATACCCTAAGACACTGGGATGAAAAGAAAAGAAGTTCTCACACATAAGAGGCTTGTCCCAAAATCCAAAGGTATATCTTAACTTGAAAGATTCAGAGGACTATAGCCTATTCGCTATCGTAAGCCCAAAATCAAAGGCTTCTTGAAAATGAAAGTCTTTGGCCTAGGTAACAAATATTCTATGGACCTAGCATCCAAGATCCTACAAAGTCAATATGAATCTCCCTAATCTTGGGCCTCCTTGTTGCATGTAAAGGCTTAAAATGATGAGAGATTCATGGGCCTTGAGAGGAAGGCCGTGGTGTATTCTAGCTAAAAGGCTACTTCCAAAAAAAAAAAGATTGACAATGAATAGAAAAATAAAAAGAGAGAAGAGCCTAAAAGTGATGAATACACTATGGCCCATATTTGAGACAAAGAGTTGAAAATCTCTAAGTAAATTCTAATGAAGCCATAAGTGTAAGATGAGAGCTTTGTTGTAAATGGACCAAGCCCTTATGAAACAAGGGGCAAGGCTCATGAGAGGGAAGGAAGTGACTTTGTAATTAAGCCTTCATTAGAATGGACTTAAAGACTTTCTAAGAACATTTGAATGAAAGTTTTTTTTGAGGGCATGTGTTCACTTTTCAAAATGGTTTCTTGTAGATCTTCCATGTACCATGATGTCTGGCTACACACCATAAGAGGATGCTGATCATGTTATGATTGAAAGAGTCATTCGTATGCTTTTCCCAATGCTGAAAAGTATCCCAGGACCTTGGACCTTCACAAGGATTAATTTCAATGACTTTTCCAAAGTAGGAAGTGTGAGATCTTGGGAAGATCAAGATTGGTAAGATTGGACCTCAACAGTGGGGACAACCTAATATGTTCCTGCTTTCGTTTTGATTGAACGGGATTCCACCTCACCTCCCAATGAAGGAAGATACTTTGTTTTGGCCAAAAGTGAAGAGGAGGAAGAAGAAGAAGATGATGAGGAGATTGGTCACATGAAGCATTGGACCGAGAGTGAGCATGATTAATCCGTTAGAGGAGAAGATTATACCTTTTCCGACTAAGAGGGTGCCTTGTGGGATATAGCTAAAGCCATACGCGTGTGGGGTCCTTTGGAGTACAAAAGGATTGGTCCGTGGAGCTAAAGACTTTGTTTGAGGAGGAAAGCAAGGAAGAAGCCAACAACGCCTAAAGGGAAGAGAGATAGAATAAAAAGCCATATTCAAAAAGGCAGCACATTATGCAATGTTCCATTATTGTCTACTATGAGCTATTTTACAGTTATAAATACAGTAGTCATAAACAATAGAAGAAACACAATTTGGGTACCTGCTTGGGATGCATAGAATCTAAAAGCTGACGGTACCAAACCAGACTAATTTCGGCGGGGATATTCTTCGTGCTCACGACCCACACTGTCCTACAATTAAGAAAAATGGAGTCAATACTTGGAATTGAGAATTTGAAGTAATCAACAACCACTATTAATTATGGGCAATCATAAATTTAACATTATATACCACTAAGTTTATACCAATAAATGATTATCTAAACATATGATTAGTGGTGGAGCTAGAAATTAATAACACTTGTATTATACATCAATCATAACATATGACCTCAGTGATTGTAAAACGATATATAAAAATAAATAAAAATCCTATTAATTTTCAAATTTTGAGGAATATCAAGGTTAAAATTTTATTTTCTATGTCTAACAATGTGTCATGTCGTTTAAAATTATGGATCTATTTCCAATAGAGAGAATCGGTCAAGGAAGAGACTTACTTAATGGACAGTGGAGAAGGTGCAAATGGTGGGCCATATGCATCATCTAGTGGGAGGTCCATCCTTGGGCACAAAAAAGGGAATCTGACCCATGCCTAATACTGAACCAGTAGCAAGGCCCCACCAATCTGACTGGCACCTCTGTTGGTTGCCCTGCATAACTCTCTGTACAACCATGCAAGGCAAGTGCTCACCCATCTGTACTGAGGTGGATTGCGAAGGTCCCTCAACATTTGCAACCACATCGTATGCACCCTATCGTCAGACTTGTCGGCGAAAATTATGTCTGCCAGGAGTGCTAGAATATAACACCGTGCATATTGATGCACAACCACCTCTGCTGCACCATTGGGCAACCCTTGGTCAATTTTTTTCTAGTAGCTTGGTAATTAGGATCCTTTGTCCTTTAAGCACCACACCATCAGTAGCAATTCCAAGCATACTCTGACATTCAGTAGCCCATGTCAAGTCAGTTGTTCCAACAATTGCCTCACCATCGATTGGAATCCCCAAAAGAACCTCCATATCTTGTAATGTGATTGTTGTCTCACCATGTGGAAGGTGGAAGGTGTGGGTTTCAGGCCGCCATCACTCAACGAAGGCCGTTATCAAGTTATGACCAATCTCTCTACATGGGGTCCTATACAGCCCCTCTAATCCAACTCTCTTGACAATGTCGAGGACGCGATCATCCACCACTATCTGGCGTCGTTTTCGAAACTCGTCATTATGACCGCGGCATGTCAGTGCCCCCAGATCTTGCACATGATAGAACCATGGTGATGAGATGCAATATGCCATAACCTTTGTATATATGATTGTAGCTATTGATCCCAAAAAACAAAAATAAAGCAGTTATCAAGGGAAATTAAAATATCATCCCCAAAAAAAAAAAAAAAAAAGCAACAACGGGAGAAAAATAAAAGGATACAATGCACTTGATACATTTGTTTTTAGCCGTTTATCCTGCTACTTATGCCATGCATGCTAGTGTAAACATTGCCATAATAGCAATCAAACCCATTACCCACCATGTTTACAACGAATACATACATCAAAATTTGATTCTCTCTGGCTCTCACAATTCAATTTGGTTATCTTAGTCCAATGCTAAAAGACTGAAACAGTCAAACCTCTCTAAATCTTATCAATGGTAATATCTTTAATTATCTAAGTGTAACCTTTATGTAAGGGTGTGCAACAGTCAACCAATCTAACTTAACCCAACTAATGGGCATGACTATGCATTCAAAGCTAGTAATACCATTGACAAACTTAGAATTTTAGAAATGAGAAGAAAAAAAAAACAACATAATGTAAAAGGATAAGAAGAGAATATTCATCAGGTGGTCGGTTTTAATTTTACCTTGCCTTCCCAAACAGCGCACGATCGATGTTCTTTTAGAAACCTTAACACCGAATCCTCAATGGGACCAGGACCGAACTCATCACGGATCTGAGCAGGAACAGCAGCCATACTGCACGAAGTTTAGGGAGTCAAGAGTAATATAAGCACATGTTGAAGAAAAATTGGTAAGGATCTCAATGTATAGCCTAATTTCTTGCATAAACGATAAGTATGACAATCAACCACAGGGAATAAAGATAAATATAAAAAACTCAATATGCTGCCAAAAACTCAGTATGAGCTAATTAATTGCCTTCTACATTTCTCCATTTTCATTCAAATGTGTTCTGAGGAGTTAGAGTAATGCTCTGACAACTGACCTACAATTGCAACTACCACCACCAAACCCCACGACCCACAACTAGCCACCTTTCTTTCTCTATTCCACACCACCACTGCAACTACCACCAGCACAAAACCCATAACCAACATCAACCGACCTACAAAACCCACAAACCAAGTGACCCACAGCCCACAACCTCCAGGCCACCACAGCCACGCCACCACCCAAAACCTAGTAGCAACCCATAAAATCTCAACCCACCACGAAGTCAACCACCAATTCAAGTTTTAAACCCACAACCACCCAAAATCAACCACAAAATCACACCTAAACCACCAGCCACCACCCCGAACAGAACCCAGCCACCACTGAAACCCAGCCACCAAAACAACCATCACTAAAACCCACATCAAACAGACCCAACAAGCACTAAAACCCACCACCAATAATAGGAAGACTATCACCATATGCAAACATATAGTTCTGTTCACTGTTTGTGTGGCAAAATCTATCAAGTACAATGCATGCCAATAGAAAATCATCCATTACCAATAAACCCAGAAAAAAGAAATAATCAAAGCAAACCCATATATCTATCAGTTGCAAGGAATAGAGAGAGAGTCCTTACTTTTGTGATAGACTACTAGTGGAGCCAACCAAAATCAGTGTCTAAGGGAGAAAGGCTAAGCGAGGCGGAGACTGAGCGACGGGAGTGAGAGGCAGCAACGACGACGGAGCGAGAGGGGGGGATGGCGATGGAGCGAGAGGGAATGAGACTGAGAGTTAGAGGGAATGAGACTGAGAGCGACGGCGACGGGGCGAGAGGGAATGAGATTGAGAGCTATGGCGACGAAGCAAAAGGGAGTGAGAGTGAGAGTGAGAGTGAGAGAGAGATTGAGAGTGGGAGGGAATGAGTTTTTGAGTGCTATCTGTGTTTTTGAGTTTTGATGGACACGTGGAGGGCCGAAAAGAAATCGAGTTCAATAGACTCGTTTTCCATAAACGAGTACAATGGACTCGATTTCCTTTAAACCAAACTGAGTTCAATGAACTCGATTTCCTTTAAACCAAACCGAGTTCAATGAACTCAATTTTTGGGCCTACGTGGACACTTTGTCCATCTCAGCTGCTGGCAAAATAGGAAACTCGAGTACAATATACTCGATTTATAACCCAAAAATTGAGTTCTCTGGACTCGAATTGTTAGAAACTAAATATGTTTGAAACGTTGCCTAATTAATAATATAGTTTGGGTTTTATAGTTATTTTTAAAAAAAACCCGGATATAAACTTCAAGGATTAAAATGATAAAAGTGAAATTTAAAGGATTAAAATGTCATTTGACCAAACTTTAAGATGGTAGTTCATATTTTTGCCAAACAATTATTATTATTATTATTTATTATTAACCAGTTGTAAATTGTAATCTAATCCAAATTCAAATCCTTATAGATTTTTTCTTTTTCTTTTTCTTTTTTTTAATGTGAGTGTGATGAATCACTATTGATAATCAGTTGTAAACATCTCAATATATCAGTTTGTTAACAACATAGCTAAGTGGCGTTAATAACGATTTTTTTTTTTTTATTGGTAGTTCTTACAGAAATGTCTGTAAAGACAATGTTGTTGACATATTGCCTAAGTGAACTTTATTATTTAGATGCCTGAAGCCTTCGTTCTTTACCTTACCAAATTGATTTGTTACGTTTATTCATCTAGTAAAACCATGCTCATTTTTAAAAAATTGTCATAAATATTTTAAATATGTATTCAACTTTCTTGTTCTTGAAAGTTTTTTATTTTCAATTTTACTCATTATTGAGTGATTAAGTCACAACAATTTTTTTTTTTTTTTTTTGGAACACAAATTTCTATTCAAAATAACACAATCCTGCAACACAACTTAATTGACAAGTTTCTCAACAACAAAAAAAAAATTAAATTAACAAAATACAACGTCACCCTGCAGAATCTACACATACCTGCAAACACTAAAAACACGTTGTTGTTGTTATTTATTTATTTATTTTAAATATTGCAAAAATTAGTAGCATCAATAATCCAGAATTGCCTACATTTAGGATTTTTTTTATATATAAAATGGTTGGATACAACATCACTCTCATGTTAGAGGGATTTTGTATGCAATCGTTACACATAATTACACCTATCTGAATTTAGAGGAAAAGTGAATATGGAAACAAACCAGCCCACCCAACTGACAAAAGCTTTTTTTTTTTTAGGGAGAACCAACAAAAGCAACGTTTAACTCTGCAGCAACATTCTTGTGCCACCCCATGTTATGCCACGACTAGCTTAGCTCTTGCAGCACCCTGTGATATTTGGAACTGCTCGGTTAAACCAAAATGTGCCATTAGAAGCCATACATGTGTGAGAAGCTCTCCACCATGTTTCAACTTCTGAGCATGATAATTCCCTCTGCAATGGCAAGCTGCATTAGCAAGCATCTCCACCCAAACATTGCTAATTATCTCCCATTTCTGATTCTTATCAGATATAGCTTGCAACTCGGAGGCAAGCCTACATGCATCAAATAACACTGTCTTGCTTTCTATCCCCTTTCACTTTATTCGGTGGAACTTGAGGGTTCATCTTAAGTAGTATCATCTTACACATATGTGATTTATCTAATGTGGGCTTTCCTGTTTGGAAGCAATCCATACCCCATGAGCAAGCGTTCTGAAACCAATACTGTAAGATTCCACAGTATCTGCTTTGGACTCGCGTTCCTTAAAAATTGTGTGATCTCAGCACAAGTATCTCGGAACCTTATCATTCCAATCCCCCTTGGCAACATTAGAGGACACTTGACTAGGATGTATAGCATATATTGGGATAGCCACTTGCTCAATTCACATTTTGACATAGAGTTGTCTTGGTCTCTACAGTCCAAGTGGTAGCAGAGGTCTGTGGCAATGTGCCAAATAAGAATGCTTTGATCGAACTCTACCTCAACGCTCCAATTCAGGCAACGACGATTAAACTTTTCAAGTGCCGCATCTCCTCTGTATGAACACAAGGTTCTGATATCGATTGCATCATTTGATGTTTCTTTGAGAAGATTGAATTTCTCTTTGAGATGGTCGAATATAAATTTTTTTAAGTCCTCATGTACTTCCTCATAGGTTGTGTATCGATGCTTTTCATTGACTCCGTCAATGCGAAGGAGTTGCTGGATTCCATTAAAAACTGTATGCTTTTCTTTTATGGAAAAACTCAATAGATTGAACTGCAACATGGAATTTGACCACCTAGGCTGTTTAGGGAGTTGCAAACAAGTAATGGATCCACGGATGGAAGTGTTTGCACGTTTACATAGCCAAAGATCGGTCCAATCTGAGGAGAGCAATAAGAGAAATGCATATAGCTCTAACAGTATAGCAACAGCCAGCAATAGGAAAGTTAAGATCAGATCAATATTTGAGTAGTTAAGCTTCTGGATGACTGAGAAGAGTCCTAATGCAATACTGGGGAAAGAGAAAATGATTAAGCGTAGACACCAGCCTTGGGGTGAATGTATTACTGCTGCCTTGGTGTAGAGCACATCATACATGAAGCCAAGTTCCATCTCTATCACTTTAAAAACTTCATCCCAAGAAATTTCTTTGAACAAAGATTGGCTGTTTTCCCTATCATCCAAGCCGAGGATAAGATCAACAAAAAGAAGTCTGAAAGTTTTGAACCAGTGATGGGAAGTAACCAACTCAGTTGCATCACGAATGGGGTTATTCCCATTAGCAGTGGGGAGGTTCACCACCTGAGCCTCAATCACCTCTTCTGCTCTGACATGGTATCCCTCAAACTGCTTTAAATTATATTCTCGCATAAATTTTGAGTAATTGGGACCGGGATCCGGAGGAGTGAGCATAGATTCTCTGAAATGCTCAGTACTTGCCAACCTGAGGACCCATGTTCTTTCCCCATATTTGATCATTCCTACGAAAAACATCAAGAGGGATGGAATAAATATTCTAGAACCCGTCCAGACTACAAGGAAAATATAAAGTGCCGCCCCTATTTGAACAACTAGTCCAAGCAAGTGCCTTAACCAAAGCTTATTATCTTCCATGGAATAAGATGTAACAGTATCAGGGCCACTCAAGTGCCAAGTGTAGCAAAAGAAATGGTGCCCAAAATGCAGTCAGCTGAATGCCATCATTCGGCAATCCATCTATGCCATTACTTTCAATGATATCACCAAGGTTGTTCGAAATTACACCTAGGACAACAATTGCTACCCAGTCAGCAATCATATAGCCACACCACAGGACAATTCTGATCCATGTTCTACGTGTATACTCTCTGCGATTGCCAAAAAAGATGAGTACTGTTTGTAGTGTAAGGCTTAGTAAAACTAGAACTCGTAGCTCCCAATCCTGTTTCCTCAACATTGGAGGGAAAATTTCCATGAGTGTCCTTGCCTTTATGTAGATCAAGCTGCAAACAACTGAAAATCCATATGCTTTAGGTTAACATTGATCAATGTGTTTAAGCTTTAGAAACATGATGAAGAAAAAGTCGTTGACCTTTCCTTTGGTAAATTAAACAAAATTAGCAAGTAATAATAATAACTAAGAAACTGAAATTTCTTGCCACAAATCAACCTATATGGCTTCTTTTGTGAATTCTAAGTATTATTGTGAAAATGGAAAGGATAAAGACAAAGGTGGAGCAAGAAAAAAAGAGAGAAGTAAGTAGGGATGTGGATGGCTATAATTTGAGAGTTTTTTCAACCCAACCCAATCTTATTGGATTGAGAAATTCGCAACCTAACCCAACCCAAGAAAAACAAAACTGATGCATTGAGTTAAGTTGGGTTGGTTCGCTGGTTTGGTGAGTGTGCACACTCCTAAACGCAAGAAATATCTTGTAATTCAAGTAAAATTAGATTTCTTTGCTTGCATACTTAAAAAGATTGGACTTGGATCTTTATTAGGATTGGACCTTAATACCACATATTATATAATAATAAAACTATAAAAGTTTATTCTTATAAATCATGGTTGCATCAAGTGGATACTATACCTAGTTTATTGTTTTTTGTAATATTTTTGCTTTGATTTTTCATTAATTGTATTTTAATACACAGATGTTGTTTAACTATGCACATTTTTTATTCTTATCAGCTATTTATTTTATTGAATTGTTCTTATCAATTTAATACACGGATCAAGTTTTGTATACAGTAACGGTTTTGTAATGCATGACTCTTTTGTTCTTATTAACTCACAGTATCAAAAATCAAGATTACACACCCTATTGAGATAAATTCGAACTGCATCTACAAGAAATGGGTGGCAAGTTTCTCTCTCATTTGTAAAAAGGCAAAAGTTGAAGCAAATTAAAATTATTTTTAATTATGTACATTGGATTCATATTATTCCCTTAGATCTTCATACAACCTTAGCTTGGATTTACTCAAAATCAAGTACCTAAAAATGAGGCGTCTTACATTGGCTTCAAAATTTTTTTTTTTTTTAAATTTAAATTTTCGATAGGTAATGTTCGAAATTTAGTTTGTTCTTAAGAATCTATGGTAGTTTCCTAAATGTCCAATTTTTTTTTTTTTTTTTTTTTTAATAAAGAACAATAACAAAAAGGAACAAGGATAGACTCAAAAAATAGAGGTATTCAACAATCTCGTAAAAACTAGTTTCAGTGTTTTTTTTCATTATTATTATTATTATTATTATTAACAACAACACAATTCAGGTGCAAAGCTCATTATTATATTATAACTTGAGTACTAGCATTGGGGATGGTATAAAAGTTGGTATTTTACCATCTAAAAACCTACTTTATTTATTATATTAACTCATTGTACAATAAACCCTACATTCCAGTTTTTTTTTTTTTTACATACAACTCATTAAAATAATATAATATAAAATCTAACTCTTAATTTCATGCTCTATTTTCCCTCTCCCTATACGAAAGACCCTTGGGCTAAAGCCAATATATATATATATATATATATAAAATAAAAATAAAAATCTAGTGGGAAAATGTAATAGGGAAGAGGAAGAATATTTTTATATTAAAGAATTCTTGTTGCAAAAAAAATTGAGTATGCCCACCAGGATGTAGTGGGTTTTTTAGGCTTTTGGGTTGTAAAATAGCAATTGGGGGTTTTTTATTAGTGTTTCGATTGCTAAATCACTAAAAGTGCTATTTGAGCATCCCAAACCACAAAAAATTGCTACATTTGGGGTGCCAAACCTAAAAAAATTTGTCTACTCGCTACAGCAAATTGTTTTTACACTTTTATTCTCTCTCTCTCTCTCTCTCTCTCTCTCTCTCTCTCTCTCTCTCTCTCTCTCTCTCTCTCTCTCTCTCCACCACCAATGCCTCTGAGGTCAAAATCAGCATGGGTCATGGTATTGAGATTGGTTGGAGGTGTTAAGATTGGCATGCAGTAGTGGAGATTGGTTGGAGGCACTGAGATCAGCGTTGTTGGTGGCATGATCATGGGTCAACTACAAGAAATCTGGGTTTAGGCGGTGTTTTTTTAGCAATGTTTTTAAATACGCCGCTATAAGTAGTATATTGTGACATTTTAAAAAAACGTCGCTAAAGAGTGATCCTTTCGCGACGTTTTTTAAAAACGTCAATGTAACCCAAAACAATAGTAGCATTTCTTAAAATGCCGCAAAAAGTACAGTTTTAGCGATGTATGTTTTGTTTATAGCAACGTTTTAAAAACGTCATTATAGTTATTAAAGAAAACCCACCGTATAGCCCAAAAAATTATGGGGAAACATATAGCGACGTTTGAGAAACTTCACTATATGTTCCTCAAAATTTTTGTCTTTTTCCCACACTAAATTTCGCTGACTTTTCAGTTCCCACATTTTTGTCCCTCCTTCCCCCCCTCCCCCTTTTTTTTCCTACATGTTTTTTCATTCTTTTGTTTCTTTTTCCCCTACACGTTTTTTCATTGTTTTGTTTTTTGTCATTCTTTTTTTAACTTAGACAAAAAACTTCCCTTTCCCACTTCTATATTCTCCCCCTCCCCTCAACACTTCTACAAGCTCTTCCCTCTCTAGCCACCACCCATTGCCACAAACATAGCCACCAAGGCCATCATCGACCTTCACTACCACCCACTGCTACCACCATACTTTTTCCCCTCTTTTTTGGTGTTCAAGTTTTTTTAAAGGGTAAGTCTTTGTGTTTTAGCTTATGGGTTTGCTTTGATTTGGTTTTTCTTTAATGGGTCATGGAGTTTTTGTGTTTTGGCTTATGGGTTTGCTTTGATTTTGTCTTTCTTTAATGGGTCATGGAACTTTTGTGCTAATTTTTGTTGTTTGCTTGTTTTGGTTTGATTTTGGTACAGAAAACTCTAATTCAAATTTGGATTTTTGAGCAAAAAGACCTGAGCATCAAAGGCTGAATCATTGTAAGTTTATGTACAAGTTTATAAATCTTGTATTTTTTTTTTCTACGTAATTTTTCTATAGTTTGTAGATTTTGAATTTTGTTGTTATCAGTTTTGTGGTTTAGCTAGCTTGAGATTAATTTTTTCTTAAAGCCCACTACCACTAATGTGTACAAGGAGATTCTTCCATTAGATGAGGATTTCTACTTAAAAATTATATCTTCAATGTGTTACCATTATATATATATATATATATATATGTATGTATGTATGTATGTATGTATGTATGTATGTACGTACGTATATGCTTGCTTTAGTTTTTATTTTTTCATTGAATGCAGAGAATGAGAATGAGAGAGAATTAGTTATGGATGAGAATTAGTTTTTATTAAGCTGTGTTTGTGTGTGTGTGTTATTATATTAGAAATTATAGTTATTACTTTATATGAAATTATAGTAATTTTTTATAATCTTGGAAAATTAAGAAAGTTGTGGCTTTCTTTTTTTTCTTTTTTTCTTTTTGGTGTTATTGGCCTAGGTGTTGGGGTTTCACTCTTGTTGTGAATAAATAATCTCAACTAAATGCTCTTTATATATATATTGTTACTAAATTTTCATGCACCGACTCATTAAAATTTTCTGCAATAGCATTCTCATATGCAAAATTTGGATGATTTGGAGTACCTTTTTCAGTTGAGACATTTAGGCATAATGGGTAAGTTTCCTTATGTGTACCAAATGACAAAGTTTGGATACAATTAAACTTCAAATATTTTCTGCAAAGTGGACCTTAGTTTTTTTGCCTAATTGTTCCAAGTCCTAACTCATAAAAAATTTATGCAATGGCACCTTCATTTGCCTTCCACATCATTTAATTGCCCTCTTTTGTTTTGCAGGTTAAGTACTCATTTATTGTGATAAGCTTGGACTTTTTTTAGAAATGTGTTTGCTTGGCTTGAGCATAGTAAGTAATTTTTGCTTAAAACTTTGTACTTGAAATGTTAATAATTGTGTTGGGGTGGATTGTTGAGTTTGAGCAAGCGGGTGACTTACATAGTGCTATAAGTTGGTTTACATTCATATTGGAAGTGTTTACTTCTTCTTTTTTATAATTATACAAATTATATGACTTCCAATATGTGATGGGCATGAATTAGTGTAAAAGCATTGAAATTCATTTAATTGCTGAAATAAAAAGTTAGATGATTTTGTTTATAGAAGAAAATGAACACACTTGGCTCAAGCAGAAATTTTATGTTCAATTGGTTTTGAGCTAAACATTAATTGAGAAGCAATGAGAAAATTTGATATTTGTTGATTTTAATGACATTTATAGGTTTTCTAGGGAATCTAACACATACAATGTTTGTGGTATAAATTATGATGTAATCAATGGTATGGCTTTCAATAAGTAACGGCTATGACTCAGAATGTAAAAGAATTGAAATTGATTTTGTTGCTCAAATCAAAAGTTAGATTAGTTTTTTTAAAAGAAGAAGAAGAAGAAAACCAATTGGCTTGAGCCAATAAGGATTTATGGCTTATAAGATTGACTCTAGCAGAAATTTTACGTTCAAATGGTTTGTAACTAAAAACAAATTGAGATGCAATGGGAAAAAATGATACTTTAATGATTTTAATGATATTATATTGGTTTTCTAGGGTTGAGGGGTCTTCTAGATAGACATAATTTAGCTGGGCTAGCCCCCACGTCATTGGCTACAATTAATGATTTATCTAGTTAGATTATTTTTGTACCATGTAGTTGTTGCAACTGAAGTTTAAAATCTCCCTCACTAAAATCTTAAACATTCTCAGTTAACTACATGGTGCTACAATTAATGATTTATCTAGTTAGATTATTTTTTGATTAATTTTTGGACTTAATACTTGTAAGCATTTTATATTTGTGATTATGATAATTGTGTTGGGGTGGATTGTTGAGTTAGAGCAAGCGGGTGGCTTGCACGGTGCTATAAGGTGGTTTACATTCATATTGGAAGTGTTTATTATTTTTTGAAAATTTTGATGGATATTTTTTATTTATATTTGTTGATTACTTTTTGGACTTCAATACTTGTAAGCATTCTATATTTGTGATTATGATAATTGTATTGGGAGGATTGTTGTGTTGGAGCAAGCGGGTAGCTTGCATGGTGTTATAAGGTGGTTTACATTTATATTGGGAGTGTTTATTATTTTTTGAAAATTTGGATGTTGTTGAGTTATGGATGTTGATTACTTTATCATATAATTACTGAAACATTCTCTCCATTAATAAAATTTCTTTTTTCTCATTAGTTAAAAAGAATATAAATATTTCTTTTTGAGTTTTTTACCTTTTAGGTTGGGGGAGGAATAAGGAAAATAGGACTTGAAGTCAAATGGGTACAATTAATCAAAACTTCATCAAATATTCAGCATAATTAAATTGCATAATCAAAACAATATCAGCATAATTAAGGCATCTAGTTCTTTCTCTAGTCTTGTGAGCTCTATCCAGTTCTTTCTCTCTTTGTGTTCGATTTTTTTTCTTTTTTATTGGTGGATTTATTAAATTTGGAAATTGTATTGGAGTTATATTTTTTGATTAATTTTTGGACTTAATCTTACATTCTATATTTGTGATTATGATAATTGTGCTGGGGTGGATTGTTGAGTTGGAGCAAGCCGGTGGCTTGCATAGTGCTATAAAGCGGTTTGCATTCATATTGGAAGTGTTTATTATTTTTTGAAATTTTGGATGGATATTTTTGAGTTATATTTGTTGATTACTTTTTGGACTTCAATACTTGTAGGCATTCTATATTTGTGATTATGATAATTGTATTGGGAGGATTGTTGTGTTGGAGCAAGCGGGTGGCTTGCATGGTGTTATAAGGCGGTTTACATTCATATTGGGAGTGTTTATTATTTTTTGAACATTTGGATGTTGTTGATAATTTTTAAGACTTCAATACTTGTAAGCATTCTATATTGTTATATTGATAATTGTTTTGTGGTGGATTGTTTAGTTGTTTTGTTCTATAGCTATGGACAAGAGATGGATGGACATTAGAGATAGGACATCTGTGGAATATTGAGATGGAGTTGCACAATTCTTGAATTTTGCGTCTCAACATGCACAACGAGATGGTACAATTGTTTGTCCATGTCGAAAATGTGCACATTCAAAAATGTTGGCTATAGATGTTGTACGAATTCATCTAGTATCACATGGGATTTGTAGGGGTCATCGACGTTGGATTTTTCACGGGGAATCATCAACTAGAAAGACTTTTGTTAGAACTCCTAGTACTTTTGTCCAAGAAAATTCAAATGAAAATAGTAATATGCGTGAAATGTTGCATCACATGTTCCCTATGCATGATATGGTGCCCTAACCAATGGAAGAAGATATGGCATCAGATCCTGTGGTAGGAGGCCCTAGTGTGGAACAACCTACACAAGGTCCTAATGAAGAGTCACTCCAATTTCTCAAATTGCTCAAAGATGTTGAGGAACCTCGTTATGAAGGTTGTACAAAGTTTAGCAAATTGTCAGTTATTGTGTATTTGTACCACTTGAAGTGTCTACTTGGTTGGAGTAACAAATTAGTTACCTTCTTGCTTCAATTTTTGCAAGAGCTACTACCTTCAAGTGCGAAGTTTCCAAAAGACTGTTATAAGGCAAAAAAAATTATTATGGATCTGGGTTTGAGTTATGAAAAGATTGATGCTTACCCCAATGATTTTATATTGTTTTGGAAGAAAATTCCAACCTCGAAGCTTGCTCAAATTGTAACCTTTGCTTAAATTGTAACCTTTCAAGGTGGGCAAGCAATGAGGCCAGAGTTCCAAAAAATACGAATGCTCCTTCCAAGAAGGTAAAGAAGAAAGCTGCAAAGATCTTAAGGTGGTTCCCTTTGAAGCCAAGGTTGAAACGATTGTTTATGTCTCCTGAGGTGGCTCTCCACATGAAATGGCATGTTGATGGTCATACAAATGACGGGTTAATGAGGCATCCTGCTGACTCTGAAGCTTGGAAGTCATTTGACTCTAAGTATGTAGAATTCTCATTTGAGCCTCGTAATGTTAGACTTGGATTAGCAGCTGATGGATTCAACCTATTCTCTAATATGAGTATTGCTCATAGCACTTGGCCTGTCATGTTGGTCCCATACAATCTTCCTCCTTGGATGTGTATGAAAAGGGCTTATTTCATGTTATCACTATTGATTCCTGGTCCAACCTCTCCTGGGAATGATATAGATGTGTACTTACAACCCTTAGTATAAGAACTCAAGAAATTATGGGATGTTGGAGTAGAAACGTTTGACGTGTCTTCCAATAACTCATTTCAAATGCATGTAGCATTGTTGTGGACCATAAATGATTTTCCAGCATATGGTGATAATTCAGGTTGGAGTACCAAAGGAGCTCTTGCATGTCCTTCTTATAACTACGATCCTCAATCTTGTTGGTTAAAACATGGAAGAAAATTCAGCTATATTAGACATAGGCAATTCTTGGATAGTGATCATGAATTTCGTAATCATGATAAGGATTTTGATGGGTGTAAAGATTTCAGTCAAGCTCCTGTTGTAGTGTCAGGAAGTGAAATCATTGCACAAACAGAAGCTGTGGTTGATGTTGTTTTTGGAAAGAAAAAAGTTAATTTGACGAATAAGAGAAAAAGAGGGGAGAAAGCCTTGTGTATATGGAAAAAGAGAAGTATATTTTTTAGCTTGCCTTATTGGGAGAACCACATGTTGTGTCACAATCTTGACGTGATGCATATAGAAAAAAAATGTGATTGACAATGTAATTGGCACAGTGTTGAACATGGATAGAAAGACAAAAGATAACTTAAAGGCACGCCTTGACTTAGAAGAAATGGGTATAAGAACTGAACTTTATCTTGAAGAGCTTGGTAGTGATAAGACATATAAGCCACCTGCTTGCTTTGAAATGACTACTACTAAAAAAGATAGCTTTTTGCAAGTTTTGAAGGGTGTAAGTGTGTCGGATGGCTATGCTTCAAATGTATCCCGTTGTGCTAAACTTAAAGAACGCAAGATTTTTGGGATGAAGAGCCATGATAGTCATATCTTAATACAACAACTTTTTCCAATAACTATACGTGGATCTTTGCCGGATGAAGTGAGCAAGCATTTGATTATGTTATCTTGTTTCTTTAGGGATAGATGTTCCAAACTATTGAGTTTGGAAGATCTTGAGAGTCTTCAGAAGAGAATTGCAGTGACATTGTTTGAATTGGAAGGGATATTCCCTCCCTCCTTCTTTACATTTATGGTACATCTACTCATTCATTTGACTGATGAAGCCAAGATTGCTGGCCCAGTTCATTATCGTTGGATGTATCCCATAGAGCAATAAGACATACATAGTAAGCCTGTCCATTTGCTTTCATTCAAATTCAATGTTCCATTGTTGATCTTCTTTATTCACATAGGTACTTGTCACGATTAAAGACCTATGTTCGAAATAAGGCTTGTCCAGAAGGTTGTATTGCAGAAGGGTACTTAGCAGAGGAATGCTTAACATTCTGTTCACAATATTTCAAAAATGTCGAAACTGTCTTCACTCAGCCCATAAGGAATGTTGAAGAATCTACAGGTGCGGTGTTGAGCATCACCCTAGATTTAAAATCATGGACCCAAGCACATCGTTATGTGCTATTTAGTTGTGATGAAATTACCCCATTTTGCATGTAAGTAATTAAGACATCATCTGGTACCGCCTAATGTCATAACATAACTCAAGTTTATGATACTAACACACATTTTCCTACACATTGTGCACAAAGATCATTTAAAGGAACTTCACCCAAATGTAGCTAATGATGTTATTGAAAAGCAACACATGGAGAGATTTTGTCATTGGTTTAAGTACCATGTAAGTTTATGACATATAAAAGTATTTTTTGCTGTAACTTTCTTGAGATTATACTTTTAATAGGACACGTCATTTATATTAGGTGTTGTCAATGGATGTTGATGAGAGGGAGAAACTTCCTGAAAAAGTTATATGACTTGCTCGATATCCAAATAATGAAGTTAAACAGTTCAAGCGTTATGTTCTAAATGGATTGAAGTTTCACACCAAAGATTCTGAGACAAATAGGAAAACTCAGAACAGTGGAGTTAGTGTCGCCAGTGAAGGTGGCGTTACTTACTATGGTGTCTTAATTGCATTACTGAGTTGAACTATTCTGAGAAGTTACGATATGTATTATTCAAATGTGAATGGGTTGATGTGGATAGTGGAAGGGGATATAAGACAAACAAGTTTGGTTTCCCTCTTGTCAACTTTACAAGATTGATACATAAAGGTGATCGATTGATTGATGAGCCATATGTCTTAGCTTCTCAAGCTTCAAAAGTCTTTTATGTGGAAGATCCAAGACATAAAGATTGGATGGTCGTTGTTAAAACAAAAGCTAGAGATGTTTTTGATGTTGGAACTGGTGCTTCATCTGATGATGATGTAGATAAGTTTTGTGAGAATGTTCCTTATAATATAACCATTGATAATGCACATGATGTAAATGATAACCTTGCATGGACTCGTAGAGATGTAGAAGGGACCATTTATGAAACACCGTTATTTGTTGAGCATGAATTAGTTGAAGATGACAATATAGATGAGGAAGAGTTCATTGATGACATGTATGAGTCCAATGATAAGTCTACTGATGATGAGAATGAAGATGGTGAAGAGCTCAATGAAGGGTCAAATGATGACTCGACTGATGATGAGAGTTACTATGTCATTCATCTTTCATGTGTATTCCTATTTGCTTTGCTTGTGAAGAGTTTTAAAGTTATCTTGTGTAATCTTATTTGCATGTTTATGAAACTAAGTGGTTATGAAGTTGTTGTGTATTATAGGACAAGTTTATTTGTAATCCTTTTTAGATGATTGTTGCTTGTTTCTTAAGAGGTTAAATATTTAGTTCATTTGTGTATTCCTATTTGCATGTTTATTAAACTATGTGGTTTTGAATATGGTGTGCACCATATTTAAGTGTATGCGTAATTCTACTTCCATGGTTTTCGCTTAAATTTGTAGAAATTCAAGACTTAGTCCATTTGTGTGAATGAGGATATTGATAGACTTAATATGATTTGTTTAGTATATTTAAGTGTTAGGAATCCAATTGTAGATGAGTGTGGCACGAGTGCAGGTGGTGCTGATGGCTAATGCAAGTGGTGCTGCATGAAGGGGCATGTGGTGCTACACGAAGGGGTGCTACAGAGGGTGCCTAGGCTGATGGTATGAAGGGTAGGAGTTGTTGATGCAGCATGCGTGCACAGCTGATGATGGGAGGCTTCCAGTGTGGTTATGTGTATCTGTTACATATGCATTGCATATGTATTATAGCTAGTGACACATGTAAGGAGGCTGTGTGTGTGTGAGTTAGTTGATGTAAGAGTTAGTTAGATTGATGAGTTGTCATGGTAGTTACAAGGTAGTTACATAGCTATGGTTGCGAAGGGTTATAGGTATATAGTTGGATAACAGATTGTAAAGGGGGCATTGAGCCATTTTGGTGAATTGAATATTCCTTTTCTCTACTCTTCTCTCTATCTCTAATCTCTCTCTTCTATCCATGCTTTGGAGGCCTAGTTGTCCTTGAATTCAACTACCCAAATACTCTGTTCTTAATATTTGGTATCAGAGCTTGGCCTTCCTCGGCCATGGCTGAAACACGATCAACTACTGCTGCAACTCAGGAGGTTCTAGCTTCACTGAAGACTGCAAGTGATCATCATGGTAAAGAAATTCAAGAAATGTGTAATCATCATGATAAGGAAATCCAAGAAATTCGTACTATTCAAGGAGTGCATACACGTGCTATAAATGAAATGACCCAACAATTAGCAATTCTGGTGCAGAGGAGTAATTTTGATCAAGGTGGAGTCTCTCAATCTCCAACATATGGTGAACCCAGAAATGCTAATTCATCAACAATGGCTATTGCTCGTATGGTGAGACTGGAATTTCCAAGGTTCTTTGGAGAAGACCTAGCAAGTTGGGTTTACAAAGCCAACCAATACTTCTGGTATTATAATACACCAGCTACTAAGAAATTGATGTTAGCTTCGTTCCATATGGATGGTGAGGCTCTAATCTGGTTTCAAGATAGTGAAGAGGTAGGTCTCTTTGTGGATTGGGAATCACTAGTTCAAGCATTGCATATTAGATTTGGTACCATAGCTTACGATGATCCCATGGAAACATTGACTAGGTTGAGACAAACTGCTTCAGTATCTCTGTGTAAGACTCAGTTTGAGATGTTATCTAATAGGATTAAGGGTCTATCTACTACTCACAAGTTAAGCTGCTTCTTAAGTGGGTTAAGGGATGAGATAAGGCTGCCAGTGAGAATGCTTAGTCCTATATCATTGAATGAGGCTTTTGGTTTGGCAAAGATTCAAGAAAAGTATAATTGGAGTTGCAAGAAGGTTACTAAGGTACCAAGGGATTAAGGCAAACCTTCCATTTTGGGAGTTCCTCCAAAAAACCCTTCACTATTGGAGACTAAACCAAGGTTGCCTCTCAAGAGGATATCTCCTACTCAAATGGAGGAAAGGAAAAAGAAAGGATATGTTACAATTGTGATGATAAGTGGGCTTCTGGCCATAAGTGCAAGAATGCCATGTTATTTTTGTTGGATTATGTAGAAGTATCTCAGGGAAATGCCAATTCGGAGGTTCATATCAATGAATTAGAGGAGAATGGTTATGCAGATCAGGTTGGACAGGATCAAGAAGATGTGGAGATTACTCTGTATGCATTGAGTGGCACTCCTACTTCAGGCACGATGAGGGTCATGGGAAGGATCAAGCATAGGTCTTTTGTTATCCTTATTGATTCAGGGAGTACTCACAATTTTATTGATGCTGCACTAGTCTCACATTTGCACATGAACATTGATACCTCTCAAATCTTGGAGGTCAAGGTTGCCAATGGGGAAGTGATCAAGACTCAAGGTGTGTATGGGGAGGTACCAGTTTGGTTACAAGGACATGAATTTGTAGTGCAATTGCATGTGTTGTCTATGGGGGGTTGTGATTTAGTTTTGGGGACTCAATGGTTGGGTACTTTGGGAGTAATTTAGTGGGATTTCAAGATGCTTACAATGAGCTTTGGTTATAACCATAAGCAAGTGCTGCTACAAGGGTTGAGGAGTACAAGGTCTCAAGTGCAAGATGGGGATATTTTTTTGAAGCAATCTGTAAACAAGGGGTTGGTTCTTCACATTACATTTTAGCCTCACTTGTTCACTGCAGAAGGAGCAGATCTGCTACCTGAAGAAGTGGCTGCTCTGTTGAAGGTGTTCCAATCAGTCTTTGCTACACCAGAGGGGCTGCCATCCTTAAGGGATCATGAACACCAAATCAACTTGAAGGAGGGAGCTCAAGCTATATGTCAGAGGCCTTACAGGTACCCTTACTATCAAAAAAATGAAATTAAGAAGATTGTTAAGGACTTACTATCTGCTAGTTTAATTAGAAATAGTAGCAGCCCTTTTGCTTCACCAGTCCTCTCAGTTAGGAAGGCAGATGGTTCCTGGAGAATGTGCATAGATTATAGGGCATTAAATCAAGAAACCATTAAGGATAAATACCCTATACCTGTCATAGATGAGCTATTGGATGAGTTGTTTGGTGCAGTTGTGTTTTCTAAATTAGATTTGAGGTCCGGGTACCATCAAATTAGAATGAGGGAGGAGGATGTTCCTAATACTGCCTTTAGGACTCATGAAGGGCATTATGAGTTCTTGGTAATGCCATTTGGCTTAACCAATGCACCTTCCACCTTCCAATCTCTCATGAATTCCATTTTTAAGCCTTACTTAAGAAGATTTGTGTTAGTATTTTTTGATGATATTCTGGTATATAGTAAGAATGTGAGTGATCACGTGCATCATCTTCATGTGATCTTGGAAGTTTTGGTGAAACACCAATTGTATGCCAAACAATCAAAGTGTGTGTTTGCTTGTAAGGAAGTAGAGTATCTAGGCCATCTTATCTCTGGTGATGGAGTGAGGATAGATCCAAGGAAGACTGCTGCTATGTAGCAATGGCCAATTCCTAGGGATGTGAAGGCCTTAAGGGGATTTTTGGGGTTGACAGGCTATTATAGGAAGTTTGTCAAGGGGTATGGACAAATTGCTACACCTCTAACAGCTTTGTTGAGGAAGGATTCATTCCATTGGACCCCTGAGGCTTCTCAAGCTTTCCAACTTCTTAAGGATGCAATGTCAAACCCACCTGTTTTAGCCTTACCTGATTTCACTAAGTCCTTTGTAGTGGAATGTGATGCATCTGGTGTGGGGGTTGGGGCTGTCCTAATGCAAGAGTAGAGACCAATTGCTTACCACAGCCAAGCCTTGAAGGGTAAAAGCCTTGCACTCTCAACATATGAGAAGGAATTGCTGGCTCTAGTAGTGGCAGTGAAGAAATGGAGACCCTATCTCCTTGTCAGACCCTTTGTGATTAAGACAGACCATCAAAGCCTTAAGTACTTGCTGGAACAGAAGATTGGGACCCCTGCTCAGCAGAAATGGATATCTAAACTCCTTGGCTATGCATTCTTGGTGGAATATAAACATGGCAAGGAAAATCTGGTGGCAGATACACTTTCAAGGAAAGAAGCTGTTGAAGAAGGGAAAATTGAGAGTGTTAAGGTGGGCACCCTGTGTATGATTTCATTTCCCACTCCTACTTGGTTGGAGGAACTTAAGCTGACTTACACATCTGATGTTGCAGTCCAAAAGATAATCCTTGCTATTCAGTCAGGTAGTGACATTCCAGCTGGGTTTACTCTTCATAATGACTTGTTGTTTTACAAAGGAAGGCTGTTTGTGGGTAGCACAGCTCAAGGATTGAAGGCTCGGGTGTTACAATAGATACATGCTAGCCCTTTAAGGGGTCATTCTGGCTATTTAAAGTCCTTCCAGCAAGAAAGATTTTTATTGGACTGGTATGGTGGGAGATTTAAAAAAATTTGTGAGGGAATGTGATACATGCCAAAGGGTGAAGAATGAAACTTGTTTACCTGCTGGGTTGTTGTAGCCATTGGTCATTCCTGATAGACCTTGGCTAGACATTAGCATGGATTTTGTGGAAGGGTTGCCTAAATCCCAAAAGAAGTCAGTGATCTTTGTGGTGGTGGATAGGTTTACCAAATATGTGCATTTTATTCCTTTGGCTCATCCTTACACAGCTGCTAAGGTTGCCCAAGTGTTCATGCAATATGTTTTCAAGTTACATGGTATGCCTTCTACAATTGTGAGTGATAGAGACCCAGTGTTTACTTCCAAATTCTAGTCAGAATTGATGAAATTACAAGGAACTAACTTGGCTATGTCTTCTTCTTATCACCCCCAATCTGATGGGCAGACTAAAGTGGTAAATAAAAGTCTAAAGCACTACTTGAGAGCCTTTGCTGCTAACAGACCTATGTCTTGGGTGGACTGGTTGCCCATGGCTAAGTTTTGGTTCAATACTAACTTCCACACCTCCATTAAACTCACTCCATTTGAGGCACTTTATGGCTATCCCTCTCCTAAGGTTGTGGAGTATGTGCCAGGAGTAACAAGGGTTGCAGCTGTGGATTCTTATTTGCAAGATAGGCAGCAACTCTTTTCCTTGTTGAAACACAATTTAAAGATAGCTCAAGAGAGAATGAAGTGGTTTGCTGACAATAAGAGGGTGGACAGGTCCTTTGAGGTAGGAGATTGGGTTTATCTCAGGCTTCAACCTTACAAGCAAGCATCAGTGCAGCCCAGGAAATTTGGGAAGCTTGCTCCTCATTTTTATGGTCCTTTCCAGATTATGCAGAAGATTGGTCAGGTGTCCTACAAACTTGATCTGCCTGAAGGGTCCCAAATTCATCCTGTATTCCATGTCTCAAACCTTAAGGCTAAATTGGGTTCCAATGTCAATCCTAAACCTGCTTTACCATTTGTGTCTGCAGACCATGTCCTTGCTCCTGAGCTTGTGGCTGTTTTGGACACCAGAACCCATCAACTCAGAAGCAAACTCATCACTCAGGTCCTTGTGCAGTGGCAGGATGAAAGCACAGCTGATGCTACCTGGGAAAATTTGTTTGAATTGCAACACAAGTTCCCACACCTTGTGGGCAAGGTGTTTTAAAGGAGGAGGCATTGTTAGGAATCCAATTGTAGATGAGTGTGGCACGAGTGCAGGTGGTGCTGATGGCTAATGCAGGTGGTGCTACATGAAGGGGCATGTGGTGCTGCATGAAGGGGTGCTACAGAGGGTGCCTAGGCTGATGGTGTGAAGGGTAGGAGTTGTTGATGCAGCATGCGTGCACAGCTGATGATGGGAGGCTTCCAGTGTGGTTATGTGTATCTGTTACATATGCATTGCATATGTATTATAGCTAGTGACACATGTAAGGAGGCTGTGTGTGTGTGAGTTAGTTGATGTAAGAGTTAGTTAGATTGATGAGTTGTCATGGTCGTTGCAAGGTAGTTACATAGCTATGGTTGGGAAGGGTTATAGGTATATAGTTGGATAACAGATTGTAAAGGGGGCATTGAACCATTTTGGTGAATTGAATATTCCTTTTCTCTAATCTTCTCTCTATCTCTAATCTCTCTCTTCTATCCATGCTTTGGAGGCCTAGTAGTCCTTGGATTCAACTACCCAAATACTCTGTTCTTAACATTAAGATTATGTGTAATCTTAGTTGCATGTTATGAAACTATGTATTTTTGAATATGTTGTGTACTATATTTAAGTGTATGTGTAATTCTACTTCCATGGTTTTTACTTAAGTTTGTAGAGATACAAGACTTAGTCCATTTGTGTGAATGGGAATATAGATAGACTTGATATGGTTTTTTTATTATATTTAAGATTATGTGTAATCTTATTTGCTTGTTTATGAAACTAAGTGATTTTGAATTTGTTGTGTAAATGAAGATATGGATAGAAATGGATATAAATCTTCTTTGCTTATTTTAGTTCTTGAAGGTATAAACAAAAATGAAAGGTTTAGTTATACGTGACGTTTCGGTAAGGTCGTCACAACAAGCCTCTAATGAAGATGTGGATCGTGAGTCACAACAAGAAATTGGCCAATCATCCACTATTAATCCATCAAATGCACCAAATCAAGGTATTTTATATATTTCTAAGATCATGTTTGTGATTATGGTTAATATTGTTTGACAAATATCCCATATTGCACGACAATGGCTTTTATTGTTTTATTCTCATTACAGTTGTGCCGCTTCCAGTACGTGCTACTCATGGTGCTAACAAGTACTCATTCATTTGGAATCTCCCTGAAAATCACAAGATTGAATTGCCATTAACTAGTTCAAATTAGCCAATTAAGAAGGCAGGGAGGAACTTCACAAGTTGGTTGGGTACAATTGCACGAAAATCCCATTTATGCCCAATTAAGTATAAGAATTGGACAAGAATGCTAGATGAATTTAAGGAACAAATATGGGATATCGTTCAAGTATTCAGGAAGTTAAAGACTATATGTGTATTATTCTATCTTGTACTGAGTTTTACACAAGTGTTTAGCTTGATATGGATTTTGCTAACTAAGCTATTGCATGTAGTCAAAATAGATTTTGCCTGAAGAGCCTGCTAGGTTTGAGGCAATGAAGAATAGGACATTGTCCTTAATTGCAAAATCTTGGAAGAACCACAAGTCAGCTTTGAAGAAGAAGTATTTACTAGGAAGAGAAAATAGAGCACGAGCACCACCAAATGTAATTTCTGAAGATTATGAAGACCTTGTTCAATAATGGAGTTTACCAAAAACGAAGGTATTATTCTATATTAATGTGCTGTAATTGTTCTACATTATCATCATAACAAGAACATTCATATGGATATCTTTATTCTACGTTGAATATCTACCATGAAAAATATATTCAAATAATACTTTGTTTAAATATGTAATTTTTTTGAATGTAGGGATTGCTTTGAAAAACAAGAACAGTCGTTACAAGCAAACAAATGTACATACTGGTGGTTCAAAAAACTTTGCTTCATACACAGAAGAAAGGGTAATGACTCAATAATTATCTTGTAAATGACTTATTGGATTGTTCTTAAGTTTGTATGAAACCATTATTCCTAATTAAATAAATGAAATAACCATAATTTAGGTAACAACGCTTGGGCATCCTATAAAGCGTGCAGATGTATATGTAAAACTCCATCTTCATAAAGATGGTACTCCTGTTAACACCGTAGCAGAAGGCAACATTGTAAGTAATATCATGATTTACTAAGTGTAATATTGAATCTATTAACATTGTTAATTTCTAATGTGTTATTGTGTTCAAATTTTGAATATTAGGAAAAAATCAACAAATTGTTGAGTGAGTCCTCAAATCGTGTGCAGTCATCCGACCTTACTGGTAGTATTGCATGGGCACCAGATGATGTATATGCTCAAGTGTTTGGTAATGAGCGCAATGGCCATGTTCGAGGTGTGGGATTTAGCCCAACCCCAAGTATGCATCCTGCCAAGAGCACTCCTGCAATTGCTCAAGTAAAAAGCCAAGAAAGGGATGCTAAAGTAACTCAGTTAGAGAATTAAGTGGCTTCTTGACGGAGAAAGTGAATCGTTATGAAAACTTGGAGGTGTGGGATTTGGCCCAACCCCAAGTATGCATCCTGCCAAGAGCACTCCTTCAATTGCTCAAGTAAGAAGCCAAGAAAGGGATGCTAAAGTGACTCAGTTAGAGAATTAAGTGGCTTCTTTGACAGAGAAAGTGAATTGTTATGAAAACTTGGAGCAGCGAATGACCCAATTGATGCAACTAGTGCAAAATCAGCAAAATCATTCTTCAGAAGCTAGTCAGGTATTAAATTTTAATGTTTTAAGAATTTATTTGGTTTTTAAATTTTTTAAGTATAGCAACTATTATTTTGTTACTCAAAATGATTTCTTTATGAACTTATTAGATACTTTAATTTGTATTCAGGGTGGTTTCGATTTAGATCATCCATCTCCAACTCCTTACAGATTACAGGCTTCATCCCATCAAAAAACTAGCATATAGTGGTACATGCAGCGTTTTAAGGACTCCATGGTCTATTACATAGTTGTTTGGAACAACCACAATTATTTTGGAACTATTGTACTTTGTTTATATTATTGCTATAGTTTGGGTGGTTTTTTTTTTTTTTTGGTATAGGTAGACAAGTGTTTTGTTACAACCACATTTATTTTGGAAGTATTGTACTTTGTTTAATATTGTCATAGTTTAGGTGGTTTTTTTTTTTTTTTTTTTTTCGTAGACAGACAAGTATTTTGTTCAATTCAAGATGATACATGTATTGGTATTAAACACACACACACACACACACACACACATATATATATATTGAATCTATGGTTAATGTGTTTTTGTGGAATATTGATGATCAATAGGTATATTTGATCTATTACAAGCTTGTGTTAGTTATTGTTGAATTTTAAGCAAGTTTATATAGCATTTAAAATTTTTAAAAAAAAAAAAAAAAAAAAAGAGTAGGTTTTTGGGACGTTTTAAAAACGTCGCTAAAAAGTAAGAGGAAATCTTTTTTAGCGATGTCTTTAAAACGTTGCAAATAATCAATCCTATAGTGACGCTTTAAAAATGTCACTAAAAAAAGGAGTACAAAATGCTTTTACGACATTTTTGAAACGTCACTATAGGTGTGATTATTTGCGGCATTTTCAAAACGTCGCTAAATGTATTTTCCTACATCATATACAAAAATGTTATATTATTTAAAACGTCACTAAAAGTTTTTGAACACCACTAAAGAGTAACATATGGCAACGTTTTTCGAAACGTCACAATAGATCTATAGGGACCGCTCTATTGTGACGTTTTTGAATGTTGCAAAAAAAAAAGTCGCTATAGCTGTGTCTATAGTGATTTTTTTTTTGGGTTTTTAGTGACGTTTTTCAAACGTCGCCTAAACCCAGATTTCTTGTAGTATATGGTGGAGATTGGTTGGAGGGCATTGAGATGGGTGTTGGTTGTTAGGTGTTAGTCTGGTAGTGGGTTGGGGTTTTGTAGGTCATTAATAGAGGGTTGCTTGGTTCTGTGGTTGTTGATGGCAATTGTTTTACTAGGTCGCAGGTCATTTTGGTAGGTGGCAATGGCTAGTTGCTATGAGTTTTTTGTGGCTGTTTGTTTAATGTTATTTTAATGGATTGCTTATATTATTTTGATGAAGCGAGTGAAAAAAAAAAATAGACAGGATGTAGGGTGAATTGTGAAATTGCATGCTGAAATAGATAAAAGTAGTTTGTTAGGGTGCTAAATGTTAAATTTTTTAGCACTCTGAATGTAAATGCTCTAATATACATAATGCACAAGTAAGCACCTTTTTTTTTTTTTATAAAAAAAATGAGGTCTCCGGTGTAGATTCATTGACCCCATACCATGTGACGGAAATGAGTAATATCACGTGTACTATTGGAGCATTGATGAGACTATCATTATGGGCACAACACATTTGTTGAAGCACCATTACTCGAACCGCTTAACTACTGCTAAGTATCATTTGAAGCGATAAGAGGACTCTTACCACCAAGTCACACCCCACAATGGTAAGTAAACACTTCATACAAACAACAACAAATGTAATTATAATTTGTAATTTTTTTTTTTTTGAGAAATGCTATGTCCACAAAATTTTCACAAAACTTTCACAACAAAATCTAAATAGTAAGTTGTTACAGATTATTATTGGTGGGGCAAAAAAATCATTTTAGTAGTAGATATCGTAGATTCAAATTATAACCAATAACAACTAAACACCTATAATTTGTTGTGAAAATGTTGTAAACGTACCACTTTTTTTTTTTTACCTGAATTATAGTTGGTATATAAGTTAGATAATAATTCTAAACTTGTGAAACCAATTAATTAATGTCTCTCAATAAAATTATTTATTTTATAAATTCGTGACCAAAACTGTGAAATGCACCAGCTTTCAACTAGTCTTTTAGCAATTATTAGCATAAAGTTAAGAACTAAACACTCTTATCAATTGGCTTGCCACTGCAAACAGGCTATTCACTTGAGAAAGACAAGCTCAATGGGAATATAATGATTGTTTACATACTGCATGTATGAGATGTACAATAATTTAATATTTTTAACCTATTACTTGACAATTTAAATCATCACTTTTCTAACTGGCCGTGCATTATAGGGAAGCATCATGTCACCTTCGAAGAAATTGAAGTGTGTAGAAACAAGATTAACTAAAATGTCCTAGCCTACTATTGCTTAATTTTCCACGTTGAACGTGCTAAGAAATTGAAAGCAAATTTTATGTAAGATGTTAAGAAGAATGGGACAGTCATTTACTTTAGTCTTTCTCTTTATTAGCAACATTTTGGAAACATTTTCATTCTAACACCTCTAGAATTATGGGCTCAGCAAAGCAAGGAATCCAACAATCTGTAATTTGAACTATTTTTTAAACACTCATATTCATATATGAGGTAGTAGGCTAATTTAAAGATATTATAAATTTATTATAAATTTTTATTGCGTCCTAAAAGAACTCTTATGTCATCATGTTCTTATATTTGTAAACATGCTTGATATTTCATCCACATAGCAGGACATCAATTATTCCTAGCCATATTTATATAAGTTTAGCCACAAATAATCATTAATAATATTCTCACACATCTCATGGGTCTGCGGCTAGTTCTTATTAAATTCTCATGTAACTTACCCTTACTAAGTTGTGTAGCTCACCCCTTCTACTCTTTCAGTCAACATGTTTATTCTGGAGCAAAGGGAGCCTTAGTTGAATTTTGGGAGGAGCTGGTTTTAGTTTTAAAAGTATAGATCCTAATTTAGCAATTTGATGTTTAGCTCTGTAGTATTGGGTATTTTAGGATCTTCTTATTGGAGTTGTATATTTTAGTGTAATTTGAGATGTATTATATGAAGTGTGGAATTTGAATAACTAGTGGATTATGTTATTTCTTGAGTACAGTGTAGATGCTCTGCATATTAAGTGAAAATTTTATATCAAGAAAGTAAGGAAATAAGAATGAAAAGAAAGAGGAAAGCTTTTTTCTTATAAGTTTAGTTGGTTCTTGTTAATATCATATTCAAGCTTGATATTAACATGTCGGTCTCTGCCGTTTATCCTCAAAAAATAAAATGCCGGTCATGTTCACAAATCCGGGTATCGGGTTTGGGTCGTGACAACTGATGACCATTTGGGCTTCACAACCACGTCTTAATTCCATTCTAGATTTCTTTCCTTCATATGCAACTTCCTTCTTGTTATCAACTTTAAAACAACAAAACTTGGGGGATATGATAGTTGTTTTATCTGCCTTACTTCCATTCAGCCAATCTCTACAAATATTGAATCCAACATATCCAGCATATATATATATATATATATATATATACATATATTATAATATAGATATGCCTCATCCTCTGAATCAAACTCCATTCCAATTTTTGGAGTTATATCTTCTTTAGTGTCTACATTTTCTCCAATTTTTGGAGTTGTATCTTTCTCTAAATCAACAGACACAACTTCTTCAAGGTTGCTCTTCCCATCTTTCTCCATAACCAGTAAATTAACGGACACAACTTATTGCTTTTAAAAAAAAAAATTTAATGTTTTGCAATGTATATGCATGAAGAAAGAATCAATAGGAGTAACATGGATTGGTGTTCTAAATTAGCAACCAAACAATGCCATACCACATTTAAAAATCAAGCTACGATGTTAATGACCAGTCACCAGAGCAATCTTAAAAGATATGACAAATAAACCAAAAAAATTCACTAGCCATTAAAACATCTCTAGGTATTGCTAATATTAATCCAACAACTTCCAAAATATGCACAACAAGATATTTGTATTTAATTCTCAAAGATTAGTATATCATCGCTGTTCTAAGAATCTTTTGCCTTTCCAATTTCAAGTTTCTTATTTGAACTATTAATCAAACACCAAAGACAAACATCAAACATAGAAGAAAAAAAATTAGAACTCAGCTTCATCAAGGTAAACTCAGCCATTGGAAAACTCTTCGAAACCTCAAAATAACACAAACCCAGCAACCAGAATTGAAACTCAAAATTAAAATTAACCAAAGCAATACTAAGACAGACCCATTAACCAAAATTGAAACCTTCATTAGAAATAGCCAAAGGAAAACTCTTCCAAACCTCAAAATAACACAAACTTAGCAACTATAATTGAAACCCCAAATCAAAATTAACCAAAGCAATACTAAGACAAACCCATTAACCAAAATTTAAATCTTTATTAGAAATAGCCAAAGCAAAAAATTCTACCAAACCTCAAAATAACACAAACCCAATAGCTAGAATTGAAAATCCAAATCAAAACAAAGCAAAGCAATAATAACACAAACCCAATAACAAATATTGATACCCAAATCATAATCAACAAAGAAAAACTCTACCAAACCTCAAAATAACACAAACCCAGAAACTAGAATTGAAAACCTATAATGAGATTTAGCTAATACATACCAACGAATTTTCTTAGTGCCAGCCAACCAATCTACAAAAACAAAGCGAGATAGAGAATTCAGAGAGCTAGATTTGTCTATTTCATCCAATTTGAGCAAGAGAGAAGGAAAGAAAGAGAGAAAGAGAAGAATAGAGAGGGAGAAAGAACGGTAGGAGCGAAGAGTTTTCTGCAGGAGTTCAATAGTTAGAAAGACAGAAACAAGGGAAAGAAAAAGAAATAAATAGTGTTAAACAGCAGTTTCACTGTTAAGTAAGTGGACAGGTGTTTAAATTTTAAAATGAGTACCTAAGGTACTATATCTAAATTTTGCCCATAGTCACGAAACCAATACACTTAACCCTCTATGTCTCACTTTGACTCAAATTCCATTAGGTTTTGGTTGTATCAGCCCATTTTAGCCTATTTGGTAGTTATGCATTCTAAATATTGTTTTTGTTTATAACTTCATGTCTAATCATTTTACTTATTAATTTGAAAAAAGAAAAGAAAAGATAAAAGAAAAATTACCATGAATAAATGATCGGATAAATGTCATATGTAGAGCATTAATTTATATTTTTATATTTTAATGATTAATTAAAAGGCTAAGCTTGGTCTTCAAAAAGACTTATTATTAATGAGGGGTATATTTTTAACCATCACAAATAAAACACTTTTTGTGATAAAATTTTTATTGTCCCTTGCAAAAAGTATGGAGGAAAAATTTCCCTCCCAAATTTTTGATATTTTAATGATTATTTGCAAAGGCTAATCTTAGTACTCGTAAATAATTTATTATTAGTGAGGGCATTTCATTAACCCTTACAAAAATATATTTTCTATGAGGTATTTTCATTGCCCCTCAGAAATAATTTGACGAAAACTTTTATCTCCAAAAAAATTAATATTTTAATGATTATCTGTGAAGGCCAATCTTGGCCCTCATAGATAATTTAGTATTAGTAAGGGCATATTTTTAACCCACTAAAAAAATGAACTTTCTACAAGGGCCTCTTGGAAATAATTTGGTGGGAACATTTCCCTCCAAAAATTTTGACATTTTAATGATTATTTGTGAAGGTCAATCTTGGCCCTTGCAATTAATTTAGTATTAATGACAGCACTTTTTTAACAGTCACAAATAATACACTTTTTGCATGAGATTTTTAATTTTCCCTCGCAAATAATAAGGAGGGAAAAATTTCCTCCAAAATATTAGCATTTGTGACGGCTACAACACATAATTGCGACAGCTTTTCTTGTTAGTCACAAATGTTTTTTTCATATCACAACTTTCATTATAGTGTTCCAAAAATCAATGCAATATTATCAATTGTTTATAATAATAATAATAATAATAATAATAATAATAATAATAAAATTATTAGTTTACATTAAAATATTGAGCTAAGATATACATTGTAGACTAAAAGTATCATTGTGGTACATTTACTTTAGGACAAATAAATTCGAGCAATCAAAATCAAGAAAAATCCATTTTAAAATTACAATTTCAGACACAATCACACAAACCCACTATAAAATTTCACTTAAAATTAAATAAACTCATATGCAAATATGTATATATGAAAAACTCATAAATATATAGCCCATGCTAGGCTTAATGAAGCAATCTATTTTGGCCAGGTAAGAATTCCGGGAAATATTATTTCAAAAGTGCTGATGTTATTCTATGTATCAAATATTCTAGGAGCATTGTTGGACAATCCTCAAATAACACACACTCCCACCATTTATGGAAGTAACTTTGAAAACTTCGAGTACTCAACAAAATTTGGGTGTTTAGGAATGCAAGTAAAGATGTGCGGGTGCGTAATAAATTTTGAAGTCTAAGGCGATATATTTAAGTTGAGCATTTTTATTATCACTTAAATAATATTTAACTAGTGTTTAATATCATAAATTTTTATAACAAAAATCCATTCTTTATATTTTGCAATATGCTTTTCTTTTTGGAAAAATGCTAAAGTTATAACACATTTTACTACCAAAAAAAAAAAAAAAAAACTTACAAACGATGTAGCAATGAATTTGATTAGTGATGCTTCAAGAAGATAATAAACAAGTATTTGAATCAATGAATTTAGGAATATTATAAATTTTACAACATGAGACATATAAAGATGTTCCACCAATCACAAAAAGTAATTCAAAAATGTATTTAATAAGTTGTTAACGTTTACAAATTATATTAAAAGTCACATTAATTTGTAAAGGTTTTGAAGTAAAATTTATAGTATTTCTAACATTTTCCTATTTAAATTATTTCTTATGATTAGTGACACTTATATTTATAAGATTCATATATTTAAAGTTGTATTATCTCTACTATTACTTAATTTTTTGGAACTTCTTAAAAGTAGAGGAAAAATGTAAAGCTAATTTCTTTTTCCTGTATCTCCAAAAAAAATAATTTTTTTACAAATATATATCAATTTTTGCCCCAAAATTTTGGAGCCTTTCTCTTGTAGGGGCCTAGGTGATGACTTAAGTGGCCTAGAAAAAGGATGACCCGTTGTCTTTCCCTTTCTCCCCCCTAAAAGGCCCGAATCCTCTATTTATGTATGGGAGAATCTGACTGCCCCGCTTTCCTCCCCGCAGAAAGAGCTCGTTCGCCAAGTCCAAACTCCCACTTTATCGTCGATGACGGCTCTCCTCGATGCTAGCAACCGTGTTTGACCCTTTTCCATGCTTCTTTCAATTACCTTACATAGGGCCGGCCCATACAACCCACAAAATAAATTTGTTTTGCCACAACGTAATTTCTAGTTTGACATGTGATAATTATAGGGAGGAACATGAAGATGTGACCTATGCTCTATGTTCTTGCCTAGTGATTGAGGAAACTTGGCGTGGAGTTGCTTGAGTGAAACCTACTTAAGTTTTTCAACATTCCCTTCTTTGACGTTACGATTCATATGATAAACCACTTGAGCAAGTCAGAATCGGAGATAGATAAGAAAAATATTTTGTATGTGTATCATATAAGAACAATTGGTATATCATATGTTAGGTGCACCACCATCAGTGCTTCTTAAGAAGTGGAATATCAGATAAGAACAATTGCTGCATCATCCCGTCGAAAATGATACACCAATTGCACTCTTACAAGGAGTTGGCAACCAAAGCCCTTGCAGATTCAGAGACTACAGATCCTATGAGCCATGATATGCCTCCTCTTCCTTTTTCTTTTACTCATTTCCTATTTTCTGTTTTAGTTTGGATCCTTACTCATTTTCTATGTCTTTCTTTGCAGAGGTAATTGTAAAAAGAGTAAATCAGCTAATCAAGTTGTATATTTTCATTATTTTGTAATATTTCTTTAGGCAGAATTTTTAATTAAAGAAAAAAGACTTCAAAGTAAAGGCTTGCATAGATCTAAATGCTCAATATTGGTCATACAAATAGGTGATCCTAGTGGCGGCCAGCAAAAAGATAGGTCATTGTAAAATGTTAATTCCAGTTGGTTAAGTTGCAGAAAGTAGTAGTGTCAATCCACAATAGCCTACATTTAGATCGGGAGAGTTAAGATGGAAACAAACCATCACAACCAACGAAAGCAACTTAAAACTCTGCAGCAACATTCTTGTACTACCCCGTGTTATCTCACGACTAGCTTGACTCTTGCATGACCCTGTGATATTTGGAATTGCTCATTTATACCAAAATGTGCCATAAGAAGCCACACGTGTGAGAAGTTCTCCACCTTGGCTTAACTGCTTAGCATGATAATTCCCTCTGCAATGGCAGGCTGCATAAGCAAGCATCTCCACCCAGTTCCTAGTAATCATCTCCCATTTCTGATTTTTATCTTCTATAGCTTGCAACTTTGATGCAAGCCTACATGCATCAAATAACACAGATTTGCTTCTGTCCCCTTTCACTTTAGCTGGCAAAACTGGAGTGTTCACTTTAGACAGTATTTCACATGCTTGGTATTTGTCAAATGCGGGTTCTCCTGATAGGAAGCAATTTACACCCAACAAGCAAGTGTTCCTAGACCTATGACTGTAATCCACACTATCCGCCATGTACTCATGATCTTCAAAAAATCGTGTGACCTCAGCACAAGTATCTTGAAGCCTTATCATCCCAATCCCCATCGGCAACATGGAAGGACAAATGACTAAAAGATAAAGCATATATTGCGATAGCCAGTTGCTGAACTTAACATTTGACATAGCAGGTTCTTGGTCTCTCCAATCCAAGTGGTAGCAGAGATCTGTAGCAATGTGCCAGATAAGAATTATTTTGTCACACTGTCCCTGAATACTCCAATCCAGTTCATTATGATTAAACTTTTCAAGTACTTCACCTGCTCTGAAGGAACACAAGGTCCTGAGAACATTCTCATCATTTGAACTTCTTTTGAGATGATCGAATTTCTCTTTGAGATGCTCAAATATGAATTCTTTCAAATCCACAGTGACTGTCTCACAGGTCGTATACCGATTATTTTCTAGCATTTTATCAATGCGAAGGAGCTTCTGGATTCCATAACAGATCGTCTGCTTATCTTTGAGGGAAAAGCTCAACAGATTGAACTGTGACATGGAATTTGACCACCTAGGTTGTTCAGGTTGTTGAATAAAAGAAATGGCTTGGCCGATGCAAGTGGTTGCATGTTTAGTCAACCAAAGCCTGGTCCAGTCGGAGGAGAGCAGTAAGAAAAATGCATATACCTCTAACAGTATAGCAACAATCAGCAATAGGAAAGTTAAGACTAGATCAATAGTTGAGTACTTATGCTTATCAATGACTGGGACTGAGAAGACTACCAATGCAATAATAGTGGAAGACAAACTGAATATGTGAAGAATCCAGCCATGGGATGAATGTATTACAGTTGCTTTGGTATAGAGTATATCATACATAAATCCAAGTTCCATCTCCATCATTCTAAAGGCTTTATCTGAAGAAATTTTATTGAACAAAGATTGGCTGTGGTTCCTATCATCAAAACCGAGGATAAGGTCAGCAAAAAGATTCTTGAAAATTTGGAGTAAGTCGTAGGCAGTAACCAATTCAGCTCCATCTGGAATGAATTCATTCTCGATAAGAGGAATTGACAGATCCTCAATCTTTTTTACAGTCACATGGTATCCCTCAGACTGCTTTAAAGTATATTCTCTCGAGAATTTGTAATAATTGGGACCGGGATCAGGAGGAGGGAGCAAGGATTCTCTGAGTTTCCCATTGCTTGCTAACCAGAGGACCCATATCCTTTCACCATACTTGATTATTCCTGGGAAAAACATCAAAATTGAAAGAATGCAGAGTTGAGAACCTGTCCCAGCTACAATCCAAATGTAAATTACCACCACTGATTGAAATCCTAATGCAAGCAAGTGCCTTAACCATAGCTCATTATCTTCCAAGGAATACGCTGTGATGGTATCAGGGCCGCCCAAATGCAATAGAAGAAATGGTGCCCAAAATGCAGTTATTTCAAGGAGATACTTATCTTGGTCATCTTTGACATCCCAAAGGTTTTTTGAGATAACACCTAACACAAAAGTTGCTACGGAATCAGCCATCAAATAGGCACACCACAGGACAATTCTGATACTTCTTCTGCTTGTAAATTTTCTCTGTTTGCCAAAACTGATAAGTACCATCTGCAATATGAGGCTTACTAAAACTAGAATTCGCACTTCCCAGTCCTTCCACTGATTCCCAAAACTTAAAGGAAAAAACTCCATGAGTTTCCTTCCCTTATTGTAGATCAAACTGCCAACAACTTCCACAGATTCCCCAAAGCAGGTTCCAAGAGTCTCCTTCAAATCAAGCTATCAACAATTGAATATCTATATGCTAAAAGACAACATTCAATGTATTTAAAGCTTTAAAAAACACATTGATTATGAATTAAGAATTTTCACAACAACAAGGTCTACTTTTTTCATGATAACATCCCTAGTTTCAACTACAAAAACTGCACAACATCCTCCAAAGTAACTTTAATTATGCAATTGTTCACAAAAGAGATCAGAACCATCATTATACAAGCAAAAAGACATTAAAAATTTAAATAAAAAGTATCCATTCTGCTAATTGGAACCCCTGTATCAAGCAAAGATGTAAATAAAAAAGGTTTATGATATTGAACCCTGTATCAACCAAATGTACAACAGTGCATATATTAGTTGTCGCAAGACATCCCCAAGATCAACTTCACAACAACGTAAAAAAAGCTTTCAGATGCTAAGCAATAAAGTGAGTTCATCAGACAATTCACTCAAGTAAATGAAACTATAAGAACCAATGGAGTTATATGAAAAATCCATATTTATATCCGTATTATCACCATGAATTCAGGACTGCAAAAATGTAATAATTATATAATGTTTTACTTTATATGTGTAAGAGAATTAGTTTGACTAACAGATAGACTACATGGCTCTGACTTCGTCGAATTCTTCCTCAAAACTTACAAAGATTCATATCTTGGATTCAAAGAAGTCATACTTTGAGAAACATGCTTAATCATAAGCACAAAATTGATTGAATTAGATAAAAATAATAATGTAATCTAGTTCTAGTGTACAAGGCAAAAGAAAGCTGTGCTCCAATACCCTCAAATTATAACAACAAAACAGCAAATGAAAAGTTACAAGACTACATGAAAATCTGATTCACTGGATCAAAGGAAGCAACTACACCCAACAGATTTTTGCATGTATCCTCAAAAACAATAAGAACAATCAAATGGACATAATGGGGTATTCCCAGCATCAGACTTATCGATACCCAATTCCTCTTCTGTGTAAACAGTAAATGGCGTAGCATATCTAGTTTTTTTTTTTTTTTTTTTTTTTACATGAATTAGAATTAATGAAACCTTTCAAGGAATCCCTTCAAAATGAACGGAACTGAAAATGATACCAACGAATAAATAAAAGGAAAAAGAAAATGAAAGGGATATTCCAGGCTTGAACAAATAAATAACTAAAAGAAAAGGTTTTTATGTTTTCTTATTGCAGTTTTTGTTTGCAGCTTGTAATTCAAGCTTTTCTTCTGTAGATTTTTTTAACTTCTTTAGTTCAATAAAGTCTCAATCAACCAAGAAAACAGATAAAAGAAAATAGAAAAAAAGAAAGAAAGAGAGAAACATAAGTTAAGTTACATACTTGTAGAGATCACTGGCGGATGTTTCTGGTATCTTCAAAAAGATAATACTGTGTTGGGAACATTGAAGATGAAGTGATCTTTTCTAATCGCAAGTAAACCATTAGTAGCCATTTTTCTTCTTTCGCTCTGTCAAATCATATCAAGCTTGATTATTTGCTTTCAATCCCTATTAAAGTATCAATGTGGTTTTATTGGTTAAAAGAGAATACAAGTAACTGAGAGAAGCAAAAAGCAGAGTAACAAACTTCCCTGATTTGTAGGGAATTTGGAGGGAAAAACAATTACTTCCAATTTCTATGTACACGTGTGCTTGGAGTGGCTAATCACTTAACTAAGTACAAGCTATCTGATATCATCACCAAGAGAACACTGAAGAAAGCCAGAAGAAGAAGAAGAAAGCTCAAAAACGACTATAGTCTTACTCTCTGTTTTAGTTCTTGTATCTGTACCACATTTAGTTTTAGTTGTATATAGATATTAGTTTAGTTGTCATGAGCACGAGTGCTTTTAGTCAGTTAGATTAGGCGGGAAATCCACATAGTTTGTGTTGAAAACAAAGAAACTCAAAACGACAGAGGTAAAGGCAGACTTAAGAGTGAAACGACAAAGGCAAGAAGAAGCTCAAAACGGGGAGTTTTGGTTAATGAACTCACACGAGTCACACGTGCAAAGGGAAAGAAGAATTCAGTTAGAGGAGACAGCTGTCAATTTGCCATTAGATAGTTAGTTACAATTCTGTTAGCTTGTTTCGCGCCTAGAGCCATGCTCTGTTTTATGATTGTGTATATAAGTAGCTTAGTTGGTAATTATTTTACGTGAATCGTAAATGCAACATTGTTGCAGATGCACTAGCCAAAAAGGCAAAGAATTGTACGGGTTTAGAAGTCTGGATAGAAGACTTATCCGAGGACATTGCTCCTCTTTTGTTAATTTGATGTTCACTAATTCTTTATTGGAATGAATTCCCAGGCGCTTTGTCTGGTTTCTCATGGATCGTGCAGTGGGTGAAGGTTTTGGGGGGTGTAGTCTACATGGATTAGTCTAAGGGATTTGGGTCTTCTAAATTCTTTTAGTTTGTTTCTTCTTCCTTAATTTTATTCAAAACAAGAAAACCATAGGTTTGTTCTTTGAGCGACCTTGATGGTTCGAGTGGCGAGCGGCAATGATCTGGGTTGGGAAACAACATTCTGTATATTGAGTTAAGATATTCCCATGGGTTAGGCCAAGTTCGACGGTGGCCAACCATGGGCCTTTTGCAGCAGTGACTATGGCTGCCCACCTGACCCACCTGCCCAAACTCGAGCTAACCAGCACCTGAACCGACACATGTGGCCGTTAGTTATGGGTGACCTCCAAAACCCGACGGAAGCAAATCGAGTGGTGGGTCTTCCTTCTGAAACTTGATATAAACCAACTCGACCAACCTCCACCCAAATATCTCAAAAATTTTGCCAGAATCCTTCATCACTACCAAGAATTCTAACCAAAATCACATTGTTGTCCAAGATTCCACCTAGATTTTGCAAAAATATTGTGATCTTCGCCCAGATCTAATGGAGATCTCAAGATCTCCGCCCAAATCTGGTTGAGATCTCGTGATCTCTACCTAAATTTAGTCGAGATCTTTTGATCTCTGGTGAGATCGGGAGGAAATTTGAAATCTCCAACGAGATTTACCGATTGCCATTGCCTTCTCAGTTCCAAACGAAACTAATTCAACCCATGCAAAGCCCAACTCGAACCGATCCGATCACCATATCAGTTGACGGTAGGTCCTCCAATTTGTCACCTAACAAAGTTAGGTCAAGTCCGAGTTAGGCGCAAACTCAACTAGACCAACCCATGGATAGCCCTAGCGGTGACTAGAAGAAATAACTATCGAAGTCACCTGGGTCGATACTGGGAAATGGCTCTAATGTTTGGTGAGTTCTTCTTAACATCAACCAGAGCACAATGCTTGCTCTAGGATTTTTTTTTCTAGGGAGGTCAGTAAGAACTAAGAAATTTAAACTAAGAAAATTAATCTTGAGTAAGAGATGATTTTGCAGTTTACGAAGTTTTCTTATTACAAATTTGTTAATAGTGGTGGCAAGAGAACAAAAAATAAACTATAAATTTATTATATATATTATTTCTTAATACAATAAACATATTAATTATTGTTGTTAAGATTAAATTTTAGAAATTATCTATTGTTTCTAAATACAATTTTTTTTTTATTAGCAATAACATATTAATCATTGTTGTTATAAGTGAACTTTGATTATTATTGCTTAGAATGCTTTTATCTATTAGTTTATGTCTTTACTCATTACAATTATTTTATTTACCAATTCAATTCATCTTTGACAACTATTGGTCTTTGTAATTGTATTACAAAAGTTTTTGCTATGTTAACATATGCATTTATCTTCACTCAATCGCTCCCCTATACCACACCCCTTGTCTATTTTCTTTTTTTCTTTTTTAGAATCACCAATGTCTAATTGTTTAATTCTCTTTTAGGGTAACATTTGCTACCTACTAATTGATTGGCCCATGGCCCCAATTAATCCCCACTCAACAAATAGAATAATAAAATTTATAAGTCAAAGTAAAGAAGTAATAAGTAATTTTTGTCAAATTTGTTAAGATCTAAATGGGCTTTCTTGAAATTTCTAATTTTGATGTTGGGCATACTACTTTTTTTGGCCTATTAGATCAAATTGGTTTGTTTTTTTTTTTTTTCCTTGTTTAAAAAAGTTAAGGTATTGTCAAGAGGATCACATTCAAGCTTATTTCAATTGGACTTTAAAAAAATTGGGTCAGGGGGTTCAAAATTTTATTTTAAAATATCAAAACAAAATTATTTTAAAATTATTATACAGATTTTTTTTTTGGCTAGCTCAAGGTTTCATTTGACCCCCCCTAAGCTTCACTTGTCACCGCCCCTGCTAGAACATTAGACCACCTACACCAACAAATTCTAAGTTGCCTTCTAAATTGAAGCAATAAGCTGTTCTCATAGTCTAGGGGATGAAGGGAAAAAAGAAAAAAGACATTTTAACGTCATTTTTGGCAGAAATTTAAAAGGGATACTTAAAGTACTATATTTGAGTTTTGCCTAAATTATAAATATAATAATTATAAACATATAAATTATACACAAATTCAATTTTATAACAATATCAATTAAAGTACTAATAGCAAACAATCTTGATACCGTATTTTATCCTACCCTTGAATTTTAATAACTGAATTAAGTGATTTCATGGTTTTTCAGGTTAAACCTTGTTTTTGTTAATTTTTATGAGGGTTGACCGAAATTGACTAAGGTTTAATTGAAATCTAGATATGGGATTAATTTTGGTACTGCATTTAAAGATCATGAAATTCCTTTTAATTAATAATTTAACCATTTGTGAATGGAAATTAGGTTTGAATTGGATTAGTATTGTGAAGATAAGAAAAATACTTGAACTCACAATCTGTTTGCCTCAAACGTTTCTCAAAAAATTAATCTTTCTCCTCGTGGTAGGAGTGCTCTTTCTCACTTCAGGTGAGTCTTTTTTTCCACAGCTTCTAGCAGTGGACTAGAGTCAAAAGGTGACAACACAATCCAAAGGACCACTTTTGTCGTGCACTATGGAGGCTGACTTCATTGACAGGATGCAACAGATACGGTTAACAGAGGAAGAAGGTGAAGTATTAGAGATTCGATCTACAAATCGAGATAAAGCACTAGAAGAATGCTCCCTAAGCTTGGTGGGACGCTTCCTCTCCACTCGTCCCTATAACATGAGAGCAGCAAAGGCAACGATACGAGCTGCATGGAAGCTGGGAAGTGATGTCAGGATCATTGAGATGGGGGAAGGAATACTACAATTTAAGTTCACATTGGAAAGCCAGTTGGTATGGGTCCTTAACAATGGACCATGGAGCTTCGACAATAACCTCCTCGTCCTCCGTAGGTGGGAACGGGGCATGACGGCGAGGTCGGTAACTTTCTCAGTGCTACCTATATGGGTTCAAGTATGGGGATTGCCATTTGATCTCATCAATGAGGAAGCTGCGTGGGATATTGGCAAAGGCCTCGGTCATGTGGTGGAAGTGGACCACAAAACTTTCTCGTCGGAACAAGCTCGCTTCATCCGAATCCGCGTGGAGATTCCGCTGCATAAATCAATTCGGCGGGGAGGATATGTACTCAGCCCTGAAGGAGACCGGGTAAGAGTGGGATTCAAATATGAAAGAATGGTAGGACTTTGCTACCAATGTGGTTTGTTTGGCCATGATGCAAAAGAGTGTCCAACCCCACGGGACCAACAGCTGACCGAGAACCCATATGGGGAATGGCTGAAAGCGGGGCAACGAAAAAGCGGCGAAACACCGGACAGACGACGGAATAGCTCACCACGGTGGGAAACAAGACAGAATCACGATCAGGGCTGTAGGGATCAACCGCAATCAATGAACGTAACTGCTCCAGGTGGCAATAATGACCCAAATGGAAAAAACGGAGAGATGGGTAACGGCACCATTAATGATACAGCTTCACAGCAGCATATTGACGTGGAGTTAATGAGTGCGGAAATCACGGAGAAGAATCAGACCCGCAAGGAAAGTATTAAGGTTGTGGCATCAAAATTGGGTGAGGTAACGGATAAGGAATTAACCCCATCAGAGGCAATTAATCCCATGATTGCAGCCGATGAGCTAGTTAATGTCCATGTCCAGTACGTTGAAGTCATAAAACCTACACCCAACCATGCAACTGTTGACCAAAACTTAATACCATGTGCAGCGGCACGTGAGATTATTAAAACACAAGAAATAAGGCCCACCGAAAATACAGCCAAGTGGAAGAGAATTGAACGCCACAATGACCATCCTATAAGTATAACCAATATTGGCTCACACCAGACGGGGGTAAAACGAGCACAACCAGAAGATGGCCGCCAAGGGGAAAATGAGGATAGAAAACGGAGCAAGACCAGTGAAGACAACCAGGAAAAACTACTCACAACGGTGGAGGCTGCGGTGCAGCCCCGCCGAGAGCAATGATCATCCTAAGCTGGAACTGCCGGGGGCTTGGGAACCAACGTGCAGTCGAAGTACTCTCTCACTTGGTGAGGGAAAAAGCTCCCAAAATTTTGTTTCTCATGGAAACAAAACAGTCAGTTGATGAGATGCGGATGATTCAAGCAAACCTACCATATCGGTGTATGCTAGCGGTGCCGAGTATTCGCAGAAGTGGCGGGCTGGCACTTTTGTGGATGGAGGAGGTGGACTTGCATGTCCAAACTTACACACGTAACCATATTGACGCTCTTATTTTTAATGGCTCTAACCCTACATGGAGATTGACAGGTTTTTACGGTTGGCCGGAAGAACAACGAAAGCACGAGTCATGGCAGCTACTCAAGCATCTTCACAGTAGGATCTCAGCCCCTTGGATCTGTGTTGGAGATTATAATGAGATCTTGTCATCTGATGAGAAGCAAGGTCGTGTGCCAAAACCGTTGAATCACATGGAAGCCTTCCGAGCTACCCTCCTGCATTGTGGACTTGAGGACCTTGGTTTTCAAGGAAACATCTTCACTTGGAACAATGGTAGACATGGGAATGCATTTGTACAGGAGCGACTTGACAGAGCATGTGCAACGGCGGAATGGAAGGAAATCTATCCGGAGACGCGGGTCTTTCATCTCCAAACCTCATACTCGGACCATATTCCGATAGTCATTACTACACAGAACCAAACCCAGCGGACTAGAAGAAGGAAAGTGCCACGAAGGTTTGAAGAAAAATGGGCTTCCAATCCTCAATGTGAGACCGTGATACAAGAAGCATGGAGGGCAGCCGTGAGAAATGGCAGTCCTATGTCAAAGCTCTTTGAAAAAATCAAAAGATGCAGATTTGCCTTGGTGGACTGGAGCCGTGCAGCGGGTGCTAGTTCAAAAACATTACTCCAGGAGAAACAAAAACAATTGGAAGACCTATGTTCTTTAAATAGTGTTGACCATCTTGATGCTATTAAGGGACTAAAGGTAGAGATCAACAATTTGTTACACCAGGAGGAATTGTTTTGGCGACAACGGTCTCGCTCCATTTGGCTACCGGCGGGTGACAAAAATACAAAGTTTTTTCATCAAAGGGCCAGTCAACGCCGACGGAAAAATCAAATCTTGGGCGTCTACGATAGTGAAGGAAGGTGGGGTACATCGGAGGATAGCATTGCTGACACTGCAGAACACTACTTCCAGCAACTATTCACCTCTTCCCACCCGACCACTATTGATGGAGTGCTCAACTCAGTGGACAGTTTGGTTACTCCAAGTATGAATGCCACTCTCCTACAACGATACAATCCGGAAGAAGTCAAGACAGCCCTATTTCAAATGCACCCTTCCAAATCACCAGGTCCTGATGGTATGACTCCATTCTTTTTTCAGAAATATTGGCATATTGTGGGGCATGATGTTACAGTAGCAGTGTTATCTGTTTTAAACTCGGGGCATATGTTGAGAAAAATGAACCATACACATATTGTTTTAATCCCTAAGAAAAATGACCCGAAATACATGTCTGATTTTAGACCTATTAGTTTAGCCAATGTGGTATCTCGTATCATATCAAAGGTTATTGCTAATCGCTTAAAGATTATCTTGCCTAATGTGATTTCTGATGCTCAGAGTGCCTTTGTGCCAAATCGATTAATCACTGACAATACTACTGTAGCATATGAGCTGCTCCACAGATTGCGAAACAGAAGGAAGGGAAGAAAGGGACACATGGCTGTAAAACTCGACATCAGCAAAGCCTACGACCGGGTTGAGTGGACATTCTTGCAAAGAATGATGGTGAAATTGGGATTTGATCCTAATTGGGTCCACTTGGCAATGGAGACAGTAACCACGGCATCTTACTCCATTTTAATCAATGGTGAACCAAGGGGTTTTGTCACTCCTACACGGGGAATAAGGCAAGGAGACCCCCTCTCTCCATACCTTTTCTTGCTATGTGCGGAAGGACTTTCAGCGCTATTGAAGAAAGCAGGAGAGGCAGGGGAGCTAAAAGGGATCAAATCAAGCCAACATGGAGTTTGGGTTTCTCACCTTCTCTTCGCCGATGATAGTCTCTTATTTTGTCAAGCAACTATGGAGGAAGGGCAAAGACTTCTACAATTGCTACAGCAATACGAAGCTGCATCAGGCCAAGCCATAAACCGACAAAAGACCACACTATTCTTCAGCAAGAACACAAAACAGGAGGTCAAGGAGTCACTTAAACAACTTTTTGGAGCAAGGATAATGACAGAATGTGAAAGGTATCTTGGACTGCCTATGGCCACAGGAAAATCCAAGGTTAATACATTCAAAAACCTTCAGGAAAAAATTACAAAGAGAGTAATGGGGTGGAAGGAAAAATTTATTTCAAAGGTGGGAAGGGAGATATTGATTAAGACGGTGGCACAAGCGATACCGACATACTCTATGAGTATATTCAAACTGCCAAACTCCATATGTGACAACATAAATTCCTTGCTGGCCAAATACTGGTGGGGACAAACGCAGGCAGAGAGGAAATTACATTGGGTGAATTGGAGGAAATTGTGTATGGCAAAGAAGGAAGGAGGGATGGGGTTTCGTGACCTCCATGCTTTCAACTTAGCAATGCTGGCCAAGCAAGCCTGGAGATTAATACATGAAAACCACTCTCTGTTCTACCGAGTTTACAAAGCTCATTATTTCCCAAATTGCTCTTTCATGTTTGCTGAGTTGGGGAATAATCCTTCCTTTGTTTGGCGTAGTCTCCTAGCAGCAAGAGATCTCATCAGAGAGGGCTCACGATGGCAGGTGGGGGATGGTCGAAGTATTGGAGTGTTCACGCATCCTTGGTTGACTCACACCCCTGTACCACTAAATGATGCACCACCAGACATGAAGGTGTGTGAGCTAATCGACCAAGACTCAAGACAATGGGACCGAGGAAAAATAGATGCCATGTTCAGCCCTCAAACACGAAATGAGATCATGTCACTGTCGCTAAAAAACATTAACTCTCATGACTCTGTTTGCTGGATGGAAAACAGAGCACAAAAATTCTCCGTGCGGTCAGCTTATAAGGTAGCGATTCGCTTGAAAAACCAGCCCAAGGCAGAACATTCAGCAGCTCGGCTTCATGCGTGGACATGGAAAGAGATTTGGTCCCTCAATGTGCCACCGAAGATACGAACATTTATATGGCGAGCGTGCTCTAATTGCTTGCCTACCCGAGACAATCTACACCGCAGGCGAGTGCGAGTGGAACCGACTTGTGAGCTGTGCAAACAAGAACCCGAGACAACCACTCACATATTATGGACATGCCCCTTTGCAAGAAACGTCTGGGCATTGATCAGGGGAAAAATCCAAAAATGCAGTAATGGAGACAGTGACTTTTTTCTTCTCTTCAAGCAAATGCAAACTAAACTGAGCAAACAAGAACTGGAGACATGGGCGGTTACAGCTTGGGCTATATGGAATGCAAGGAATAAAGTGTACTTTGAACAGTTCCAACCTCGGCCACAGATAATTTGGGAAGGAGCACGAGGCTTACTGGAGGAATACCAAAGTTTTATGGAAGCACAAAGAGTAGCGTGAATGTCCTATTTTTTCCATGCACATGGCTGTGTCAATCCAATATTTTCAATGTTTCTTTGTTTTGCTCATGGGCCCAGCATTAATGTGTTGTTGGTGCCCCCCTCACCCGTGGTATTATACATGGGGTTGTATACTTTTTATGATAATAATACACTTTCTATCGTCTTACCTCAAAAAAAAAAAAAAAAAAAAAAAAAAAAAAAAAAAAAAAAAGAAAAAAGAAAAATACTTGATCGAGGTTTATTTAAATATTTATTCGAAAACCTGTATTGTGATTTGCCTCCCTTGAAATGGTGTTGTAATTGAGTTCAAATCTTCTATCTCACTTTAGTATATACCTTATTTGGATAGATAAGAATGCAAGAACTAATAATGGAAAGGCAATAACTTATAAAAGCATGCATTCTTGTTTAGACAAAGTTTGGCTTTAAATTGGTTTGGAGCAATTTTTTCAAACTTATTTTTTTTAGAAAGATTTTTTCAAACTTATTCATAATGAAGAGCTATGTCATTTTGTCTTAGAGTTAATATATAGTATATAATACAGAGTAATGGCAATTGACAACACTGCCACATGCATCTTATTTCATTCATATAAAATTTAGATCATCTTATTTCATTCAAGTCAAATTTGTGCTTCTCAAAGCAATGAAGGGCACTACAACGATGCAATCATTTACAGAAACTCAATCTAAAAGCTCAAACTTTGAATCTGAGTATCATGATAACCTAAACCTGAAACAATAGATTATTCATGATAATCGAACATATTGAGGATAGAATCTGAAAGATTCAAAAGCATCAATCATTGCTTGGTATAATAAATATATAGAATCAAAACTCATGGCTATGTGATAATAATTTATAGCAGTTTGCTTTACAGTTTCTATGCTATAATAAATTCCATGATAATTGTATTGCCAATTATTTGAGGATAAAAAATCTCACCAAAGTGTGCTAACAAGAACTTGTTTGGACTCGTCAAAGTCATTGAGGTAGTCACCATGCTATTTTTTTGTGGAAACTGTGTGGGAACCTTTGTATGAGTTACCATAGGACTTATGGGACTTACGTTCTGAGTTGCTGGGGGAGTCACTCTCATTTTTCCTTTGACCATGAGCAACATCATCACTAAAGAAATTTCCATAACGCCTCCTTAATCATGGAGGATCATCGGTTGAATCATCAAAAACACATTCTAGGTCAAAATGGGGTTTACCCATTTCTCACAAACTTTCCAGCAAAATGCCCCCTGTCTGAAACTATTTAGGAATATGTCCTTATTTTGAAACTCGATTTTTAGAAAATTAAGTTTCAATGTAAAACTCAATTTTTGGACAATCGAGTTATAGCGGAAAATAACTTTAATTTTATTTTTATTATTTTTATTTTTTGTGGAACTCGAGTTCCATTCAAAGAATATTCAAGTGGAACTTCAGTTCCACCAAAAAAAAAAAAAAAAAATTCTAAAAGCTATTTTCCTTTATAACTCAATTTTCTAAAAATCGAGTTTCAAAACAGGGACATATCTCTAAATAGTTTCAGACAGAGGGTATTTTGCTAGAAAGTTTGTTTGAAATGGGTATTTTGCCATTTTGGCCACACATTCTAAATGGCATTTGACATGAAAAATTGTAAGACCTCAAAAGCTAAAGTGGCAAAATTTTATGAGTTCAACCAAAAATCATGCAAATTTTGAAGGAATATATAGGTACCACCAAATAGAAAAACTTGAATTAAAAAATTATCACACAACTAAACAGAATAGAATTTTTATAATAACATTTTTATAAAAAAAAAATCTCTTAAATTTTAGACTTTTTCAGTGAAGTAAATGATCAAAATAAGTCAGTTGATGGATTCATTATCAGTGTCTACTATTTCTAGTTTTCACTTTTCACCAATTGATCATTTTTGCATATTATAACAGCCTGAAAATTACGAAAAATTTGAACATTCTTCACACTGATATAGCTTCCTTCCAACTGCAAATGATACCTTCTATGGATTATCTAGAATCACATAAGAAACTATGTTTGCAAACTTTGGAGGTCATACAATCAGTTTAAAATTACCATTTTAAATGTAGAGAAGAAACAATTAAAGGTTGCTACTAAATTTGTGAGCTAAAGTAAAAAGTTCAGTCCAACATTTAGAGAAGAGTCCTAATAGTCTAACCATTATTGATTCTGAATATGAAGGAAACAATGTCAAAGGAATTCAAATTAAGATCATCCAAGGTAGTACTGACGTTTTCTCACAATATTATCATTGTAGTTAGTAAATTTTTTATCAAACAGTTTTTTATTTATTTATTTATAATTTTATTAAGTACACAATATAATCAAAAAACCAAAAAGAAAAAAAAATTTAAACTCTTGCATGAGGTTAGTTTATATATAAATTAAAATATAATATATTGTATAGTTTAAAATCAATTGGGCTTCATCTGTAGGATAAAATAAGAATTTAAATAACATCATGTGTTCTTCTAAAAAGATAAAAACTTGATGAGGTTTGGGTTAATACAAGGTAGAATCAAGTCTTTTTTTTTTTAATTGTATAAAAAATATCCAATTTGCAATATTATTTGAAAAATTCCATGCACTTCCGACTTCTTTCTCCATCTCAGACATCTATTTATCTATCATTAATTACCCAATCATTTTTATAATTGTTACTGTAGGGACTGGGTTTTTGGTTGCCCAAGCCCAATGGACACGGGTCAAAAACCCAACGAACCCCGCAATGAATTTGTAGAGGATGGATTCAAGAACTAGGCGTTAGTGAGAAATGCAGCGACCATGCATGGTTGTACGTGAGAGGGATAATTTGAACGTGCAATGGGATGAGTAATAATGCTCCTCGGACGAATCTTCCAGAACTTGGAGTCCTTATAATTTCTTTCTCTAAGACTGAATAAAAAGTTCTCTCAGTACAAGCAGATTACTCCCCTCGTTTTGTTCTTCTCCTCCTCTTTTAGGAGGAGTTCATTACATTATATATCCCTCTCCCAATCAATCCTAGCCCTACATTTGTAAAGGGATTAGGGCATCACTTGAGTGCCTGTCCCATCAGCCACCTTCCCATGGTCTCTGTAGGTGGCAGCAACCAAGGTGGCACTGTTAAGGCGTCCCTTCCTCATTAATGCGGCCAGGACGTTAGTTGGGAGCATTTAATGTGGAGATGACAGTTCATCTGGGATTTGCTCCTCCACCATGCTTCCATGTCCGGTATTTGGTACCCGCTGTTTGTTCCTTGGATGCTCGGGGAGGCTCCCTTTGAGGGAGTGCTGCTTGCACTTTCTCGGACCTCGAAATTCCGAGGATGCTATCATCCTTGGCGTTGTTTAGAGGGTAGCTGGGCGCTACACTTCAGTCCTCGGTCCATGGGCGCATCCTCGAATATGGGCCTTGGGCCCGGTTGGGAGTGGGCTGGGGTCGTCTGACCATTTCTTGGCCCCACAGTTACAATGCAATATATCTTCGTAAAACCACTCATGCAAACTCTCCTTTGTGTATATAATTGTAATGTTGTCACTGTTTGACCTATACACTTAACAGAATCTATTGAAAGAAAGCAAAAAATTTTAAGAAAAAAAGTGGAGAACTTTCGAATGGTGTTTAAGTGTCATTTGTGCTTAGAGAGTAAATTTGATATTTTTGAAAGTTTTAGTAGTATCTAGGCATTTACCCAAACCTCAACTCAAGTAGCTTAAAATTTAAAATGTTTATACAGTGAAATTAATAATATTTCCCTTATTATTTATTTTTTTTGACAAGACATTTTCTATTTTTTTTTAAAGGAAATATTAATAAATGTCTTAAAGGTATTAATTTAAAAATTATTTAAAAAAAGGATTTTACTAATGTGTGCCCTTAGAGCATTCACAGCAGTGTAGCTATAATGCTATAATGCTAAATTTTAGCTCCAAAAACACAAAAAAACGCATACAGCAGTGGTGCCATAGGTAAATATTATAGATGAATTGCTACAGTGCACATCTATAAATAGATGTGCACTGTAGCAAACATCTAAAAAAAAAATTAATTTTTTATTGAGCTCGGATTAAAATAACGCCTGGTATATTTTCTTCATCTCTTTTATTCTCATCTTCTCTCTCATTCTCACTCTCAACTCCCATCTGAAATTTCTCTCAAGCCTCATCTCTCAAGCTCTCACCTTTATCGCTGCCGGCCCTCCCCACCATCTCACCTAAAACTCAAGCCCCATCGTCCACATTGATTCCGACGACGATTCCGACGAGGAAGCCCCCGAAGCCGCAAACGCTGAAACTCGGATGAAGACGACTCCTCCATTCGCACCTTCACCACAGCTCGCCTCGACGCCGCCAACGCGGGTGGCTCCGGTTCGGCTCGGCCCGTCCCAGCCTCAGTCGCACGCCATCCCAGCCTCAGACCCACGCCATCCTAGTCGCACGCCGTCCCAGCCGTCGATCACCTCAGACCCACGCCGTCCCTGCCGCCGATCGAAGCCCCATGCTGCACGTCTCCGACCCACGCCTCCGCCTAGTCCTTCATCTCCAGCTCTGTGATTGGTTTTTTTTATTTTGTTTGTGATTGGTGATTTTGTTTGATTTGGATTGAGAAAAAAGATTGGTGATTTTGTTTGGTCTGTGATTGGGTTTTTTTTTTTTTTTTCTGCTGTGGAATGGCGGTGGTAGCGGTGGTGGTGCTTGATGGCAGAGGTGGATGTGGATGTGCTGTGGATGTTTTATTGATAGTGAAATATATTATTTTATTGTAGGGATATATTATTTTATTGTGTTGTTTATATTATTTTATTTTGTTAAAAACTAAAATAGATCCACTGCTGCAGCATGTGTGTAGGTAAAATAGATAAAGTAAGTTTTGGTGGAGCTAAAAAGCTAAATTTTTAGCTCCACTGCTGTGGATGCTCTTAGGGCACACATTAATTTTCATTTTTGGAAAAAAATTTCTCGAGATTTGAAAAAGTAACGACAGCTTTTTCAATTTCCGAGAAAATGTTTCTAAAAATAGAAAGTTTAATGTGTGCCCTAAGGGCACACATTAACCGGACCCTTAAAAAAAATTTATGGTAAAAAAATAATTAATTATTTTAATAACTTTTTATTTTTTCAGAAAAAATTATATCAAAACTCCCTTTAAATAGTTATTAGTGTCGGCACCGCTTAATAATTACCTACACAAATTTCAAAAGCAAAACGTTGCGCTTTGACCCAACCCCACAGTCACTTTTTACTTCCTCTCTTGGCTCTTTCAGTACACACAGCTATATGCCTAAACCAGGGCTTTTCCTTTGTTTATAGAATTAGCTTTTCTAGGGTTTAAGCCTTGCTGAGCTCCAAGTCCAAAAGCTTCCGACCAACAACGACGACGTATCGGAAGCAGAAATGGACGACGATATGGACATGGACACTTCTCCTAGCAACATGAACCCTAACGACCTCACTGTCAGAGAGCAATACCGCCGTTACGGGTACACTTCACATTATCATATATCAATGCCTCCATTTTTCTTTGTTCTGAAAATATTTTTAGGGTTTGAAAGAGTTTAACAAATGCTTCTGGGATATATGAAGTTTTGCATTATATATATATACTTCAAAGTAGAATAGGTGAAAGAGAATCATTCTAATGAAGTCCATGATTTCCCTCTTAATTTACTTATTGAGTTGTTGAAATTTAATTTTCATGCTTATTTGCGTCGATTGTTGCGATTCTTGAATGTACCCATTGATGCCAATTAACTTGTACATGATATACTATGTAGAAGATGAATGTGGCCAATTCCCAATTCCCAATTCCATGGGAGTTTGAACACTTACCTATGTACATATATTTGTAGTTTTTAAAAGTTAAGTTATACACACACGCGGCCACGTGTATATTTTTTTGGTGTATGAGTGGAATGCCATTTCATGTTAAGTAGTTAGACTATGTTTTGGGCTAAGAGTCTTGTAGCTCAACTGGCACCTCTTGATATATCCAACGGAGACGTCCCGGGTTCAAATTCCCGCTCCTCCATTATAAGTATTGAATTGAAATAGACTATATTTTTGGTTCACTTTTTTTAAACAGCTTACTTTTGTCGAGAACATTTAAATCGACTTGGAACTAATTTTAAGGTAGATGTTTATAAGTAATGCCTTAATGGGCTTCTGTTTATATGTTATACTGTATTTTGAATCGGTATTGTATAGTGGTAAAATCTTGGTATTGGACCTTTCAAGTTTATTTATTGGAAATCCAAATCTCATATTTATTTCACTTTGGAATTATTATTGTGTGAAATTAGATGTGCTTTTGATAAGATGTGCTTTCTGTTTTGTCTATACCATTATATAAAGATGTAATGTGTACAGGAAAAGGCACTCAGCTACAAGCATATCGCCCCTTCGAGAACGTTCAGCCTCAAAGTTCAGTGAATCCAGGCTATTGTATGATGGACAGAGTATCCATAGCCCAACTAATGCGGCCCTTATTCTTGAAAATATTAAGCAAGAGGCTGAGAGCATTGTTGCTGATCACTCAGAAGGAACACCTGCAAGGACACAATCTGCTTCTAAATGGAGATCGTCCATTGATGGTCGTGGAATGACAGATATGGATACTGGTACTGATTCAGTTCGCTATTCGCTAAAAGCTTGTAAGCATGAGGATGACTCATTCGCTGATGTTGGAGATACAACATTTGCTCTATTTGCATCTCTACTTGATTCTGCTATTCAAGGTGCTTGAATTAACCTTTTTGTAGTATTTTGCAATACTCAAAATTATTCCAACATCACCTTTCTTTTAAATGATGCCTTCATAGTTCATTGAAATAATTTGTTATTGAATTTTTCTATTTTATTTGGCTGGTGACCTGGTTGTGGCAGGGATGAAATGGTTGTTCATTCAGAGAAGTGTTCTCAGCTTGAAATTCTGTTACTTGGGGAATATATATATATATTGTCACTGATCTCAAACTCCATCTCATTGTTATTGCTTTTGTCGAAATCTTGCAATAGTACTAGATGTAGCATATTAACATTTGTCACGTCCTTACTTCTATAGTTAGTTTTCTTTGCAGGTTTGATGCCTATTCCTGATCTGATACTAAGATTTGAGAGATCTTGCCGAAATGTTTCAGAGTCAATGAGGTTTGTCCTCTACTATTGATAATATTTATAAATAGATAGATATGTTTTTCAGTATGCAAATGCACATAGATTCACACATGGCGTTATTTCATTTACCTGTTTTCCGTTATTTAATAGTGATAGATGCAATGACGCTGTAGTGGGTTTAAGTCTTTACTTTGCACCAGGCTTAACTTCATTTTTAATATTAACTCTGTGATTCATTCTTTCTTCATTTGTTCAAGGATATGGTATAGAAGCAAATTTTTTATTAATGAGAGATATTGATCCAATCTGAATGTAACATCACAGTTGTCAAAAGGGGGGAAAAGAAAAAGAAGAAGATTCCATTTTCATCCAACACAACAAAAAATATACATATAAAATGTAACATCACAGGTGGTAAAAGGGGAAAAGAAAAGGAAGAAGATTCCAGTTTCAGTGAAATCTCATGACTGAAGCTTGTAGAGAAAGAAATAGGGTAAACAGTGAGCTTGGTGTTGTGTATTGGATTTTCTTTCCCTAACCTCCCCCCCCCCCACCTCCCCTTTCCCTTTTCTAAATATTCCCCAAAATTTTCTAACCCCACCCATTCCCTGTCCCCTCTCTACACCCCCTCCATACCAATTTTAAATATTCCCAAAATTTTCTAACTGCACCCATTCCCTGTCCCCTCTCTATACCCCCTCCATACTAAACAAACCTTAAGGTTTGAGCATCCAAAATTGAATTTCAACGCAAATGAAATACTCTAATGTGTAATCTTCATAAAGTGAAAGAGGATTATCTTTCTTCTTGGCTAAACTACCCGAAATTGGAGAAGCAAAATAATAGAGGAGAAGCCATTATTTTATATCCCGTCAATGATTGGGATGACGTTTATACTTGGTACGTAATAGATGCTTATCGATATATTAGTTAAAAAAATATGGTTTTGTGTGATTGCAACTTGATCTGGATATTATACCAAGCAGGGTTGCCGTCGATCCCTACAACTGGTCTTGCTTCCTGCAGTTGAGTGTTTTAGCTTATGCTGTGGATGCCTGTGTTATGGAATTATTGTTGATCTCTGTAACTATTATGTGTAACAAAGGGTGATACTATAAAAAGATACTTGTTGGTCTAATTTTTGCTTGGCTTGGAGTCTTGGACTTTGCCATTCAAATTGTAGTAGCTGTGCAATTCAAAATCATTCATATTCTTTGTTCTTTCTGGTAGAATATAGGTAATATTTGTTTCTTTGGTGGCTGTTTGACTTCTTTTATGTGCATTTCCTCTATAGATACGGGTCCAATGTACAGCATCGGGTAGTAGAGGACAAATTGATGAGGCAGAAGGCTCGACTCCTGCTTGACGAGGCTGCTTCCTGGTCTCTTTTGTGGTACCTCTTTGGGAAAGGAAATAAATCTTTACCCTCTTCTACTTTTGATGCTTTGTGTATTCAGTTTGTTAGGATCTTTTTATAAACTGCTGCTAATGATGCATGGTTTTGAATTCTGTTCTGGATTAGCAACTGGAACTGAAGTGCACCATTTCGGGATTATTCCTGAGACTCTTCTACTTTTGATGCTATTATTATTGGTATTGTTAAGCTAATTGTGAGAGAAATACATGCAAGATTAATTAGTTTCAAAGGAATTTATTCAAGTTAAATTAATATCCTAGTGAAGTGCTATATAAAATACAAATTAAGTGAAGAGTTATACTAAAGGGAAAAGAAAAGAAATTGTGGTATTCCTGTATATAAACAAGGTGGTTAGACTATATTTATAATTATGAACTTCCTGGAAGCTTCCTCAATAAAAAAAAGTTTCAACTCAATTTCCAAAGGTCAACAACCCTCACACGTGAACTGTTGTTTTAAGTCTTTATCATCTTTTTCTCTTCCCCTCTCTCTCAAGTCTTCTTTTCACAGAAGCTTGTTTCGCTGCTCTTGTTATTCAGGTAGCGTTTTGCCCCAAATTTCATCAATTTTTGTATTTTGGTTTACGATTTCCCTCTGGTCATCAATTTCTTTTACTAGTAGAAGTAAACAGTAGATTGTGGCAGTGGGAAGAGCAATCAAGCCCAAGTTTTGATTTCAGACTGGAACATGAATCTCACCTAGAATGCCAAAATCCCGCCCGGAACACCGGTTCAGGTTGGAATAGTCCAGAATTGAGGACGAGACAGAATAGGGGGGTCCTTTTGCACAGGTCCAAGCACTGGAATGCAACAGAAGTTAAAACCTTGTAATGATGTCTCATAAATATAACCTCCTGAGACTATTCCATTTGAATGATTAGCATCATTTAGGCAGTCCCCCGCCTTTCTTAGTGTGTAACTTCTAGCATATATCTCTTTGAAAATTTCTTCCTTATGATGTATTGTTCCTAGAGATCAACTTTGAAAATTTTTTTTTTTTTTGAAAATTAGGATATTATGGAATTGTGTTTGCCTCTTAAAAAGAGGTATATTAAATTATGTATTTTTTTAATTTATTTTGATATCAGACATTTATTTTTGTGTACTTTTTGGATTCCAAACTTACTTCTAAATAACTTATGCAGTAAACATTTCAAAAGAGAGGGGTGCGACCTGAGTACATGAGGTTACACATGAAGGCTTAAACAAGCAACCCTCTAAAGTTTGGGCTTCTTTTTTTTTTTTCTTTTTTTTTTGATAAGTAACCCTCTATGGTTTAGTAATCCATGCTAAAAATGGAAGAGATGAATTCTATGTACTCTATAGATGCCATGTATCAGGTCGGTGCGGCTATGTCAAGAGCTTTCATATTGCTCTGTGTATGTATGTGTGTGTACCGTGTAGCCTAACTTATAAAAAAAAAACGAAGGGTGTGTGTAGTCTCACTTGGTTTCCTCACTGAAACAAAGAATAGGAAAGAGATCAAACATTTGTTAATGCTTTAAACTGTGTGATTCGTTAATTAATAAAATCATTTACTTTTAAAAAAATTCTTTAAATGTTGCCATTAAATTCTATATTCTTTGTTTCTAAAATTACAGACTGCTCAACCAGAATCTCTTCTGACCAATTGACGCAAGCTATGTCATGGTGGCAGTTGCTCCTTAATATACTTGATGCCTTAACCTTGATGCAAACATAGAAATATTGCTCTGTGGTCTTTTATACTGCTGCAATTTTGTTACATCAAAATTGTTCCTCCTAATCTTATACAACATGCCTTCTTGTTGCCTTTTGCAATTAGGTTTTGATGACAAGGCCATTATTTATGGTGTAATTATTTTGTTGTACTATTTTTTGGTTGTTGCCAATCTTATCCCACTGAGCTTTGGATTTTCTTCTCTGACCACTTGATGCGTGCTACTTCATGGTGGCAGTTGTTCCTTAATATGCTTGGTGCCTTAACCATGATGCAAACACAGAAATATTGCTTTGTGGTCTCTTATACTGCTGCATTTTGTTAAAATCAAAATTGTTCTCCTTAACTTACACAACATGCCTTCCTGTTGCCTTTTGCATTTAGGTTTTGATGACAAGGCCATTTATGGTGTTTTGTTTTGTTGTACTTCTGTTTTGCCACTGAGCTATTGGTTTTCTGTGTGACGATTTTTGTTTCTTCTTGCAGTGTCAGAAGAACTCCCAAAAGAGCTAATCCTGGTGATGTATTTTTCTAGCATGTGCTGCTTCATAGGAAAATAATATTTTAAATTTGCAAAGAAGAAATGTCTTTTATCTGATGTTTTAAAAGATGAGTTTATTCTCATTCAAACTGATTGACTTATGACAGTACCCCCAAACATCGCATTTGGAGGCATGCCAGTTTGTTGCAGAAGATCATACAGCACAATTATGTCTCCGAGTTGTTCAATGGCTTGAAGATTTGGCTTCCAAAGCACTTGACTTAGAAAGCAAGGTGATCAGTTTTATATCACTTCATGCTTAGAATGTTCAAGTGTGTTATTGTTAATTTTTTCATTAGTGGTCTTGCTGTTTATTCATAGGCCCTTTGATAGACAGTATTAATTGTCTTTCTTGTTGGCTGAATAATTTATCCTCGTCTCTTTTTACAAGCACTCTTCTGTTATTCTTAATGTTATTATTATCTTTTCCCCCCATTTTCTTCTTCTGGCCTGCTTCTGTTGCATATCAAAAATATTGCTATATTGCATGCTGCATCTCTTGTATATCACCATTACTCATAGACTTTTAAGAAGTATAGATCACAGGACAAAATCCATTGGTTCCCTATCATGTTTCTAGCTTTACTGATTTTATTAGCCCTCTTCTACGTACATCTAGTGTTCCTTGAATTGGGGTAGACCTTTGAGCATGTTAAACATCTTAATTAAATCTTAAAGCAATTTTTACTGAAATTTAAGTTCATATGTTGGGGAACAGAGGAGCCTTAAGAAGAGAATTTAGATTCAGAAATGGAGGATTTTCTGTTCTTCTCCCCCTTAACATGGTATCATGGGATAATGGTCTGTTTTTGCTATCTTTCTTGGGTATAGAGGCTATGGTTCTGTACATATATATATAAAAGGAGAGTACGCTTTTGTTTTCTTAATAAAATTTCCATTATAAAAAAGAAAAGGAAAAAAGAAAAGAGTATGCGTATCAAGCTTAACAGTTGTGGCATTGAATGTCCTACATAAAAATAACAGTTGCAGCTTTAAGTTTTTTAAGAGTACATTGTTTCTGTTTAACATGGCAATTAATCAATATTTGCAGGTGCGAGGATCTCATGTTGGTACCTATCTCCCTAGCTCTGGAGTTTGGCATCATACTCAACGGTATCTTAAGAAAGGAGCCTCCTATACAAACACCGTTCATCACTTGGATTTTGATGCTCCAACACGTGAACATGCTCATCAGCTACCTGATGATAAGGTACACTTTATGTGATTGTCTTTTGAATTTCTATAAAGCCAATTTACACTCTATACCACCATCTTTCTCCACTAGTTGCTTACATTTAATTTTTAACTTGCTGTGCAATTGTGGAATTTCTATAGAAATATGTTTTAATGATACTGTAGAACCTGCATTAAAATTTACACAATAGCCCATATAGGTGTGATGCTATTGTAGGGCTCATGATAATGCTGAATTCCTGGTGTCAACTTCTCAGTAACATCGAAAATAGTCATTGTGAATAGATGTAGTTTTCATGAATTTGGAACTCTTAGAAAGTATTCACATGAGTCTGAATGTATATGTATTTCCTTAAACACATCAATAACATTTTTAGCTCAACAGAAACAAGACGAATCTCTTTTAGAAGATGTCTGGACCCTTTTAAGGGCTGGAAGAGTGGAAGAGGCATGTGATCTTTGCCGGTCTGCTGGACAGGTAAGCAATGTTCTGGATTTATATGGTTATGGTTTATGTTTGTTGGTGCTGTTCTGATACATGCTAACATTTTGGAAGCCATGGAGAGCTGCAACATTATGCCCATTTGGAGGGTTGGACCTATTTCCTTCTGTTGAAGCCTTGGTGAAGAATGGAAAATATAGAATTTTGCAAGCTATTGAACTGGAAAGTGGCCTAGGTCACCAATGGCGTCTTTGGAAATGGGCTTCCTATTGTGCATCAGAGGTAGGGTAGAGAGGGCCCCCATCAGATAAATTTCTTGCGTTTTAACACCAAGTCCATACTTGTTTAATTCTGGTTTCTCTTCATACGCCTATATTTCTCTTCATACGGTTATATTTATGGCTCTAGTTTCTCTCAGAGGCAACATTTCCTGGCTTCTTTCTTGATGGTTTGAAATGGAACTACATACATTTTTTTTCTGGGAAAGCTGTTCAAAACACATTCTATCTTTTTTGTTTTTATGTTGAGAGCGACCCATGTCCTTAAATAGATTTTATAGTTGACTCATTCCCTTAAATAGATTCTATAGGTTCTTAGCTTAATAAGTTTAGCACTTGTATGTTCTATTCTGTTCATGTATTGTGTGGATCAGCAATTAATGCACATGGTGTATACAACTTATATAAGCTAATGGATCTTTGCTTTTCTACCTTTATTTTCTGAAGAAAATTGCTGAGCAAGATGGTGGGAAATATGAAGCAGCTGTATATGCAGCCCAATGTAGTAACTTAATTCGCATGCTTCCTATCTGCACAGACTGGGAGGTATTTACTTCACCCCTAATTATATCTCAAGATCTTCTTTTAAATGCATTTATGTTTATGCATTTTTAATAGGTTTTCTTCTTATGGGTGTGTGTGCTAGCACATGCATGCTTGTGTTTAATAACAGTCAGCAGCTTGTTCATATTTTCTGTTCATTGTTCCAAATTTTCTGCATTGATACGTGATGTGTGTATGGCCCTATTTCCTCAAATGTGTGGCATAATTCAGACGCCATAGGAAGCAATTCAAATGGATAAGACTTCAGGAGTGTCAAGCTTATTTATGTAATTTTGAATAGTGGATACAAAATAGTATTATTCCTTTCTTAAATTAAGGTTACGTTTGGATTGCTCTGCGTTTCAGCCCTTTTTTTTTTTTTCCCCTGGAAGCGCGACTGGCACTGTTCAATGTCCATGAACAGTGATTTTAGGCTTATGAACAGTGCCAAACAAGTGTTTTGAGCCGGAATGTTTGACTTTTTTCCGTGAACAATGCACAGTGTGTACTGTTCACGGATCCACAAATTTCACTTTTCAGCAACTTTTTCATTAAAAATTGGTCTCACGGTACTATTCACATATTTAAAAATTATTTTGCTACGATGTTTTTCAGTTTTCAGTTTTCAACTGTATCCAAACGGACCCTAACATTCTCCATTACATCATACCATTTTAGTTTTCGCTGTATGAAATAATTTAGATCTATGATTTGATGTGATTTGCTACTTCAGATTAGTTGATGGAAGAACTAAGAAAGCAGATTTTGCAAAACGCTACTGCCTAAGTACTTGCAGTATAACTTCAACACTGAATTTCTTTATTGTTCCAACATGCATTTCATGACATGCATTGAAATGTGTTAGTGTACGAGAATGGATGGTTACTGTAAAATTATGATTCATATAGAATAGTGGTTTGTCATGGCTCTAGGAGAGGCAAATTTTCAGCTGTAAGCCTGTAATAGGTGCCCAAATCTGTTTGTTTTAAAAAATTACAGACACGCGAATTTCAATGTGGTTCGCCTTTGCTAAATTTTTTATGATACAAATTTCACCAATTTAAGAATCTTAAGTGCTTTCTTAACATTGTGAGACATTTGTTTTAAGTTTTGACGTTTGCTATGTATCTTGTTGCTTTGGTTTTAAGGTTGTTGGCATGCATTAATTTTAAAGTTTCTGATCATTGATCTTTAATTTCTGCTCTTTTCTTATATGACTACTTTTGATGCTGGTTGCTGTTTAAATTTGTTACTCATTGTATTTTGCAGTCAGCATGCTGGGCAATGGCAAAGTCGTGTCTAGATGTTCAAGTGGATTTAGAACTAGCTCGTCTACCACCTGGGAGAATGGATCAAATTAACAGTTTTGGAGATGTAATTGATGGAAGTTCTGGACATAGTGATGGCACCGTTCAGCCTTCACGTGGACCAGAAAATTGGCCGGTTCAAGTTCTGAACCAGCAGCCACGACAACTTCCAGCTCTTCTTCAAAAACTCCATTCAACGTATATTGCAGTTTTCATTCAAATATTATAGTCCTTTCTCTGTGGTGTAGTTTAGTATGTTGAATCTTTTTTTTTTAATATCTTCTTGATTAGGGAAACAGTACATGAAAGTGTTGCTCGTGCTTGCAAGGAGCAGCAACGCCAAATTGAGGTATTTCTGAAAAAAAGAGTGTCAGTTTATTTAGCTATTGGATTTCCATCTGGCCAAGATAGTTTTGCAACTGAAAAGTGTCTAGTACAATTTATTTTAAATGACCTGCAGCTGGGTACACTTGGACAACTGTTTATTAGATTGCAGCACAGAGATATATAGGGATGTACTGCCTGCTAAAGTTATTTCATCATCAATCTTCCTTAACTTCAACTGAAGTAGCTCTCAAATTAAACCTCCCCCCAAAGGAAAAATAATAATAATAATAGTAATAGTAATAGTAAGAATAATAATAATAATAAGAAAAGAAAAGAAAATTCTTGTTGTCTTCTTGAGCAAACATGCATTTACGCGTAAGTGGTAACTAAAGCAAAATAAAAGATTTACAGTTGACATCTTCATGGGGACTTTACTTAAGCGAATAGAAGAAATGCCAATGGAAGAGTTGAAGGTTTCTTCTCAAGCACTTATTACAGCCTAATTTGGATGTGATCTGTCTAGCAGATCTTTAGTTCTTATTATTGCCCTATATAATATTATTGCTGGCAATTTGTGTCCAAGAGAATTCTTTTATGTGGTTAGAATATTTGTCTTTCTTCACCTCTTTGCATATTGAAGATGACACTTAACTTAACAGGGCCTTAATTGCAAGTTGCAACTACACAGAGTTGGCTGTAATAAGGAAAATGAAAAATTGGCTAAAATCTACCTTTTCTTTCAATTTTTCTGAAAGTAACTATGCACGGCTCATTTTACATGGAAGCAAGCATTGGTCTTTCCCTTCCCTGCCTTGGGGCTCTGAATTTCAATTTTATTCTAGATGTTTGCGTATTAGGTAGGCCCTTTGTAATGTTATTTTACTTATTCAAAGGAAGTGAAAAATTTTCTTTCCTCAGTTTTTATTTTTTATTTTTTTTCAGTTTGATTTAAATTTATTAGCTGTGTTCTTTAACCAAATGATGCTTCACAGATGATTCTAATGTTAGGGGATATACCGCGCCTGCTGGACCTTATATGGTCATGGATAGCACCTTCAGAAGATGATCAAGATGTCTTTAGGTAATTCCATGTCATTGGCCTTCACATGTTTGCTAGTTATGTGTCGAGATGAATTTGGGAATGTTCCATTAGTTGTGCCCTTGACCTCTATTTTAACATGAACTTCCAAATTTTCTTGACTACTTGTATGGCTACTTACTGATAATGGTATGGTCTGGTTTCATTAATATCCACTGGAAAGTCATATCAAATTATAACAAAAAGAAGGTCAAGTGTTTGAAAGCAATTAATGATCGTCATTTTATTATATTAAAATCGATCTGTTTTGGTGATTTCTGTCACCTGAGGTGGTCCTCTGAGTTAATTTCTGTATTGAGTCATTAATGGACCATATTTATGGTGTGTGTGTGGGGGAACAAATATTGTGCTAATAAATATTTGTAGATCTTCCTGTTTAGAATAATTTGGTTGACCAATGAGTATTGTGGTTTCTGTCAGGCCCCATGGAGATCCTCAAATGATTCGATTTGGTGCACATATAGTGCTTGTACTTAGATATTTACTTGCTGATGAAATGAAGGATACTTTCAGAGAGAAAATAATGAGTGTTGGTGATCTCATTCTACACATGTAAGTAGTTTAACGTTATGGTTCCTAATAAATTTTGTTATGTTGACATTTATATAACTAATGATTAATATGTTTTAGTGAATTTCATAAGTATTATGCCATTGTAATCTAGCTCAAGTTGACTGTCCTCCCCTTGTAAAAGTAAGGTAGAGAATGGGTTGTGGGTTCAAGTCCTATTGGGTGCGTACCTTACTGATAATGAAAGCATAATGATGTAGGCCTGTAACTAGGGAGCAGATAGCCACTAAATATTTTTCTTTTTTGGGTGTGTACTGTGCAGCAAGACAATATTAGCTTACATCGTATGACATTTGCAAAGTACTCACTACTCAGTTATGAAATCAGCCCAACTGCCCTTCCCCTCTGCTCCCCCCTTTTTTTCTTTTTGATAAATAATAAGTTTTATTGATATAAAAAAGGGACACCATGGTACACAGGAAGTGTACAAGGGTCAACAAATCAAGTAAAAAAATTACAAGAATCAATAAAATCAAGAATAAAAGAGAATGATTGGTTTCGCAAAGCAGACAACCAATCCAATAAAGTTCTAAGGAAAAATAACTTGAGATCTGGTATGGATCTCTCATTATCTTCAAAACACTTACTGTTTCTTTCCCTCCAAAAACACCACATTAAAAAATGGGGACAATTATCCATATATGACCATTTCGATGACGAATAAACCAGCCTTGCCAACAAGCAAGGAGCCTCACAACTAACTTTGGCATAACCCAACTTACTCCAAATAAACCCAAAATCATAGACCACAAATCCATAGCAACCAGACAATGAAGGAAAAGATGGTCAACCGATTAACCATTACACTTGCACATATAACACCAATCCAATATCCAAACCTTTCTTTTTTGTAAATTGTCAATTGTCAAACATTTCCCCTAAACAATAGTTCAGACAAAGAAAGCCACTCGAGAAGGGATCTTCTGCTTTCAAATGCTTTTCCAAGGGAAACAAAAATCATTAGAGCCCACTAGAAGAATGTAATAATCATTAACCATAAACCTCTTATTTCCTGGTTTCCAACTCATTCTATCCTCCCCAAACCCCGTTACAGAAGAGCCATATATGGTATCCATGAAGTTTGACATAGCCTCCAATTCCCGATCATGAACACCCCTAAAGAAACTTACATTTCAATAAAGGAACCCATTTGTGAACTTCATAAGCTCAGCCACACTTGCCTCCTTATCTCGGAAAATTCTAAACAATTCAACATAGCTAACAGCAAGAGGTGTCTCCCCACACCATCGGTCTTGCCAAAACTTCACCCTTAACCCATCACCAATATCATACAGAATATAACTTCCCTTCCCACCTTTTGTTGGCAAAAAAATCAAGTTGACCATGTAATCATTCTGTGGTTGCAGCTTCTAGGCTTAGTTCTTTTTCATTGGCTGTACATCTCTCAGCTTTTCTTGTTCTTTGATCAGAGTGTTGTATCCTAAACTGTGAAGGATGAATGGTTATTACTTATTATGTTTACAGTGATGCGCAATTTTGCTCTATTGTTCATTGATACAATTGGCTAATATGGTTTAAGGTATGCGATGTTTCTGTTTTCAAAGCAACATGAGGAGTTAGTGGGTATATATGCTTCTCAGCTTGCTCGTCACCGTTGTGTTGACCTGTTTGTGCACATGATGGAACTAAGGCTGAACAGCAGGTAAAACAACTTCTTATTCAGGTTATGTTTCTCATGTCTTTGTTCTACTACTCAGTTTATTGGTTTTTAAGTATATGATCATGGCATGGGGATTTGAATTTACAGATGCATTATATATTTGTGATGAGATATTCTAGATTCAAGGATATTATTTTGAATTGTGTCATATGTTTGTTTCTAAAGGGCGGGGATGTGCAGTTTTAATTTCCTCTTCAATTCACTACTTGTGTGTTCCTAGGGAATCTTCACAACCCTACATTAATGGTTAAGCATAAGATTAGAGATATCAAATGCTACTGATGCCTGTCAAGAATGTATTCTATCTGGGCATATTTGGATTTTTTTCCCCGTGGGGCTGGGCGATAGTGGAATAGCTAGACTCTATTATTCCTGTGAACAATTTCTTTGGATTTGCAACTGTTGTTCACCATGTACTCCTTTTCTCTACTTCTCAAATAAGATTTTTTTTCCTTCTGATTTTTAGATATGAAAACAATAGATTTAAAACACATTAATGTCAACAAACCTTAAGAGAAGATTTCATACCGTCTATTCACCCCAATTTTGGAGGAAATAAGCTATATGTATAAAATGAATGAATCAAGATTGTCTTCCATAGATAATGTTCTGACATGTCTCCTTTGAGTCTTTGACAGTTGGGCATAATGCAGTCTATGAGCTGTTAGTTTTATATGCGTGTGTGTGTGTGTGTGTGATTGTGTGTATTTTTGTGATAAGAAATCTTTACTGATATGGAAATTCTTTTTTATTTTTAAGGGCAGTGGGTCTGGATGCCAATTCTTTTTTATTTTCTCTTTTCTTTTTTGGGAGAAAAAGAGAGAGGGTGGGCTTTGGGGGGGGGGGGGGGGGGGGGGGGTTTAAAAAGTTGATTTGGTTTTTTCGGGGCTAAATCATATATTTGTAGCTAATACAAACTAACCGACACCCTCGCCGTGTGAGAGGAGGGAGGGATCATCTCCAAGTGTCACTGTGCACAATCCCTTACTAATGTTGTTCTTGTTGAATATGCAAATGATTGAGTGGTCTAAGAATGAATGATTTTTTCCTCTGTTCAGTTAGTATTGAAATGGCACTAAAATAAATTTACTTGGCAATAATTGTTATATATTTTTTAAGAGATCATATATGGTGCATATCAAAGTACAACAGATATTAATGAATTAACTGAAGATATTGCTGCACAAATAAAAGGTGTCCATTTTGCAATGACTAGGATTATCATCTTATTACCGTGTCTATAGTTGCAATCTTAATTTTTTGCTGTTTATATTTTTTTTGGCGTTGATGTGTTATATTATGGTTTTTGGCCTGCCAACAGTGTTCATGTCAAATATAAGATCTTCCTTTCTGCTATGGAGTACTTACCATTTTCTTCCGGGGATGATTCAAAAGGAAGTTTTGAGGAAATTATTGAGAGGTATGTGCATCTCTTCTTCAATATGTTCTTATATATCTCAGGCAGAAAGAATGGAAATTATGTTATTTTCATATAAAGTTTATCGGCTTTGTAATTATCTGTTTAAACACAGGATTTTGTCAAGATCCCGGGAGCTCAAAGTTGGTAAATACGATAAGTTATCAGATGTACTAGAGCAGCACCGGCTTCAAAGTCTTCAAAAAGCTATGGTTATCCAATGGCTCTGCTTTACACCTCCCTCGACAATCACTGATGTTAAGGATGTTAGCACGAAACTTCTTCTGCGAGCATTGATACATAGGTAAATTTTTACGAATATTGCTGTACTGTATTATAATTTTCTCTTTTTTCTGATGAGTGAAAGGGTAAGGCCCCAGTACACATGTAACAAACAGCAAATAATAGCTATAAGATAGGATTCCTTAGATAATCAACATTTGTTCTGCACACAGCTGATTCCTCATGAATCATGTACTTTTCTTTTCTTATTCTAGAAGACAGGTTTTCCTTTCTATTCTTTATCTAGTTTTTGCTGGTTTGATATTATAGCTTTATAATTTAACTCTTCTTATGATGTATAATTTTTCACATCCAAATTTCACGAGTCTCTCTCTCTCATGCATGATTGTTAATTTTATTGCCACTTTTGTTGTTGTCTGTGTTGTTTTTCATTCTTCTGAAATCTAACCTTTGCTTTTCTACAGTAATATATTATTTAGGGAGTTTGCTCTGATTTCTATGTGGAGAGTGCCGGCAATGCCCATAGGTGCACACAAATTACTTGGTTTTCTTGCTGAACCTTTGAAGCAGCTTTCAGAACATCAAGATAACTTTGAGGCTTTTAATGTTTCTGATAATCTAACAGAGTTCCAAGACTGGGTATGCCTCATTCTTGCATACCTATTTGGTTACTTTTTCGAACTTGCCTTTGTGTTATTTCCAGCTTGATATTTATACTTCCCATAGTAATATATATTTGCATTAAATAGAGTGAGTATTACTCCTGTGATGCGACGTATCGCAATTGGCTCAAAATTGAGTTGGAGAATGCAGAGGTTTCTTCCATTGAGCTCTCATTGGAAGAAAAACAAAGAGCCATTTCAGCAGCCAAAGAGACACTGGATTCTTCTCTATTACTGCTACCAAGTAAGTTGCGTTGACTATCATTTTACATATGCAAAAAGCAGAGACTGACCATGTTGGGATTATCTAGTATGTTTCTTATGGTATACTTTTCATTGAGAATGGTGGATTTAGGCTCATCATATTACTCTGGATTATAATTGATTCATCTGCTTTCTCTAGGAAAAGAGAATCCTTGGTTGGCTGCATCTGAAGATCCTATTTATTCGTCAAAGGAACCTTTATTTCTAGAATTGCATGCCACAGCGATGCTCTGCCTACCTTCTGGTGAATGTATGTCTCCAGATGCTACAGTGTGCACTACTTTAACAAGTGCCCTTTACTCTTCAGTGACTGAGGATGTTGTATTAAATCGGCAGTTAATGGTATGCTTATTGAGCCTTAGTTTTCTGATTATTATTTTTTTAATAAATTAAGGCCGTATTGGTACAAGCATGCTTCCTTCAGTCTTCATGCAGAGGCTTATTTTGCCAAATGAATCGACTACTAAGATTATCTTTTCTTTTCCTTCAGTCTTCATGCAGAGGTCTCTGTTAATAATACAATGTTGAAAGATAGAGTTTTCAATATGTTTTAATAGTCAGGGGTGAATGCCCTGGATTACCTGGCAACTAGTTCTGGTGGGTGGGGTTAGTTGCCCATAGGTTTTACTGGCCATAGGCAAGTCCAAATGGCTCTTAGTTAGAAAGGTTCCCTGCATTATCAAAAAGAAAATGACTGAGGAAAAAGATCAGCCTTGAGTGTGAAGTCCATTCTGGCTTTAGATATTAAATTAATTAAGAAATATGAATAACTTAATTTTGATTTCTTTTTCTTTTTTATTGAGTCAATTACTTTACCAAGTTTAACTTTTAAAAGATGGCAAGGGGTGTACCAATGACCAAAAATGAACACTGGAGCCCTAGTATAGGCTTAATTGTGGTCCAAGTTGTTCTTAACCTCATTCTGCCCTTCGAAAGATGTTAAATCCGGAGTAATGCTGAATTACTCACCAATTATACTCTTAAGGATTGCAGTAGTCATGGTTCATTGAAAAAAAAAAAGATGCGATCCTTATCTTGTCTTATATTACAAACGAAATTTAGTAACTTGATTAATGCTACACTTCACCTGATATTTACAGAAATTAAACCAAAGAACCTGGTCCTGGACCCAGTATATCTCAACTTGGAATTTGTAATCCATATAAACTTACATGTCACAAAAATCCATATTGAACTTCGGAAATTAGTTTTTCATGCATCAAAATCCTTATTTAAATCCCCTCTTTGACATATTTGCCTTTTGTCATATTCTGAAATTTTTGGACAGGTGAATGTGTCTGTATCAGCAAGGGACAATTACTGCATTGAGGTTGTACTTCGCTGCTTGGCAGTTGCAGGTGATGGAATTGGGCCACATGAGCTGAATGATGGTGGTATACTTGGTACTATTATGGCTGCTGGCTTCAAAGGTAAGTGACATAATCATAGCTACAGTTTTAGTAAAGCACATACGTGGGTTGCAGTTTGGTTGGATTGCATTGTAATGATGAAACATAGTATTTGATTAATCTTGTGTGGTTTTGATGCCAATTCTCTAATTTCATGTGTTCAAATTAAGAGAATGTTGGTATATAACCACACATTAAAATTTAAGAAATTCTAATCTGAGATGTTTGAAGGGGATAACTTGGATAGTTTCATCCTTAACTTCACCTTTTCAATTACTAAATCAAGCGTAAGAGAAGCGAAACAGTTCTCCGAAGTGGCATTAATTGATGCAGTACTGATTGAATTGATTATTACTTAATGCAGGTGAGCTTCTTCGATTTCAAGCAGGGGTTACAATGGAGATCTCCCGTTTAGACGCTTGGTATTCAAGCAAAGATGGTTCTATAGAAGGCCCTGCTACATACATCGTGCGTGGTCTTTGTCGTAGGTGCTGTCTTCCTGAAGTCATTCTTCGGTGCATGCAGGTAAGCCTCTCCCTCAGAATAATTTCTTACTCTGTCTGTCTTTTAAATTATTTAGTCTTAATACAGTGGATTCCTTGCACTATCTTTGTTCATGTAGGCTTCTCTTTCAAATTCCCATGTATCAGCAACTTTTAGTGGTGATTTTTGTCTCATTTGCAGGTCTCAGTTTCACTTATGGAGTCTGGCAATCCACCTGAAAGCCATGATGAATTGATTGAACTGGTTGCTTGCCCTGAAACTGGGTTTCTTCACTTGTTTAGCCAGCAACAATTGCAGGTAAGCTAATAAATAGTTTTTGCGTACTTGTGCACAGAAAAATTGTTTGCCGCATGCTTGAGCCTTTTTTTTTTTTTTTTGGTTAAAGCTTGAGCCTTTAACCATGATGAGCATTGTCTGTGAGTCACTTACTAGTTATTAAACCTTTTCTCCCACTGACTCTTGGGATAGACTGTTCCCTCTAAGGGAGCATAAAACTTGGAGGTTTTTTTTTTTTTTTTAATTTTTTTTTCTTCTAATCAGCAAGTGCATATTTGTCTTCAAGGGAGATTTAAAAAAATAAAAACTTAATAAAGATATAGGATCTAACTTTACTACTAAAATGGCATGGACTAGCAATTCCATTTGCAAATAATAAGTTTGCCCCTTTCATGTCATCTAAGTTATGTAAGTTTACAGTTCTCAAGAGTATTAATTCTGCGAACTTCTAACTAGTGGTCTACTTCTATTGGAGAGCTTCCTCTTTCTTCTTTTTTTGGCTTCAGAAATTTTATGCATACTTAGGTGTAATTTTTTTTAGGGGATTCTCTTGTATATCCCGCGTTTTCAAGTTTCTTTTCTTAATCTAATTATTGTACTTATCCAAACATAGTATCCATAAAATGATATTTTATTGAACTGTTATTTTATCTATGACTATTAGGGACTGCTAAGCTTCCTCATTTTACTTTTCTTTTCCCCCTTGTCCATGTCAAATTGATTCGGCTGACATTATTTGATTATTTTACCATGTTCAGGAATTTTTATTGTTTGAGAGGGAGTACTCAATATTTAAAATGGAGCTTCAGGAAGAACTTTCTTGTTGATCATTGCTATGGATGTAAAAATCAAGGTCTTAGTACAGGGCTTGATAGGATTGTAAAATTGATGAGTTAATGCCTTTCTCCAGTTATGAAAGGATTAATTTTGTTGTAAAACGTGTTCTATTCTGTCAATATCAAGGCAAGCTTCATTATGGGTATCACGCCGGTGCATGTTTATTGTGTTTGGCCTTTTTCATTATTTCAGCCCTAGAATATGTACAAGATATGCCTATTTTAGCAAGGTAGTGGAAGACGGTTCAGTTAAATAAAGCAAAAACAAGAATAATTTTCTGTATACATCTCGAAAAGAACTGCACTCTGCAGTGTTGAGTGTGTTTCCTTGGTGCAATTGGAAATAGTTACTCTTAGTTGCAGGCTTGCAGCAAGCAAGGTACAAGAAATTTTTGGTGCCAAGATGAATTAATTTTTGGCATAGAACAAAAATTTGTGTTGCATTTGCAAATCGAATGGTATTTTGATTCCTTATCAAAGTTAAGGATGTTATTTGATAGATGAAAAAGGCATATCTTGTACATATTCTAGGGATGATAGATTATACGAAGAGAGTTGTATGTGTCGATGTGTGTGTGTGTGTTTTTTTTTTTAGAGAAAGTTTCAACCTATGGTGTTCGTTTCTGATAATAGCTCTTTATCATCAGACCAAGAGACCAATCAGTTTTTGGTGTAGGCGGAGATTGAACCCTAGATCTCTTATTCAACTATCAGAGATTTTACCAGTTGAGTTAGCTAGAATTTACTGTGTGTATTTTTTTTTTTCGTTGTTGAGTTTAAAATTAATCTATATGATGGTAGAATTATTTTTTTTTTATCATTTTTAAATCAATTTTTTTTTTTTTGGGTCCATAATATCAGCTTGAAATCACATTAGCCGTGTTGGCCATATTGGCGAAATTTGTAAAATAATATTATTTTAATAATGATGATTTAAATTAACACGATTTATAAAACAAATCCCAAATAACTTTATATAGTATTAATTTAAATAATAACTATTAAAATAATATTAGTTATCAAATTAACCCATCACTTGCCATTTTTTTGTGCTTTTTTGTTTGAATAAAATACTATTTTGGTCCCTAAATTTTATTAAAAGTTTGTTTTGCACTCTTAAACTTTAGAAAATTTGTTTTTCACTCTTAAACTATTGAAGATTTTATTTTTAGTTTCTAAACTACTGAAAATATTTTACTTTTTTTTCTTAAATTTTACTAAAAGTTTTTTTTTTTCCTTTTTCGATTCTTAAACTATTGAAAAAAAATCTTTTTTTATCCTTATTTTTTTCCTATAAACTAATAAAAATACTAATACTCTTCTTCAAAGTTTAAGGATGAAGAAGTCATTTTTTAAAGTTTAGGGATTAAAAAAAAATTAATAAAGTTTAAAGATCAAAATAATATTTTACCCTTTTTATTTTCTAAGTTATTTAAACTAATTAGTAATTGGAAAGTTTAAGATAATATTATTATTTCGTTTCTTTGAATATTAATAGGTATTTATTTATTAGGCAAGATTTAGGTACAGTACTTGGATGCTGTTTCTTAGATTTTCCCTTTTAAGATTCTGTTATGTGGATTTTTCTTCATGGGATGGAAGTTTATTTTTTTAATTAAGTAGTCACATAGCTGAATCTTAAGAGGGGAATTTAAAAAATAACACATAAAGTATTGTATCTAAATTTTGTCCTTATTTATTTTGATGGAATTTAATAGGTATTTACTACGATGATGCTTGTATTTAAAATTATATATTCTATCATTTAAAGAAAGGTATAATATGGCAAGAATTTAATGGAGTGTTTAAGTTCAATTAATATGTGTATTAAAATAACTAGTGCATAATTTGTGCATATGCATTGTACACTAAAAAAATAATCACAATTACACACATATTTGAGTTCAAATTATACCTAGTGTTATTCTCAAAAAAAAAAAAAAAAAAAAATTGCTTGTGTAAGAAGTACACATTTTTTAAGTCATCAATGAGTTTTACTCTCTCTCTCTCTCTCTCTCTCTCTCTTTTTCATATACATGAGTTTACTCTTTTTTTATTGGTTTTTTTATGATTTATTTATATTAGACAATTCGTCATTGGCACAACATTAACTCACCTAAAACAAAAATTAAAAAAAAAAAACTTAAATAGGACATGTGATGCGAAATTAGACAACAATTGGGATTTAATTTAGAATCTAATTAGATTTTCTCTCTATTTTGGCTTTAATTTTATATATATATATATATATATATACACACACACACATATAGATATATAAATGATGTGTAAAACTATGAGGTCTTAAAATTTATGTGGCAAAAGATTTCAAAGTTGACTAAAAATCAAACTACTTCATTTTTATAATTTTGTAGATAAATTATAAATAAGGAGTGGAGTGGACAAAAAGTCCAATTAAATATTATTAAAAAAATCAATAAAAAAATATCAGAGGAGTTTATGTATTTTTTTTCTTTTCATTCTTATGTTGTTGAAGAGAAAATGGTATATCGAACTGACCTTAGGTATTATCCTATAGTATGTGTTTCAAAGAATTCAAACATAAATTAATCATTATTCTTACTTATACTATTACAAGACCAAAATGTTTCCAAAAGATAAACAATTCAGTAACCAAGAATCTTGTAATTCAACTAGCATCTTTTGGTGTTTTTAACAGAGATGTTCAAGATTCGAATTCTCCCATAATCATCAAATAATAAATTTTTTTTTTAAAAAAAAAAACCCAATACAATTCATTATGCCATAAAAACATATATAAAGTGCAAGAATACTATGAGTCTAGATAAGTGGCATTATCAACATTCGTGGAAAACCCACAAAATGATAATTCTACATGTACAAAAATTTTCTTTGGTCAAAATTGGGTTAGAGGGATCTGTTCCAATTTATTTCCACATGTAGAAGACTAAATTTCTAGTTAAAAAAAAATCAAATAAGTAAAATAGCATAAGTCGGGAATTTCCCCTCTCTACACCACAGTATGGATGTTTAAATTGGTAAGTATTAAATAATTTGACATGTCTAGAAAAATTCTTCTCACACGACAAGTCATCCTCTCCATTAATACATAAGTTATATTACACTAATCTCCTACTAGTATTACACATCGTAACCAACAATGGGTTATACGACCATTAGCACATTAACTTAGTTAGTGTAGTCTGTTAAGTTTGTTAAGGTGGTTAGTTACCGTTAATCCGTTATAACTGTAGTCTTACTCTGTTTTGCATATAAATAACAGAGCCTCTCATGTATCATATCATTCTTGAATAACATTATTTCAGTCTTGATTTTCTTTCAAAACTTTCTCCATTAGTCAACTAATCATGAAATTCTTCATAAATGACATTAATACTTTTCTTAGACGAAATTGTTAATTCATTTAAACAATTCACATATTCGATGCATCGTCTCGCTTCACTAAAATTATACATAAATATTCGTTTGAATTTGCTCATTCTAAAATTTACATGTTTACTCTTTTTAGTATTGCTTGTAAAAAACTATGATATATGTGATTTAAATTCTATCATAATTTACCCATTTACCAAAAAAAAAAAAAAAGATAAAAAGAGAAAACAAAAACTTGTAATAATATGATTTGATTGGTCCTAGCACCCTTTAGATGCATTTCTTAGACCCCAAAAAAAAAAAAAAAAATTTGTTTAACAAAATTTATATAATTTTTCTAGATTTCTTAAGGTGATAAATTCTAAGTATTGTTTATTAATTTTTCTTTTCCCTTCTAGATTTGTTAAGGTAACAAATTATTAATAAAAACCTCTTGAAAGAGTGAAAGTCAAACACCAAACAAAACAGAGCTATAAAAGAACACTTCACACATTTTCACATCTCCTCGCGTGTTTCTCTGTCTCTGTCTCTCTCTCGCTCGCTCTCTCTCTCTCTGTACTTTTTTTTTTTTTTTACTCTTTCTTGTTTTCTGCTAATAACAACAAAAACAAAAAACCTTTTTTTTTTTTCCTTTCTTTCTGGGTTTTTGGTTTTGCCTGACAACCTGGTTTTGTTTATTTTTATTTGAATTACCTCTCTTTCTCTCTTAATTTTCTCTCACTTTCTTATGATCCAAACACCACTCTAAGACCCGCAGAATTCTTAGATGGGTGTCTCATTCAAGGTCTCGAAAACTGGCGCGAGGTACCGCCCCAAACCTCCAGCCAACGACGGCGCTGTTGTCGCCGACGACGAGCCGGAGAGCAACTCCAAGGAGAGCTCAAGAAAGCAACAGGTAACCAAAAAAAAAAAGTTATGTGAAGTGAATTGAATTGAATTTAATTCATTTGATTGGTTACTCTTGATTGGTTCCCGGGAAAACGTGAGGGAAATTGGAGAAGTGGGGAATTGGGAATTCTGGGTATTGGATTTCAGCTGGGTTTTGTGTGAAAAAGCTGAGATTTTTGGTTTTGACGTGTGTACTTGTATGTGTATATAGAATTGGTTGTTTTAAGCTCAGCTGAGTGTTCATATATATATATATATATATATATATATTAATGGGGATGGTGGAGACTGAGATTTGGGATATGAATTTATTGTCTTTTGATTGCTGACATTTTCTTGTGTGAACAATTGAAGTTTGTGTAATTAATTGGGAGTCTGTTTTGATACTGAGAAAAAAAAAAGTATTAGTGATCTCAATTTTGCAGTTTTTAGATCTTTTGGGGTTTTCCTGGAAGTAAAGGCTTTGAATTTCAGCTGAGCTTAGTGCAACTAACTGGGTTTCTTTTTAGTGCTAATTTCCTTAATTGAAGTGAGATTTTCAGCTTTTTATTTGGGAATTCAAAGCAGATGATGTAAAGACATGAAATTTAAGGTTTTTTATTTCTTTCATCAGGTTTCTCAGGAAGCACTAAATCAAGATATATTTTCAGTAAATGGGTAATTTATTTAAATAGGAATTTTCCCAGATGCTAAACTTGGTGGTTTGGTGTTTTTTTTTTTGTACTGTACCTGACAATAGATGGAAAATTCACTCGTATTTTTTGGTTGGGGAGGGGGTGCTATAAAGGCAGAAGCTCCAAATTGATAATCACCTTCCGTAATCTTTTTTGTTTTTAAAATATTGTTGATGACCTATCAAGGTGTTTTAGCGGATGCCATGTTAAATTAACTGTTGGAAGCTTGTGAAGCCAAGAGCTTTGTGGCCTGGTCTCCCCAATGAGGAGAACTTGGATTTGAATTCCCCCTCCCTTACTTATTGTAACCAAAAAATATATATAAAGTTGGAACCTTGTGAAAATTGTAGTTTCTTCATCTTGGCAGTGTGATGTTCCTTTTATGCTACATTTTGTTGCTGAAAAATATCTTTAAAAAAAAAAAGAAAAAGGAAAAAAAGAAAAAAAGAAAAAAGAAGAAGACATACTTTGCATGATTTTTGAGCTTGAAAACCCAAAATTTTGAATGGAGCCTACTTGGTTAATACATCCATTCAGCTCTTTCGATTTAAGTTTTCCTTCTTCAGAAATGAAATGCAGAGGAAATTTAAAATTCAAAATCTAAAGTTTCCCTTTTTTCTTCCAGCAATTGAAATAGATAATTTGATATATTGTATTATTCAGAGAACATGATTATACTCCCCACATTGCAATCAGCAAGGCTTTTGTTTTTTACTTGATTGCAAGCCCTTGAATCAGTAGAATGAGAAGCCGAATTACATTGATATTTAATTATTTATACTTTATTTTCTGTCATGATAGTTTGGATTTTCTTATGATATAGGGTGATCTTCTTGGAGGAGGTGAAGATGATGTTGGGGTGTCTGCATCATTTATGTTTCGTGAAGGACATCCTCCAACAGCAGGTTAGATATAGTTGTTTTTGTTAGCCATATGCGAGTTATGTTTGGATCCTGACTGTGTTGGTTTTCCCTTGCTTTGATAGAGGATGAAGTTTCCTTCACATTGAACCTCTTCCCAGATGGATATTCTATTGGAAAACCCTTAGAGGTTTGTTGAAATGAACATTAACTGGATGATACCAATTGAAGAAAGTAAATTGAATGCAGAAAGAGACTCCGTGTACAATCTCATACATAGCATTCTAAGTATGTATAATTTATGATTTTTCAGAATGAGACTGCGCATCAGGCTACACTTCAAGATACTCCAAAGTTGTTACATCCATATGATAGGGCGTCTGAAAATCTCTTCTCGGTAAATGTCTAGTTGTTTCCCTGCTTTTCCTTCAATTTTGTTCAGAGATGATTATCTTGATTGTTGTTTGTACAGGGACTGATGTGCTTTTGAATGGAACATCTTCTGTCCATGACTTCTTTGGTAGACATTTGTTTTGCATGAATATTAGGAATGTGGCATTTTCCCTTTTGTTGGTCTTATAAATGTAAGGAGGTTGATTCTTAGTGTTTAATAATCTAGATAACACTGATGGATTTGCATGTGCAGACCATTTGTCTCACATGGTGTATTTCGAGAAAAAAATGGGGTTTCCAAGAATTGCTTCATATAAATTTTTTTTTTCATTGAACTTGTAAAATGTTGCAGTATCTTTGCATTGCTCACTATTTTTTACCCTCTGCATCATCACTGTCTAGATTTCCCTATGTCTCTGTTTGCTATACATATCTCTTACTCTAATTAGTTTCTTTCTATTTGTGAATGCATTTAAAGGCCATAGAATCTGGCCTGTTGCCTGGAGATATTCTAGATGATATACACTGCAAGTTTGTTGACGGGACACTTGTGTGTGAGGTGAGTCATTTAACTACTGAAATTTACTTTTATCACACCTGCATCATAAACTTTTTGGCTTGTCAAAATAAATGATAATTAAATAGAAAACTTAAACGAATTGTATGAATACTAATCTCCATGCGTGCATGTAAAAGTAAACATGCATGTCAATGTGTATGAACGAAGAAATTGTTGAATCCAGCTAAGTTTATTTTTGATAATACTTATAAATTATTCTTAACAACAGTTGAGCATGGCAGTATTAGTAGTGAATCCTGTTGTTTTTAGGTGGTCCATTCATGTACTTCCCATACCATTTGACCTGCAGTGAGGTTTCTCATTAATGTTACTGTAAAATTCCTTCCAGCATTACCTGACCGCACTACTCTGCTTGCACTGTTTTAACTATCATTATTTTGGTCACTACGAGTTTGCCTATCATGAGAAGACTACTGCCTCTGTTTTAATTCCAGCCTAGTGTTTTACAGACAAATCTCTTTGGTATGCCTCAGAGAGAGAGAGGATCGAACTTGGAAACATTTTTAAAGATTCTATCTTTATAAATGATGTCTATGATTAGGTTTAACTTTGTAAAAGTTTCAATCTGGGGTAGAGAAGCCAGGCAACTGTTTATATACATCTGATGTCTACTGTTGTAGCTATTTGAAGTTTGTTCTATTAACATTTCTTAGAATTCAGGTTATGATTGGTACCATTAATATTTAGGATTTTTAAAATTTCCATTGCTGAATTTTTCGCAGGTGCGGGATTATCGGAAATGTGCTGTTGACCAAGGGTCTGGTGATCCATCAACTAATGGATCCCCTGTTGTTAATAAAGTACGCCTTAAGATGTCATTGGAGAATGTAATAAAGGACATTCCATTGATATCCGATAATTCTTGGACTTATGGCGATCTGATGGTAGCTATAATCAATTCCTCTGAACCTTGGCCATTAAATTTCTATCATATAATTGGGGTATTGGAGTCACATATTTATGTTCACATGACTGCAGGAGGTAGAGTCCCGTATATTGAAAGCCTTGCAACCACGGCTTCTTTTAGATCCTACTCCTAAGTTGGATAGGCTTTGTAATAACCCAGTTCCCACAAAGGTAGTGCCTTTTCAGATCGAGTTCTTGTTCCCTGGCTGGAGATGATTGGTTGTGTCTTTAACTATTTAGAACTTCATTTGCAGCTTGATTTGGCTCTGTCCAGTGTCCGGAGAAAGAGAATGAGGCAGATGGCTGAAGCTACTCTCTCACCTTGTAATAAGACAAATGGGAAGAAAGTTTGCGTAGATAGAGTACCAGAAAGCTCTAACGGCAGGGTGGGAGATTCAGGAATCATTTCAGGCAATGCAATGCCTCAGCATATACATGAGAATCTTGCTGCACAAAATCTTAACCCAACAAACATGGTAGCCCTAAGATCCAGGAGCTTTGTACCAGATGCCTCTGTTCCAGCCCTACCTCCTGCTTCTCATCAACAGAGGTATCAGATGGGGATTGGGACCCCCAGAGGTATGCAGGATCCTGGCTCAGGGCCTGTTATCCATTCATCAGGGGCTTCCCCTGCTGGGCAGGACATGATGTCATATGCCGACAATGTGAATTCAAGTGTCTCTGTTCTTGGAAAGAGGGAGAATCAAGATGCGCAAATGTCACCCTTGCCCAACTTTAACAAAAAAGGAAGGCCTACACCAGTGGGTCTTGATGGAATGCAGCAGCAGCAAATAGGGCCACATATAGATGGCCTCACTGGTTCTGATATAAACTGGAAGAATTCATTGTTACAGCCACAAGTAATGCCAAGAGGAATTTCGTATGCAAATATGCCTATTCAAAAGTTTACACATCAGGTGTTTGAAGGGGCTCTGAACCAGGATGCTGGAACAATGCCATTTGCTGCAGGACAGAGGGGCATGCGACATGCTGCTAAGGAAGAACCGTTCGAGATTGATAAATTTGATGGGTCAGAGTTCAACCGCAATAAAAATGATATGCCAATGGTGGAAACAGAAACAAGCCATTTGGAATCACAGCAATCACAGCAGCGATTACAGTATGCATTGATGAGATCTAATATCCCTCAAACGGCTTGGAATAGTCTAGGTCCGCCTGTAGAGAAAGATGCAAGAAAGGAGGACCAGCTCCAGAAAAGGAAATCGGTGCAAAGTCCTCGGATTTCTGCTGGAGCTTTGGCTCAATCTCCATTATCATCAAAATCAGGGGAGTTTTCTAGTGGTTCACTTGGACCTTATTTTGGGGCAGTTTCGACAACTGTTGCACTTGGAGCAACACAAAAGGAGAAGTCAGCAAACACCTCAGCTCCTACTGTTGGTGGGAACCCTTCTATGACTTCCAGTGCTAATGATTCCATACAACGGGCTCAAGTTGCCGCGAAGCGGAGATCAAATTCCCTCCCCAAGACCCCAGCAATGAGTGGAGTTGCATCCCCAGCTAGTGTTAGTAATATGAGTGTTCCATTAAATGCAAACAGTCCTTCAGTTGGAACACCACCTTTGACTGATCAGACCATGCTGGAAAGGTTCTCAAAGATAGAAATGGTGACAATGAGGTATTCTGTTCATCAACCTGTAATCACCTAAAATTTTATGTGCTGCTTTGTTTTGTTTGTGTAGTTGTTTTTCTATTCGTTGCTCCAACCTATCAGTTGAACATATTAATGCTCTTTATTTTGTTTTTCTTTTGACTTGACCCTAAAATAGCACATTAAGGATTACATAAAAAGGATTTTTGGATCAGGTCTCTCTAATACCCCTGCCCTGGGGACTTTTTTACCTTGCTGAGATATTTGAGAGAAAAAGTGTTCACTGCTTGCTTCCTCGTCTCTTTTTATTTTTTAATTAAATTTTTTTGGATTGCACCCTGCATGTTTTATTATGTGGAAGTTTCAGGATGTATTAACTTTTGACATCCTATTGTTTTTTCACATACATTTAGTAAGTGGTAGTTTTTTTAAGTTCATTCTGCCAATGATGTCTAGCTCACATCGCACTTCCTCCTCACATAAGAATGGGTGGATGGTGAGGTCCCGGGTTTAGAGCCCACTGGTTGTGTAACTTACAGAGCAAAAAAAAAAAAAAAAAAAAAAAAAAAAAAAACTCTATCCTGTTCTTATGCTTGTTCTATGGATTACTGTTTCAGGCATCAACTCAATCGCAAAAAGAGTAAGGTCGATGATCAACACCCCATCAGGAAGCCAAATGCATATCCCACTCAACGTTTGGCAGAGTTTCTCTCTGATATTTCCACTAATGAGGATTCCAAAGATGATGCAGATGCAAGGTCATTGTCTAAGTCACTAGCAGGTGGCAGCATGAATATCTGCAAAATAAGAATAATAAAAATTCTGGAGCCAGGTTTGTTGTACTATTGGTTGCAAGTTATCTAATCTTTACTTATGTTTGATGTTTTTCACCTTATACTCATGTTCCATTTTGCTTCTGCAGATAATACTGCTTCACATAGGGTAAGAGCTAGGATGATCATGTCAGAGAAGCCATGTGGTACTGTAGCAATGCATTATGGAGAAATAGAAGATGGTGATTATTTGGCTGTGGAGGATTACCTTCCTACATTGCCCAATACAGTGAGTTCTGCACAATTTCTATTTTTGCTGTCTAAGAAGGATCTGCCTATTGAATTGGTCATGGTGGCCATTTTCAGTTAGGGTCATCAACACAAATGATTCTTCAATATTTGGTCCTTTTTTTTAATCATGTTCAAAAGTCATCTCCTCAGTTAGACTCTGGAATATTTCAATGTGTTTCCTACTAATTATATTTTTTTTTCTATTCTGCTTTTTGTATTTACCCTTTTGAATACCTTTAACTTTCCCCTAGTCTTCTTTGATACCCTTTTGGTGGTCCTCCAAATCAGCCTACCAATACTTCTCCTGTGAATTTTCTTCCATTATAGTTCTGACTGAATCTTTTCTTTTTTAGCCATTGATAAATGCATTTTCATCTCCACCACACTTGTTTTGATATTGAAGTTGTCCTTTAATTGCCTATGTTCTGTCTTCTAAAGCATTTTTGCAGTGATGGTGTTATCCAATCCTTATGGAAATTCATTGATATGTTGCATCGGTTATTTAGAAAAGTTTATCTTGTCTGGTTATATTCCCAGCATCCATTAGCTAGTGAGAGGAGATGGCTTATTGATTGATTGGGCAGTCAATGGCTTGATATGGATTGATAGGCTAAAAAGTTTTTCAACAGTGTTAGTTTTATGTTTTCCTGATATTTAGACTCTCTTTTATTTTCCCCCTATCCCCCTGCAAGTATGTGTCTTCTGTCGTTCTGATTTAGATATCTAATTCTTGTGACAGCATTTGGCCGATTTGCTTGCAACGCAGCTTTGTTCACTGGTATGTTATAAGATATGGTGTTGAAGCTCAGAAAAAAAAAAAATTACAAATTACTGTGTTTTGTTTTCCTCTTCTTTTTATCTAATGTGCATAATGGTATCTGCTCATGCAGATGATACATGAAGGATATCATGTGGATGATCAAATCCGAACAAAACCAATCCGAATGAATCTCGCCTCAGGCAGCCAATCAAATGCTGCTGGAGTCCCGCACAATTCAGTAGCTGAGATGCAGCAATACCCAGAAGCAGTTTCTGGTCAACCATCAAATGAAGTTGCAAAGCCAACTAACAGTGGTAATGCCTCTCTAAACTCATCCCAGAATCCTTTAGCAAATGCAAGGATGCTGCCTCCAGGAAACCCCCAGGCCTTACAGATGTCTCAAGGACTCTTGTCCGGGGTTTCAATGCCCCAGAGGTCACAACAGCTGGACCCACAATCATCACTTCATCGTCATCATCATCAGCAGCAGCAACAGCAGCAGCAACAACAGCTACAACAACAGCAACAGCAGCAACAACAACAACAACTGCAACAACAACAACAACAACAACAACTGCAACAACAACAACAACAACAACAGCAACAACAACAACTACAACTACAACAGCAGCAGCAGCAGCAGCAGCAACAACAGCAGCAGCAGCAGCAGCAGCAACAACAACAACAACAACAACAACAACAACAAAGCCAACATCCTATGATTCAACCGCAGCATCCCCAGTTCCAGAGGTCACCTATGATGCTTGGACAAACTACACTTTCACACTTCGGGCAGAATCCCAGCATACAGTTGGGCAATCACATGGTCAGCAAGGCTTCCCAACTTCAGGCGTTACAGCAGCAGCAGCAGCAGCAGCAGCAACAGCAACAGCAACAGCAGCAACAACAACAGCAGCCACAATTGCAAAGGAAAATGATGATGGGACTTGGAACAGCTGTGGGTGTGGGAAACATGGGCAATAACATGGTTGGTCTTGGGGGCCTTGGCAATGCCATAGGCATGGGAGCTGCTAGGGGAATAGGAACTGGAATGTCGGCACCAATGGCACCTATTTCTGGTATAGGGAATGTTGGCCCGAAACCAATGAATCTTAGCCAGGCTTCAAATATTACCAGCGCAATAAGCCAGCAACTTCGATCTGGATTGAATCCACAGCATGCTGCTATTGTGGCAAGAATGGCACAGAATAATCGAGCAAACTTGTTAGGGGGTCCTCAGTCAAGCCTAGCTGGGATTTCAGCAGCCAGACAGATACATCCAGGCTCTTCTAGTCTTTCAATGCTTGGTCAGACTTTAAACCGGACTACCATCAGCCCAATGCAACGGGCAGCCATGGGGCATATGGGTCCACCGAAGTTGATGGCGGGGATGGCAGGGATGGGTATGTACATGAACCAACAGCAACAACAACAGCAGCAACCACAATTTCAGCAGCAACAGTTACAGCAGCAACAGCAGCAGCAGTTGCAGCAGCAGCAATTGCAGCAACAGCAATTGCAACAGCAGCAGCAGCAGCAACAGCAATTTCAGCAGCAGTTGCAGCAACAACAGCTACAGCAGCAGCAAGAAACCACCTCACCACTACAGGCTGTGGTCTCACCTTCGCAGGTGGGCTCACCATCGACCATGGTAATACCACAACTGAACCAACAAATGCAACAACAGCAAGCTAGTCCTCAGCAAATGAGTCAACGAACACCAATGAGCCCTCAACTGAGCTCTGGGGCAATCCATGCCATGAGTGCTGGTAATCCAGATGCCTGTCCAGCTAGTCCACAGTTGAGCTCTCAGACCCTCGGTTCAGTTAGTAGTATTGCCCACTCTCCTATGGACCTACAAGGTGTTAATAAGGGCAATTCTGTAAGTAATGCACAGTGAAGCACAAAAGTCTCAGGGTTTGCTTCAAGTGCTGGTTCAAAGCCTTTGTTGGGAAGGTCATTTTTAGTTCTTGATTTTAGTCAGAAAAACTAGTACCTAGAAAGTAATAAATCTGATTTCAAAATGCCCTGTGCTTTACAAAGTGTATAAACTAGCTTGTAGGCGTTGCAGTGCAAGGGGTTTATTTTTGTGAATGTTATATTATGTGACATTTGAAATATTTATAGTATAAGTTTATATTAAAAAGAAGTCATGAATTAGAATGACAAAACTTGATTATTTAGATGTTTTTGTTGCGAGTATACATTGTAAGGAAAGACATGATTCTTACAGAGAGATGATTCTTACAGAGATGAAGGAACACCTGGGCATATGGCCTTGGATAGGGTCTTAATCTTAAAGCTTAGTTGAGTCGAATTGATGGTATTGTAACCTGTTATTTTAGTGATTGATGCCATTTTAATTGCGACTCACTCACGTTGTCAATTGGGCTATCTCATGTTTAAAGCATCTTAATGAATCAGAACATAATCAACACCTAGAATTAATGCCAGTTTCTCTTTATTCATTTTATTTTTGGTTGGATTTAAGTTGTTATATTGTTGGAGTACAAGTTGTTATAACTTATAGTATAACGCTGTGTATAATATTTTACTGACAAATTAAGATAGATTGCATGTCATTCTAAAAAAAAAAAGGAAATTGCATGATTCAAGCTTGTAAGCCTGAGTAAAATGTACAAACAGTAGACAAAAAGAACCCAAAAACCATCCAAAAGGTTAGAATTACGAGTTTCAAAGAAAAAAAAAACATGCATCTTTTCTCCATAATGTGTATCAGCTTTGAATTAAATTGAACAATTTAGACTTGTAAAAATACAAACATTCTAAGGATTTATTCCCAACGACACTGTTTCTTGATCCACAGGCATAACAAGTACCATTCAAGTGTTGAACCCAAAAGGGGTGGACTTTGGTTTGATTAATCATATGGATTTATAGCCTATAAGTCAATGATCATGGTCATCAACAATCTTTCAATAAAAAAAATATGGACCTAAGCAAAAGTGGGCATGATGAAGAATGAAAATTGTATAATATGAAAGCTTGATTATTTTGGAACTTTATATTATATTGTCATAACCCTGACATGGATTACTAAAATCTGGCACTAGTTGCAAATGCGTGGAGTAACTTCAATTTCAATCATGTCATCCCAACCTAGGTACTTGCTAATTGGTACAAGCTACAACTTTTAGTAGCCCAATTGAAGATTACTTGAATAATGGTAAGGAGAAAATACAAACTTTAAAATTGAGGAATGTGATTAGTGATTACTTGGAATCATACGGTGGTAAGAGCAAAGTTGTTAAATAAAATAAAATTTTTTTTTTTTCCCCATGTGGGTCTAATTAGTTATATTTTGACAAAAGTACAATTTACACTTATAAATTTGGTGAATTATCATTTTAGTCTATTAAGTTTAAATTTTGCCATTCTAGTCTATTAATTTTGACCATCATTGTCATTTTTAGTTTTTCTGTTCATTGCCATTTAACAAAATGTTGTTAGTTTTCTTAAAAGATATCGTTTTATGTTTAAAAATGATTTAAAACAGTGCTTTTTTAGAGTTTTAACAAATTTTTTTTTTCAAATTTTAATAAATGGAAAGACTAAAATGAAAAGAATTATCAAAATTAACAGACTAAAATGACAAAATTGAAATTTAGTGAACTAAAATGACAACACCAAACTTATAGATAGTAAATTGTACTTTTACCTTGTATTTTCCATCACTAGTGAGTTAATCAGTTTACATTGAGATTTTGTTTAACTTGTCTAATTTCTTTTTTTAAAAAAATATTAAAATATTGAGGGAAAACGATGAATAAGCAGTACTTGTGCTCCTAATAATGTAAATTGTGATAGTATATTCTTAACAATGTTACTTACAATCTATATATAATATATAAGATTGATTTAATTACATTTTTTTTTATAAACATTACTTTATAATCTCATTTTTCAATCTTAAATTTGTTTCCATATACTGTGGTCGATCATGGAGTTGTTATTAAGGTTCAGCTCAGGTGCAATTGACTTTGCTGGGACTGGGAGTGGGGTTGTGCATTTCGTTGGTGGGATTGCGGGCTTTCGGGCTGTTTCATAGATGGCCCAAGGGTGGACCGTTTGGGGCGTTTGGGAAGCCCATACAAATAAGAGGCTACAAGTATATGACTTACATCAATTGAGCCTATGGACTCTAAGATCAAAGCCTACAAGTGATGGCAATGGGGCAGGGCGGGGCGGGGCCGAAGAATGGGCTCTTCGTCCTTGCCCTGCATGGTTTTATATATCTTACCCCATCCCCACTTCGCTCCGCATGATGGAAGAAACTTTCTCATCCCATTCCCACCCCTTGGGGCCTCGTGAAGTTCCGCCCTACCCCATAAAACTCTATTTTTGTTAATTTGCCCTACAACTAGTACAATTATTTTTAATCAAAACCTATTTTATTAATAAAAATATACTTGAAATTACAACTAAATTTATCCCATCAAATCAAATCAATTTTTAGAAAAAAATTGAATAATATATCCAAGTGTTTAAGAAGACAATCAAAAAAAAAAACTCATAGTATAACACACAAAATAAAGGTGAGAACCAAATTAGGCAGAATAAAATAAACTAATATTGATATATTTGTTTAAATAGGTATGAAAAATTTACAATTATAACCCCTTAACAATACGGGGCGGGGCTGGGCAGGGTGGGTCCAAAAAGTCTAAACTCATCCATGCCTTGCCCCGTGGTGTGGGGTTAAAATCTTACTCCATCCAGGCCCCACCACCTTTGCAGGGCAGGGAAAACACGCGCGGGAGGAAGCGGGAAGGGGCGGGTTAAGCGGGGCGGGGCAAAATTGCCATCCCTAGTTCAGACGTGTCGTTACATGCAGAATAAAAGGTTGGAGCTTATCCATTTTCTTTTGGGATTGCTGGGCTTTGGGGCTGTTTTATTGAAGGCCCAATGGTGGACCAGTTTGATGCGTTTAAGAAGCCCATAGAAATGGGAGGCCACAATATAACCCTTGTGTGTAGTACTAGAGACATTTTTGCTGTAGTTTAAATAGCTTGGGTTGAATCTATAGGCCCTGTGCAATTGGTTCGAAAGCTTGTGCAAAAATTTATGTATATATTTTTAGTGAAAAAGAAAACCTATTTATTTTCTATTTTGACTTGACCAATTTTTAGAACATTAAAATCAGTTTATTTATTCTAAATTCTATTTCATTAAAATATCATTTTTTTAAAAATTTTTTCTATCTCTTCATACACTACAACTATCATTCACTTTCTTCATTTATTCTCGAGAAACGCAAAGAAAGAATAAAAGATTGAAATGCACAACTACAGTGGTTGTATATATTTGCACAAATATGGTAGCAAAATGTATTTTGCACCATGGAATTATAAAGCTGATGCGGGTGATTTTTGGGGTTTGTTAGGCAAAATTTAGCTATTATGCCATTTTACCATAGTTGATGCAAGTGCTCTAACATTACGAATACAAATTCCTTATCCTATTTTTTGTGTTCCACCACAACTTATCATATATTCAATTAAATTTCTTATAAAATAACCAAAGTTTAAAATGAAAAAAAAAAAAAAAAACACTTGATATAAAGAAACATACTATAATTGGTGAAACATAAAGTAAAATAAAAAAAATAATACTACAGAGCATATGTTTTTCTAATATTGCCCATTAAGGTAATCAGGCTGGAGTCTCTACTACACAAGCCATAAACCCTTTTCAGCCAACGATTACTAGTGGGCCTTTGGGATGCATTAGATATTTGGAATGGGCTACTAGGTGGGTTTGTTGCAATCACATCGGGTACTCCGTTGTTGAGCCATGGGCTGCCATTGTGTGTGATTTATTTATTTTAAGGCAAAATTGCAAAACTGACCCTCTAACTTTCACATTTTTTCATTCCAGTCCTCTAATTTTCAGTTTTGTCAATTCAGTCTTCTAACTTTCAATTTTTGTCAATTAATGACTCCATTACAGCTCAGTTAGTGCTGCCATTAGGGACCACTAAAACGACGCCATTTTGCATTTTTTTTTTAATTCGGAATTAAAAGAAAATAAGAAAAATCTGGAAAAAAAAAAAAAAAAAAACATAAGGCGAGCTACTATTTTGATTCAGGGGAGGCTAACACTGTTCTCGCAGAGTATAACGACGTCGTCGCGAGCGAGAATGCAACCTAGGGTTTCGGTGATGGAGAATCGGAGGTTATCGCCGCTAGAATTGAAGTAGGTGTTGATCTCTTTGGTGGAGTCGGCGAGGAGCTTGGAGAGTCGGTGGGAAGGGAGGGTAGAGAGGATGGAGATTGCGGCAGCGGTGACGTCAGGGTTGGGGAAATCGAGATCGGAGCGAACGATGGTGATGACAGTGTCCCAGAGATCGGAGGTGAGACGAGTGGAGCGGACGAGATCGAAGGTGAGCTTTTTGGAGACAGCGGAGGCAGCGGAAGCAACAATATCTTCGACGGCGGATTTGGAGAGCTTTTTGGATCTTTGCTGTCAACTTCTAGGAATTTTGGGTTTGGTTGTTCATGGTTTTTTCTGGTTTGATTTTGGTTTTTTAAGGTTAAGACTCAACTGGGTTTACAAAACTGAAAGTCAGAGGACTGAAATGAAAAAAAAATGTGAAAGTTAGAGAGTCAGTTTTGCATTTTTGCCTTATTTTAATTGCATAGGTCTTGATTGGGATCATTATCTTAGCCCTAAAACTGAAATTTGATGACGAATTTGAGACCACACAATATTATAAATGAACTAAGCCGTTCATAAACATTTCAAGCTTGGCTCAATAAAAAGTTCGTTCATGTTTATTTGTTTATAAATAAACCAAACTTGAGCCTTGATTTTAGGTTTGTTTAGTAAATAAGCAGAGCCCAAGCAAAAAATATTGTTCATGAACAGGCTCGTGAACGATAAGGCTCGATAAAAAACAAATCAAGCTTTGGTTGGCTTATGTGCTTTGTAATAAGTTTGACACGGGCTTGAACAATTAATCTATATCTTACTAAGCCTTAAATTAATTGAGTGTTGGGACTACTCATCTAAACCAAATAGACTAGAAAATATACTTAGTATGGGCTTGATAATGTACTTGTATTGGATCTCAATCTCAAGAGCTTGATAGAGTTTAAGTTTGATATTGAGCTCAAGCTTGGCTTGACTAATGAATCAAGTCAAGCCAAGTTGAGTTCAAGCTCAAACATTGTTTGTAGGCTTGGTTTAAGCTCAGGCCAAGCTTGATTGTTTTTTATTTGTTGTCGAGCTGAGCTTGAACATTCAATACTTGGCAAAGTTCGACTCATTTACAGCCCTACTGATAATTGCATGGTGGTTGTGTATGTTTAGTGTCGGACTGTGAGCTATGTCATTCTACCTCAAAACCAATTGGTGATGAGTAAGACACACTCAAATCTTTTATGGCATTTGACATCACGCCACGCGGATCTGTTTTTAGAGTGGTTGTAGGGAGTCAAATTGTGGCCCCTCCAACAATCCCTCCCTCACAATGACACTCTCTTGACTCGAACCCATGACCTTGGCTCTGATACCATTTGTCGGACCGTGAGCTATGCCGTTCCATCTCAAAACCAATTGGTGATGAGTAAGACACACTCAAATCTTTTATGGCATTTGACGTCACGCCACGCGAACCTGTTTTTAGAGTGGTTGTAAGAAGTCAAATTGTGGTCCCCTCAATAGTTAGTTTAGGTCATTTAGGCCATAAGTTAAAAAATGTAGAAAAAAATACTACAAATTTATTTTATAAGTTTTACAATTCACATATGATTAGTGGATTTTAAAATGTATAATAATATGTACATGAAAAGCTTCTTCCACCTCTTCCAAACAGCCTTAAAAGCTCTATGCCTCAAGTGAATTCAGCATTAAAAGCTCTATGGCAGAAGATAGTATTCATGGTACCATTTCACTAACTGCATGCCAACTTGATCATTTAAGAAATCTCAACATATTCCACACCTATTCATGGTTGATAATCTGAAACATTTTTCTTTAGTCTTAATGCTTCAATATTTTATTAGAGCATTGAATGGAATTTTTCATGCTGTGTCCTCACATGGCTTCTAGTAATATCTTTCACACTAGGACAGCTAGATAGTGCCATGGTGAGCTCAAGCTCATCCTTCAGCATTTGGATGACTTTTCTCACCCCATATTCCCCCTTTGCTGCCAACCAATAGATAGCAGGCCTTCCAATCTGCAATAATATATATAGACTACAATAGAGTTTAGAAAGCTATGACTATGACTAATAAAATTCTCAGAGGTTCTTATATATCAGCATCCACTTTGAGATAAAGAGATGAAAAAATTGAGTGTCGATTGCAAGTGTGAGTGTTGAGGCTTAAAACTGCCTAGGCATGTCACTCCCACAATTATGTCCAATACTCTTAAAATCTTTCAATGATCTAGGAATTTATCTTGAGCAACTTACAAGTTTTTTATTTTCACATGCAAGTTAGACAGAAATTAGTTGAGGTGCCACTCAAATCAAACAATAAGTTGAAAAAAAAAGGTAATCTAGCAGCGGAGTATGATAGAGCTGCATGGCATCAGTTGGTTTCACAGACATCTATTGACACTTGAAACTCACAAAACAGCAATTACACAAGTGCATGACTGAAAATTACTACATTTTTGCTTTAAATAGCAACTACACGACTGACATTTCATGTGAATAAATAGTGTAAGAGAAGATTCATAAGTTAGTTTGGGGTGGAGAGCTTACAAGGACGGCTTGTGCACCAAGGGCTAATGCCTTGAAGACATCTGTTCCTCACCGCACTCCTCCATCAAGGAACACAGGAACTTTCCCTCCAACAGCATGAACCACCTGCAACCACAAGGTACCTAAGTATTCACAATTGCTGTCGTCCTCAGCATGCCAAAGAGCATACTAGTCCACTCAAGTCCAAACAGAAAATTCCTCAGCAGGAATGAATGAGCAAGTACATTTCCTGTATTAAAATGATAAAAATTCCTACAGATTGTTATGTTAATGATGCCTAGCTACCGCATTACCACCTACAAAGTTTCCCTAACCCCTAATACTTTTAACTTCTATACAATAAAATGGGCACAGAGATGCAAGGTATCTACAGGTAAAACCTAGTATCTGTGTTTATGCCTACGCGCTTAATGAGTAAAAAAGTCTTATCCTAAGCAGTAGAGATAAAGCTTTACCTCTTCCAGAAAGTAATAGTGGCAAGAGTATAATCAAGCTGGCAAGCTCCATGATTTGAGACAACAATCCCAGCAACACCTACTTCTACAGCCTTTATTGCTGCCAATAGTAGTATTATCAAATGTTAAGGATATCTGAATGTTGAACAGAAAGTAAAGCAATACCATGACATTCAAGGATCTGAGTAAATTATCAAGAGTATGTAAAGACACAGAATTTAAAGGGATTTACATTGAAATGTTTGGCAGAGTGGCAGAGGAGGTAATAATCAAAAATAAAGATCACATAATCAGGATGATTGACAGGGATCCTCTACTAGAAAGTTTGAAGGCCAAAAGGATGACTAACTGACATTTGCAAAAATGATGAGATGCAAATACCATAAATGGAGGCCCTACCGTCTTCACGAGTGAGTACCCCCTTGATCAGAATTGGCAACTTTGTTATAGATCTTAACCATCCTATGTCCTGCGTATGTTGTAATGCACTAGTTAAACTCATAAGAATGTAAGAAACTGTAGTCCTTGCGCACCCCCTCAGCAAGAAAAATTAAAAAGTGAAAAAATATAGGCACTTCCAATGGTATCTCGAAGCCACAACCTCAACATAAAGTTATAATAGCACCAACTAAACTACATAATGCTAAAATCAGTTCTATTATTAAAAAACAACTAGTTTTGAAATTCCGTTCTAGGAAAAAAACTCCTTTCCTAGTTCCCAAAACTTTATCAACAGCATATTACAAGGTAATCAGAATAAATAACTGGTTTATACCCTCCAACACAAAGAATCATCAAATGTCCTTTTGGAAAAAGCTTCTAATTTTGAACCATCATCCTGCAGAAAAATTGATTCATTGAATAACTGGAAAAAAAAAAAATTTAATTAAATATTGAAACTTCAGTTTACATGCATCCATTCATGTAAATTCCATGCATATGGCAAATTTAAATGTGAAAATTGGGAGTTGAAAAATTCCACTCACATTGTCAACTTTGGTTGATGAGAGGCCTTCACAATTCTTTATCTGCAGTAAAATCATTCTGCAGAACTTATTGCAGTCATATTTCAAATCAGATTTAAGATAAAGCTTATTGTGTTAGTATGAAAGGAAAATAAATACCATTAAATGAAGAAATTTATACCCAACTGTGAAGAAAATAAAATGATTAGTGTTGGAAAAAAAAGAAAAAAGAAATCTACTTGCTCTTTATGTCTGCTTCCCTTCAACCAAGCCTAGGAACATCAACTGTCAGGACAATAGCCTTGTATCCATTTCTTTCAGCTCTCTGAACTAGCTGAGCTGATACATCTCGGCTCTTGTATACCTATTCCCAGACGAATATCAGATTAGAGTGTGAGTTGCTAACAATTTGATCACCAAAACAAAGACAAAACAGCAACCAAAAGGATAAATTTATTGAACGAACTTTTAAACGCCAAAGAAGGATGAATACATATAATTGAAAAAACCGAACGGCATTTCAGCTGGAAGCAACCTCCTCCATAGTGCAGGAAGACATGGAGGACAAAACCTGCAATGAAAAATAACTTACAATTCATGCACCTCGGCAAGATAGTTGGCTCCATATTTGTTAAATCAATACCATTATAGTATTAGACGCGACTACTGCTCTGGCTGTGGCAATCTCTCCTGAAATAATCACAATGAGTAAGTAAATTAGAATCCAAACAAATGTCAACTGAGAGTTAGAACCCTTCCAGGGAGATTTGGACCTTCTAGATGTGCCAACTTGTGCAGACCAGATGGAGCGATCATAATTGGCACTGAGATGTTGTAACCCAATACAGTAGTTGAAAAGTCTATTCCGCTTACATCTACAAGCATTCTAGGCCGGAATCTGAGAAGCAATAGAAATTGATCAGGAAATCATTGTAACCAGTTTGCAACAAAAATCACCAACAGAATTAGCAGCAGCATACGTAATTCTACGAAATGCTTCCACATTCTCTTCTAATGTGTATTGATCCTCAGCTCCTCCAGTATAATAGTCATAATGCATTTTCGGAAGAGCTTGCCTGGCCAACTCTTGAAACTCATTCACATTAACAGGTTCACCCTCCATTACCCTGGAAACATGAGAATTAATGATGTATTACTACTTTCCAGTGATCTAGTACTAGATGCAGTCTCAAGTGACTACTCCATTTAAAGACATTGATTAGGATAGTTTCCATAATAGCAATAATTTCCTAAAATAGGTGATGCTCCTTGTTTTGTGACAAAAAAGTTTTGCTTGACCTTGTTTATATTATAATATATCCGCAGAAGCGCAGACCAGCTTGAGGCAAAGTTTGGTTTCCTAGCAACTCTAAATTTCTTGCCCAAAATAATGCTACATTGATGAAATATGATCAAAGCCATTGAAAAATCATACATTGGCCATTCCTCACCACTAAATTTTAAACAAGTCAATTTCTAGATCAGTGACCAATTAAGCAAAATAATATTCTAAATATCTACATAAGCACATTCATATGGGTTGGTAAGATATCCCAAAAACATTAAAATCCTTTTTTCTTCTCTATGTTGAGTTCATGGTCTACAAAGTAGTGAAGAGCTAAAAGATTCATCATGGCACTTAGATAACTAGCATCAAACCAGCTAAATGCCTAAAAGTGCATCAAAGCCATTAAAACCAATAAAAAGTACGATGACCCATGAAGTAACATTTTTTTTTTGGTAAAGATGAAGTAACATTCATTGCAACTCAAATGATATTCAAGGGGGTTTTTTTTTTTTGAGCTAACAAGGATGGATCCAGAGCTCTTCGAGCACTTGATTATTTCCCCAGATGTGTGTAATCTCTAGTTCAACTCACTAGAGAAATTCCTTGGAGGGTGACTCCAAGATACTAGCTAAAGGTCTTGAATCCAAGACCTCATAAATCTCATGAGGCCTTAGAGATCACTAGGCCAACTCTTGGGTTTATGGTCAAGGAAGTTAATAATGATCAAAGTCAAACAGCACATACCTATAAGAAACGTGAAACTCTTAAAGAGTTCATACAATCTTAACAGCCAATGAAGATTTCAGGCAATGATATTGACTAATATATTTTTTTTTATGGGAATATTGACTAATGTTAATGTAGGAGAAATGTGTATGGTTGTACCTAGTAAACTGTTTAAATCCAGTTCAAAATAATGTGTGGCTACTTTTAATTTAAATATAAATCGATATCGAGTTAAATATGTCAGTGGACTAGCTTGCTTTCTATTTTTTGATACCAGATAAGATAAGACAGCTTGTATTAAAGTACACAAGAGTAATAAGCTCCAACTCAGCTTTTTTAAAAACTAAAATACCACGTCAGATATTAACAAAGAAAATTATAATAACAAAAAAAAGCCCATGATTAAATTAATCCTAAACAAACCTATCAGACACCATCTAAAAGAAAACTTCTCTGCTTCTCTGCCTGGCGACCCCAAATCAGAATTCTGGCATAACTCACGGCGCTGCTTCCCCTCTGCCTCTCGACGGAACGACGGCTCTTCGGTCTCTAACCCCAAATCGTTGCACAACTCGCCGTAATCTCTCCACACTAACGCCGCCGCCACGGAACTCGCCGGAATAGTTGCAGAAGCCACAGGAACCATGCATGGCTGAGAACGGTGTTGCAATGCCATCGCTGCCAGTGCCACCATGAGCATGGTGTCTCTAAAGTACAATGCCTTATTTGGCCGGTATATTTTCAAAACAAGATCTTTGTGGTGGCCTGTACATTTTGATTCACGTAGCATGATTGCTTATGATTACTAATTAGTGGCAACTGGCAATGCAATCATGATGGTAAAAGCATTTCTTTCTTTTTGTTGGAGCCCATTTTTAACGTGGGTTAGCAAATAAAGCCCAAGCCCACTAGAGAAAAGCCCATGAAAAGCAATGAAGAAAGGACCTAAAGGACTTGCTACTAGATTCACATTTAACCAAGCTAGCTAAGTAACAAGAAAAAGGGTTTGCTGCAGAACAACCCAAAGAATTGAAATTATTTATATAAGAGAATTGGAGGCTCTGAGCACTCCGTGAAAAAAAAAAGGAAGGGAGAACAGAAAGAGCTGCAGAACACGAAGGTAAGTAAAACCATTCCGTAATTTCAGACATCGAGCAGTGTGAAGAAAATAGTTTTGCATGCTCCACTAGAGTACTTCCTCTCTGCCAAAAAAGACACTCCTCCTTGAGCTTCACAGCCAATCTGAATCATGTTCCAAACTCCACAGCTTTGAGCTAATCTTATTTAATAAGGTTATGGGAGTTGGAGCTAAGACCATTTTGGCCTTTGTCATTCTGTAGAAAGCATTATATTTATATTTGTTCTAACCCATTTTACGAAGTATATATATATAAATATATATGTATTTGTATATTTATGAGTATGTATGCTAACATATTGAAAACTAACATTTGCTTGATTAGAACTTTTTTTGGGTTTTAGTGTCTTTTTGTGTAGACTTGCAGTAGTAAAGAAATCACGTTTCTTCTGCAGAAAGTGGAGAGCCTCAATGGAAAGCAGAGTAGTGTTCCTTTTGCAGAAAGTGGAGAAAGCCTCAGTAGAAAGTAGAGTAACATTCCCTTTGCAGAAAGCGGTGAAAAGTTCACTTTAACAGCAAAATAATGTTCCTTCTGCAGAAAGTGGGGAACAGCCCCTTATGCGGTAGTAGAAGAGGAGAATAAGCTCATTTTGCAACAGAGCTTCTTGGACCGGATTTAATGCTTGTGCACATTACTGGCAATGGCAAAATGGGACCCTAAAGCCCATGCCATGTAGATGTCAGACCCGACTTCCTTAGAAAAAGCCTAGACTAAAAGATGTCTAACAGATGCAAGACACATGGCTAGGTGAAGATGTCTAATAGATGCAAGACACATGGCTAGGTGTAAAACGTGAAAATAGAATCCCAGACTCAAAAGTTGACACCAGATGAGAGTTGAAAATAGAATCCCAGACTCAAAAGTTGCAAGATCTTCTCCATGAAATCCCTTCTTTCATCATTCTCTCTTTCCGGAGCAGTCACTATTATTGATCCATGCTATGGTAAAGACTAAAGACTGCCAAAGGAAGCAAAGAACCTTGGGCCATCTTACTTATCACAACAATACTAATTCAAGGCTTTCCAAGTTAAAGATATGTGGTGGAAGTAGTTGCTGACTTTGGCAATAGTTCTCCACTTTCAATCAGTTTTTTTTGTTGTTGTTGTTGATAATTTGATAGTTATAAACAGGTACTCGAGGTTTCTTTTTTCTAATAGCTGCTCTTTTTTTTTGGCAACACCCATGCATCAATGAGCCCATCTCTCTTCTCATCAAGCTTGGCTCCATCACATTAATCAGCCTTAAAAGCTCCAAGCCAGAAGTGAATTCAGCACTGCCACTGTGAAATTCTCTCACTACCATGCTACCAATCTACTATGACTGGTGTTTACCCCTTAAAAGAATTTAAGGAAAAAAAAATGTCCCCCATTTTAAAATGTATTTTTCAATCAATAACTTTGAGACGCTGCCCAGGTTTATGGAATAATTTCTCAGGGTATGAGCTTGAGCTTGCATTTTTTTGTTTTATTCTGTAGAACTTTACAAAGATCTACCGACAGAAAAGTAGAAAATATCAATCCTTAAACTCCTAGTACAATTTAAGAGTAGGAGAATACAATGGGGTTCTGCTCTGAACCCATATCTTTAACATGGACTTCATGGTTCCACATATAGAATCACATTTATTTATAAAACAGACATAGATATGGCAGAAGATAGTATTCATGGTCCCATTCCACTATCTACATGCCAGCTTGATCATTGAAGAAATTCAACATATTCCACACCTATTCACATATTCCACACCTATTAACAATGTAATTACAAATGTATAGATATTATTGATGATCTGAACCATTTTTCTTTAGGACATTGTCCTAATGCTTCAAATATTTTATTAGAGCATTGAATGGATTTTTTCATGCTCTGTCCTCACATGGCTTCTAGTAATATCTTTCACACTAGGACAGCCAGACAGTGCCATGGTGAGCTCAAGCTCATCCTTCAGCATATGGATGACTTTTCTCACCCCATATTCCCCTTTTGCTGCCAAACCATAGACAACAGGCCTTCCAATCTGCAATAATAAATATATAGATTACAATAGAGTTTAGAGAGCTTTAACCAAGAATCATAAAATTTTAAGAGGTTTTTAAATATCAGCATTGACTTTGGGATGGAGAGAAGCAAAAATTGAGTGTTAAGGATTAACACTGCCAAGGCGTGTCACTCCTACAATTATATCCAGCACTCTCAAAGTGTTTCAATGATCTAGGTATTTATCTTGAGCAACTTAAAAAGTTTTTTATTTGCACATGCAAGTTAGACGTAAATTAGACAATAAGTTGAAAAAAAAATGGCAATCTAGAAGCAGAGTACGATAGAGCTGCTTCCCAAAAAAGCATCAGTTGGATTCACTGACATTCATTGACAGTTGAAACTCACGTAAAAACAGTTACACAAGCGCATGACCAAAAAATACTACTTGTTCTCTTTATATAGCAACCACATGATGGACATTGCATGTGAAGAAATGGTGTAAGAGAAGATTCATAAGTTAGTTACATGAATTAAATAGTTTGGGGTGGAGAGCTTACAAGGACGGCTTGTGCACCAAGGGCTAATGCCTTGAAGACATCTGTTCCTCGCCGCACTCCTCCATCAAGGAACACAGGAACTTTCCCTCCAACAGCATGAACCACCTGCAACCACAAGATGCCTAAATATCCACAATCGCTGATTGAACTTTGGCATGCCAAAGAGCATAGTGTAACTCTACACAAATCCAGACAGATAAGTCCTGTGCTGGAATGCATGGCCACGTACGTGTCTTGTATTAAATTGCTAAAATTTCATACAAATTTGAATGTTAAGGATGTCTAGCTATGGCATTACCTCGTACAAAACTTCCCTAAACCCTTATACTGTTAACATCTATATTAAAGAAGGAGCACAGAGATGCAAAATGTAGAATCTGTGTTTACACCTACACACCTAATGAGAATAATATTCTTATGCTAAGCAGTAGAGATAAAACTTCACCTCTTCCAGAACAGTAATAGTAGCAGGAGTGTAATCAAGCTGGCGAGCCCCATGATTAGAGACAACAATCCCAGCAACACCTACTTCTGTCGCCTTTATTGCTGCCCATGACAGTACATCAAATGTTTAGGATATTTGAATGTTGAACAGAAAGTAAAGCAACCATGACATTCAAGGATATGAGTAAATTATCAAGAGCGTGAAAAGATGCAGAATTTAAAGTGATTTACATAAAAATGTTTGACAGAGCAGATAGAGGAGGTAATTGTGAGAAAAAAAATCACACAATCAGGATGATTAACTGGCCTCCTATACTTGAAATTCCAAAGATAAAAAGGATCATTAACTGAAATTTTTATTGAAAGTTTAAAGTTTCAAAGGCAGAGAATGTTCTTCCTGTTACTAAGGGAAGGAAAAAATAGGGAAGATGCAAAATAGAGATGTGAATATCAGTAATAAAGCTTGACCTTGCCGTCTTCATGAGTAATAATAGTGATAGTATAATAATGATAAGATGCAAATATTATAAGATGGAGATCCTACCATCTTCACGAGTGAGTACTCCCTTGATTAGAGTTGGCAAGTTTGTAATAGATCTTAACCATCCTATGTCCTGCGTATGTTTTGATGCATTAGTTAAAGTCATAAGAATGTAAGAAACCATGGCCCTTGCACACACCCTCAGTAAGCAAAAATAAAAAGTGAAACAATATAGGCACTTCCAATGGTATCTTACGCCTCAACCTTTACATTATAAAGGCACCAACTAAAACACATAACACTAAAATCAGTGTTATAATGAGTAAAACAACTAGTTTAGAAAATTTATTCTGAAGGGAAAAAAAAACTATTTTCCAAGTAAAATATTTCAAACATTTTTGCAACAGCACATTAAAAGGTAAGCAGAATAGGTTACTCATTTATACCCTCCAACACAAAGAAGCATCAAGGATCCTTTTGGCAAAACCTTCTAAAATTGAACCTTCATCCTGCAGAAAATTTGATTCAGTGAGTAACAATAAAAGCTTTAGTTTTAAAATTTTAAAAATAAGATTAAAACTTCAGTTTTTGTTTTTGGAGAAACTACAGTTAACATGCATACATGTGTCCATCTTTTTAAATTCAATGCATCTGGCACATTTCAATGTGGCAATTGGGAGTTACACAATTTCACTCACATTGTCCACTTCAGTTGATACAAGGCCTTCAATATTCTTTAACGGCGGTACAATCATTCTGCAGAACTTATTACAGTCATATTTCAAATAAGATTTAAGATCAAGCCTATTCTGTTAGCATGAAAGGAACATAAATACCATTACATGGAGAACTTTATACCCAACTGTGAAGGGAATATAATGATTAGTGTTGGAAAAAAAAAAATGGAGATAATATCTACTTGTTCTTTATGTCTGCCTCCCTTCGACCAAGCATGGGAGCATCAACTGTCAGCACAATAGCCTTGTATCCATTTCTTTCAGCTCTCTGAACTAGCTGAGCTGCTACATCTCGGTTCTTATATACCTATTCCCAGATGAATATCAGATTACAGTGTGACTTGCTAACAACAGGACCACCAATACAAAGACAAAGAAAGCAACCAAAAGAAAGTGTTGCTGCTAAAGAAATATACATTTCATTAATGAAATTATAAGAGCTAAAGAAGGATTGAATACAGATAATTGAAAAAACCGAATGGCATTGCAGCTGGAAGCAACCTCCTCGATAGTGCAGGAAGACATGGAGGACAAAACCTGCAATGAAAAATAACTTACAATTCATTAAACTTAGCAAGAAAATTAGCTCCATATTTAAAAATCAATACCATTATAGTATTAGACGCAGCTGCTGCTCTGGCTGTGGCAATCTCCCCTAGAATAATCACAATGAGCAAGTAAATAAGAATCCAAACAAATTTCAACTGAGACTGAGAACTCTTCCAAGAAGATTTGGACCTTCTGGATGTGCCAACTTATGCATAGCAGATGGAGCTACCATGATTGGCGCTGAGATTTTGTAACCCAGTACAGTAGTTGACAAATTTATTCTGCTTACATCTACAAGAATTCTAGGCCGGAACCTGAGAAGCAGTGGAAAGTGATCAGGAAATTATTGTAGCCAGTTTACAGCAAAAATCACCAACTGAATTAGCAGCAGCATACGTTATTCTGCGAAATGCTTCCACATTCTCTTTTAGGGTGTGTTGATCCTCCGCTCCCCCAGAAAAGAAGTCATAATACATTTTTGGAAGAGCTTGCCTGGCCAATTCTTGAAACTCATTCACATTAACAGGTTCACCCTCCATTATCCTGGATACACGAGCATTAATAGATGGATTACTTTCCAGAGAGTTAATTCTAGATGCATTCTCAAGAGACTACACCATATAAAGACATTTATTATGATAGTATCAATAATTGCAAGAATTTATTAAAATATGCTATACTCATGTTTAAGGCCTTGAAGTTTTTGCCTGACCTTGCTTATATTATGATATAGCCACAGACCAGCTTGAGGCAAAGTTGGGTTCCCAAGCAACTCTAAATTTCTTGCACAACGTAGTATTACTTTGATGAATCATAATCAAAGCCATTCACATACTATGTACTGGCTATTGGCCTTCCTCACCAGTCACCACCATTTTAGGCAAGTCAATCCACTGTATATGGATGGGTAAGATATCCCAGAAAACCTCTCTTTTTCCTTTTTTCTTTCCTTCTTCTTTTCTATGTTTAGTTCATGGTCTATAGAGTACTGCAGAACATAAAGATTCAACATGTTACTTACATAAGCAGAATCAATACCAGTTAAATGCCTGAAATCACTTCAAAGCAATCAATACCAAAAAAAGCATGATGACCCATTAAAGTATTAACATTAATTACTAATCAAAAGATGGTCAAGGAGACCATGATTAAAATATAAGCAGCACTTACCTACAAGAGCTGAGATTGAAAGTCCCTAGAGTTATTACAATCTGAGCAGCCACTGAAGGAAAAGCGTATTGAGTAGGACTTCATACTCAAAAGAGCTAAAATCTCAATTGAGTTAAATATGTCAGTGGGCCAGACTCTAGAGAGCTACTAGGAGTGGTGTAATTTGCACAAATGGGCAAGGTTATACTTGTCATTGTGATGAACAAAGTCGTGTTAAAACCAGACTCTGAAATTAGGCCACCTCAGCTGGATTCAACCCAAGTTCTGTTCATCCCATATTTGAGTATTGAATAATAATCTCAATGATAATTTCTAAAGCCAAACTATTTTGTTAGTTAGCACACTTTTGAAACTATTTGGGTATTTAACAACTCGAGTCCTAAGGACTCGATTTTGGAGTTATAAATCGAGTATAAATTACTCGATTTTCCCATCGCAGCAGCAGTTGAAGTGGACATTTGGTCCACGTAGGCACTGAGTTGGACTTGGTTTAAGAAATCGAGTTCATTGGACTCAGTTTAAGAACTCGAGTCTGCTGGACTCGATATAGTTTTAATGGAAACTGAGACTTCTGAACTCGATTTCCCTTCAGCCCTCCATTAGTCCCAGATCACTCCACTCAAACTGGGTTTTCCCTCTCCCTCACACTCTCACTCTCACTCTTCCCTTTCACTCTTCACTTCACGGTCTCTCTCACCCTCTCATATTCAGTCACCCACATTTCAAACTTCCCTCTCATCTCACTCTTCAAACTTCAAAGACCCATTGCTCCGTCGTTCCACCTCTGTCCATCGTTTCGCCTGCTCTTTGCTCTCCTTCTCTGTATTTTGGGTGGCTCTGCTAGTAGGGACTCCACATCTATCACAAGTAAGGACTCTCTCTCTCTCTCTCTCCCCATTGTGTTTGCTTGGTGTTTGGGTTATGAGAAATATGGAAAAACCGACAAATTTTGATTTCTTTGTATTTAGTTTTTTTTGAGATTAGCGTGGACTTATGCCTATGTCTTAGCTGTAAAGGATTAGGAGTTAAAGTTTTAATTTTGGAAGCTAATAACCTGTTGTTGATGATTTGATGCTTTTGTTTGTCCTTTCTTCCTTATGATTCTAAGAGTTTGTTTGGCTAATTTACTTTGTTCAAACACAATCTATATTTTGTAAGTTTCACTCAAGCCATAAATTCAACGTTTTTGTTTCTTTTGCAGGAAAAAAAAAGTTTACATCATTGGTATTGAATTTTTTTTTTTTTTGGTTGTATCATCCAACTTAAAATTCATTTAAAAATATGTAATATGCCATTTGATTTTGCATAATGATAGAGGCATTCATTAAAGCTTGCTATTTGTTAAGTCTCTCTCAACCCTCTCTCTGAATCTCTTCCTCAAATTTATAATATCTAATACCACGCCCATCTTGCATAATCATATATAACTGAGTTATATAACTTATATTTTAGACCAAGTTACAATTTCAACAACAAATACTGACATAGGAATTATATTTGTAGCCTTTTCTAATGTTCTGTGGCTGAATTCTTTTAAAACAAAGTTCCAAACATGTTTATATCCATAATTATTTATACCTATGAATTGATTTTCTCATGCTCAACCTTTACCACTCTGATGCAAAGAATTATTGTAGTTCTTAGCTAGTATTGATCATATCATTTGAGTTTTGCATTTGCCTTTGTCTCTGTTCTTCTGCTTGCAATATCCCAGCTAAATATGGACATTTTTGTTTCTCTGTATTACTATAGTGCTTAGCATGTATGGATCATTCTTCAACTGGTTTATAATCATTTAATGCTTTCATAATTTTCTTTACACTTTGTGTTAGCGTCATTAGAGATGCTTTGGTGAGAAAGCATATAAAGTCTTTGGAGGTTATTTTCCTTACTTTGAAAAGAACAATGTTAGTCGAAGATGCATATCAGTTTTTTGATGAATTTATTGCAAGAGAATGGGTGCTCAGTGGCACTAAATTAAGCGATCACATTATATTTTATGGATATGACTACCATCCTTTCACTTCTTCCTTTTTGCATGTGTGTGTGTGTGAATCATGTTGACAAAATTGTAAACCTTGATATTACTAAGAATAATATCCTCCTAGCATGCAGTTGAATCAAAATAAATTAGAGCTTTTTTTCTTTTTATTCTTTCAATTATTGTAAAAAAATGTAGGAAATGCGGGCTATTTAAAAAGGAAATTTGTGATTTTGCTTATATGACAAAAAGCTTTGAATTCTGCTTTTGAATCTTTTGTTTTTAATTCATGCAATTATTGATGCTCGGTTGAATTGTAATTCTATTTAGAACATGTGCTTATATTACGCTTGACTCCCTAAACTTTGTGTAGTATGGCTGTCATTGCTGCTGAGGAGGTTGATGAGTTCGGTCCTGGTCCCATGGATCGTTCGTTGTTAAGGTTTCTAAAAGAACATCGATCGTCCGTTGTTTGGGAAGGTGAGGTAAAATTAAAACTGACCACCTGCTAAATTTCTATATTGTTTTCTTATCCTTTTACATTATGTTGATTTTTTTTTCATTTCTAAAATTTTAAGTTTGTCAATGGTATTACTAGTTTTAAATGCATAGTCATGCCCATTAGTTGGGTTGAGTTAGATTGATTGACTGCTGCACACCTTTACATAAAGGTTACACAGATTCATGCCCATCACTAATTGGGCCTCTATAGCCCATCAAAACTAGTGGTAAATTAGATAGGGTTATATTGGGTGCAAAGCCCACCTATCATGCATTTTTTAATGTCAGTGGCTTAGTGCAACATAAAAATTTATTAAAAAACGTGTCGAATTCAATTCATTTTCTATTTCTAGTAAGGGATAAAAAAAACCTTGGACATGAAGATGCTTCCGAAGTATTGAATATTTTTTTGAAGCTTAGGCCGATGATCAGGAATATATGTAGTAAATTAATGATTTTTTGTTTTACTTAAAGCTTGATTTGGGATGCAAGGGTGCTTTTGCTTTCATAGAAGAATGCTCTTTTTTACTGGCAATCAAAGCTTGGGGTAATAAAGGAATGTTATAGTTAGAGATTAATGTTGGATGGAATTTGTTAGCACATATGGCGAACATAATGAAGCATGTGTTATTTAGCCAATTTTACTAATTTTTTTCTTTAAAATCTTTCTTTTACTCATCAAAAAGAAAAAGGAACTTTTGTAAATTAAATACGAGATATATTCAGAAGTAATCTCATACATTTTTGGGTAAAAGGGTTCATCATTATGTTTCCAGGTAGTCCTTAGTTTTGAAAGATATTTGGAGATTTATAATGTTGTCTCTTCTCTGTTCTTGAACGATTGTTAGGCCTTGCAATTGTCCTAGAAAAAAGCCATGTTAATCAATAGAAAGTATGTATGGCTATATAATAGAGTTTACATATAACAGTATTCCTATACCTCACCCAAAAAAAAAGTAAAAAAAAATCTCCTGTTTTATACCTTGAATTCAGTTTGTTGAACCTCACAGTTTCATGTGACAGTCTTTTTCAATCAAATAGAAGTTTCACAATATGAGAGCCATGACAAAAAATAAGTTCAAGCACACTGTATCTGTTAGGTTCTAAGACCTTAGGGACTAATGTATTAGAACTTCAATATGTAATGTGTTGGCAAACCATGATCAAAACATAAAGTCTAGGTTTAGGCTTGCTCAAAGTATGTTTAATTGTAAAGTTAGAATCGAGTGATTGTAGAAATTATTGGACAAAATCTGCAAGACTCGATCGATCGAAAATTAGACTCGATCGATCGAAACTCGTGCAGATTTAATTTTCTGTAGAATTTCTAATTTAGCCCAAGCATGCTTGATGTGTAGGGTTTTATGTTTTACTTCACATATAAAAGGAAAAACCCTAGCTACGTTTTAGAGGTATTTTGAGTGTTGTGTGGTGAATCTTTTGTGAGATTTTGAGTTGTTTACCTTTATACACACACATAGGGTTATCAAGATCAAGATTCGTATCAAGAGCTTGATGATCGCTTCAGTTGCTGCTTAAAAAATTTAAAGAAGATCTGAAACTTTTGATTGGAGTCTCAAAGTCACAAGTAGGAGAACTTGTGGTTGTAGCAAATCAAGGAAAGAAGTAATTCGTGAACTTGGAGCTATCACATGATCGTAGTAGTAAGTTTTCTACATGACGTAGCAATAGGATGTTAGTGGTCTAAGTCTTATTGTAAAAACTTCAATTCTTTCATAGTGGATCTGTTTTTACCTTGAGGATAGTTAGGTTAAATTCTCTCTAGGTTTTTTACCTGTTTGGTTTTCTTAGGTTATCGTATCGTTGTGTTTTTTATATTTCCGCATTATTCACAAGATATGTTTTATATTTGTTAACCTAGAACTGAATAATTTATCTAAGTAATCACTTGGCTAAATAACTAGGTTAAACATATTGTGTTAAGGGGTCTAAAACTTTACAGTATCATTCAGTATATGCTAGTTTTGTGAATTTGACTTTAAAGTTTAAACCCTTTTTTATATAACAAAAATAAATAAATAACACATAATCTTGCTAGAGACCAGTGGCAATATTGGTGGTTTATTATGCTAAAATTGTCATTAATATTTTATGTTTCTGTAAGTTTTTTCTTTTTGGTTGTGGCAATATGTAATTTTTATTGCCAAGGGCTCAAGTTAGTTATACAAAAGTAAAAGAATTAGTGGTAACTTTGATATGAAAATTTCCACTATTGCCTATTCTCTCTGATAGTTGTATATTATTTTTGGCGTGGTTGGTTAAAAGGTCAATCCGACAGTGTTGGTTTGTCAAATTGAAACTGGCTTTAGTATCTTATTTTTGTGCTAGTTTTTCAAATGAAAAATAAGTCAGTTTTGCTTCTCATGTTCAAAATTATTGCATGAAAATAATTGTCAATGATCATTTTGGTGTGGTAAATCACCCTTATTATCTTCTCTTTTTTATATGTTGTCTTCTACAAAATAGATTTTATTGCAATACTCTTTTTGAGCATATCAATTAGGGTCAGTTAGGCTTATGAGCTATTGATTTTAGCTTATTTGTTGTTAGAGCTCAAACTTGATACTTTTGTTTTATGGGTAAGCCATATTGTGGTCCTAGCCAACCTCTTGATGAGGTTTGGGTTCTTAGGAACTCTCTTGTGCTGCCACCACCACCACTACCACTCCCTCCCTCACTCCTCCCACTTGTCTTTTTAGTTGTCTAAAATGCTCAAGGTAGCATATGATATCGACAATAAACTCATAGCTTGTTGTCCATGGGTTGGCCTATACCTTTTCTCCCTTCTATTTTATAATGACATTACCTGTGATTAGGTGCTTACAAAAAGAAAATGAAGAGCTTCCTAACAAATCAAGTGAAAGTTCATACTTCTTTAGCTTGACATTTTTAATGGACTTAGTTCCTAGGCTTGAGATTCACTTGCTAGGGTTTCATTAGCCTTCGTATGGTCGTCTTGTTTACTTGTTGTGGTGGAAAATATGGGTAAAACTTGATTAAATAAATGCTGCGTAGATGTCTATCTTTTGTTTGTGTGTTTTAGCCCTCTAAATTCTGCAATCAACATTATGTTGATTTTTTTTTTCATTTCTAAAATTCTAAGTTTGTCAATGGTATTACTAGCTTTGAATGCATAGTCATGCCTATTAGTTGGGTTGAGTTAGATTGGTTGACTGTTGCACACCCTTACATAAAGGTTACACTTAGATAATTAAAGACATTACCATTGATAAGATTTAGAGAGGTTTGACTGTTTCAGTCTTTTAGCATTGTACTACGATAACCAAATTGAATTGTGAGAGCCAGAAAGAATCAAATTTTAATGTATGTAGTCGTTGTAAACATGGTGGGTAATGGGTTGGATTGCTATTATGGCAATGTTTACACTAGCATGCACGGCATAAGTAGTAGGATAAACGGCTAAAAACAAATGTATCAAGTGCATTGCATCTTTTTATTTTTCTCCCGTTGTTGCTTTTTTTTTTTTTTTTTGGGATGATATTTTAATTTCCCTTGATAACTGCTTTATTTTTGTTTTTTGGGATCAATAGCTACAATCATATATACAAAGGTTATGGCATATTGCATATATCACCATGGTTCTATCATGTGGAGGATCTGGGGGCACTGAAATGCCGTGGTCGGAATGACGAGTTCTAAAAATGACGCCTGATGGTGGATGATCATGTCCTCGACATTGTCAAGAGAGTTGGATTAAAGGGGCTGCATAGGACCCCATCTAGAGAGATTGAACATAACTTGATAATGGCCTTTGTTGAGCGATGGCGACTTGAAACCCACACTTTCCACCTGCCATATGGTGAGACGACAATCACATTATAGGATGTGGAGGTTCTTTTGGGGATTCCAATTGATGGTGAGGCAATTGTTGGAACAACTGACTTGGTGTGGGCTGATGAATGTCAGAATATGCTTGGAATTGTTACTAATTGTGTGATGCTTCAAGCAAGGTTTTCAGACCTGGACCGTTCATTGAACCGTAAACGAGAAAGGTTCAAGGTTTTTAAGGTCAGACCGAGGTCGAACCGTGATGACGTCATAATTAATTTAATAATTATTTAAAATATAAATAAATATATTAAATTAGTAAAAATAAAAAATTAACTAAAATATAAATAAATATATTCTTATTTTGTGTGGGGGGATAAAAACCCAACCCAACTTGTTGGGCCCAAGGCCCTGAATGAGGAACGCTTTTCGTCCGAGGAGGCAAGGTCTTCAATCCGGCCCATGTCAAAGGGGAATGCCTAGAGATGAACGTGTACTATCCGAGGAGATGTTCATATGTCCGAGCAGTCCAACGTCCTCGGATCCGAAGAGGTTTGATCCAACACGAGCTTGGGAGGTTCAAGCGACCTGCTTGACAAATGTTAAGAAAGAAAGGAACCTTGGACGCGCTTAAAGATAACGGGAACAGAAAAATATCAAAGAGGCATACTTCAGCCACCACATTTAATGCACTGTACCTACCTTTCTGGCCGCATTTATGTAGATAAGACCCCTGAACAGTGCTTTCTCAGCTACCACCACTCACATAAGGCTAAGAGTGGGATGATGGGACATGCACTCAAGTGGACGCCTGGATGATGAACAAGTGGACGGAGAAGATGTAGGAAGGCAGCACTATATAAGGGAAGGAAGCCTCTGATAGTGGGGGGAGAAAAAAGAGAGGAAGATATTTGATTATTGTAGCTCCAAGAATTGTAATATTGAATTATCAATGAAAGGCACCTCTTCGGACATGGCATTTCTATCAGTCCGAGGACATATTAATCCAAATTCTCCCATTGGTGTGGCTGTTTGATACTGTTACTCTCATTATTAGCCTAGCTCTTTCACCCACTCTCTACAAAATTTATTGTTTTGGGCTCAGTGGGCGCTGAATCCATACTTTGGGCTTGGGCCGCCAAAAACTGACCATACATTTTGAATTATAATTTCAGAGTTATTGTTTTATATATATATATATATATATATAGTCTTAAAATTATAAGTTCATATTTCAATCTCTAAGCCCAAATATCAATTCAATAATAATAATAATAATAATAATAATAGTAACAAATTAACAATAATTTAAAGATACTTTGCGTGTGGATTTGCATGGTTTTGTTTTCCTAAAAAAATAAAGGCCGTGGCGGTTTCTGGAGCTATATGTCCATTGTTTCTCTGGGCCGTCATGTGATTGTAAAGCTCCTGGGCCAGGCTTCTTTTGGTTTTTTCTTTTGTTTGTTTTTTCTTTTGATTAATATACTTCTGCCACTTCAGTAAAAAAAAAAAGATACCTTGCGTGTCCTACTCTTCCCTACTCCCTAGGATGCATTATCACTTTGACAGACTTAACAACACCACCACAAATTTGACAAACAAAACATCACTCTCCACCACATATTTTAAAACCACCAAATTATTTAATCGACCAAAATCAAAAGAGAACAGAAACTAGAAAAAGCAAATCTAACATTTGCTAGAAATAGTACATGGATGCAGTTTCTTCGTCCATTTGCAAGAATCAGCACACGTTTTCTCCCAAATCAATTTCAGCCTCCAAAGCAACGACAAGGTACTGAAATCATCTATCTTCAAATCAGCTCTAGAAGTTCCAGAGACACAAGCCTTGAAGAAAAGAGTTTCAAATGGCAGCCAAACTTTAGCTTCGTCCACAAAGACCTGAATTTGTGCTTTCTTTTCTTTGTCGTCTTCTTCTTTTTTGTGTTTTTGTGTTTTTTTTTTATCCTTACAAATCAATGGTTCCAGATCTGAAAAAAAGAGGAACCGTGCTAATCGTAGAAACTGGCCACGGTTCTCAGAACCGTATGGTTCGACCTCGGTTTGAACGGTTTCATGCTTTTATCTCATAGAGGGGTTCTTAGGGTTAAAAGAACCGCAATAGTGGGAGGTTCACAGTTAATCAGGTCGGACCGTATGGTCCGGTCTGGGTCTGAGAACCATGGCTTCAAGGACAAAGGATCCAAATTAACAAGCTACTTGAAAAAGTTGACCAAGAGTTGCTTGATGGTGTAGCAGAGGTGGTTGTGCATCAACATGCATGGTTTTATATTTTAGCACTCCTGGGGGACACAATTTTTGCCAACAAGTTTGGCAATAGGGTGCATACGATGTGGTTGCAGATGTTAAGGGACCTTCGCAATCCACTTCGGTAAAGTTGGGGGAGCGTTTGCCTTGCATGGTTGTACAGACAGTTATGCAGGGCAACCAACAGAGGTGTCAGTCAGATTGGTGGGGCCTTGATACTGGTTCAGTATTGGGCATGGGACAGATTCCCTTTTTTGTGCCCAACGATGGACCTCCCACTAGATGATGCACATGGCCCACCATTAGTATCTTCTCCATTGTCCATTAAGTAAGTCTCTTCCTTGACGAATTCTCTCTATTGGAAATAGATCTATAATTTTAAACAACATGACACATTGTTAGACATAGAAAATAAAATTTTAACTTTGATATTCCTCAAATTTTGAAAATTAATAGGATTTTTATTTATTTTTAAATATTGTTTTACAACCACTGAGGTCATATGTTATGATTGATGTATAATAAAAGTGTTATTAATTTCTAGCTCCACCATTAATCATATGTTTAGATAATCATTTGTTGGTATAAACATAGTGGTATGTAATGTTAAATTTACTATTACCCATCATTTATTGTTGTTAATTACTTTAAATTCTCAATTCCAAGTATTAACTGTTCCAGTGCTATCTAATTTGAGATAATGAAGCTTGTATCTTATTAATTTTTTCCTTTCAGCTATATACGATACAACGCTTCATGAATGGGAAGTTCTCAATTAGAATATTGTAGGAAGAATGGGCCATATATATGATACAAAGCTTGTATCTCTCTCTCTCTCTCTCAGTTTTATTTTTTGCTAATTAGATTCTTTCTTTCAATTTCTTCTTCTTTTTTATTTCTTTCATAACTCATCCTTTGCTGGAATAATTTTGCTAAGTTTTGTGGATAAATAGCATAGGAAAAAAATTAATTGAATTCAACAACTATTGATAAGGAAAAGAATTAAAATAAATTTTTTGTTTTCACTCTTGCTAGTCTATAAGAAGTAATCATTATTTTGTGAGCTAGCATGCCAACAAAATTATAATCATTGAATGATGAATTTTTTTTTTATTATACTCTTTCTCTCTCTCCCTTTCTCTCACCAATTAAATTTATGTCTTCTGATAAAGAAGTCTAGACCTACTTGTCCCAAATACTTAAGTTGATAAAAAACTAATTGAACTTAGCATTATTCTACAACTAAGCATGCTTATGTAGTATAGTAGTAGTATTTGAAAGAAAAATAAACAATATGGATTTTTTTAAGCTTCCATCAGCATACAATTCCTTTTTCTTTTTTATTAGATTGCATAATTGGTAGATATTGACTCCCTCTTTCTTAATTGTAAGACCGTGTCGGTTGTGAGCACAAAGAATAGCCTTGCCGAAATATGTCTAGTCCGGTACCATCAGCTTCTAGATTCTATGTATCCCAACCAGGTACCCAAATTGTGTTTCTTCTATTGTTTATGACTATTGTATACTGTTATAACTGTAAAATAGCTTATAGTCGAAAATAATGGAACATTGCATAATGTGCTGCCCTTTTATTTGGCTATTTCAGGTGGTGTGGCAACCATATGAAGCTGAATTAGGCCACCTGCCTGTGTTTTGTGTCACAGGAAGGGACGTGTGGACAATGAGGGTGCCGCTTGTATGTTTTTGGTTAGTAGAGAAACATACACCGGACCGTGTTATTTGTCAGTTTGGGATGGTACAAGAAATTCCCCTAAATGTTGATACTGACGATGCCCTTCATGCCATAGACCTGAGGGGGAAGACCAAAGTGAATTGGAGGGACAAATATGTTGGCCATATCCAAGTATGGAATAGTCGAACACAATTACTATGTCATGGAGCACGACTGGAGGGTGATATGTCACCTGCTCATCCATACTTCCATTGGTACGGTAGGGTGACTTGAAGGTTCGTTGACCACACTACTACTGCACTTCTTATTATGGTAATTGCTTCGACCTTTCTTTTCAAATTTTGTTGCGTATCACCATTTTTGTGTTAGATGTACTAATTGTATTTATTTACTTGCAGGTTGCCAATCACAAGCAAATGTTGACGCGTTATGCAGTAGGCAGTCCTGAGTACAAGCAGATTATAGCTGTACTTAAGGCAGTAGATCGCCTTCATCGTATAACTCCCTAACTTCCCTTGAAAGATACCAATGGGGCAAATCCAGAAGTGCCAGAAGATAGTACTGGTCGACCAAGCACGAGCTCAACTCTTGCCAGCAATAGCCATGGTCAGCGTGCTGCACCCCATCAGGTTGTCAATAGGCCGGATCCCTCTCCACCCCCACATGCATCTCTTGCCCTAGAGTTCCTTGCACCCCCACATGCATCTCCTGCCACAGAGTGCCCTCCACAATATTTATTACTAAATATTCCCAATAATTAATCATAATATTAATTTTTTTTTAAAAAACTAGCAAATAATCACAATATACTAACAAATAAATTAATCACAATATTTACACTAACAAAAAAAAAAAAAATCCTAATATGTTGTAATTTTTTTTTTTAAATAAAAAAACCTAGCAAATAATCACAATATTAACTAACAAAAAAAATTCTCAATATTGTAAAAACATAAAACAATAAATATATAACATACCTGTGAGAGAGTGTTGTTAAGGTTGGTATTGTGTGAGAGGGTGTGAGAGCTGAGGAAAAGTGAAGAAGGTTGTGAGAGCTGAAGAGAGGGTGTGAGAGCTGAAGAGACTGAGTGAGACAGGTAAGGGGGAAAAAGGGTCCCAGCTGGGACCCACATGCTACACGTGGAGGGGTGATGGCCATTCATCAAAATCGAGCTCATTAGACTCGATTTCACTTTAATGAAATCAAGTCTAAAGGACTCGAGTTTTATATCCACGTGGCTGAAAAGAGCGTGAAATAATGACTGGTGGGACCCCTATAAATCGAGTCTAATGTACTCGGTTTCCATGTAACAAACTCGAGTTTAATGGGCTCGATTTCAATGACGAGAAACTGAGTCCGTTAGACTCGATTTGTATGCCTACCTGGACAGTTTGTCCACCTCAACTGCTGGTGCAATGGAAAAATCGAGAATAATCTACTCGATTTATAAGCCCAAAATCGAGTCCTTTGGACTCAAGTTGTTAGATACCCAAATTGTTTCAAAAGTGTGCTAACTAACAAAATAGTTTGGCTTTTAGTGTTATTTTCAAAAAAAATCCATAAACAAAACTCGATAGACACAAACACAAACTCAGCACGTAGGTTTACTCTCTCTAAGATCTCTCAACGCCGATCAACTCTCTTTTTCTTCCATCTTCTTCTTCTTCATGCAGCCCCATCACAATTTTCCACCTCTTTTTATTTTTTATTTTTTCTTTCAAATTCTTTGTTGATTTTCCTAACAGCAACAACGACCAACAGACCTAAACCTTCGATCTCTCTGGCACTGCTTTCACACCCAAACACAACAGTGGCGTGAACACTCTTATTATCTACGTAAGTAGCTCAGTTTTCCTAAACCTTTGATTTTTTAATTGCGGGTTTTGTTCTGTGTAGGCTTTTGTTTGTTTCTTGGGAAAGTTTTATTCAGTTTTAATTTTATTTTTCATCACAAGTTTCTTTGTGTGTTCTGCTATCGTTGATGTTTAGATCCTTTCAGTTGCTGCCGTTTTTGAAAAACCAAAGGTAGGGTGTTTAATGCAAGGTGAGTTTTTTATTCTCTTATTAGAGAAAGTTTGGAGAGAGATTCTCTCTTTTTTTTTCCTTTAAAAAAAAAAAAATCTAAATCATTCATACCTAAACCTTCAAATTTCATAAGATTTGTTTTTTTAGTTGCATTCTATTCTTTGTGGTGGTTTCATCGTCAAAGAATTGGTTAGAACTTATTAGATCCTATAAGCTAAAAGTAGACCTGCTTACAGGGCATTCCATCAGCTATGTCAAAGGCTGTTTTATGGTCTCATGTTAGCGCATTCACATTAGTGTCAGGAAGCAATAACATCTCATTCACTATTTGCAAGAAATAACGTGTCACAATTGCTGCATTTTAACTAACTTAATGTTTTTGCAAATTGGGATTGGACTCTCTTTAAACACATTCTCTTTCCATTGCTATTATATTATCATTTGGGATTCCAAAAAAAATATGCACCAAGTGTTTGATAAAATGTGTGTAAGTAGCCTCTCTTGGTGTTGGTCTATGTGGGTAACTTTTTTATTCTTTTTCTTTTATGTTTTTAGGTTTTAGTTGAATTGCAGTGGTAAATTTGAATTTTGATAGCTTAGTTATATATATATATATATATATATAGTTTAGTTATTATTCTCAATTTTATTTCCATCATCTACAAGGGTCTTTTGTTTGAATTTGTTGTTGATTCATGCCCTATATGTAAATCAAAATAAAATAATATTTTTGATCGAATTTTTTTTTCCTATATTATGCCAAAATCACCTTCTCAATTTTTTTTTTGCTTTTTTATTTTGTTGTGGAAGTAACTAACAAATATTTTTGTTACATGCACGCAAATTGTTTGATAAAATACATAAGTGTATTGTTCTTTTTCCACAATTTGATTTTGTACAATGTCCTTTTTTCAGGTTTAATAGGTGGACATATACACTCAATGTCTACTCAAACTTGCCTATGCCTTGCATAAAAAAGGTATAATACTCCCTTTTTAATTTTTTTTTTTGTTTTTTGCACTGTCTCTACAAGACTATGGTTTCTCCCAATGACTACTCTATTTTATGAAATTCGAATAAAAAACAGAAAAATAAATTACATAATCATAGACAATAATTAAAGAAATGAAGTTGTTGAATAGCATATTGAACTCAAGCTCTCACTTGAAGGATGATATGATATTCTTTTTCTTTTAATTTGATAGTAGTTTGCCCTTTCATCATATCTTGAATCTCTAGGATGATATATCTCTTTCCAATTTACAATAGAGTATAATATGCAAGGTTTAGAGAATGTATAACAACTCCTTTGTTGTAGCTTATGAATTTAGAGGAGAAAGATGGCTTTCGATTGGCCATGAACTGGAGGAATTATACTACTCACCAGTGGCATGGAATCTTTGAGGTTTGTTCTTACTTTGTCATATTTATTTCGTTGATTCTTTTTGTAACAAAAAGGAATATCATATCAAGCCAGCTTTAGCTTACAATTTATGTATATATATAACCTTAGTGCACAAAGTTCAAGGCCATAAGGGTATGAAGTTAAGATGTTGGTTTTAACTTTGTACTTGGGTTGAACAAAGCACTCTAATTTCTCATATTGGTGTAATGTTTTAAGAGATGTAAACTTTTTACAGGGATTTGAACTTCTATATATACTCCTGTATTATTTAACATTCTTCAAACAAACAAAAAAAGGAAACACAATATATCTTTAGATTTTAGTTTTAGTAGTTTTCCTGTGAGGGGAAGAGGGGGCAGCCCTCGGCCCAATCATCCAATTCGCTCTAACAGACAGGCATGGTTTTGTAGTCAAAGCAATTTCGTCACTTTCATGTACCCATTAGACGGCAGCCCTTTCGGGGGTTCCTTAGGGACCGATTCACTTTGCGTAGATTGACCGAACGTAGAAAGCCTTCCACTGACAGGCGATCGAGTTAGCGACTAGTATTCTATTATTTTTCTTCTGAAAATATATTTTCTCTTTCATTTTTTTTATTTTTTATTTAAGTAAAAGGACAATGCACTACAAGTCACAACTATTCTAAAGTCCTCAATATTTTTTTTTTTGATGGAATAAAGTCCCTCAATATTGATTTGCAATCATGAAAGATGTTGCATGCTCCCTTTTTAGTGGTTGAAAAACATATGGTCTGAGCAAAACAACAAACCTATTGGTCAGAAAGGTTCTTGATGAGGCCTCCCTTACTTGCCAATCCTGAATTGCCTGGTGCAAAATCCTTGGTCTTTGAACCATGAGTGGGTTTTCAATTCTTCAACCAAGGCTAATTTTTATTTCTTAATGAACATCAAAGCTATAAGAATTAAGAAGCAGCAATAAGTACCAGTCAGACCCAATTGGTGTTAACTATTGAACTGTGAACAGTGGGGTCCAGTTGGGAAATTTGTTTTTAGTGCAAGAAAACCCTATACTTTTTTTTAATGAGTTTTTGTTTGGTATTAAAAAGAGTTTTTTTTTATTTTTTTTATTTTTTAATTCGATAATTAAAGAAGGGAGATTTGAATTATGTACATTTCCCTTGAAAAGTTTCAAGAGTCAAGACTCTTGGCATGAGAGAGTCTTTCTTAAAGTGGATAAATGATGGGGTGTCACCAAAGTATCCAATCTGTCACATTTGGCAATGAGGTATTAAAAGGAATTTTAGAAGGTTCTGAAAAAAATTCCTACTTTCTTGTGTTCTTAAATCATAACTCATAAGGATTTATTAAATAAATAGTCAAGTAAATGGATGGCCATTGGCCTAGATCAATGATCACTATTCACATGTTTTATCTAAGCATTGGTTTTTTCTTTAACTTTCTCTCAAAGAAGCATCACTATTTAAAGTTTAAACTAGTAAATATTTTTAAAAATCTTTTGATTAATCCTGAACATAATTTATTTAAGTTTTTTCTTACCTTAAAGTCTCAATACTACAAATAATTGTGTCCTTTGTGAAGTATTGAACTTTCCTTTATCATTAAATCAAACCAAGACGGCCTAGCAAGAGGAGCCAAAGACTACCTTTTGTTAATACTCAAGATCAATATGAGGACTAAGGTGAGTTTATACTCATGAATTGTCTCCTTGATTTTCGATAATGGTAGGGCTAAGAAGCAAGCGCCCCCAAGTTCTCTGCTTTATCTTTGGTCTCGAAGAAAATGGGCTTTTGCCCTTTCTTTTTAAAATATCCAGCAAAATGTCTCATGTCTGAAACTAATTAGAGAAATGCTCCTGTTTTGAAACTCGATTTTCTAAAAATCGAGTTTCAAATGTATAACTCGATTTTTGGAGCATCGAGTTATAGCAAACGTGGAATTAGAATTTTTTTTTTTTCTTTTTTGGAACTCGAGTACTATGTAAAGTACTTGAGTTCATGGAACTCGAGTTCCACTTGAATTTTTTCGAGGAACTTGAGTTCCATGAACTTGAGTACTTCACATGGAACTCAAGTTCTAGAATTGATTTTTTGGTTTAATTTTCAGTTCGCTATAACTCAATTGTCCAAAAATAGAGTTTTAAATTGAAACTCGATTTTTAGAAAATCGAGTTTCAAAACAAGGGCATTTCCCTAAATAGTTTCAGATATGGGGCATTTTGCTAGATATTTTAAAAAGAAAGGGCAAAAGCCCATTTTCTCCCATTGGTCTCTCTCTGTTCGTTTGTTTGTTTGTTTGTTTGTTTGTTTGTTTTTTTTTTTTTTTTGTTTTTTTTTTTTTTTTGGCATTTTCACTTTGTATACCTAATGAAAAGGGAGAAAGGAACGACGGTTGGATATGGTGGAGATTGGTGTATGTCTAGCTAATCTGGAGTTGAATTTTATATAATTTTTATTTAAAAAAAAATTTAATTTTTAACATAGGGTCAATTTATAAATATGAAAATCTCTAGGAATTATTAAAAAAAAAATTGAAATCTTAGGAGGTTAATTTGCAACTCACCTAAACATCATAGGGTGTTTTTATATTTTGGCCCTCTTTTTAATTTTGTTTAAATATAACCGATTCTCAAATATAATACTACCTAACGAGTTTTATAATGAACTAGTCGCAGGCCCACGCAATGTATGGGAATAGATAATGTTAGGTTCTAAAAGTTAAGAACAATTGACAAACTATGAGCACAAACTTGCTTAGGTATAAATCATAGAGTCTATAAGATTTATTAGACATTGCTCAAGGTATTACAAGTCAGAATACAAGAAAAAGGAAGCTGCAGGTTCAGGAATTCGAAACATGCTAGGTTCGACCGATCAAGAGAACTAGTTCGACCAATCGAAAGACAGGTTCCACAGAATCTAATTAGAGCCCAACAGCCCGTCAAGCCCATTAAGAGATTAGGGTTTCAGATCTATTTCACACGTGTAGTATTTCAAGCTAGAGGGGGCCATAATATAAGAAAAAAAATCCAAATAGGCATCCATATAGTATTAACAAATTATAAATACACAAAATCGTTATTTCTTAATACATTAAAATGCAATCATCTACCAACAGAGACAATAATAATGATGATGATGATGTTTAAAAAAAAAAAAAAAAAATACTAGGCTAACTAGGATTTTTATTTATTTTTTGAAGTTAGAGCATTCATAGTAGTGGTGCTAAAAAATTTTGCTTTTAGCACTTCAAAAAGCTTATTTATCTATTTTACAACCTCACTTTACAATATACACAACATCAAATATTCTTATGTTCTAGTTTTTTACTACTTCATTTAAAATAATATAAACAACTCATTAAAATAATAAAGGAAGATAGAGAATTTAAGTTTTTTAATTGAAAGTAAAGAAATAATCTTAATAAAATGTTGTATTTTATTTTTAATAACTTGCTACAGTCAATTGGTATTTATACTAGTTTACAGTGGTTGCAAAAAAAAATAGTTTTAACTTCTCCAATAACACATAGTTTTTTAGTTCTTTAGTGATAAAATATTTTTTTTGCTAAAATACAATCAACATTTTGAATATTTTTATTGTCTTTGTTAAGTTTTTGGGTTGGATAGTTATTGGAGGGGGGCCTAAAGTCTTGAAATTAGCAACCACGAATTAAAAATGATGTATATAACATCAGATTGACACGAAATTTGATATCTATGTTAAACAACACAAAGAATATGCAATTTAATGATTAGATTTTAAAAATATGTAATCATGTTAATTTTTTTAGTGTGAGTTGTAGTTTGTAGCCAAACTTTATCTTAAAAAATAAACTAAATATTATTTAAGTGATATTTAGATTAAAAAAAAAAAACTTTTAAAAACCTTCCTTAGGTCTCAAACTGTCTTGGGTTGGTCTGAATCTAACACCGACCAACCTGGCTATATTTATTATATTTATATATATATATATATATATATATATTTCTCTAACTCTAATTCATGATTCGGCGTTGTGTCAGTGTTAGGGCTCGAGCAGAAAAAAAAGACTCTCTATCTCTCTTGGCCAGGTATATTTTCAATCTCTCTTTCTCACTCTCTTTTCATCTTCAAAGTATTAATTGATTATTCGAAAGAAACCCTTTGTCTCAGGATTTAATTGATTTACGTTATGTTTAATATTCGTAAGGAAGGAAGAATCATGGCAGATCTAGGCTGTTCTAGGGTTGACTACGACAATGCACTTTTTCCAGAGCTCAATGAATACTTAGCAGCATCACCCAAGGTTCACAAAGGAAAATCCATCGTCACATACAAACACAAAGAAGATGAAGAAGGAAAATCCATTAATGTCACATACAAACACAAGGAAGAAGAAGAACAACTTAGAAGTACGTGTATGTGCATGTGCATGTATTTATCTACGCTTATGTTATTGTACTAATATATCTCTAAAGTGTGAACATCAAACTCACTCACTACAAACTCATATCTCGTGAAAGGGATATTTCCGATCTTCTCTCTAATTCCAGATGGTACACAGCCATAGAGGTATTTTATATATATTTGTGTGTATGTGTGTTTATGTGGGGTAGGAAAACTAGGAAGGGTCTTAATTAATTAACCAGCCTCATCACATGTCCTTCGCGTGTTCCATGAGTTTTTTTTTTTTGTTTAATGTCATAATTTTTTATTCATCCAAATTTGAGATTTGTACATTTGAATCATATCTCTTCGTGCATGCAATGAAGCTAATATATAAATAAACATTTAGTGACTAATTTTGGTTGATGTAAAGGTAAAAATTTTGGGTGACTAACTTAATTTATATCTTTTTCATAATATTTAAACGGTAGTATTAATCTCTTACTTTTTTTTTATTATTGTTTTAATATTCTGAAAAAGTTTGTGAATTTGTGTGACACATTTTGATTTCAAATCCTAATCTCTATTTGCGTAGTTGAAAAAAAATCATCATTTCTAGGTGCAATAAATAGAGTGGCACCCATTGCTAAACTCTAGGTGCAACAAAAACATAAAAAATCCCTTGAATTTAATAGAAAAATCAAATAATCAATCAAACTTCCGAACTCCAAATGGAGTAACACCCTTAGCAAAACCAAATGCTCACAGTAGCACAAATTTAAATTGGAAAACTAAGAATTATCATATAATGCTTATGGAAGCTGCATAGGTGAAAAAGTTGAACAAATATTAGGTATGAGTAACCATGCCATATAAAATATTTGATGTGGTCAAGAACACCGTTTGCAAATGCCGCACTAGCTTCTCGTCTATAATAAGAGAAATTATAGGCGTTTGCAAATTACCAAATATATTGTAAAGAAGGATGCTTGGGACAATAAATTGTTACAAATCATAATTTTTACAAACACCTAGAACACGCATCACCCACAACAGCAACGGACTCAACTCACCACATTCCCCAAATTTTGAAATTCGGAATGATAAAAGAAAAATAAAATGAAGAACAATCAAACGTTAAGAATAAAAAGAATAGGAGGAAGAGAGAGCTTCACTTAGAACACATTCAAAAACCATAAATTTCATAACTTATAGTATAACGCTATGTATAATATTGTTTTTGTGCTTTTGTTTTTACCCTTTCGAGTACCTTCAACTTTCCCCTAGTCTTCTTTGATACCCTTTTAGTGGTCCTCCAAATCAGCCTACCAATACTTCTCTTGCAAACGTACCCCCATTATAGGTCTGACTGAATCTTTTCATTTTTAGCCATTGATCAATGCATTTCAATCTCCTAAGAACTCAAGAGCGCAAGAGCTAGGGAGAATTCGCGTACCTTGAGAAGTTTAGGGTTGGTGCTTATAGAGAGGATATGGAGTTAAAGGCCAAGAGATCTTAGGGCTTCTCTTCCCATATATGGAAGATTTGATTGTGTAGTAGGGTCTTTGGGCGTGGTGTGCAAGTTAATTCCATGTAGAGGCATATGAGTGGGGGGCACGCAAATCCTACGTGGAGTTTGAAGTAATCGATCGTTGGGAGAGGGGAGGTCTTGGCTCGTTAGTCTTTCCAACCGATGGGTTAGGAGGATGCGTGACATCCCTTGATGGATCCCTAATGACAGAGTCAATCGGCATGGGAACAATCTAATGGATCAGGAGGACGCGTAATGGATCCTTGATGATGGAGTCGATCAGCATGGGAATGATCCGATGGGTTAGGAGGATGCGTGATGGATCCTTGATGACGGAGTCGATTGGCATGGGAATGATCTGATGGGTTAGGAGGACGAGTGACAGATCCTTGATGATGGAGTCAATTGGCATGGTCACAATCCAATAAGTCAGGAGGATGTGTAACGGATCCCTGATAATGGAGTTGATCGGCATGGGAATGATCCGATGGGACAGGAGGACGCGTGACGAATCCTTGATTATGGTGTTGATCGACATAGTCACAATCCAATGGGTCAGGAGGATGCATGATGAATCCCTGATAACGGAGTCCATCGGCATGGTCAAGATCTGATGGGTGGATATGCTGATGATGCTTTAGGTGATCAAAGACTCTTTTGGTGTTAGAAAAACTTTCTAGATGGTGAAAATATTCTCTATCAAGAACCAATAAAATCTTGACAACTTATTATTTTGAAAATTTTTTGTGGACGCAACATTGCTCTAAAATATGTAAGACAATGTTAGTGGTCAATGACAATTGTAGGGGATATGCCTAGCATGGGTGAAGTGTGGCAGCTGAGTTTTGTTAGCATGGCCGGCTCAATAGTTGATGCAATTAATGCAATCGCCTAAGGCCCCAAAATAAAAGAAGGCCCCCACTTGTAAAAAAAAAAAAAAAAATTATATATATAATATATTTATCTATATATTTTAATTTTAATTTTTTTAAGTACTTTTATTGGTCAGTAAAATGCATTAAAAATGCCTCATTGTATCCTAAAATGCATAAGATTAAAAAGAGAAAAAAACAAAAATAGTCAAACTTCAGCTAACAAAATTAAATTTTAGGAGACAAATTTATTAACTCATTCTTGAAATATGCTAAAATAAGAATTAATACCAAACAAATTCATTAATAATACAATTTACTCCCTCCGTCCCATTTTTTTTGTCCTCTATTCCATTTTGAGATGTCCCAAACTATTGTCCTGTTTCTAAAAATAAAAGTTATTAATTTACTAATGTTCCTATTATACCCCTATTAATTTACTAATTCAATTTTTTAATAAATTTTTTTAAGGGTAGATTTGGAAACTTATACATTTTTAAAAGATAGACAAGACAATAAATGATGTTCTCTTAAAAAGTTTGACTTTTCAAACAGGACAAAAAAATTGGGACGGAGGGAGTAATTGTCTTGAACTACGCTAAAATAGAGATTATAAATTTCAAAAACAATAGAAAAAATCTCTCATCTCTCTATCTCTTTGTCTCTCCATCTATATTCTTACCTTTCTTTTCTTCATCTCGATTCTTGATCTTTTTCTGTAAACTCAGTCTAGCTTGAAATTTTTCTTTGTTGATTCCCTTCGAATAACAGTAAATTCAAAATTGAAAAGGCGCAGCGTGGGCAGACTAGAGGTAATCTTCTCAGACTTCTCTCCCTCTCTATCTTTCTAAAAATTAAAATGGAGGAGTTTGCTATTTATTCAATTTAAATTATATATGTGTATATATATATATATATTACTCTATTTCACTAATTGATTGATTGATAGGAGTCATAGTACAGGTTGTACAACACTTTTTTTGTAGATAAGACAGCACGTTTTATGCACAGTTGCGCATTGCACAAGTTGCACAGCCCACAATAGTGTGCAGTGTGCAGTACAGCCCACAACAGTGTACAGTGCACACTGCACACTGCACACAGGCTGTGGGCTGTGGACAAGACTGCACAGTGCACACAGCACTGCACAGTTTCCCCACAAGCCACAATACTCAGCACATCACAGCTGGCCTGCCACACACTATAATTTATCACTTTTTTTTAATGCATACTCTTACTTTTTCAATTATTATATATTATCCCACCAATTAATAATTTGATGTGTATCATATCAACTCATTTGTATTATAGTGCTACTAATTTATTGAACCATGTAATAAATTAGTTTTCATTTGTGCAGGTTTTGACTTTAAAGAAGTCACGGCTTTAGAAAAATTGCAATAACCAGGTTCTATTATTCTATACTTTTAAATTTTATTTTTAGTTAAATTATCATTTTTAATTATAAATTGTGTTTTATTTATCTATAAATATTTTCTCATTATAAATGTCTACTAGAAAATATTTACTTAAAAAAAAAGATAAAAATTGAAAAACAAATTGACTCTCAAAAAGGATCTATGGATAAATTTGTTACTAGTATTAAAAAAAAAAACACAATAGAAAGTTTGGGTGAAAATATTACAAATGAACAAGAAACTTATCAAAATGAGTTGGAAGATAATGAAATTATACAACAAAAAGAGAAAAATGAAAATAGTCCTAATAATTTTCAAACATCTAATGTAACAATAATTCATAATGAAAAACAAAATAATTTAGAAGAAAATGAAAAATGACTAACCTACTTACTAATAATATCTATGATCCAAGTCAATGGGAAAATATTGATACAAAATTAAGAGATTTATTAGTAGAAAATGGTCCAATTAGAGACAATGATCTAAATTTTCCTATAAATAAAGATCATAGACATTTTTCTACTACATTTTATTTTAAAAAGTTATCAAATGGAGAGAAATTTGATAGAAAATGGTTAGTGTATTCAAAAGATTTGGATAAAGCATTTTGTTTTTGTTGCACGTTGTTTAATTCAACAACACATGGTAGTGGTACAAATCAACTTACTAATGGAGGAACTATTGATTGGAGAAATATTAGCAATAAGATTAAAAATCATGAAACAAGCAAAGTGCATGTTATTAACATGAATGCTTGGATTGATTTAGAAATGAAATTATTAAAAAAATAAAACAATTGATAAAAATTTCCAAGAACAAGTTAACAAAGAGAAAGATCATTGGAAAAAAGTGTTGTTAAAAAAAGTGTTGTTAAGAATTATTGTTGTAGTAAAAAATCTTGGAAAAAATAATTTGGCATTTCGAGGAAAAAATAAAAAGATCTATGAAGGAAATAATGGAAATTTTTTAAGTCTAATTGAAATGATTGAAAAATTTGATCCAATAATGCAAGAATATGTTCGATGTATTCAACATGGTGCAATTCATAATCATTATCTTGGACATAATATACAAAATGAATTGATACAATTGTTAGCAAATGAAATTAAAAGCAAAATTATTAAAAAGATTAAGGAAGCAAAATATTTTTCAATTATACTTGATTGTACTCTTGATGTAAGTCATCAAGAACAAATGACTCTAGTACTACGATCTGTGGATATTTCAACTAGTCTAATAAAAACTGATGAGCATTTTGTAGATTTTTTAAAAGTAGATGATACTTCTGGAAAAGGTCTTTTTAATGAAATTATAAGTGTAATAAAAAGTCTTGAACTTGATATTAATGATGTACATGGACAAGGATATGACAATGGGTCCAATATGAAAGGAAAACAAACAAGGGGTACAAAAAAGAATTATTGATATAAACCATAAAGCATTTTACACACCATGTGCTTGTCATAATCTTAACCTTGTGCTATGCGATGTGGTCAATTCTTGTCCTAAAGCTACATCTTTTTTTGGAGCATTACAACGTATATATACATTGTTTTCTTCTTCCACAAAGCAATGGAAAATTTTACAAGATAATCTGTCAAGTTTAACTTAAACCATTGTCACAAACATGTTGGGAAAGTCGAATTGAAAGTGTAAAAGTAATAAAATTTCATGTTTTAGAAATAAGAGATACTTTGTTACAATTAGCAGTGAAGATCCTAAAACAAAAAGTGAAGTTGATTGTTTGGCAACATATGAGCTTGAAAGTTTTGAATTCTTGTTAGGCATGACTATTTGGTATTGTAAGGACATGATTTGCTCCCAAAGCCTAAATGGATGGTCAATTGCCCAATGAGCCCAAAACAATGAATTTGATAGAGAGTAGATTTGAAAATGAACTTTCAATGAGTTAGGTGGACAATGATCACAGTAGGTTAGTTATTACTAGAAAGAATAAAACAAACAGTTTTGAACAAGAAAAGTTCTCCTCGGTCAAGTCCGAGGAAGGTTTGTTCTTATATATTTCTCTTAGACTTATACAAAATTATAGTTCTTGAATATACAGTGATTTCTCCCTATATTTTCTCATGATCCCCTTGTAATGGGGTTCTTCTCTTTTATATTCCCTCCCTTTCTTTCATCTCAGCCCTCCACGTGTAGGTCAAATTACTAATCTCCTTGATACTTGTCCCATCAGCACCTTCTTGAAATCTTTGGGGGTAGCTATAAGGCTGAAAGTTACTGTTCAAGTATCATTTCCACATTAATGCGGCCAGGGGGTTAGATGCAAAGCATTCAATGCGATGGTAACAACTTTCTTTTCAGATATTTCCCAACTCTCTTTTGTCTCATCCATCTTTGGTGTTTATCCTTCCAAGCACGATTGCCTGTTGCCTTGTTCTTGATGGATGGTTGGACCTTTGACTTCTACTCTGCTTAACTGAGGAAGTATTTCTCCTCGAGCAACGTCTCCTGCTCCTTATGACCAGACCTCTTACACAATCCATTAATCTGTGTGCTTTCACTAGTATTTATCTGTCCTCGGGTTATCTAACATCCTCAGGCATGGCCCACGGCCCAATACCTATATCTGGGCACTTCATCCATACATGTATGATAAATTATCTACCATTAACTCTGTTAGTAAAAATTTACAATCAAAAGACATGCATATTGATGTTGCCATAGATCAACTAAAGGGTCTCATATCTTTTTAAAAAAAATACAAAGAAGATGGATTTACATCTGCTATGATTTCATCTAAAGAGATTGCAACCAAAATGGAAATAGAGCCTATATTTCGTGAAAAATGAATAATACGTAGAAAAAAAACAATTTGATGAGAATGCCAATGATGAGATAACACAATCTGCTGAAGAATCTTTTAGAGTTAATTATTTTTTATATATAGTAGATCAAGCTATTTCATCAATTTAAAGTAGGTTTGAACAATTTCAAATATATGAAGATAATTTTGGTTTTTTATTTAATTTTGAAAAACTAAAAGCACTAGATGATAATAGTTTGAAAAAATATTGTCTTAATCTCGAAAGTTTTCTCAAACATAATGTTTATTATGATATTGATGGCTTAGATTTACTTTTAGAACTAATAGTTTTAAAAGAAGTTATGCAAATAGATGAAAATACTCCAATTAATGTACTTAATTTTTTTTTAAAAAAATGCTAGATTCTTTTCCAAATGCATATACTGCTTATAGAATATTATTAACAATATGTTACAGTTGCATCTGCAAAAAAAGTTTTTCAAAACTAAAATTAATAAAATCTTATTTAAGGTCTCCTATGTCACAAAAAAGATTAAGTGAGTTAGCTATATTATCAATTGAAAAAGAAATGTTAGAGGAACTTAACTACAAAAACTTAATTAATAATTTTGCATCTCAAAAAGTAAGAAAAATATATAAAAAATTCAATACATATTATTTAATTAATATTTAAAAAAAAAAAAAAAACCCACTTAAAACTTTCGCCGAAGGCTCCTAAAATTGTTGAGCAGCCCTGTTTGTTAGGGTTCAAATGTGCCATTACATGCATAATAAAAGGTTCGAGCCTATTCATTTTCTTTTGGGATTGCTGGGCTTTGGGGTTGTTTCATTGAAGGCCCAAGGGTGGACCAGTTTGATGCGTTTAGGAAGCCCATAGAAATGGGAGGCCACAATCTAACCCTTATTGTAGTACTAGAAACATTTTTGTTGTAGTTTAAATAGCTTGGGTTGAATCTATAGGCCCCATTCAATAGGTTCAATAGCTTGTGCAAAATTATATATAAATATATATATATATATATTAGCAACCAAAAAAAAAAAAAAAAACTACTTTTTCTATTTTGACTTGACCAATTTTCAAAACATTAACATCATATTTTCTATTCTAAATTATACTTCATTAAAATATTAAATTTTCTTAGTTTTTTTTTTTTAATTGTTTCTATCTTTTCACACATTATAACTATCATTCACTCTTTTCATTCATTTATAATTTATATTTTAACTGCATAGATCTTGATTGTGATCATTATTTTGGCCCTAAAACTGAAATTTGATGAAAAATTTGAGACAACACAATATTATAAATGAACTAAAGCGTTTATAAATATTTCGAGCTTGGTTCGATAAAAAGCTCATTCATTTTTGTTTCTTTATAAACAAACCAAACTTGAACTTTAATTTTATTCTTGTTTAGTAAATGAGCTGAGTCCAAACAAAAAATATTGTTAATGAATAGGCTTGTGATTGATAAGGCTTGATAAAAAACAAACTAAGCTTAGGTTGGTTTATGTGCTCTATAATAAGTTTGACATGGGCTTGAACAATTAATCCATACCTTACTAAGCCTTAAATTAATTGAGTGTTAGGACTACTCATATAAACCAAGTAGGCTTGACAACACACTTAGTATGAACTTGATAATGTATTTTTATTGGATCTCGATCTCAAGAGCTTGATATTGAGTTTGAGTTTAAGCTTGATATTGAGATTGAACTCAGCTTGACTAATAAATTAAGCCAAACTGAGCTCTCAAACATTGTTTTTAGGCTTGGTTCAACTTTCAAGCTCAAGCCAAGCTTGATTATTTTTTATTTGTTGTCGAGCCGAGCTTTAATATTTAATACTCAACAAAGTTCGACTTGGCCCTAGTAATAGTTGCATGGTGGCTGTGTAGGGTTAGTTTAGGTCACTTAAACCATTTTAAGTTAAAAAATGTAAGAAAGACTCTACAAATTTTATTATATAAGTTTTACAAATGTGATTAGTGGATTTTAAAATCTACAATAATATTTATTGTACATGAAAAGCTTCTTCCACCTCTTCCAAACTTGGCTCTTTCACAAACAGCCTTAAAAGCTCTATTTCTAAAGTGAATTTAGCATTGACACTGTCAAATTCTCACACTACCACACAACCAATCCACCATGATTGGCCATTACCACTTACAAGAATTTAAGGAAAAAAAAATGTTCCCTTATTTTAAAATTTATTTTTCAATCAATAACTTAAAGACGCATACCCTTATGCCCAGGCTTATGGAATAATTTCTCCAGGTATGAGCTTGAGGTTGCATTTTTTATTATTTAAAATTCTATGAACTTTACAAAAATCTACCAATAGGAAAATAGAAAATATAACAATCCTTAAACTCACAATTAAGAGTAGGATAATCCATTGGGGTTATGCTCTGAACCTATATCTCTAACATGGACCTAGAGGTTCCTGTTAGGACATATGTGTTTTCACTTGTTAAGAACGTATGTCACTTATTTATGTAAATTGGCTAATTCTTTGACAAAGCGCACTCTACTTGTAATTGGGTAGTTCTAGGTGTTTTTAATACTTCAAGAAACAAGGTTTCAAGATCAAGTGTTGAAGTCATCAAGTCTGTCCAAGAAAAACAAGCTGAAGTGCAAAATCATTAAATCTCGACACTTGCTCGATAGCTCCTCGACACCTGCTATCTGTCAAGATTTATAAAATCAGATTTTCTGATCTGATTTCTTGGGATCCGTGAATGTGTCTTTGGACCTTCTTTTCTCCTAACCCTAGACATATAAAAGGATTATTTTAAGAGCCGTCAAATAGTACACAAGTTGCACAAGCATTGAAAAAAACTCTGTTCAAGCAATTTGTGATAAAAGACAAAGTTCTTGACCTAGTTCATCTTCTCTGAAGAAGTTGCTGTGTATTTGCACCAAAGGGTTTTGTGACCAAGCATCTTCTTGATCTTCATCGTGTAGGATGAACTGAAGAACTTTGCAGCCAACCTCTCCTTCTAAGTTGGTGTTTGAAGTCGCGTATTGGGATCCGTGCATTGGTTAGTCACGTACTTGGGAGCCGTGCATTAAAAGGGGGAACTGTCACTACAGATCAAGTCCAATTGGGTATTGGGATAAGAGTTCAACTGTAAGTTGGTAAGGTACTTGGGATTCTTTTACTTGTAACCGCTTGATTTGATAATAGTAGAGTTTCGGGAGTGGTGACCTGAAAATCACCCGATGGGGTTTTTGCCGTAAGGGTTTTCCCTATTCGTAAACAAATCACCGTGTCATTTAATTTCCGCTGCATATTGAGTTATTTGGTGATTTGTTTGTGCTTCCACGTATTTGCATGATAAATTGATTAATTAATAACTTGGCTAATTAATTAATTGGTTTAATCACAAGGGGTCATTCAGTTTGTGGCCTATCAAGTGGTATTAGAGCAGGGACACTCTAATTAGGGTTTAATCTTTGCTGTGTTTGATCCATTTGGCCCCTGCTGTCATGGCTGTAACCGGCTTGAAGAGATCTTTGTTTTCAAATACATCTTGTTTTTCTAATCACTATTTGTTTGAGTGTCTCAGAAAATATAAGTCTAAAAGTTATTTGAATTCTCTTATGATGACTATTGGAAAATATCTCAATTTGGCTAAGAAAAAACTAGACTGTCTCAGAATGAAAATGTGCAAAGGAGTTCGTTTGAGAAGAGTGAAAGTTAAAGGCTTAGCTCATAAAAGGCAGTTGAGAGAAAGAACCATTCCCTCTGATTTGTCATCTAAGCATGAAGTGTGTTTCATGATAAAGTCTGCATTCAAAGTGATGGACACATGTCTATGGTATCTTGACAGTGGTTGTTCAACACGCATGACTGGAGATAGATCTCTCTTCAAGGTCTTCGAGTCTAAGAAAGGTGGCAATGTTACCTTTGGTGATGCAAGCAAATCACAGATTAAAGGGAAATGAATCATATCTCTACCAGGACTGCCGGACATTGCAAATGTTCTTTATGTAGAAGGTCTAAGGGTGAACCTATTGAGCATAAGTCAGATATGTGATCAAGACTTCATGGTGCTATTCTCAAAGGGAAAATGTCTTGTCATGGATGAGTCTGGAAAGAAGCTCATTAGTAGGGTTCGCACTTTGGACAACTACTATGGATTGGTTCCTGATGCTGATATTGTGTGTAATAGCATTTGTTTGCCTAATGAAGATCTATGACATCAACGAATGGGACATGCTAGTTACAAGCATCTTTCTATTGTATCTAAGCATGAATCAGTCTTGGGGATACCAAAGCTTAGTAGAATGAGCAATGTGGTGTGTGGACCATGTCAGCTTGGAAAACAAACGAAAGCTAAGCATCTAGGCACTCAGACATCAGTTACATCCAGACCATTGAAGCTTTTACATTTAGATCTTATGAGTCCAACCAGAACCAAGTCTCTTGGTGGTAAGAGATACATCATGGTTGTGGTAGATGACTTTACTAGATACACTTGAGTCATTCTACTACGATCCAAGTCTGATGCTCCTGAGCACATTGAGGCTTTGTGCACAAGACTGCAGAATGAAAAGAGCCTAAAGATTGATCAAATTCGAAGTGACCATGGGAAAGAATTCGAGAACTCATACATGGAGTCTTTCTGCATAAGATCGGGTATATCTCAAGAATTCTCTGCTCCTATTACGCCTCAGCAAAATGGTGTGGTAGAAAGGAAGAATAGGGTTATACAAGAGATGGCTAGAGCCATGCTGCATAACAAAGATGTGGCTAGAAACTTGTTGGGAGAAGCCGTAAACACTGCATGTCATACAGTTAATAGGGTATACTTTAGACCCGGTACCAAAAAGACTCCCTATGAGTTATGGAAAGGAAGGAAGCCAAATGTGAAGTACTTCAGAATCTTTGGAAGTACTTGCTTCATTCTCAAGGATAGAGAGAATGTGGGAAAGTTTGACTCTCGGAGCGATGAAGGCATATTTCTGGGCTACTCTTCTACAAGCAAGGCTTATCAGGTGTACAACAAAAGAACTATGAAAGTAATGGAGACAGTAAATGTCGTCATTGATAAGTCTTCAGAGTCCAATTCTGAGAAAGACATTGAGGAACTCTCCAAAGAAATTCTTCCTCCTGAGCCTAGGGAAGTTCAAGACATTACTGAACAAGAACTTGTATCTCCAAGTACTCCCAGTACTCCGAGTGTTGTGGAAGACTTTGCAGATATACCTATTTCACCAGATTCTGAATCTCATGAAAAGAAGGGACCTTCCTTTAGAATCAAATTAAATCATCCTCCAGAAGTTATTGTGGGAAATATGAATGAACTCACATTAAGGAAACGCACAGTTGATAAATGTGTTGCTAACTTTGTGTCTTATTCTTGCTACTTGTCACAGGTTGAACCTAAGAAAGTTGAGGAAGCATCACAAGATGAAAGTTGGGTCAAAGTAATGCATGACGAACTACTTCAGTTTCAAAGGAATGATGTTTGGACTCTAGTACCTAGACTGGAAGGTGAACACATCATCGGTACAAAGTGGATATTCCGCAACAAGACTGATGAAGAAGGCAATGTGATTTGCAACAAGGCTCAACTTGTGGCTCAAGGATACTCACAAATGGAAGGAGTAGACTATGATGAAACATTTGCCCCAGTTGCCCGAATGGAGTCAATCAGAATTCTCCTTGCCCTAGCATGTCAGCTGAAGTTCAAACTTTATCAGATGGATGTAAAGACTGCTTTCTTGAATGGGTTGCTCAAAGAGGATGTCTATGTGGCTTAACCAATAGGATTCATTGATCCACACTTTCCGGATCATGTGTTGTACCTTAAAAAGGCACTTTATGGGTTGAAGCAAGCTCCTAGAGCCTGGCATGATAGACTCACACAATATCTGGTGTCACATGGGTTCACAAGAGGAAAGGCTAATCAAACTCTCTTCATCAAAAGGGAAGATGGTGAGTTGATAGTTGCTCAAGTCTATGTTGATGATATCATCTTTGGGTCGACTAAGGATGAACTTGCTCATGGCTTCTCAAAACTCATGCAAGCCGAGTTTGAGATGAGCATGATTAGAGAGCTGACTCACTTCCTAGGATTGCAGATTCGCCAACAAGATTCAGGTATATTCCTTTCTCAATCTAAATATGCTAAGAATCTTGTGAAAAAGTTTGGTTTGGAATCTGCTAGTTCTGTTAGAACCCCTATGAGCCCAAATGTTAAACTCACTGTAGACTTGTTAGGTAAGAGTGTTGATCATTCTCTCTATAGAAGCATGATAGGTAGTCTGCTTTACCTTACTGCTAGTAGACCTGACATTAGTTATAGTGTTGGTGTGTGTGCTAGATATCAGGCTAATCCCAAAGAATCTTATATGACTGCTTTAAAAAGAATTATAAAGTATGTCAAAACTACTGCTGAGTTCGGTGTGGTGTATAACAAGGACACTAATGGTGTCTTAGCTGGGTACTCTGATGCTAATTGGACTGGCAATGCTGATGATAGAAAGAGTACCTCGGGGGGTTATTTTTATGTGGGTAACAATCTTGTCTCTTGGATGAGCAAAAAGCAGAACTCCATCTCTTTATCCACTGCAAAAACTGAGTACATCGCTGCTAGTAGCTGCTGCACCCAACTCCTCTGGATGCAAAAACTCCTTCATGATTATGGTATTTGTCAAGAGCATCTCACTATTTACTGTGACAATACCAATGCCATCAATATCTCTAAGAACCCGGTTCAACATTCTCGAACCAAACACATAGAGATTTGATATCACTTCATTAAGGAGCTTGTTGAAGATGGTACTCTCACTCTTGAGTTTATCCACACTGATGATCAGAAGGCTGACTTGTTCACCAAACCTCTTGACAGCAAACGTTTTGAATTCCTTCGTCAAAACATTGGTGTCATCTCTATGGATTGATCTCCTTCTCTTGTTCCTCTTCCTCATGCATTTGCATCTAGTTTTATGTTTTGTTTTGAAAGCATGTTTTTGTGTGTTTATTTTCAGTTTTTTTTTTTAATTTTGTTTTTGATATATAAAAAAATAAAAAATAAAAAAATTGAAAAATACAAAAATAGTGTGTGTTTTGTGTACATTGGTACTTGTGTACCTTGGATAGCCATTGAAACAAAGTTTTCTAAACTTTGTATCTTTTGTAACTTAGATGAGCATCTCCATGCACAACTAAGCAAGTGAGCTTTGTGACTCTTGTTTGTGATGAGTAAGATTAATTTATCTCTTAAAACTTAACACTCATATCACTCTTTTTGACGAGTAGGACTAGAAAATCCTAAGAGAAAGGTATAAATAACCATCTCACCACTGTTGCCCACCAATCATATTATGACACCTCTATGCTTCGGTATAGCAAAAGTGCAGTGTCATAGACACCTGTATGCTTCGACATAGTAAAAGTGCAGTGTCAAAGACATCCGTATGCTTCAGCATAGCAAAAGTGCAATGTCTATGCTTAACATGTTGAATATTTCTTTTCTCTCTTTTTATGCCCATGCATGATATGCTTAAAAGAAAATATGCAAAGAAAATAAAAAGCAAAAAGATTAAAATGCTTTAAATATGATTGCAAGCGTGTTTTCTAGGAGATGTGGGAGTTATAGGATATACCTCGAAGGTGATAGTCACCATCAAACAGTTATGATTGTGTGTGAGTTAAAGTTATTTTCTCATATCTCAGATCGTCATAACATGTATACACATATGCAATCTTGTGATATTTTTCACACACAACACGCAATATTCTTTGCTACTATTGATACATGTGCAGGTACAATGTCATTTGACCATCACAAGTGTTTACATGTGCTAATGTATGCTCACTAAACTGTCTTGACTTGTTTTTTAAAAATAAAATTGGTTACACTTGTTTAGTGTGTGTGTGTGTTTCTAAGGATCCATGTGCTTAAATTGTTTGATGAGAGATGTTTTTAAGAGCTTCATATGTTGATTAGATCATTGGTTGAGTTGCATGTCTAATCGCATTCATGTCTATGTTTTTCTCTTCTCGAAAAACTGTTTTTTTAAAAGCTGGCTCGGCACCTCCTGGACACCTCCTCGATACCTTGTTATCTATCGAGCTTCTCAAGCCTTTTTCTTATCGCAATCTCGACACCTCTTCGACTCCTGATGGAACGATCGAGAAAGTTCATGTCTCCTCGATACCTTCTCAATACCTTGTCGATCGATCGAGCTTCTGTTCTTAGTTTTGGTGTTTATTCATCCATACCTTCTCGACACCTACCTCGACAGCTGTCTCGACACCTCTCGACAACTTAGCTATCGAGAATTATTGAAGCTCCTATATAAGCTTCTGTCGCGATCCGGTTCTCATTTTCTCGATCTCTCTCAATCTATCCGCGGCTATTCATCTCCCAAACTCCTTTTTCTCACTCAAAACCTTCAACCCACGTGATTTTCGGCCCTTCCTTGCTTCAAATCACTTGGTATGATCTCTTTTTCCCTAATTATTCATGCATTTCATGTTTTGAATCTTAGGTTTTGGGGTTTTTGAAAATTTTTGGGGTTTTTCAAAATTAATGAGTTTTTCTTGAAATTTTGGGTTGGGTTTTCACTTAAATGTGTTCAAAATGTCATACATTGCATTTCATGTGCATTAGAATGGTATTTACATGCATTTAGATGTGTGTTCTATGTTTGTGTGCTGGTAGGATTGGATTGGGCTGAGACCATGATCCTTTTTACTTTGCATGTCACATGTTCATGCATTTCCCATGCATACGTACTCATTGTTCAATATATTTAATATATGTGAACTGTTTTGGGACTTTTCTGATTGTCTCCTTCTCATCTCTTTCTCATTCTGTTTACGTTGTTAGTGTCTATGGCACCTAAGCGTAAATCTACTCCGGCTCGGAACCCTCTGCTTTTTGGAGCTTCTTCATCTTCTGATTCTGCTCCTCTCAATCTTCGGTTCCATGATGGTGATGCCCACAAGGCATTTTCGGAGAACTTTTCTAGACGAGGTGTTCATTCAGAATGCCAAGTCATTTTGGCGGACTTCGCCGACACTGACCTTCCCTCTGTCATTCATAGTAGGGGATGGGAGTCACTGTGTGACATCCTGGTCACATGTCCTCTCGTGCTCATTCAGGAGTTTTACTCCAACATGCACGGGATCGATCATTCAGTACCTCTCTTTTTCACTCGCGTTCGAGGTATGCGCATCCCTGTCACACAGCAGCTAGTTGCGGATATGCTTAGGGTTCCTAGGATATAGTTTTCTGACTATCCTTCTTGTGAGCGTTTGAGGACTGTGTCCAAAGATGAGCTTATCTCTACTTTTTGTGAGCGCCCGCTGATTGGGGTGAACATCAGTATACATCATATAGACCTTTTGCTAAAAGTCCTAGATTCCTCAACATGGTGATGACTTTTGTACTCCATCCACTCTCTTACTACAACTTTATCACAGAGCCTCGTGCTCGATTTTTGTTATCTTTTCTTGAGCATCTGACTATAGATTTTCCTTCTCATTTCATTCTTTCTATCATAGATGTTCATTTAGATTCAGCGTCCCGTGATAAGCTCATCTTTCCTTCCGCTATCACGAGGATCTTACGCCATTTTTCTATCCCTTTTCTTGTGTCTGATCACTTCACACACATTTGTGCCATAGATACCGCTACTGTAAAACGTAGTGAGGCTCAGTTTAGGTCGAGACAGCCGGATTCCACTCATTCCTCCCGTTCAGCTCCATCCAGATCTGCTCCATCTACATCTGCTCCTTCTTCCTCTATGGGCGATGTATCTCTTGGAGACATCATGGCGCAGCTGCAGCGGATGGATGCTCGCCTCGATACACTCTCCACTGAGTTGTATCAGGTGAATGTTCGTGTTGGTTGTATTGCACGACGGTAGGTGACCATGGGTGGTTTTGCTTCTGAGTCTACTCCTTCACCACTTCCTCCAGCGGCTTCTGACTCTGAGGATGATGATGATGATGGTGATGACGATGACGCTTCAGATGATGATGGAGATGCTAGCTCTACTGATGAGATGTCTACATGACACTCTACCCTTTGTCACTCGTGACAAAAAAAGTGAGTAGTTTTGGGTTATGAGAGTAGTCATCTTAGGGGGAGAGTTAGTATAGGACATTTTTCTTAGGGGGAGTGTTGATATTTGAGGGATGTAGTGAGGTTTTGATATATCTTTTCTTTTCTATTCTTTTTAGATACATTGATCTTGTATATGAGGTCTTTTGACCAGTTTTTACATACATTGTATTTATTTTCTCTATATATGTGGATGTATATTTCTTTCACCTATCTCTTCATGTGTTGTTTCTTCTCTATCTTTATACACATGTTCATTATGACTTGTATGCAACTATTATTTATATTTCACACAAGATGCCTTGATGAGTTTTGTTTAAAGTGTTTCAAAAATACAGGTTGTCAAAGTCTACTTGCCATAAACTCTTTTCTTACAAAGTTTTTCAAGGGTTTGTGATAGGATATATTTTATTGTATTCAACAAGTGAGTATGAGTTGAGTGATTTATGACTTCTCTCATATGTTCATTTGTTTGTTGTGGTTTTGTCACGGATTGCCAAAGGGGGAGATTGTTAGGACATATGTGTTTTCACTTGTTAAGAACATATGTCACTTATTTATGTAAATTGGCTAATCTTTTGACAAAATGCACTCTGCTTGTAATTGGGTAGTTCTAGGTGTTTTTAATACTTCAAGAAACAAGGTTTCAAGATCAAGTGTTGAAGTCATCAAGTCTGTCCAAGAAAAACAAGCTGAAGTGCAAAATCATTAAATCTCGACACCTGCTCGATAGCTCCTCGACACCTGCTATTTGTCGAGATTTATAAAATCAGATTTTCTGATCTAATTTCTTGGGATCCGTGAATGTGTCTTTGGGCCTTCTTTTCTCCTAACCCTAGACATATAAAAGGATTATTTTAAGAGCCGTCAAATAGTACACAAGTTGCACAAGCATTGAAAAAAACTCTGTTCAAGCAATTTGTGATAAAAGACGAAATTCTTTACCTAGTTCATCTTCTCTGAAGAAGTTGCTATGTATTTGCACCAAAGAGTTTTGTGACCAAGCATCTTCCTGATCTTCATCGTGTAGGATGAACTGAAAAATTTTGCAGCCAACCTCTCCTTTTAAGTTGGTGTTTGAAGTCGCGTACTGGGATCTAGTCACGTACTGGGATCTAGTTACGTACTTGGGAGCCGTGCATCAAAAGGGGGAACTGTCACTACAGATCAAGTCTAATTGGGTATTGGGGTAAGGGTTCAACTGTAAGTTGGTAAGGTACTTGGGATTCCTTTACTTGTAACCGCTTGATTTGATAATAGTGTAGTTTCGGGAGTGGTGACCTGAAAATCACCAAGTGGGGTTTTTGCCGTAAGGGTTTTCCTCATTCATAAACAAATTACCGTGTCATTTAATTTACGCTGCATATTGAGTTATTTGGTGATTTGTTTGTGCTTCCATATATTTGCATGATAAATTGATTAATTAATAACTTGGCTAATTAATTAATTGGTTTAATCACAAGGGGTCATTCAATTTGTGGCCTATCAGTTCCACATATGTAACAACCACACTTATTTATAAGATATCGCAGAAGACGATATTAATGGAACCATTTCACTATATACATGCCAACTTGATCATTTAAGAAATCTCAACATATTCCACACCTATTCATGGTTGATAATCTGGATCATTTTTCTTTAGGACATTGTCTTAATGCTTCAATATTTTACTAGAGCACTAATGTAATTTTTCATGCTGTGTCCTCACACTAGGATAGCCAGATAGCCATGGTGAGCTCAAGCTCATCCTTCAGCATTTGGATGACTTTTCTCACCCCATATTCCCCCTTTGTTGCCAACCTATAGATAACAGGCTTTCCAATCTACAATAAAATATATAGATTACAATAGGGTTCGGAAAACTATGACTAAGAATCATAAAAATCTCAGTGGTTCTTATATATCAGCATACACTTTGAGATAGAGAGAAGAAAAAACTGAGTGTTGATTGCAAGTGTGAGTGTTGAGGCTTAAAACTGCCTAGGCATGTCACTCCCACAACTATATCCACTACTCTCAAAATGTTTCAATGATCTAGGAATTTATCTTGAGCAACTTACAAGTTTTTTATTTTCACATGCAAGTTAGACAGAATTTAGTTGAGGTGCCACTCAAATCAAACAATAAGTTGAAAAAAAAAAGGCAATCTAGCAGTCGAGTATGATAGAGCTGCATGGCATCAGTTGGTTTCACAGACATCTATTGACACTTGAAGCTCACATAACAGCAATTACACAAGTGCATGACTGAAAATTACTACTTGTTCGCTTTAAATAGCAACTACACGACTGACATTTCATGTGAATAAATAGTGTAAGAGAAGATTCATAAGTTAGTTTGGGGTGGAGAGCTTACAAGGACGGCTTGTGCACCAAGGGCTAATGCCTTGAAGACATCTGTTCCTTGCCACACTCCTCCATCAAGGAACACAGGAACTTTCCCTCCAACAGCATGAACCACCTGCAACCACAAGGTACCTAAGTATTCACAATTGCTGTCGTCCTTAGCATGCCAAAGAGCATACTAGTCCACTCAAGTCCAAACAGAAAATTCCTCAGCAGGAATGAATGAGCACGTACATTTCCTGTATTAAAATGATAAAAATTCCTACAGATTGTTACGTTATGGATGCCTAGCTACCGCATTACCACCTACAAAGTTTCCCTAACCCCTAATACTTTTAACTTCTATACGATAAAATGGGCACAGAGATGCAATGTATCTACAGGTAAAACCTAGTATCTGTCTTTGCACATACGCGCTTAATGAGTAAAAAAGTCTTATACTAAGCAGTAGAGATAAAGCTTTACCTCTTCCAGAATAGTAATAGTGGTTGGAGTATAATCAAGCTGGCGAGCTCCATGATTTGAGACAACAATCCCAGCAACACCTACTTCTACAGCCTTTATTGCTGCCAATAGTAGTATTATCAAATGTTAAGGATATCTGAATGTTGAACAGAAAGTAAAGCAATACCATGACATTCAAGGATCTGAGTAAATTATCAAGAGTATGTAAAGACACAGAATTTAAAGGGATTTACATTAAAATGTTTGGCAGAGTGGCGGAGGAGGTAATAATCAGAAATAAAGATCACATAATCAGGATGATTGACAGGGATCCTCTACTAGGAAGTTTGAAGGTCAAAAGGATGACTAACTGACATTTGCAAAAATGATGAGACGCAAATACCATAAAATGGAGGCCCTACCGTCTTCACGAGTAATTACCCCCTTGATCAGAATTGGCAACTTTGTTTTAGATCTTAACCATCCTATGTCCTGCGTATGTTGTAATGCACTAGTTAAACTCATAAGAATGTAAGAAACCATAGTCCTTGCGCAACCCCTCAGCAAGAAAAATTAAAAACTGAAAAAATATAGGCACTTCCAATGGTATCTCGAAGCCATAACCTCAACATAAAGTTATAAAAGCACCAACTAAACTACGTAATGCTAAAATCAGTTCTATTATTATAAACAACTAGTTTTGAAAACTTCCGTTCTAGGAAAAAAACTCCTTTCCTAATTCCCAAAAATTTATCAACAGCATATTACAAGGTAATCAGAATAATTAACTGGTTTATACCCTTCAACACAAAGAATTATCAAATGTCCTTTTGGAAAAAGGCTTCTAATTTTGAACCATCATCCTGCAGAAAAATTGATTCATTGAATAACTGGAAAATTTTTTTTTAATTAAATATTGAAACTTCTGTTAACATGCATCCATTCATGTAAATTCCATGCATTTGGCAAATTTAAATGTGAAAATTGGGAGTTGAAAAATTCCACTCACATTGTCAACTTTGGTTGATGAGAGGCCTTCAAAATTCTTTACCTGCAGTAAAATCATTCTGCAGAACTTATTGCAGTTATATTTCAAATCAAATTTAAGATAAAGCTTATTGTGTTAATATGTGTTAAATTACCGATTGTCCCAAAATCTTAAACTATTGGAATATGGTAAATTTAATCATTTAGCCAATACTTCTAAGAGTATGGTAGGAAAATAAATACCATTAGATGAAGAAATTTATACCCAACTGTGAATGCAATAAAATGATTGGTATTGGAAAGGAAAAAAAAAAAAAAAAAAAGATATCTACTTGCTCTTTATGTTTGCTTCCCTTTGACCAAGCCTGGGAACATCAACTGTCAGGACAATAGCCTTGTATCCATTTCTTTCAGCTCTCTGAACTAGCTGAGCTGATACATCTCGGCTTACCTATACCCAGACGAATATCAGATAAGAGTGTGATTTGCTAACAATGTGATCACCAAAACAAAGACAAAACAGCAACCAAAAGGATAAAAATTTTGAATGGACTTTTAAACGCCAAAGAAGGATGAATACATATAATTGAAAAAACTGAACAGCATTGTAGCTAGAAGCAACCTCCTTGATAGTGCAGGAAGACATGGAGGACAAAACCTGCAATAAAAATAACCTACAATTCATGCACCTCAACAAGAAAATTAGCTCCATATTTGTTAAATCAATACCATTATAGTATTAGACACAGCGGCTGCTCTGGCTGTGGTAATCTCTCCTGGAATAATCACAATGAGTAAGTAAACTAGAATCCAAACAAATGTCAACTGAGAGTGAATGGTTTTAGACCCCTTAAACCAACCAGATTAACCTAGTTAATTAGTCAAGTGATTAACTTAGTCAAATTATGCAATTCTAGGTTATCACAATCACACAATCATATCAAGAATATAAAGTAGCGGAATAATAAAAAACACAATGATATGATCACCCAGGAAACCACACGGTAAAAACCTGGGGAGGATTTGACCTAGCTATCCTCAAGGTAAACTGAATCCACTATGCGAAAGAATCAAAGTTCATACAAAAGGACTTACAAGCTCCCCGCTCGACTTCCTAATGCTACCTACCAGTAGAACTTACTGACACGACCACGTGCAAGCTCCGAATCCACGGACTCCTTCTTTCTTGGATTCTCCAATCAGCTACAAGCACCCACGCTTGTTATTCTTTAAGTTCCAATGGCAGCAATCGAGTTGATCATCAAGATGTTGATACTATCTCTATCTTGAAAACCCTAAGTTTTGTGTGAAGGAAAGCTCCTCTAGATCTCACAAGAGATTTACATAAAACCGAAAAGTATGAGCAACAATACAACAGGAGCAACTCTAAAAACGTGGCTAGGATTTTTCTTTATATACCTAGGGTAAAAACAGAAAACCCAAAACGTTTAATGAGTTAGGACTGAGTTGGAAAATTCTACAGAAAAGCATTCTGGCCGAGATTCGATCGATCGAGTCTTTCTTTCCATCGATCGAGCCAGGCCGAAATGCACCAATGCATCTGCAGCCTCTCGATTCCAACTTTACATGAAAGACACAACTTTGAGCAAGCCTAAACAAGACTAAACAACCTGTTTTGATCATGGTTGTTGAGGTTCAAAATTAAAAAGGCCACAAATAGGCCCAAAGAAAGTAAAGAAACATTGGGCCCATTTCACACAAAAATAAATGAGTGATAGAAAGGCTGAGCTCTCACAATAAAGAAAAGAAAGAAAGAAAGGGGAAGAGTCCCAGAGGATCTGATCCAGAGATCCACGAAAAAAAAGCCCAAGAAACAGACAGAATCAGCGAACCAAAGAAAGCCCAGAAAGAAGAACTGGGTCGGGATCCCAAAAACTCCCCAGAGGCAGGGGATCCCTGGATGCGCAAAGTGAAATTGAAGCAGATTTAAAGAGAGAAAAGAGACAAAAAGCACGCGGACCTTATGCCCCAGACACGCAGTGGAAGTACAAATCAAAATGCAGGAGCTTGGTTCCAACCATTTGGAGAAAGAGACAAGGAAGAGTACAACTGGGAAAGCTGGGGCGCTGAGAAGAAAAAGCTAAAAGGCCTCAAGTCAGCCAACGGAAAAATCTGGAAATGGAAAGCTAGCTAAGGGACTTTCATCTTGTCACAACAAAAAGCAGGAAACTATGGAAAAAGGGAAACGACATGGCCCTGAAGCAACCTGGCATGACACGGACTCTAAGGGGCAAAAGGGAGAAATCGTTAGTACCCCAAGACCCGAAGCTGTGCTATAAAAGGAGGAAGGGGTCCATGCTACAGGGGATTCGGATTTGGAAGGAAGAAATAGAGAATTCATTGACAATTAAAGGCATAACAATTGCCTTTCAATAGTCTAATAAAATTGTAGAAAAACACTCTGTAAACATAAGGGAAAACAGAGGAACCATTCCCGGTATCCCAGAGACAGCCACTACAGTACATGCTCGGATTCAACAAGTTCAAACTTTGCAAGTCTTTGAAGTCCAAATAGCTATTAAAGTCTGTAACTTTTGAACTCAGTTGAGCCTTGCACCACGTCTTAGTGAGCACTATAATCACAACTAAGTGAAATTAATAAAATGCATCCCACTAATTAGAGGATCTCTAACTTGTTCTTACATTATATTGTACTTATTGTGTATTCCTTTACTGTTAAAATGTCGTTCAATATGGATATGCTTTCTCTGTTAGCTATTTTTATTGTAGGAAGTTTGTTCTGTGCACCAATCGATTCTTAAACAGCCGTTTAGCTACGGTGAATCGAGCCCAGTCCACCAAGAACATTTTTATTTGGCCCAGGATTCTTGGGCCATACTATTGAAGAAAAAAGGGCACTCTCACAATGGTTTGCCAATAATACAAATTAAAGTTCTAAATACATAAATTCCTAAATTTTTAGAACCTAACAAACTCCCCCTTTGGCAATCCATGACAAAACACAAACACAAAACTCAAAGTTTACAAGTGAAACCCCTTTACAAAAACAATGCTCATAAAAACTAAAATTCAATCCTAACTACTATCCATCAGTTGCAAGTGTAGACAACAGCTCAATTGAATCAACCTGTATATTCCTAAAACACTCAACAAAAGCATAAACGCATGTGTGACAAAAAATAGTAAATAAACAGGTATAACATTCTTGTATGATTCACACAACACATAATAAAGACATATATCAATGAACAACTCAGAAATATAAATCAATAACAGTGAATCCAAAGAAAATAATAATCAAGAATATATCATGTATATCAAAAACAATGTTACTCCCCCTAACATGAATAGCCCCAAAAAAATGATATACAAAGTGAAGCGCCTAGATACAATCTAACATCTCCACTAGCTCCTCAAAAACAAAAAAGTCTCCCCCTAACAACAAGACTCCTCTACAAACACTACTCCCCCTTTTTGTGATGGAATGCCAAAGAGCAATCACAAGTCATCATCAAAAGGAGGTGGTGAGGGCGAACGCAAATGCGCCAGATCAGCACGCAAAGCACGGATCTCGTCAAATAAGTCCACCAAAAGCTGACCATGAGCCGCCTGAACAGTCATGATAGTCTCCAAAGTGCGACGTATATCAAAGTCATCCGATGGAGGTGGAGGAACAGCAACAGCATTAGGATTAGGAATAACCTCACCAGCAGGACCTATAGAAGAAGAGGGAGGAGGTGCAGAACTAGAAGGCGTAGACCTAGGGTGTTTAGAGCCAACTCGAAGGTGAGCAGCCCTCTGTCTAAGAAAAGACGCACCTATAGGAGCAATCACATGAATGGGCTCAGAGGAAGGAAAGCCACCAAGATCAAGATAAAGTAAAATCCTATGAATGAAAATAGGATGAACAAGGGCATGAGATGAAGATGAACTCCTATAAACTTCGTTCAAAGAACGAAGAAACAAATGGGGAAAACTGATAGGAGCATCAGTGACAAGAGCATACGAAAATACACACCACTCGAGAGGAATGGTGTGAAGATGAGAAATGGGCCAGAAAGAGTGACACGCTATCCTAAAGAAGAGATAGTGTAACTCAGAAAGCTCAGCAGTGGTGATCCTAGGATCAGAACCCCACTGGATAGAAGACCTAGTGATGTAAGACATGACATCACTCAATAAAGGAGACTCATCATATGGGTAGACAGGGTGCTGTACCAAAGGTACCCCTAGAGCATCAGCCACTACCTTAGGAGTAATGGTGTACTCTACGCCTCGTATCTAACTCTTTACCAAAGTGTTGGAATCATAGACGCGGATAGAGATGTTCGAAAAGAACTCTCTAATCAAGGTAGCAGGTGGAGGAGGATCATAAATATCCACTAAGGGTAACCAGCCCCTACGCTTAAAGTTTGCCCTAATGGCAGGATCAAGCTCATCTAAGATGACAGAACGCTCAGACCATATCTTCCTCTTAAGGTTCAGTGTATCATAAATCTCTTAGTTTTTCTCACTAGGAAACCTCTCTCGGTCAAAGGGAGGAGGGGAAGGAGTAGGTGAGGGAATAGACCTATGAGCCCTAGTCTTCCTAGGCATAGTGCTAAGGAAAGGACAAAGACACAAAGAGAAAACAAAAAAAAAAACAAAAACCAAGGGCAGACTGCAAGTTAGCACTACAAAAATATAGAGCAAAATTCTATATGATGCATGAATAGTTACAATGTCATGATGCATGTACTAATGCAGTTAAAACAAGTTCAATTTTTAAGTTCAATTGCACAAAATTGGCTTGAGCATGGAGTTTCTAACAAAAACCCCAAAAAATTTGAAAAACCACTTGAAAATTTTGAAACAAATTGATGAATTGAGAATTACGTAACACAACACACAGATTATAATGCCTAATTACATCAAAACAATAAGCCAATTTCATTAATTTCAACCTAATTGAACAAAATCCCCAATTCGGATTCAATGCAAATCCTAGAAAAATTCAATTTTTAACAAAACCCAAAATTGATCAAATTAAACCAGCAAGAACAAGTTTATATCATGTCCCAACAAAAACCCATTGATCAATTTCACAAAATAGGGCTTGAATCAACAAAAATCCCAAATTCCTTAGGTCCGAAAATCCCAAAATAAAATGCATGAAAAATGCATGAAATGTGAAAATAAACTCAAAAGGAAGGGTAAGATAGTCATACCGGCTCAAGGAGAGAGAATCCTTGCAAAAATTTTGGGAGAAAACGACAAAAAACACTGTAGTGCCTTGCCGAGTCGGAGAGAGAAGAAAAAAGTTTGAAAAAGTGTTTTGAACTATTCAAAGTCTGATATTTTAAAAACCTTTTCCACGATATTCGATTGATCGAAAATTACATTCGATCGATCAAATCAATCTGAGATTTCTAAAAGGATTTTAAGCAAATTTCGATCAATCGAAAAACAGGTTGGATCGATCGAAACAGGCAGCGGCTCACAGCATTTTTAAAAAAATTTCAGTTTTGAAAAACTCACACCAAATTTTGAAAACAACTCCTCAAAGTATTAAAATTGTTGAAACAAAATACATGAGTATGAGATGGAATGCTTTTTCAAAAACCCAAGTTTTAATTCCAGTTTCTCCAAATAAAATTTCAGTCATTCTTCCTTTAAATACTTAAGCAAAAAATGTTTTACATAAAACTCAAGGTATTTTCAAATTCGGTTGGTCAAACCAAAAACACACACAATAACATGTACAAAGTTTAGCAAAGAGTAACTTGTGTAGTGTGTGCAACTAGTAAAAAAACTTGAAATACATGTGAGGTGATATGTGAATAGTAATCAATCACAAAGTCTACAAAATTCATCACATAGAATTTTAAAAGAGACTACCACCTAAAGAGTTACATCCTATAACTCCCACATCTCCTAGAACATAAGCTTGCAATCATGTAAGTTTCTTGAATTTTGCCCCATAATTAGATGAAATTTGGCATCAAGCCTAATAGTACACACCAGTTTTAATCAAGTGAATTGGCATCAAGCCTAATAATACACACCAGTTTTAATCATTAAGCAATTTACCGAGGCTACGCCTTATATTCTTTTTGTGCATATGCTATACTTTCTCGAGCACAAAATCTTATAATATGCACTAAGGTGTTCATGATTGGCTAGTGAACAGTGCTGAGATGGTTATTTATGCCTTTCTCAAAAGGATCAAGTCCGACAGTCAAAAAACATGTGACTTCAAGATTAAGACAAAGTGATAAATATCATAAACATCTTTCCCACACAACATGCACTACAAAGTTTCAACTAGTAAAGTGCAATAAATAAGCTCATCAAAGCTAAACAAGGTACACAAGACATGTTATGTGTAAATAAAATAACCAACCTTGTTTTCAAAGACCAAGAACAATAGTGCCAAACACAATTTGCTTTTCTTTTTTTCTTTTTTCTTTTTTAAAAGAGAAAACAAATAAATCCTAGAATGAAATGCATGAATGTAATGCAATGCAAGTCCTAGAAAAAAAACACCAAAGAACAAAGGTCACAGAGAAAAGAGCAATGAAGCACAAGGACCATGTCAGAAGGACTCAATTAGATCGAGTCTTTTGCATCCAAAACCTTTTAGATGCACCACGAGCATTGGAGTTCCTATTCACATTCGAGTGATTTCCAACTCTAGGATTGGAATAAAGGTTCAAAGCCTTTACCAATTCACCAATAAGTGCCATAGGATCTTGTGCTTGAGGCACAAACACTTTTGGTTCGTTTGCTCTCTTAGCAGCTTGAAACTTGTAACAGTTAGGACGAATGTGTCCAGACTTTCCACAATAATGACAAACCCAAGCAGGTTTACCATGCATCTTGTCCTTAGAAAGGGTAGTTCCCTTAGGTTTAGACTTTCCTAGATCAACCATAATCTTCCTAGGTGGTGAAACTTCTATAGGTTTGACAACCTCACTCACAGGTGATTTGACAGTTTCACTCATAACCTCACTCACGGAAAGTTCAGAAGAAGATGAAGGAACAAAGTTTGTGGAATTAGGAGCAGACACAGAGATGCTTTCAACATATCCTAACCCAGATTTATCAGAAGGATACTTTTGAACATTCAGCATTTGATCAAGTTTAGAACTAGCAGATCTAGCAATAGATAAATCATGTTCCAAAGTTTTAATTTTATCAAGCAAGAGCGTGTTCTCAGATTTCACATGGTTCAAAAGATCATTAGCATCAAATAATTTAACAAGCAAATTTTTCTTTTCAAGCTCAAGAGAATCAATTTTCTTCAGGCCAAATTCAACATTCATAGCATCCTTTGCAGCAACTTTGCAAAGTTTATTATAGGCCTCTTGAAGATCTGCATCCTCAGAGAGTTCCCCATCAGAAGGGTTCTCCTCAACAGATACACTTTCATTGACTACAGCAATAGCAGTGAAAGCAATGAAATTTCCATCCTCGTCACATCCAGACTCATCACCAGAAACCTCATTATCACTAAGAGTTACAACCATAGTTTTACCCTTAGACTTCAAGAATGTAGGACATTCATATTTAACATGACAATACCCTTGACAACCAAAACACTGAGCACCCAAAGAATTATTTGAAGATTGACCAACTTTTTCTTTAGGTTTTTCAAAGTTATTAACCTTAGTGGTATCATTCTTCCTAAATTTCTAGGTTCAGCAGTGTTTGTATTTCTTGCTCTTCTGTTAGTATTCCTCAGAAAGTTTCTAAAATTCTTGGCAAGGTAAGCTATCTCTGTAGCAGAGAGCTCATCATCAAATCCACCAACATCAACATCATCAACAGACTTAAGAGCCATTGATTTGGATTTGTTTGCTTTGGGTAAGTCAGACTCATAGGACTGAAGAGATCCTACAAGCTCATCAACAGGGATGGAATCCACATTCTTGCTCTCAGTAATGGCAGTCACTTTGGGTTTAAAGTTTTCAGTTAAAGATTTAAGAATCTTTCTAACAATTTTAGGTTGATCATAGATTTCACCAAAATTAAAAGCAGAATTAACAATATCATTAAGTTTGGCATAAAATTCATCAAATGATTCATCATCAGACATCCTAATGCTCTCAAACCTAGAAGTTAATTGCTGCAGTTTGTTTATCTTAACTTCCTTTGTGCCTTCATGCACAGTTTGGAGGATTTTCCAAGCCGTATGAACAATCTCAACATTAGAGATTCTTTTAAATTCCTCCATGGAAACAGCATTAAAAATTGCATTCATAGCTTTGCTATTGAACCTAGCTGCTTCTTTTTGAGAAGTTTGCCACTCACTCACAAGAGTAGTGGGCTTCTCCCATCAGTACTCAACGAAATTCCAAACTCTCTAATCAATAGATTTCAGGAATGCTTTCATCCTTACTTTTCAATAAGCATAGTTATTCCCATCAAAGTGAAGAGTAACAACAAGAGAGTGGCCGTATTCCATGACAACAGGGGTCAAGGATCAGCTCAGAGATCAAAAGATCTACAAGAAAAGAGCTACCTGCTCTGATACCACTTGAACGGTTTTAGACCCCTTAAACCAACCAGATTAACCTAGTTAATTAGCCAAGTGATTAACTTAGTCAAATTATGCAATTCTAGGTTATCACAATCACACAATCATATCAAGAATATAAAGCAGCGGAATAATAAAAAACACAATGATATGATCACCCAGGAAACCACACGGTAAAAACCTGGGGAAGATTTGACCTAACTATCCTCAAGGTAAACTGAATCCACTATGCGAAAGAATCAAAGTTCATACAAAAGGACTTACAAGCTTCCCGCTCGACTTCCTAATACTACCTACCAGTAGAACTTACTGACACGACCACGTGCAAACTCCGAATCCACGGACTCCTTCTTTCTTGGATTCTCCAATCAGCTACAAGCACCCACGCTTGTTATTCTTTAAGCTCCAATGGCTGTAACTGAGTTGATCATCAAGATGTTGATACTATCTTTACCTTGAAAACCCTAAGTTTTGTGTAAAGGAAAACTCCTCTAGATCTCACAAGAGATTTACACAAAACCGAAAAGTATGAGCAACAATACAACAGGAGCAACTCTAAAATCGTGGCTAGGGTTTTTCTTTATATACCTAGGGTAAAAATAGAAAACCCAAAACGTTTAATGAGTTAGGGCTGAGTTGGAAAATTCTGCAGAAAAGCATTCTGGCCAAGATTCGATCGATCGAGTCTTTCTTTCGATCGATCGAGCCAGGCTGAAATGCACCAATGCATCTGCAGCCTCTCGATTCCAACTTTACATGAAAGACACAACTTTGAGCAAGCCTAAACAAGACTAAACAACCTGTTTTGATCATGGTTTGCCAATAATACAAATTAGAGTTCTAAATACATAAATTCCTAAATATTTAAAACCTAACAGAGAGTTAGAACCCTTTCAAGGAGATTTGGACCTTCGGAATGTGCCAACTTGTGCAGACCAAATGGAGCAATCATAATTGGCGCTGAGATGTTGTAACCCAATACAGTAGTTGAAAAGTCTATTCTGCTTACATCTACAAGCATTCTAGGCTGGAATCTGAGAAGCAATAGAAAGTGATCAGAATCATTGTAGCCAGTTTGCAACAAAAACCACCAACAGAATTAGCAACAGTATACGTAATTCTATGAAATGCTTCCACATTCTCTTTTAATGTGTATTGATCCTCAGCTCCTCCAGTATAATAGTCATAATGCATTTTCGGAAGAGCTTGCCTCGCCAACTCTTGAAACTCGTTCACGTTAACAGGTTCACCCTCCATTATCCTGGAAACATGAGAATTAACGATGTATTACTACTTTCCAGTGATATAGTACTAGATGTAGTCTCAAGTGACTACTCCATTTAAAGACATTGATTATGATAGTTTCCATAATAGCAATAATTTCCTAAAATAGGTGATGCTCCTTGTTTTGTGACAAAAAAATTTTGCTTGACCTTGTTTATATTATAATATATCCGCAGAAGCGCAGACCAGCTTGAGGCAAAGTTTGGTTTCCTAGCAACTCTAAATTTCTTGCCCAAAATAATGCTACATTGATGAACTATGATCAAAGCCATTGACAAATTATATATTGGCCATTCCTCACCACTAAATTTTAAACAAGTCAATTTCTAGATCAGTGACCAATTAAGCAAAATAATATTCTAAATATCTACATAGGCACATTCATATGGGTTGGTAAGATATCCCAACAACATTAAAATCCTTTTTTCTTCTCTATGTTGAGTTCATGGTCTACAAAGTAGTGAAGAGCTAAAAAGATTCATCATGATGGAAAAAGCATTTCTTTCTTTATTTGCTTCGTTTTTGTTGGTGCCCATTTTTAACATGGGTCAGCAAATAAAGCCTAAGCCCACTAGAGAAAAGCCCATGAAAAGCAAGGAAGAAAGGGCCTAAAGGACTTGCTACTAGATCCACATCCTAGCCAAGCTAGCTAAGTAACCAAAGAAAAAGGGTTTGCTGCAGAACAACCCAAAGAATTGAAATAAGCCCAGGAAGTCCAGATTATTTATATAAGAGACGTGGAGGCTCTGAGCACTCCGTGAAAAAAAGGAAGGGAGAACAAAGAGAGCTGCAGAACACGAAGGTAAGTAAAACCATTCCGTAATTTCAGACATCGAGCAGTGTGAAGAAAATGATGGGTCCTACTCCTTCGCATCCCAGACCTGGAAAGAGAGGACTGAATTGTCAAAGAGGGAGGAAGAGAGTCAGCAGGAAAAGGGGTGGGACTGAATTGTCAAAGAGGGACTGAATTTGTGTATAAAAAAGAATAGAAAACAAACAAAACAACAACAGAGAAAGTCATAGGCATTGGTAGAGAAAAATAGCAGCAAAGTAGTTTTGAAATAGTAGGAAACACCTTAGCAAAATTGTTTTGCATGCGCCACTAAAGTACTCCCTCTCTCCCAAAAAAGACACTCCTCTTTGAGCTTTATAGCCATGACTCATGTTCCAAACTCCACAGCTTTGAGCTAATTTTAAACAATAAGGCTATGGGAGTTGGAGCTAAGACCTTTTTGGCCTTTGTCATTCTGTAGAAAGCATTATATTTATATTTGTTCTAACCCATTTACCAACTATATATATATATATATATGTATGTATTTTTATATTTATGAGTATGTATGCTAACATATTGGGAACTAACATTTGCTTGATGAGAACTTTCTTTGGGCTTTAGTGTCTTTTTGTGTAGACTTGCAATAGTAAAGAAAACATGTTTCTTCTGCAGAAAGTGGAGAGCCTCAATGGAAAGCAGAGCACTGTTCCTTTTGCAGAAAGTGGAGAAAGCCTCAGTAGAAAGTAGAGTAACATTCCCTTTGCAGAAAGCGGTGAAAAGTTCACTTTAACAACATAATAATGTTCCTTCTGCAGAAAGTGGAGAACAGCCTCTTATGCGGTAGTAGAAGAGGAGAATAAGCTCATTTTGCAGCAAAGCTTCTTGGACCAGATTTAATGCTTGTGCACATATTGGCAATGGCAAAATGGGACCCTAAAGCCCATGCCATGTAGATGTCAGACCCGACTTCCTTAGAAAAAACCTAGACTAAAAGATGTCTAATAGATGCGAGACACATGGCTAGGTGTAAAACGTGAAAAAAAAAAAAACGACCCTCAACACTTTTTAATTGACACCAGATGAGAGTTGAAAATAGAATCCCAGACTCAAAAGTTGCAAGATCTTCTCCATGAAACCCCTTGTTTCATCATTCTCTCTTTTTAGAGCAGTCGCTGTTATTGATCCATGCTATGGTAAAGACTAAAGACTGCCAAAGGAAACAAAGAACCTTGGACCATCATACTTATCACAACAATACTAATTCAAGGCTTTCCAAGTTAAAGATATGTGGTGGAAGTAGTTGCTGACTTTGGCAATAAGTCTCCACTTTCAATCAGTTTTTTTTGTTGTTGTTGTTGTTGTTGTTGTTGTTGATAATTTGATAGTTTTAAACAGGTACTCGAGGTTTCTTTTTTCTAATACCTGCTCTTTCTTTTGGCAACACCCATGCACCAATGAGCCCATCTCTCTTCTCATCAAGCTTGGCTCCATCACATTAATCAGCCTTAAAAGCTCCAAGCCAGAAGTGAATTCGGCATTGCCACTGTGAAATTCTCTCACTACCATGCTACCAATCTACTATGACTGGTCTTTACCACTTAAAAGAATTTGAGGAAAAAAAAATGTCCCCCATTTTAAAATGTATTTTTCAATCAATAACTTTGAGACGCATATCCTTCTGCCCAGGTTTATGGAATAATTTCTCAGGGTATGAGCTTGAGCTTGCATTTTTTTGTTTTATTCTGTAGAACTTTACAAAGATCTACCGATAGAAAAGTAGAAAATATCAATCCTTAAACTCCTAGTACAATTTAAGAGTAGGAGAATACAATGGGGTTCTGCTCTGAACCCATATCTTTAACATGGACTTCACGGTTCCACATATAGAACCACATTTATTTCTAAAACAGACATAGATATGACAGAAGATAGTATTCATGGTCTCATTCCACCAGTGGCGGCTCCAGGAATTTTGTTTAGGGGGTTCATTAAAAAAAATTTAATTAAAAAAAAAACTTGAATATATTGAGTTACCAACAAAAAAAAAAAAAAATAAATAATACATGAAGTTTTACAATTTCCTTCTACATGTATTTAAATTTTGAATTGTTATATGATAGTTCATTATAAGTATTTATTGTCAATGTGGGTAGCTATGAGCCTATAATCATTTTATTTTGTTAAGTTTATCTAACATTTTTATTTTTATGCAGTTTTTATTATCTATTTGTTATTGTTTTCTAAACTAAACTCATTGGTTTTGTATTAATTATTGACGCACACAATCACACTCATTCATACATAAAATTATACACTAGTGTCTACTTAACCAATCAAATACTTGGACAATCAATAACTTTACATTTTTTTTCTTGAATTTTACTAACTTTATAACAAAAAGTTATTATAACATGATAACAATATACACATATATAACAAACCATATCTATTTCCTAATTATTAAATTATATATATTTATATTATAATGTACACACAAACATCCACACACATCATAATTCATACAAATAATATTATAATAAAAAGTAATGCACACAATCAATATTAGACACACTCACACACATAATATAAATTTATAAAAAATAATGACACTTACAATTCACAAACACTTACGTTTTATTCTTAGAGTTGGAAATACTTGTAATAAGGGTGTGTAAAATTTTAGTCAAAGTGTGCAAATATATTTTTAAGAAAAAAATTATAGTATTAAACTAAAAAAATATTTCTTATATATAATTTTTTTTTTTTTGGGAAGTCAGGGGGTTCATTTGAACCCCCTGAGAATAGTGTAGAGCCGCCCATGCATTCCACTATCTACATGCCAGCTTGATCATTGAAGAAATTTCAACATATTCCAATCCTATTCACAGTTATTGTTAACAATGTAATTACAAATGTATAGATATTATTGATGATCTGAATCATTTTTCTTTAGGACATTGTCCTAATGCTTCAAATATTTTATTAGAGCATTGAATGGATTTTTTCATGCTCTGTCCTCACATGGCTTCTAGTAATATCTTTCACACTAGGACAGCCAGACAGTGCCATGGTGAGCTCAAGCTCATCCTTCAGCATATGGATGACTTTTCTCACCCCATATTCCCCTTTTGCTGCCAAACCATAGACAACAGGCCTTCCAATCTGCAATAATAAATATATAGATTACAATAGAGTTTAGAGAGCTTTAACCAAGAATCATAAAATTTTAAGAGGTTTTTAAATATCAGCATTGACTTTGGGATGGAGAGAAGCAAAAATTGAGTGTTAAGGATTAACACTGCCAAGGCGTGTCACTCCTACAATTATATCCAGCACTCTCAAAGTGTTTCAATGATCTAGGTATTTATCTTGAGCAACTTAAAAAGTTTTTTATTTGCACATGCAAGTTAGACGTAAATTAGACAATAAGTTGAAAAAAAAATGGCAATCTAGAAGCAGAGTACGATAGAGCTGCTTCCCAAAAAAGCATCAGTTGGATTCACTGACATTCATTGACAGTTGAAACTCACGTAAAAACAGTTACACAAGCGCATGACCAAAAAATACTACTTGTTCTCTTTATATAGCAACCACATGGCGGACATTGCATGTGAAGAAATGGTGTAAGAGAAGATTCATAAGTTAGTTACATGAATTAAATAGTTTGGGGTGGAGAGCTTACAAGGACGGCTTGTGCACCAAGGGCTAATGCCTTGAAGACATCTGTTCCTCGCCGCACTCCTCCATCAAGGAACACAGGAACTTTCCCCCCAACAGCATGAACCACCTGCAACCACAAGATGCCTAAATATCCACAATCGCTGATTGAACTTTGGCATGCCAAAGAGCATAGTGTAACTCTACACAAATCCAGACAGAAAAGTCCTGTGCAGGAATGCATGGCCATGTACATGTCTTGTATTAAATTGCTAAAATTTCATACCAATTTGAATGTTAAGGATGTCTAGCTACGGCATTACCTTGTACAAAACTTCCCTAAACCCTTATACTGTTAACATCTATATTAAAGGAGCACAGAGATGCAAAATGTAGAATCTGTGTTTACACCTACACACCCAATGAGAATAATATTCTTATGCTAAGCAGTAGAGATAAAACTTCACCTCTTCCAGAACAGTAATAGTAGCAGGAGTGTAATCAAGCTGGCGAGCCCCATGATTAGAGACAACAATCCCAGCAACACCTACTTCTGTTGCCTTTATTGCTGTCCATGACAGTACATCAAATGTATAGGATATTTGAATGTTGAACAGAAAGTAAAGCAACCATGACATTCAAGGATCTGAGTAAATTATCAAGAGGGTGAAAAGATGCAGAATTTAAAGTGATTTACGTAAAAATGTTTGGCAGAGCAGATAGAGAAGGTAATTGTGAGAAAAAAATCACACAATCAGGATGATTAACAGGCCTCCTATACTTGAAATTCCAAAGATAAAAAGGATGATTAACTGAAATTTTCATTGAAAGTTTAAAGTTTCAAAGGCAGAGAATGTTCTTCCTGTTACTAAGGGAAGGAAAAAATAGGGAAGATGCAAAATAGAGAGGTGAGAATCAGTAATAAAGCTTGACCTTGCCATCTTCATGAGTAATAATAGTGATAGTATAATAATGATGAGATGCAAATATCATAAGATAGAGATCCTACCATCTTCCCAAGTGAGTACTCCCTTGATTAGAATTGGCAAGTTTGTTATAGATCTTAACCATCCTATGTCCTGTGTATGTTGTGACACTTTAGTTAAACTCATAAGAATGTAAGAAACCATGGCCCTTGCACACACCCTCAGCAAGCAAAAATAAAAAGTGAAACCATATAGGCACTTCCAATGGTATCTTACGTCTCAACCTTTACATTATAAAAGCACCAACTAAAACACATAACGCTAAAATCAGTGTTATAATGAGTAAAACAACTAGTTTTGAAAATTTATGCAGAAGGGGAAAAAAACTATTTTCCAAGTAAAATCTTGCAAACATTTTTGTAACAGCACATTAAAAGGTAAGCAGAATAGGTTACTCGTTTATACCCTCCAACACAAAGAAGCATCAAGGGCCCCTTTGGCAAAACCTTCTAAAATTGAACCTTCATCCTGCAGAAAATTTGATTCAGTAGTAACAATAAAAGCTATAGTTTTAAAATTTTAAAAATAAGATTAAAACTTCAGTTAACATGCATACATGTGTCCTCTTTTTTTTAAATTCAATGCATCTGGCACATTTCAATGTGGCAATTGGGAGTTACACAATTTCACTCACATTGTCCACTTCAGTTGATACAAGGCCTTCAATATTCTTTAACGGTGGCACAATCATTCTGCAGAACTTATTACGGTCATATTTCAAATAAGATTTAAGATCAAGCCTATTCTGTTAGCATGAAAGGAACATAAATACCATTACAGGGAGAACTTTATACCCAACTGTGAAGGGAATAAAACGATTAGTGTTGGAAAAAAAAAGAAGATAATATCTACTTGTTCTTTATGTCTGCCTCCCTTCGACCAAGCATGGGAGCATCAACTGTCAGCACAATAGCCTTGTATCCATTTCTTTCAGCTCTCTGAACTAGCTGAGCTGCTACATCTCGGTTCTTATATACCTATTCCCAGACGAATATCAGATTACAGTGTGACTTGCTAACAACAAAATCACCAATACAAAGACAAAGAAAGCAACCAAAAGAAAGTGTTGCTGCTAAAGAAATATACATTTCATCAATGAAATTATAAGAGCTAAAGAAGGATTGAATACATATAATTGAAAAAACCGAATGGCATTGCAGCTGGAAGCAACCTCCTCGATAGTGCAGGAAGACATGGAGGACAAAACCTGCAATGAAAAATAACTTACAATTCATGAAACTTAGCAAGAAAATTAGCTCCATATTTAAAAATCAATACCATTATAGTATTAGATGCAGCTGCTGCTCTGGCTGTGGCGATCTCTCCTAGAATAATTACAATGAGCAAGTAAATAAGAATCCAAAAAAATTTCAACTGAGACTGAGAACTCTTCCAAGAAGATTTGGACCTTCTGGATGTGCCAACTTATGCATAGCAGATGGAGCTACCATGACTGGCGCTGAGATTTTGTAACCCAGTACAGTAGTTGACAAATTTATTCTGCTTACATCTACAAGAATTCTAGGTCGGAACCTGAGAAGCAGTGGAAAGTGATCAGGAAATTATTGTAGCCAGTTTACAGCAAAAATCACCAACTGAATTAGCAGCAGCATACGTTATTCTGTGAAATGCTTCCACATTCTCTTTTAGGGTGTATTGATCCTCAGCTCCCCCAGAATAATAGTCATAATACATTTTTGGAAGAGCTTGCCTAGCCAATTCTTGAAACTCGTTAACGTTAACGGGTTCACCCTCCATTATCCTGGATGCATGAGCATTAATAGATGGATTACTTTCCAGTGATTTAATACTAGATGCATTCTGAAGAGACTCCACCATATAAAGACATTGATTATGATAGTATCAACAATGGCAAGAATTTCTTAAAATACGTGATACTCCTGTTTAAGGCCTTAAAAATTTTGCTTGGCCTTGCTTATATTATGATATAGCCACAGGCCAGCTTGAGGCAAAGTTGGGTTCCCAAGCAACTCTAAATTTCTTGCACAAAGTAGTATGACTTTGATGAATCATAATCAAAGCCATTCACATACTATGTACTGGCTATTGGCCATTCCTCACCAGTCACCACCATTTTAAGCAAGTCAATCTAAAATATTGAAAATATTCCCATATACATATTCATATGGATTGGTAAGATATCCCAGAAAACATTTTTTTTTTTTGCTTTTTTTTTTTTCTTCTTTTCTGTGTTTATCTCATGGTCTACAAATTACTGCAGAGCATAAAGATTCAACATGGTACTTACATAAGCAGAATCAAAACCAGTTAAATGCCTGAAATCACCTCAAAGCAATCAATACCAATAAAAAGCATGACGACCCATTAAAGTATTAACATTCATTACTACTCAAAAGACGGTCAAGTAGATCATGATCAAAATATAAGCAGCACATACCTACAAGAGCCGAGATTGAAAGTCCCTAGAGTTTTTACAATCTGAGCAGCCACTGAAGGAAAAGCGTATTGAGTTGGACTTCCTAGTTCCTACTCAAAAGTGTTAAAATCTCAATTGAGTTAAATATGTCAGTGGGCCAGACTCTAGAGAGCTACTAGGAGTGGTGTAACTTGCACAAATGGGCAAGGTTATAATTGTCATTGTGATGAACGAAGTCGAGTTAAAACCAGACTCTGAAATTAGGCCACCTCGGCCAAGTTCTGTTCATCCCATGTTGGAGTATTGAATAATAATCTCAATGATAATTTCTAAATTATTTATGTTATTATGTAGAATTAAATAATAGCTTATTTAAATATATTGATTTTTTTTTTTGGTTAAATATATTTAAATATATTGATTTTTAAACGAGTGTTGAGTGTCCTAAAGTTAATGAGGATTTAATATTCTATTATTTTCCTTTTGAAAATATAGTCTTTGAAGATATATTCTCTTTGATTTTTTTTTTAATTTTTATTTAAGTAAAAGGACAGTGCACTACAAGTCACAACTATTCTAAAGTCCCTCAATATATATATTTTTTTGATGGAATAAAGTCCCTCAATATTATTTTGCAATCATGAAAGATGTTGCATACTCCGTAGTTGGTGGCTAGTTTAAGACCATCCAATAAAGTTCAAAGTTCCATGGCCATGCTGGTTGAAAAACATATGGTCTGAGCAAAACAACAAACCTATTGGTCACTAAGGTTCTTGATGAGGCCTCCCTTACTTGCCAATCCTGAATTGCCTGGTGCAAAATCCTTGGTTTTAATGGTTGACTGGTTGAGTTTGAACTTTGAACCATGAGTGGGTTTTCAATTTGATCTCAATTTATCTACCAAAGACTAATTTTTATTTCTTAATGAACATCAAAGCTATAAGAATTAAGAACCATCAATAATTTCTAGCCAGACCCAATTGGTTAACTATTGAATTGAGAACTGTGAGGTCCCGTTGGGAAATTGGTTTTAGTGCATGAAAACCCTCCACTTTTAAATATATATATATATATATATATTATGAGTTTTTGTTTGGTATTAAAGAGAGTTTTTATTTTTTATTTTTTTTAATTCGATAATCGAAGAAGGGAGATTTGAATTACATACATTTCCCTTGAAAAGTTTCAAGAGTCAAGACTCTTCGCATGAGAGAGGTCTTTCTCAAAGTAGGCAAATGATGGGGTGTCACCAAAGTATCCGATCAGTCTGGTAATGAGGAATTAAAAGAATTTTTAGAAGATTCTGAAAATATTCCTACTATCTTGTGTTCTTAAATCATAACTTATGCCTAGATCAATAATCACTATTCACATTTTTTTATCTAAGCATCGGTTTTGTCTTTAACGTTCCCTCAAAGAAGCATCACTATTTAAAGTTTAAACTAGTAAACATTTTTTAAAATCTTTTGATTAACCCATTACATAATTTATTTAAGTTTTTCTTACAAGGTGGACCGTGTAAGAATGAATGGATAAATTAGGACTAAAGTAGATGTAATGGACCGAATAGGACTAAAGTGAATCAAATAGGACCAGTGTCAACTAAATAGGACCAAAGTAGATAGAATGGACTGAATAAGATCAATGTGGACCGAATAGGTCCAAATGGCCCGAACAAGACTGAAATGGACCAAAGTAAGCAGAATGAACCCAATAAGACCATTATGTGGACCAAATAGGGCTGAAGTGGACTAAATAAGATCAATGTGGACTGAATAGCACCAAAGTAAACTGAATAAGACTTTTAAATATTTATTATTTTTATTGCATTTTTAGGGCTCATATTTATAATTACTAGTGTCTTTTTGTATTTTTTTTAATTCAAAATTAAATATTTTAGCCCAAATATAACAAAATTTCATACTTTTCAACCCAAAAATTAAGGGAAAAAACTGCATTTTTGAGCTAAACTTGAAAATGCAACATACAAAAAGAATCAATTAAGACCTAATTAGTGTTTAACTTTTAAGAAGAACAAATTATCTTCAACAAATTTTCAAGAACAAATTATACATATATCCCAACAATCTCTCCCTTGGTTGAAAGTCATTACCTCTCTATGGCCTTCAAGATCTCTCTATGGGCTACAAAAAAGTCCTACAAATTAAAAACTCATTATGTTATATCAACACTCATTTTTTACATAATTATTCAATATAAGACTTCACTTACATGTGTATATCTAACATCTTATCATTTGATCTTTGAACAATTAAAGACACTAGAAATACATTAACACTAATTGACATTAACCTCACCTTATTAAAGCAATCTACAAGAGGTCCTTACACGAAAATGATGATAATTCATGCTGTTTTAGGTGCTAAAAAAGCGTTTAGTCCCATATTTTATTTTGTTGCCATACTCAACTACATTCATGAAATATGAAAGGAGTCTAAACTGCTCGCTCATGCAGCATCCAAAGTCAACCCGGAACCGTTGAGCTTTTGCTTGGTTATTTGATCAAGTTGCATTGCCATTTCAGATGTAAGATGATTCTTCCAATCTCCAATTTTACCTTTCCTAAAAAATGTGTTGTTTTTATTCACCATCTCTTTTGGTCGAATTTCTGGGATCCCACTTTTATTCACCTCCAAACTTGACATGTTCTCAAAACTACATTGGTCTATTATTTTTTGCACTGCACCTTTTTCCTCTTCCTCCAAGGAGAAAGGGTAACCCATGAACATAGCCATTTCCTTCACCCAATATACGGTATCATTCATCAAATCTTCATACTTTAAAAACAATATCCTCTCTGGTGATTCCAAACTAGCTCTCCAATACCCCAGTACATGGTCCCAATATGGTCCAGAAGAAGATAATCCTTCACAAAAGTACATTAATGCATCCTCCAAATGAAGATCTTCCATGGCCTTAGTAACCGACTCTGACTTTTGAGAAAAGTGCCACAGAGATACAAATACATCCTTTGGATCCCTGCATATGTAAACAATCTTACAACTAGAATTTATAATGGATTTTGGTAAGGAAGTGTAGGAAATGTGTGTAGCAGAAAGTGGAACATTGAGATCCAAAGTTTGTGAGTTTGAAAGAAATTGGAACTCCATGTAGGGTACCAAATCATGTGATAATTTGGTGAGTAAAGGGTTTGTGGACTCGTCAAATTGGGATCGTGTCATAATGGAAAAACTCAGGGCCTTCAACCAAGTTGTGCCAGCTTTTGGAGCACTACTCAAGATCACGCTGTTGGGTTGAGGTTTGAAGTGGTCTTGAGTCGACAATATTCCTTCTAAGGTATATGGACCGTACCAAAAACCTTCATACTGGTAGAGATCTAGCGGCCAACAACCCTTTCTTCTTGGGATGGTTGACATGATCTCTTTGTATATGTTGTGATTTTTTGGTTCAGACATATTCTCTTCTTTCTCATTGCTCTTTTGACCTTGGTTCATTTTGTAAGATGAGGACTCCATTACTAGAAAGCAAAAGTAGCTTGGAATATATTGGAAATGTATAGCTGAATGGGAAAGATTGGAAATGTATAGCTGAATGGGAAAGAATGCCATTATATATAAATACTAAATAGCAAGTTGAATACATCATTTTTCATTTCAAACCTCCCATAATTGAGCTGGTAATGGACAATACAAAAATAAGTATATCTGGTCCCTTCACTTGTCTTTTCCCTCACTGTCTCGACAGTGTCTCTAGTGTACGTAGTTTTATTTATCATATGGAATCTAAAAAACGTGGAAGTGGATTACCACTAAAGAAAGAAATGTCTGGCTGGAATTAATACAAATATAAAATGGTATGATATTAACAGGAAAGCGAAAAGGGTCTGTGAGACTAGTTTTCTTTATTCATTCCAGCCAAAAATTTCTTTACAGCATGAGGAAAAAGGCAAAAGAAGGGAACAAAAGAAAATCTCGGGGCTTGATTCTTATAGCCTTGGTATAATATATTAATATTAACAGGGAACCAAAAAGCATGAGTCTAGTTTCTTTATTCATTCCAGCCAAGCATATTTTCTTCAGTGGTTATCCACTTCCACGTCTTTCAGTTTCAGATTCATTGAATAATTGAAACTCATCAAAAATGCACATTACAATTAGGGCTGTCCACGGGTCGGGCTGGGTCGGGTTTGTGCCCAACCCGGACTTGACCCGAATGCATCGGGTGGGGGGAAGTTTAACCTGCAACCGACCCAGTTCTAGTTTCGGGTCTTTCGGTTTGGGTTGTATTGGTTTCGGGTCCATATCGGTCAGTTTCGGGTTCGCCGAAGTGGAGCAAAATCTAGCTGGATTTTGGCCGAAATATTGCTGGATCTCGTCAGATCTCATCGGATCTAACGATATCTGGCTAATATTTCCCCATATCTATAAATATCGGGCCGAGATCTTGATGGATCTGGCCGAAATCTGCCTATCCGACAGACTTAAAGGTTTGGACTTACCGGTTTTTGGCCAAGTTTGTGATTTCCAATGAGGGAAGAACAACTCATCGGGCGGGTCGGGTTTGTCGGTTTCTTAGACAGCCAACTCGCAACTCGAACCGATGGTCTCGGGTGCTTGCGCCGGCGACCCGCGTCTGACCGTGAACAAGCTTTGATTCGGCGGTTTCGGGTGAAGTTGATCGGGTTTCGGGCAGTTTGGTCGGGCCGGGCGGGTCGTGGACAGCCCTAATTACAATTTAGAAAGCTGAGAATCTAATTTACTGTAACTAAGATATTGTACCTAATTTTTACTTTTTAAAAATTTAAATTTATGGGTTCCACTCTATGATAATTGCTCCTATTATCACATTAAAACATTAATTGGTTTTTGGAATTTCGGGTGTAGATTAGGTTTGAAGCTAAGATCTCTTATTCAATGGCAAGAAATTTACCAGTTGAGCTAAATTTCGGTCCATTCAATCCATTTCAGTGCACTTTGGTCCATTATTTACAAAATATCTCACCTTATATAATGATTGAACATATATGATCTATTTGGATATCGCTTATTTGCTAAAAACTGAAATTTTATTACTGAAAATACTGTAGTAAAATAATTTTTAAAAGTGTGAATAGTGCTGTAGGACCTAAAAATGCATGGGTATGCGCATTTTGCTGAGTTTGGTGGTCCCATGAATAGTGCCGTGGGACGCCAAAAGCAGCTGAAATGCGCACTTAGTGCTATCCAAACTCACACATAATGTATTATATTTCATTGAAAAAAAAAACTTAAGGATTTAAAACATTTTCAAAATAACAAATGTGGATAGCTAAATTTAGAAAATCTAATATATTGTATTAACTATAATTTGTTAGAAAATAATCAAATCATTTTAAGAAAAGTTTGGAACTAACACTTTATAAGTCTCATTCACTATATTCATTTTTTTCACTCATTCATTTTTTTTTTTTTTTTTTTGCATCATGCGAGTATGCAACTTGTAAATCATAACACAATACATACCTTACAAATAGTAAAGCAAAACCTTTTAAAGTATTATTCATTATTTTTATTATCATTTTTATATAAAAATGGTAAATATTTATTCATAGTCCCGTTTCACATATCCATACACATATCCATCACACGAGAAGGTGATGTCCTTACTTAAAATGTGAAAATGGGATGTGTACGAAAAATGTGAAATAAGCTATGTAAGACAATCCCTACTAAAAAAAAATGTCGGCTTACACGTGGCTGAGTTTTTTTATTTTATTTTATTTTATTTCAAACTTTTTGGAAGAACTACATGTGACCGAATTAATTTTACTTTTAGGATATAAGTAAGGTTGGTCCTACTAATTAAAGAATGTAATGAATTTAGTGCTATTTGGATAAAGTTTATTTTTGCTAAAACTGAAAACTAAGAACACTATAGTACAATAATTTTTAAATGTGTGAATAGTGCCGTGAGACCCGTGAACAATGCATAAACAGTACATAAACAGTGCACTTGTCTCCTGCACAGTAAATTCATGTGCATAAACAGTGCAATTACTGTTCATATGCATTGAAAAAAAAGAAAAAAAGAAAAGGCAAACGTGAATCCAAACGCTACCTCAGTATGCAACGCAGAAAGTTTAATTGACATAGTCTCATATACGATTAAATTAATGATCTCAATCATTTTTTGTCCAGGATATTGTCCTAATGCTTCAATATGTTATTAAAGCATTGCATGGAGTCTTTCACGCTCAGTCCTCACATGGCGTCTAGTAATGTCCTTCACACTAGGACAGCCAGATAGTGCCATGGTAAGCTCCAGTTCAGCCTTCAGCATTTGGATGACTTGTCTCACCCCATATACACCCTTTGCTGCCAGACCAAATATAACAGGTCTTCCAATCTGCAATAGCAAATATAGATTACAATAGACTTAAGATTAAGAATCAAAATAAAATATTAAAAAAATTCAGGGGTTTTTTGATTGGAAAACACTGGTTGTGGCTATGATTAACAATTTACAGATTTTAATGCACCCCAAATACCCTATTCCTTATTTATCTTTGGTAATATATTTGTTACGAGCGGTGTGTGAGTGTTGAGTCCCAAATTAAGAAAAAGTAAAGAAAATGAAAAGATGATATCCATAGTTGGGTCCAAATCCATTTGTTAGGTTCTAAAGATTTATGATTAAATGTTTAGAGTCTCAATTTGTATATGTTGGCAAACTAAGAACAAAAACATGTCTAGAATAGGTGTTAGACATTGCTCAAAGTGTTTCAAGTCAAGTCTCAAGACTATTCAAGCTGTAGGAAAAAGAGTCATTTTTTATGAAGCTTGATTGATCGAAAAATCAGGCTCGACCGATCGAAAATCGCAAAAAAATAATTTCTACAGAATTTTAAATCAAGCCCAAACCCGCATAAAAGTTTAGGGTTTCAGTTCAACACTCCTAAGTATAGAAGGAAAACCCTAACTACGTTTTGAAGATTCTTGAAAGACTTGTGAGTTACTCTTATGAGATTTGAGAAGTTCTATACCTTCTAACTCTACAAATGTCTCCCAGAACAAGATCTACAATCAAGTGCTGGTAGAATCTAGTTGCTGCAAGATTAACAAGCTGTGATTTGAAACCTTTGAGTGGGATCTCAAAGTGAAAAACGTGGGAGTTTGTGTTCTGAAAATTCAAGAGAGGATGAGTCTGTGGATTCAGAGCTTGCACGTGGTTGTATAAGAAAGTTACTACTAGAGGTAGCAATAGATTTAAGATTAAGTCTTTTGTAAAAACTTCAATTCTCTTATAGTGGATTTGTTTCACCTTGAAAATAGCTAGGTTAAATCCTCTCCAAGTTTTTATCTTGAGACGGTTTATTTCATTGGTTTTCCTAGGTGATCATATCGGTGTGTTCTTTACTTTTCCGCTGTTGTGCATGATATGATCTCTTTTGTTTAACCTAGATCTCATAATTAACCTAGTAATCACTTGGCTAATATTTTAGGTTAAACAATCTACTTTAAGGGGTCTAAACAAACAAACACCATTGGCTTTAGATTTACGGGTTGGAATGGGGATCCAACATGTGTATTAAGAGGATCTTAGTAGACTCCCTAGTTGTCACTCTCACAACAATATCCAATAGTACTCTAAAAGTATTTCAATGATCCGGATATTCAACTTCAGCAAGGTTTTGTTTAATTATTTTTTCACATGCTAGTTAGGCACAAATTGGTTAAGCTCCCACTCAAGCATTAAGCTGAGAAAGAAGGATGGCAATCTAGCAGCACAGCACGATAGAGCTGTATCTCCAAAAGGCATCAGTTGGCTGCACAGACTTCTATTGACACTTGAGACTCACAACAACAACAATTACACTGGTGCATGACTGTAAAATATACATGGTCTATTGTGACATCGATTACATGCTCAACATTGCATATGAGCAAAAAGAGCGTAAGAGGAGATTTTTATAAATTACATTAATTAAAGAGTTTGGGGTAGAGAGCTTACAAGGACGGCTTGTGCACCAAGGGCTAATGCCTTGAAGATATCTGTTCCTCTCCGTACTCCTCCATCAAAGAAGACAGGAACTCTTCCTCCGACAGCATGAACCACCTGCAACCGCAAGGTAAATATGTATCCTCAAACATATATGCTAAGCTTGTTGATTGAACTTGCCATGCCAAAGAGCATATTAGTAACTACACACAGATCCAAACAGAAATTCAGGATTTCATGAGATGTGCATTTCCTCATAGTAGCTCAATGGTTTGACTACTTATCACAAGTACCAAGCCTTGGGTTCGAGGGCTGGTGAGTAGAGAGAGAGCAAAGAGGATGTCTTGCTACCATATTATCACCAAAAAATTTTCACTAATTAATAGAGACACACCTCTTCCAGAACATTAATAGTTGCATCCGTATAATCAAGTTGGCGAGCTCCATGATTGGAGACCATAATCCCTGCAACTCCTACTTCTGCAGCCTTTATTGCTGCAAATAGTATCACGTCAAGTGTTAAGGAGACTTGAGATGTTGAACAGCAGGAAAAAGAATGCTATGAATTTCTGGGATCAGAGTAAACTATCAAGAGCACCTAATGTAGTAGAACTTACATGGACTAAAATAAAAATGCTTGACAGAGACGATAGAGAAGGTAATAATTGGAAAGAGACGATTACTTAGGATAGACAACAAGGCTCCTATACTATAATTTCCAAAGGTAAAAAAGGATTTAAGGAGTTTCCTGTATGAGTGGAATTTTTTTCAATCAAAAAAAAAAAAATCTTATAATGGTTACATTTAGAAATTTAATGGGTTAAAATATTAATTATAAATGACTGAATTTTTCATTGGAGTGTTAAAGTTTTAAAAGGTTGATAAGGTTCTTCCTGTTACTAAAGGGAGGGAGAAAATCGGGAAGAAAAAGTAAAGAGATGGAAACATCCAAAATAAAGGTTTGTCTTACCATCTTCACCGGAAAGTACTCCCTTGATGAGAATTGGCATGTTTGTAATTGATTTTAACCATTCTATGTCCTGCAGATGTTGTAATTTACTAATTAAACCATGGTTCTAGACTGCTGCCCAGCCTACACTAAAATTAAAGAGCACAAAATATGACCATTACAGTAGTATCTTTTAGATACTCGTCTAGTGATGAAATGCAACTAATTTGCATATATCTCATTGACTTAAGTCATGTCAATGAGACTTTAAAATCTCTCTTTCCCTAATCTATGCTTGGTCCCTGGTAACTAAACCATGAGACTTTGCCAGTTCGTCAGACTAAAGTCCTGACATATTTGAAAAAGCATATCAAAAGGTAATCTACTTCGTTGCTGGTTTATACCTTCCAACAAAGGGAAGCATCCATTGTCTCGTTGGCATAAGCTTCTAAGTTTGAGCCATTATCCTGCAGAAGTTTAGTTTCTGAATAGTTATAACAATTTTAGTCCCAAGTCTGAATAACCAATTGCACTGCCACATTACACACATATAGGCAGTACGAAATGAAGACTTGAGGTTGGTAAATGATCAGAAACTTTTATTAAACAAAACATACAGTTATGATTTAACAATATGACACTGTCCTTGGCGGAAATTTGTTATATATTGTGACCTCTACTCCATTGTAATCTTAAGGGTTACAATACGCTGAAGTACATCATAGATGCATTTCTCTATTACATTCTCAAATCTAAAGATAGTTTAGGCAAACGTAGAAACTGTGCCATATCCCACATTCTGATAATTGGTGATTAGTAGTGAACTGTAAATCTCAGATTACATGTAGAGATGAAAACAAAAATAGAATTCAAAAGAAAAGATAAAAAGATGAAAGATTTATAAGAAAAATCATAAAAACAACAATAGAATTAAATTGGAAAAAAAAAAATTTGTTCACGTTGTGAAATGAAGGAAACATATTGAGCGTGCATTTTGAGACATACACATTGTTTACCTTGTATTTCGAAATAATTCATATTGATAGACACAGATAGTGTTACATAAAGCACTTCACACTGATCGCTTGTTTTTTGTTTGACAATGTTCAGATTAATGGAGGGTTTTTTGGCTTATAAAAGGATGCATGATATGGTACGGTTAAAGCAATGTATTTTTCTTAAAGAAAATATTAGACAACTTGGTAAATAGAATAACCTCATCATTCTAAGCTGGCATATTTAGATTCCAAAAGTATGGAAAACTATTCCACTCACAGAATCAGCTTCAATTGATAAGAGACCCTCAAGATTCTTCAGTCGAGGTGCAACCATTCTGCAGGAGTTATTACAGTTATGCATTAAATGAGATGCATTTGACATGACTCATTGCATTGATATGAGAGAGCAATAAATAAGATATCTTTGGTATTAGAGTTCAAATGTCAATCCGGTCCCCTTTTATAAAAGCAGCTATGCCAAACTTTGAAGGCAATTATATTATAGAAGGAAAAAGAAAGAGATGATATTTCACTTGTTCTTTATGTCTGACTCCCTTCGACCGAGTCTGGGGGTATCAACAGTCAAAACAAGAGCCTTGTATCCATTTCTCTCGGCTCTCTGCACCAACACAGCTGCTATATCTCGCTTCTTGTATACCTACTCACAAAGGATTACCAAATTCAGTGTGTGTTTCTACCTAATAAGATAACATATGAGGAATGTATAACAACAAAAAATTGAAATAATAGGAGATCAAGAATAATTTAGTACATATAATTGAAAGAACCGAACAGCATTGCAGCCAGAAGCAACCTCCTCTACAGTGCAAGACGAAGTAAAGGATAGAACCTACATTAAAATATAATTCAGTGTGCCAGCACCCTGTGTAAGTATGAGCTCAAATCATTGTTTCAATACCATTATGGTTTTACACGCAGCGGCTGCTCGGGCCGTGGCAACCTCTCCTGCAACAAGACAGCAAGTAACATAAACTTTTGATAGGGGGAAAGGAAGTCTCAGCTGAGGACTCTTCCTTAAAGATTTAGACCTTCAGGGTGTGCCAACTTATGCAAGGCAGTTGGAGCAATCAGAATTGGTGCTGAGATTTTGTACCCCAATACAGTAGTTGACATATCTATTCTGCTTACATCCACAAGAATTCTAGGCCGAATCCTGAGAAAGCCACAAAAACTGAATAGATAATAAAATGCCATACCCATTTTGCTCTATTAAGATCAGAAGGTTTAGTATGTTACATGATTCTATGAAATGCTTCCACATTCTCTTTTAATGTGTACTGATCCTCAGCTCCACCAGCATAAAAATCATAGTACATTTTTGGAAGGGCTTCCCTAGCCAATTCCTGGAACTCATTCACATTTACTGGTTCACCTACCATTTTATCCTGGAAACATGGACATTTTTTCAATTTTTCAATAATCTGTTCCTAGAATAAATCTGAACAAAGATCAGAAGCACAAACTATGATAGACATATTAGAAGGCTAAGGCATGTTTGGACCTAATTGCAAAGATTTCCTAAAGGTGACACTTGGAACAATGGCATTTACCTACAAGGTCACGAGGTTTGATGTTTTGTTTTAAGAACCATGCTTATATCATGGACTAAAACAATCCACAAGAAAGTATCTGAATACAATAAAAGGCATCATGTTCTTGATCCAAATCCTCTTGTAACAGTTCATTGTACAGTAAAGCTATACTTAAATTAGATTTAAATAGATGCACATCTAATACTTTTGGGTCCTTCTAAACGCTCCAAACCTCTAATCTCTTACCCTTTTTCTCAAAACAGCTTTTGAAATTTCAGTCCGTCATTATAAATGGATATATCACCAAAACCAATAGTATTTTAATACATGAAACACAACTGGGAGACAAACTCAATTTTCAAGGGATGTCCAAATATGCTTCTAGTGTACATAATAAGTAATAACACACAGCCACTGGAAGTTACTAAGTGTTCTTCTTAAAAATCAAATTTGCAAGCACACCATCCACTTGGGATATCTTATTGAAATTTTAGCAGCTCACAGTCATGCCCAATATGTAAACCAATCAATATGTAAGCCAATCAATAGTTTGCTTTGACCCAATAAACATGATGTGATGAGCCAGTTAGATACTAGTGTAACTATATGTAAACCAATCAATATGTAAGCCAATCAATAGTTTGCTTTGACCCAATAAACATGATGTGATGAGCCAGTTAGATACTAGTGTAACTTTACAAGACAATAAACTTGGCCTTAGTTAAGCTTACCAATGAGAGCTGAAAACCTTTGAAGATTACACAAACTGGATAGCCAGAGCACCTTCTAAGCATGAAGATTGACTAGAAGGTTAGTTAAATCAATATGTATAGGCCAGAAAGGCAGAAACATGTGAAGTAGGATATCAGTATATTGTATGTTAATTAGAGCGCCATCTTTGGGTGCTTTTGTTTGTCCATATTGACAAAGTCAATTATAATTGTCATTTTGTAGCATGATTGATTGAACAGGAAAGTGATATGACAATGGCAAGGCAATATAAAAAAAAAAAAAAATCCAAATAGAGGAAAAGTAGAGGACAAATGACAAATACAGTAGTAATAGAATGAGTTGTAACAGGAATACAAACAAAATTTCACAACATTTTTAAATTTGCCAAAAATTTCAGACGTGGGCTATTAGAAAAAGTAAAAATTTATCTATTTATATCAATCAATCAATATCAATATCAATATATATATGTGGGGCCCGTGGGTCTGGTAACCTCGGCCCACCTGACGTCTGGCCCATGGCCCATTCCGAGGACGAAGGTTCGTCCGAGGAGGATGCGTTGTGCGTACACTTTAGAAACCCCGCCGAGAATAACCCTGTCCTCGGCGGACCAAGATTAGCTTCAGATGGGGAAGCGGGCCCAGGACAGGCTGTCACCTCTGCATTAAATGCGTTCACCTAACCCTCTGGTCGCACTAATGAAGACGTGACTCTTAGACAGGGCGACCTTGATTATTGTGAATCACTTGAGTACTGATAGTGTTGCTGATGGAACGGACGTTCAGAGGGGAAGCGCTTGGATGATCAACAGATGGAGGGAAGAGATGGAAAGATAGGACTATATAAGAAGGACCAAGACAGCACAGGAAGGGGGGGCTCCTCGGCCTCAGGCCGAGGATGAGTTTAGAGAAAAACTTAGGGGCATTGCCCTTTAAAGATGATGGGTTCATGGTTGGGCTCCGTTTGCCTGCAAGGGCCAATTTCTTCAGACCCACTCTCTAGAAATGTATTGTTTGGAGCCCTACAAAATGAGTCCCTACAATTGGCGCCGTCTGTGGGAAGAATTTGTGCACTAGCAGGCGCAACGGACAACCGTCCCCAAGAAGTCAGTTGAAGGAAAGTTCGCAAGAACGCGTTTGAAAAAAAAAAAAAAAAAAACACCATTGCAGAAAAAGTAAAAGATTCAGAGAGACAAACAACAATATTTTATTAGATAAAAAGAAGCTACAACATATAAACAAAGGCTCAGACAGGCTTGTTTTAAAGCCAACTCTACAAACAAAGGCCCAGACGGGCCTGTTCTAAAGCTAACTAAAGGAAAGGGGGCTGAGGCAGGCCTGTTTTAAGGCTACCAACAACGCCCAAACCGGTGCGGTGGCGCTGGCACGAAGAGAGGAGCAGATGCAAGGGCGCCGGGCGGCCTTTCCTCGTGTTGTTCCCTTGATTCTCTTCCAGCCCCACGGTGGTTGGCCGTCGGAGATGGCAACACTCTGGCACCAGACGTATTCTCGCACGCTTCCACCGGCGTGTGGGCACCCCGAGGAGAGGCGTTATGTACTTCAAGACCCCTCCTCTTGGCCGCTGTGCATGGCACCGTGAGGGTGACACATAAATTTGGCCGTGCCGGAGGTCTGACGCAGGCTGGGGCTACAACGGCTCTCGGTCGGGGAAGGAGGAATTTGGGCCTAGGCACCCTCACTCCCGTCCAAAGGCGCTCCATTTCTCCAAACTCTTATCACAATTTTGGCAGGGTTTTCAGGGGCTCCGAGGGTTGAGAGGACATGTTTCTTGATGTATTAGAAGGTTCGTGGAGTGTAGAAGGACGTTCCCCCCAGGTAGCCTTAAATAGGGGGTGAAAAGTAATAGGAATTGATGTACGCAGAATTCGAAAAGAAGGTTATCGGCAACATTAATCCTGACCAAATTCCAAGGCGCCTATCAGCCGTGTGATCTGCATCAGCCTAGGGGAATGTTAATGAAAGAGCGCCTCGTGTGTTGAAACGTCAAGCGCGGAATGCGAGCAGTCAGGAAGCGCCTCGTAATCGATGAAGGCAGAAAGTCGAACAGAAGGTGGTGTTACTGCCACGTGTAATGTCAGAATCCCAAATCAACCTCGTCTGGAACACTGCGGGTCAATGGCCCAGTCCACATAATGCCCCATTTCCGACGAGGCAGGACTGAGGTCATCATTGCGCCGAACACGGCTAAGGATAACCTTTTTCGCCCAATACCTGGGTACTAGACAGATCCAAGGTATTGCATGGTCCTCGGACTCAAACCTATGGGGAAACTAGCTACTTACAGAAGAACAGAAGTGTTAGACAGAACCAAGGTATTGCATGGTCCGTGGACTCAAACCTCTGGGGAAACTAACCACGTAAATGTACCTGGGTACTAGACAGAACCAAGGTATTGCATGGTCCTCGGACTCAAACCTATGGGGAAACTAGCTACTTACAGAAGAACAGAAGTGTTAGACAGAACCAAGGTATTGCATGGTCCTCGGACTCAAACCTCTGGGGAAACTAACCACGTAAATGTACCTGGGTACTAGACAGAACCAAGGTATTGCATGGTTCTCGGGCTCAAACCTATGGGGAAACTAGCTACTTACAGAAGAACAGAAGTGTTAGACAGAACCAAGGTATTGCATGGTCCTCGGACTCAAACCTCTGGGGAAACTAACCACGTAAATGTACCTGGGTACTAGACAGAACCAAGGTATTGCATGGTCCTCGGACTCAAACCTATGGGGAAACTAGCTACTTACAGAAGAACAGAAGTGTTAGACAGAACCAAGGTATTGCATGGTCCTCGGACTCAAACCTCTGGGGAAACTAACCACGTAAATGTACCTGGGTACTAGACAGAACCAAGGTATTGCATGGTCCTCGGACTCAAACCTATGGGGAAACTAGCTACTTACAGAAGAACAGAAGTGTTAGAGAGAACCAAGGTATTGCATGGTCCTCGGACTCAAACCTCTGGGGAAACTAACCACGTAAATGTACCTGGGTACTAGACAGAACCGAGATATTGCATGGTCCTCGAACTCAAACCTATGGGGAAATTAGCTACTTACAGAAGAACAGAAGTGTTAGACAGAACCAAGGTATTGCATGGTCCTCGGACTCAAACCTTTGGGGAAACTAACCACGTAAATGTACCTGGGTACTAGATAGAACCGAGGTATTGCATGGTCCTCGGACTCAAACCTATGGGGAAACTAGCTACTTACAGAAGAACAGAAGTGTTAGACAGCACCAAGGTATTGCATGGTCCTCGGACTCAAACCTCTGCGGAAACTAACCAAGTAAATGTACCTGGGTACTAGATAAAACCGAGGTATTGCATGGTCCTCGGACTCAAACCTATGGGGAAACTAACTACTTACAGAAGAACAGAAGCGTTAGACAGAACCAAAGTATTGCATGGTCCTCGGACTCAAACCTCTGGGGAAAGTAACCAAGTAAATATACCTGGGTACTAGACAGAACCAAGGTATTGCATGGTCCTCGGATTCAAACTTAATGAAAATTAGATACTTGCTGAAGAATAAAGGCATTAGATGGTACCGCGTTGTGGTATAGTCCTCGGATACAGGCTCGAAAGACAGTTGATTATCTCATGAGGTAAAGTCCAGAGCAGAATGAAAGTATTCAGTAAAACATTAAAGTGTAACAAGTAAAAGAAAGCATCAACTAGCGAGACAAAAGCAAAATCGTTGAATATATCTTCCAAATATAAGACATGCAGTTTCGTTACACTGTTGCCAAGGCGAAGAGCAAAGTAAAGGGAAAAAGAAAACAAATAAAAATGCTCCATGATGTCACAACGGGGTAGTCCAGCGAAACGATTTGCTCCCCCAACTCATTGGGGAGTTTGTCTTAAGGATCCTGTCGAAAGATTTGGATTAACTACAAGGGACCCTGACTCGGAACAGTTCTTCTAAGGGATTCCCCCTAATGCTCTACGGGGCTCAGCCTCCTCAGGAGGTCTGTCAGCTGAAGGTGTATCCTCGGCAGTGTTGGTCTGGCTCTCATCGGCCGAGGGTAATACAGAACCTTCCTCGGGGGCAGTGGGGTCACCCTCACGTATTGCAGGGGGGTAATATACCCTCTCTGCCCTCCTAAGGTCTGACGAAGCATCAACCCCCGCTTGGTTAAGAGCTTCGTTTCAGGTCTGGGAACAAAAACGCCTGCATACCTCAGGGACTTGGGTCTTGAAGGTAGCTTCATTCTTAGCCACCCCCTCAGCAAAAGCCTCTTCCTCTGCCTGTTCTAAGGAACGCTCTGCATCTATTCTTGCGAACTCAGCCAAATCTTTGGCCCTCACAGCCTCGTCTCTGGCGTATTCGACGACACCCTTCGTCCATACTGCCTCGGCTAATTTCTTCTTCAGGTCAGCAATGTCCTCCTGGGCAGACCTCAACTGACCTTCAACATCATGCAAGCGCTTGGTCTGATCCTCGGCCTGCCTCATGGCCGCGACTAGGTCAGAGGCCGCAATGTCCCTAGCCTTTGTCATCTCCTCGAGACTTTCAGTAGCTTTCTTCAAATCTGCCTCGAATCTCTTAAGGGTATTCACAGCCTGCAGGAACTTGTCACGCTCCTTTGCCAAAGCGCTACCTTGGTCGTCAACCTCCTCGTCCAGCCTAAAAACAGCCTGGATAGCCTGCCAACCGAAGCAAATACGCTGTAAAGGGGAAAGGAGGTGCCAGGTAATAAAATTCAAACGGAATAAACTGGTATCAGACGCCTTACCATGCCAAGGTATCTCTTGAGGTTTTCAGCAACCTCTGGCCCCTTCATGCTCCCAAGCTCAGCCATGTCGGCGGGAAGAAGAAGGGAACTTTCCAGGGCGTCAGCTATCCGAGCCCCTTCGCCTCCTCGGAAGTCCCGTATAGTAGCGTCATCCCTCAGAGGTTCTCCATGGAGCATGGCGGCGGGCAGCCAAGCCTGGGGCACAGATGGTTGAATAATTTCTTTTCCTTTTCGCTTGCCATCCAACCTCAGTTGTTGAGAGGGTCGTCGGGCTCCATCCTCCTCTGGAGAGGGATGGGATCTGCCCACATCCACCGGATCTTTGCCCTTGGAAGTTTTCTTCCTTTTTGGTTCGGGGGACTCGGGCCGAGACTCTGAGATTGGAGGGGTACGTAAAGACCTAGTCCGTGTAGGGGGAGGCTGGGAGCTAGGTGGTGGAGGCTCAGGCTGTGACTCCATGGGCACTCCCTCCCCGGACTTGCCTTCAAGCAGGTCAAGAAGGCTGGTCGGGGGCCGTCTCCTAGGACCCATCTCAGTCGGATGCCAACCCTCGGGCTAACCCGCTCGGTCAGATATACTGAGTTCGTCCTCACACTAGCTTGGTTCAATCACTTCCTTTCTTTCCTCCAGGCTCCCTTCCTCGGCCTCCGCCGCTTTATGGGATAATGCAGAGTCTACCAACAGAATGCCTTCTGAAATAGAAGATCCTTCGGAATGTGCAAAACCGTCTTCTACCACAGCGATTCACCTAAGCCGAGGATCCTTTGGGCGGCTCTAATTTGGTTATCGGCCTTGTTCAAAGGAAGTTCCTCACTAATGGCGGTTTCCAAGTCCTCCTTGTTGACCGGAGGAAAAAGACACACGAGGGCGTGCGGATCTACGGAAAAATAACCAAACCTCCTATGGTCAATCAATCAGGAAGAATCTTGTGTTACAGAAAGTAGAAGACTCGCAGAAATGAATATGTGTATCGAATTTCGTCAGCGTGCAAACGAAAAAACCAAGCGGTGCAAACAAGTATTTATATCTTCAATTAAGATTATCTAAATATAACTTCCTGCCCATAAAAGCAGGAGTTCCCTGCCGGAGGATTACCATCACACCATCGAAAGAGGGAAACCTGAAGCCGCCAAAATTTAATGCAAACGCGCTCTGGATCTCGAAGCGCCAAAAATTTACCTGTGGCAGATAAAGAGGCCCCAGCGCTGACGTGGATCGAGGTTTGGTGAATCTTATGGGGGCCTGGGAATGTCAAAATCCTCCTCCCCACCCGAAAGCACGGACAGCAGGATTTTGAGCAGCTATTGTGGGGCCCGTGGGCCTGGTAACCTCGGCCCACCTGACGTCTGGCCCATGGCCCATTCCGAGGACGAAGGTTCATCCGAGGCGGATGCGTTGTGCGTACACTTTAGAAACCCCGCCGAGAATAACCCTGTCCTCGGCGGACCAAGAATAGCTTCAGATGGGGAAGCGGGCCCAGGACAGGCTGTCACCTCCGCATTAAATGCGTTCACCTAACCCTCTGGTCGCACTAATGAAGACGTGACTCTTAGACAGGGCGACCTTGATTATTGTGAATCACTTGAGTACTGATAGTGTTGCTGATGGGACGGACGTTCAGAGGGGAAGCTCTTGGATGATCAACAGATGGAGGGAAGAGATGGAAAGATAGGACTATATAAGAAGGACCAAGATAGCACAGGAAGGGGGGGCTCCTTGGCCTGAGGCCAAGGATGAGTTTGGAGAAAAAACTTAGGGGCATTGCCCTTTAAAGATGATGGGTTCATGGTTGGGCTCCGTTTGCCTGCAAGGGCCAATTTCTTCAGACCCACTCTCTAGAAATGTATTGTTTGGGGCCCTACAAAATGAGTGCCTACAATATATATAAAAGCAGAGAACTTATATGAGAGTGCATGAGGTCCTGCCAAGTGACACTCTAATTTTGCATTTAGCCTTTTTTTACCTCTTTCTGAAGTTTTTTTTTTTACTGTTACCAAAAAGTTCACATTAACTTATTTTACTGTTATCTCATTAATTGCCTAAACTTACACAACACATTTCACTATTCTTCATGTCTTTTAGCATACCCACTGTTTTAATATTTTAAAAAAAAAAGTAAGGACTAATAGTAATAATTAACGAGATAAGACTCTAGAGAGAGATAGAGAGATACAAAAATGTCGTAGATTATTAAATAAAATGCACTATTTCACTATATATTATCAAAATAAAAAACCTGAGCCTAACAAAACTTTTGAAAGAGAGAGAAAAAGGAATCTAAGAGGTCACCACCTCCGCTAATACATCAAAACCCCTACAAGTAATTTTTTCCCTTTTTAAATTAGGAGCTTAAATATGATTTAGGTTTAGGTAATTTGGTTAGTTAGTTTTTGTTTTGGGTATATTAGTAGAGAGAATATTTAGTGCATAATGTAAAGTCATATTCTATCATGGTTTAATTTTAAATCATCTATAAGACACATGCAAATACACTTGCCCACACTATGTCTTAATGTCATACTATCAATGAGTGGAAGACAGTTAGAGAGATGGACATACTTTTATTTCATAGTATGAAATATGTGAACAAAACACAAATTAGTCGATTTTTATGGTCCTGTTGCTTTTTTGCATTTATTTTTGGTTTCATGATTTAAAAAAAAATAATCTTATCTTAAGAAGACTACAAATATGCAGTGAAGTTACTAAACTAATTTTTAATATCTTAAAATGTAAATGTTTCTTTACTCTAATTTAGTTTACTTTTTCTTTATAATATATGTACAACATTATCCAAAACCGTTCTACATAAAATATCGTAAAATTATTCGTGCATCGCACGGCAACTTACTAGTATATCTAAAAGCTAAAACATAGCATTTATTATTGCTACATTTCTGTTAAGTCCACCTCATTTGCCACGTCATTGACCATACCATTAGTCTTTTTTCATATTTATTTTTACCTCTAATTTTTTTTACAATATTAAATATAAAATAATATTGCTTTTCAAATTTATTTTAGGTAGTTTTAATTTACATATTCATCTACTTTAATTTTGATGTTGTAAGGGCAGGTTTTGGATCTTAAACCTAAAAGATGAAAGGATTAAGGTCCAAAGAGCCCAACACAATGAATTTGTAAAAGTGGGCCTGAAACTAGACTTCAATGAGTTGGACAACAATCATAATAGGTTAAAGATGACAAGAAAACAAAGATAAATAAGTTTTGTGCAAAGAAAATCTTCCTTGGCAAAGTCTGAGGAGAGTAGTTCTTGTATATATTTCTCTTAGACTTGATTACTGTGGGGATAAAAGCCCAAGATCGTATATTGGGCCTTAGGCCCTATTTGAGGATGTGAGTATATCTGAGGAGGAGTGGTCTATTGGGAAAGGCCTCATAGTGAAGAATCACGTAAGGAAAGGATAAGGGAATATAGTCCGAGGAGTGTACCCTTCTCGGATACGATGAATATCAGTCAAGCAAGTACTTGGGCGATTCAGGTGATCTTCCTGGAAGCTCCAACGATAAGGATAAACTTTAGGCACGTACAAAGATGATAAGAATACAGAAATATCTAAAAGAAAAGCTGCTACCACCGTATTAAATGCACTGCAACCACTTTTCTGGCCGCATTTATGTAGAGAAGACCCTTGAACAGTGCAGTCTCAACCATCACCATTCACAGAGAACCAAAGAAGATGACTGATGAGACATATACTCAAGTGAAGACTTAGATGATTAACAAGTGTATGATCAAGATGATCTAAGAGGAAACTATATAATGTAAAAGACCTCCCACAAGATGGGGATCGAAAAAAAATAGGAAGGGAGGAAAGAAGAAGAATCACTGTAGCAATAAGGATTATTTTAGCTTTCAGGAACAATTCAATTCATAATTCATCTTCTCGGATAACAATTTAATCAAGTTTTAAGTGTGTTTTTTATGCTTATTCATCTTTTAAATCGTTTTTAGCCATTTTCCAATTCGTATATAGTCCAGCTCTTTCACCCACTCTCTACAAATTTATTGTATTGGGCTCGTTGGGCTCATATCCCATCTCTTTTGGGATTGGTTACAAATCGTGACCCCACAATTGGCGCCGTATATGGGAAAGAGCTTGAGTGATAGTGAACGCAACGGCCAACTATGGCAAAACCAGGTCCACAACAAGCAGAGTCGAGGGCATCCCAACATGGCGATTCTTTCCTCAACCTCGAGCAGAGAGGTGACCGTGAAGGAAATGTACACACAATCCATGCTGAGAGGAGCCAATCACTTGGTGGTAGTCATGTCTCCTATGTAAAGAGCAATAGGGGCATGCAGATGGAGATTGACCGACTGAAGAGGGAGCTGCGCCATGCAAAAAGGAAGCAAGCTTCTCATAATAGTGACATTTCTTCTGATGATAAGAGAGACACTAGTTACAAGCGAAGGTCTCGAACTCTGCCTAGTGAGTCTTTTTCTTACGAAGAGGAGCTCCATAACGAGCAGCGGTTTAAAAGCTTGCCACATAGGGATATAGGAAACGACACTATGAGTAGAGCCCTGGACCAAATCTCTAAGTTGCCTTTCACGCGTAGGATTGAGGGGGCGAAACTTCCCCAACGTTTTCATCAGCCAACATTCACCATTTACAACGGGCGAACAGACCCTATTGAGCATGTGAGCCATTTTAACCAGAGAATGGCTGTCTATTCCAAGGACAAGGCCTTGATGTGTAAGGTCTTTCCATCTAGTCTCGGACCTATCGTGATAAGATGGTTCGATGGCCTAAGAGCAGAATCCATAAATTCCTACCACGAACTCACTCAGGCATTTGGTTTCCAGTTTGTGACCTGTAGGAGAGTTCCTAGGTCATTAGCTTCCCTCCTATCCTTGAGCATGTAGGAGGGCGAGAACCTTAAAACGTATTACGACAGATATTGGGAGTTGTTTAATGAGATTGAGGGTGACTTCGACAATATGGCCATCAGTACATTTAAGCTTGGCCTGCCATCCGAGCATGGTTTAAGAAAATCCTTGACTGGTAAGCCCGTTACCAATGTGCGTCAGCTCATAAACCGAATTGACAAGTATAAAAGAGTTGAAGAGGACCAATAACAAGGGAAGGGAAAGGACAAGGTTATCCCTCAGGAGAGGAGGGATTTCAGGTCTGATCGTTATAGTAATAACAAACCGTGTGGGGATTTTGCTGGGTAGTCAAGATCAGCAAACCTCTAAGCAGTTAACGTTGTTTTCAAAGAGCCAGTGCATCAAGTGTTAGAGAAAATTAAAAACGAGCCGTTCTTCAAACGACCGAATAAGATGGTGGGAAACCCTGAAAGACGCAATCATAATCTCTACTACCAATACCATCAGGATCATGGGTATACCACAGAGGATTGTAGAAGTCTGTGGGATCATTTGGACCAACTTATTCGCGAAGGAAAATTGAAACAACTCCTGCATCATTCCAGTGGCCAAGGGAGCCAGGCTAGCTTGGAACCTCAAAGAGATGATTCTTTAAGGCCCCCCTTGGGAACTATCAATGTCATCTTCGCTGCGCTGGGGAGAACAGGATCCTGGCCATCTAGGATAATGTCTGTGGCCCGCCTATCCACAGGAGACGTTAATCAGTATCTGAAGAAGGCTAAAAGAGAAATTCCATCAGTCTTGGGCTTCTCAAATGAGGATAAGATTGAGACTATCTAACCCCATGATGACGCTTTAGTAGTTACCCTCAGGATTGGAGAGTATGATGTGAAGAAGGTGATGGTGGACCAAGGCAGTGGAGCTGAGATAATGTACCCTAACCTTTACAAGGCTCTGAACTTAAAACCCGAGAACTTAACTCCTTATAGTTCCCCTCTGGTGAGTTTTGACAGAAAGATCGTTGTCCCGAGGGGTCAAATACGATTACCTATGCAAACTGGTCCGTAGATAGTGGAAGTGGATTTCATTGTTGTAGATGCATATTCACCCTATACAGCGATTGTGGCCAGACCTTGGCTTCATGCACTAGGGGCTGTTTCTTCTACTCTACACCAAAAGATTAAGTATCTATCTGAAGGCTGGGTTTAAAAAATTTTAGGAGATCAATCTGTGGCCAAAAGGTGCTTGGTGGCTGCCATATAGCATAAGCCCGAAGCTGAGTCCTCGACCCATCCAGGAGAAGATTTATAGCAATTAAAACACCCAGCGACGTCCATCGATAAATCAGCCGAGAAGACAAAATGTGAAGATTTGGTAAAGGTCGCTATTGGGGATGATCCAGAGAAGTTTTTTCAAGTCGGCTCTCAATTGCCACCTCAAGAGAAGGAAGAATTGGTAGAATTTCTCATAAGGAACATAGATGTATTTGCTTGGAACACCTATAAAGCCCTAGGAGTGGATCTAGAATTCATCTGTCATCACCTAAATGTCAACCCACTGGTCGTCCCTAAAAAACAGCCTACTCGGCGCCCATCCAAGGAGCACACTGATGCGGTACGAGAGGAAGTAATGAAGCTCAAGCAAGCTGGAGCTATTAAGGAGGTGTTTTATCCTGAATAGCTAGCTAATACAGTGGTGGTGAAGAAGAAGAATGGGAAGTGGCGAGTGTGCGTAGATTTTACAGACCTAAATAAGGCATGTCCGAAAGATCCATTTCCTATGCCTAAAATAAATCAACTAGTGGATGCAACGGTAGGCCATCCTCGAATGAGCTTCCTAGATGCCTTTCAAGGCTATCACCAAATACCCCTAGCCCTAAATGATCAAGAAAAGACTGCTTTTGTTACCCCCATTGGGAACTACCACTATAAGGTGATGCCATTTGGTTTGAAAAATGCAGGATCTACATACAAAGAATGATAACGAGGATGTTTAAACCACAGTTGGGCAAAAACATTGAGTTCTACATAGATGACATGGTGGTGAAAAGCAAGGTAGTCTCGGAACATATGGGCGACCTTTTGAACATTTTTGACGTGGGATCAGGCAAGTTCCTAGGTTACATGGTGACTCACCGGGGGATCGAGGTCAACCCTGACCAAATAAAGGCTATAAACAATTTGCAACCACCTCGGAATCCTAAAGAGGTCCAAAAGCTGATTGGAATGGCCGCTGCTCTGAACCAATTTATCTCTCGGTCAGCGGATAGGTGTATACCTTTTTTCTTGGTGATTAATAAATGGAAAGGGTTTAAGTGGAATGAAGAGTGTGTCTTAGCTTTTCAACAACTTAAAGACTATCTTGCTCGGCCACCAATCATGTCCAGTCTTGAGCCAGATGAGGTCCTTTTTGTCTACATTGCTGTGGCTCCTTTTGTAGTAAGTTTGGTGTTGATAAGAGTCGATAGTGGTGTACAAAAGCCAGTTTATTACGTGAGCAAGTCACTGCATGAAGCTGAGATTCGTTATCTGCCACTAGAGAAGGCCATCCTGGCAGTAGTACTTGGTACACGAAAGCTGCCTCATTATTTCCAAGCACATACAGTCGTCGTCCTCACCCAACTCCCACTTAAAGCAATACTCCGAAGTGCTGACTACACAGGGAGGATAGCTAAATGGGGTACAATTCTAGGGGCTTTTGACATTAAGTATATGCCTCGCACCTCCATAAAGGGTCAAGTACTCGCGGATCTGGTGGCCGAGTTCACTGAACCCCTATTAGAAGAATTGAATCCAACATAGAACATGGATGGAAAATCGGTTGACATGATTTCCCAACAAGGTCACTTATCTTGGGAAGTATATGTGGATGGCGCAGTGAATCAAAAAGGTTCCAGAATGGGGCTAGTGCTGATATCCCCTGAGAAAATCATCATTGAAAAGTCATTGAGGATAGGCTTCTCGGCCACAAATAATGAGGCCGAATATGAAGCTCTACTGAGGGGAATGGCCATAGTTTGAAAAATGGGTGGAAAGGCAGTTGAGATGTTTTCAAACTCAATGTTAGTCGTTGACCAAGTGAAGGGAGTGTTTGAAGCGAAAGATGAAAGAATGCAGGAGTACTTGAGTCAAGTCAGACACCTACAATTAGAGTTTGAGTCTTTCAACTTGCAGCATATCCCCAGAAGTGAAAATACGCATGCTGATTCCCTAACCATGCTTGCAACCTCCTCGACGCAAGATCTGCCACGGGTTATCCTTGTTGAGGATTTGTATAAACCCACGGATATAAGAATTGAAAGTGTTTTAGTTCATCAGATCAGAGCAGGGCCTAGTTGGATGGACCCTATAATTCAATTCTTAAAAGAGGATACTTTGCCTGAAGAAAAGTCAGAAGCGGAAAAAGTACGGAGGAAGGCTACTAGGTTCTGGCTATCCGAGAACCAAAAGTTATACAAACGTTCATTTTTAGGACCATATTTGTTATGTGTGCATCTTGAGATGACTGAATCACTCCTTGAAGAATTACATGAAGGGATTTGTAGAAGCCATACTAGAGGTAGATTTTTGGCCCATCGAGCCATCACCCAAGGCTATTGGTGGCCAAATATGTAAAGGAAGGCCCACGAATATGTTAAAAAGTACGATTAGTGCCAACGGTTTGCACCAAATATACACTAACCAGGGGGAATCCTTAATCCGTTATCCAGCCCGTGGCCATTCGCTCAATATGGCTTAGATATTGTGGGTCCATTCCCTAAAACAGTAGGAAACAAGAGGTATCTGCTAGTCGGCACAGATTATTTTACCAAATGGGTTGAAGCCGAACCTCTGGCTAACATCAGAGATGTGGACGCGAAGAGGTTTTTTTGGAAGAATATTATCACACGGTTTGGGATTCCTCATACACTTATCTCGGACAATAGCCTTCAGTTTGACAGCAAAGCCTTCAGAAGTTATTGTTGTGAATTGGGAATCACGAATAAATACTCTACTCCTGCTTATCCCCAGGAAAATGGACAAGCAGAAGCTATTAACAAGGTCATAAAAAATAGACTAAAAAAAAGGCTAGATGATGCAAACGGCAAATGGGTGGAAGAACTGCTACATGTCCTCTGGACATACAGGACTATGCCTCATAGGTCTACTGGGGAGACTCCCTTCTCAATGACTTATGGGGCTGAGGTTGTTATCCCTCTGGAAACTGGTTTCCCAACGTTAAGAACTAGTTCATACAGTCCGAGTAGCAATAACGAGCAGCTAGAAAAGAATTTGGATTTGATTAAAGAAAGGAAGGAGAATGCAATGGTCCAATTGGCATATTACCAACAAAAGCTCAAACAAGGTTATAATGCCAACGTAAAAATAAGGCCTTTATCACCTGGTGATCTAGTGTTAACGAAAGTTATGGGCACTGCAAAGAACCCAGCTTGGGGGAAGTTAGGACCCAGTTGGGAAGGGTCATACCGTATCACTTCAAAAGCTAGCATCAGGGCATATTTTTTAGAAGACTTAGATGGTCATGTAATACCACGGCCATGGAATGTAAACAACCTTAAAAGGTATTATTATTGAACGAGTTTTCTTTCATCAGTATGCTTATATGTTATATTTAGGTTTTTGTTTTCTATTGCCATTACAATCTTTATAAGTGTTTAAACATAAATCCAATCATGCCTAAAGTCTTCGGACCAGATGATACGGGTTAGCTAACACTCCATTACAGTTTTTATAAGTGTTTAAACTTAAATCCAATCATGCTTGAAGTCCTCGGACCAGATGATATGGGTTAGTAAACACTCCATTACAATTTTTATAAATGTTTAAAATTAAACTCAAACATGTCTGAAGTCCTTGAACCAAATGATATGCGCTGGTTAACACTTACAATTTTCGTAAGTATTTAAATGGATCTTAGATTATGTAACTCTCTCAGACCACGTATTTAGGTAAAATAAGCACTTGGCAGTGTTCCTTGTAAATATTAATCATGGTCCAACCCATTTAAAGTTACTAAACCCCAAAAACCTGTCTAAAACTTTAACCAAGTAAAGTTGTGAATGATTTACTTTAGTATTAAAGAATGCAAAAGGAATCTTCCTCTTCCATGGTTTACTAAGTTGATCATGAATTCTTGCGTGAACCATTTTCTGCGGGTACTTAGTTAATTTGTTGGCATCATTAGCAAGGTGTTATTGGTTCTGCTCAAATTGGGATAACATAAAAGTAATATTACTTACAATAACAATAAGCCTTAAAGTGTATATGGAGATGGTATAGAAAATGAAGAAGAACTTTTTCATTGATTAGAAAGAAAGTATTTTACACACTTACTAAAAAAAAAAACTAATTCTTTCCCTTGGAGGCCGAGGGATCAGTGGTCTGACTGGGCAAGGAGGCAGCAGCATCTTGAGCTTGATCCTAGGACGTAGGGTGAGTTTTCTTCTTGCCTTGATCCTTGCCTTTATCCTGAGGACCTTTGGCTTCTTGTCCTTGGCCACCAGGAGGAATAGGTTGGTCCACTAATGGCTGCTTGGGCGCTCCTGCGGCTTTCTCGAACCTGGGAGCTCACGAATATCAAGATCATAATAAATGTTCTCAGGCCGCCTCAAGACAGAATCCGCAAGAACCCCAACAGCATCCATGGCTTTCCCCATGAGATATCGCAGTAGTCCCTGCAGACCACAGAGAGCTCCTCTGTGAGCCTGGCTTAAGTCTCCTCCACCCCAAGCTTATATGCTGCTTGTTTCTCAGCCTCGGCTGCCTCTTTGGCCAGTTGGGCAGCTTCCCTGACTTTTTGAAGCTCAGCTCGAAGATCCTTCGCCATTTGCCTCTCTGTTTCCAGATTAATTTCAGTCATATCCAACTGTTGGCATTGATCTTCGGCCTGCTTTTTAGCATTTTTTAAGCCTGCATCAAGGCTGTCCCTGGCCCTTATCGCCTCTTTTAGCTGGCCGGACAGCTTAGCGTAATCTTCCTTAAGATTACACAGAGATTTCTCAACCTCGGACCGAGAATGGGCCTCCGCCTTAGCTTCATTCCGGGTGTCTTTATTCCATTCTTTGGCCACATAAACTTGCTAGGTAATCTGCATAACAGAGTGGGAAAATTTTAATATAAAACAAAGAAGAGGGGTGAATAAAAATAATCAACGGTTTACTTGGAGAAGCAAATTAAATCACTTACCATGGCTAAGTCCCTCTTAAGGGATAGGAAAAGTTCTTGCTGACTGAAGCGCCTATAAGACTCCATGTCTTTTGGCAAAAGAAGTGGCTGCTTTAGGACTTCAGCAATATGACTCGCCTTCCCTCCTTGATAGTTCCTCACTGAAGTGTCCCAAGCGAGGGGGACACCATCTAACTCCAGCTTAGGGGACCAGATGCGCGGTCCTCGGCGCACATCAGCGACGAGAGAGTCATCTCTGCTGTCAATAGATGAAGCCCTTTTGCTTCATTGATCCTTGGCCACTTTCTATTGTTTGTTCCCTTTGGATGGTTCCACCTCACCTTCCTCAAGAGCTGCATTATGCCTTTTCTTCTTTAGCTCAGGGACTGGCTTTAAGCCAAGGTCAGTAGGAAGCTGAGGAGGAGGTGGGGGAAGATTAATAACGGGCTGGGACTTATTGGTTTCTTTGGGCTCAGGTGCTTTGTTTCTTCCCTTTAGGAGGTCCCTTAGACTCTTGCTCCCTGTATTCAAAGCCATTCCTTCTTCTTCTTCCGAAGAGTTGTTTGGAAGGGTAGTTATTAAAACAGGGGCGTGGACGCTGGAATGCCTATTAGTCTCTTCCTTAGCTTCCGAGAGGGGAATTATCTGAACCTTTTTAGATGCCTCTTCTTCAAAACGGAACTTGTCAATTTTCTCCTCTAGTGAAGAGGTCGAGGAAGCAACTCTTTCTCCTGCTGCGGCAGCTTCAAGGGGAATCTTTTGAACTGGAGGGATGAACAGTGGTACACCCTGAGGGACTGGATGTGGTACGAGGGGAAGATCGAATGGAGCTAAAAAGTTAGGCCGAGATACATCTATTTGGTTTAGTCGATAGTCTCCCTGCCTTATAACGTTGCTGACCGCTTGAAACGCATCTAAGAGAGGCTTGAAATCCAGAATAAGATGGACGGCCCGAAGTTGCCCGTCTTCACTTACAAAAATCTTTGATCTTAGTAGGTAGTTAAATGCGGCAACGTTAGTCAGGCTGAGCCGAGGAGTTACGTGCCTTTTATCTGTTAACACCACAAAAGAACTAAGTATAATCAAAAACTTAATGTAAAACACTAATGCAAAGAGAAGAAAAACAGCGTCAATGATGAAAACCCTAAATCTATTGTTTGGGAACCTAAGTCTGGGATATCCCACCTGGCTCTCCTGGTTAGGTTGGGCAATGAAGACCGTCATGCCACGCTCCCGAGACGATCAGATAGTCGTATTTCATCCCCTTGTTAGACTTGGGAAGACAGGAGATGAGCCTAACGATGTTGAATCGAGACTTAAGGTAAAATCCCGCCCTCTTTTGTCTATGACACTCGTACATATGGACTACATCAAGCCAGGTGAGCCCCAATCCTAAATGCCGATTCAAAGCATCAATTGCTCCTAGGATTCTAAAAACATTAGGTGCGCACTGATCAGGACAAAGCCTATGATTATGAAGGTAGTCTCTCGTAATGGGACCTATAGGGAGAGTCATTCCCCCCTCTATGAAAGCTATAATAGGGATTATGACTTCTCCCACCCTTTGGTTAGTTGCTAATCCTTCCAAGGGACAATACCGCAGGTTTACGTCCTGTGGTATGTGATACGTTTCTTTGAATATCTCTATCAGGGCAGGACTATCCACTAAATACCTAAATCTACCCATTTCGGATAAGCAGAGAAAGGGAAACACTAAGAGTGACAACTGGGAAATGAGAATTTGGAGGCCGAGGAATCTAGCCGAGGAGAGAAAGAAGGGTTCGAAGAAATTGGAACTTACACAAACTAGGTGGGAAAGTGATCCTTGAAATCCTCAGAAGAATTTTTAAAGAAATAAGACTGATGATTTGAAAGTCTTTGTGGGTTTGAATGCTTGAGTTCCCTGGAGAGTCTGAGAAATTGTGAAATAAAGAGAAAATGATTTCCTTTGGGGCTTTATATAGGGGCCAGAAAATGATTGGGAGTTATCCTGCCCAATCCCTGAAGAAAAATGTCGTTCGTTGGATCAATGGTTCACCGTTAGATGCCAAAAACAAAGTGCCGCCTGGAGCAATTAATGACGCTTCGCGAATTTCAAAATATCAGTAGCAACGATGAAGCGTCTAAATCTATGATCCCATACGTGTAAACTCAGGTATTTTTACATTTCTAGCCCTTATTTCTGTGGCATATCAAAATCCTATTTTTTCTCCTTGGGTGCGAAGGAAAAATTAAAATTTTAAGGGGCTATTATGGGGATAAAAGTCCAAGATTGTATATTGGGCCTTGGGCCCTATTTGAGGATGTGAGTACGTCCGAGGAGGAGTGGACTATTGGGAAAGGCCCCAGAGTGAAGAATCATGTAAGGAAATGATAAGAAAATATAGACCGAGGAGTGTACCTTCTCGAATACGATGAATATCAGTCAAGCAAGTACTTGGGCGATTCAGGTGACCTTCCTAGAAGTTCCAACGATAAGGATGAACTTCAGGCACGTACAAAGATGATAAGAATACAAAAATGTCTAAAAGAAAAGCTGTTACCACCACATTAAATGCACTACAGCTACTTTTCTAGCTACATTTATGTGGAGAAGACTCTTGAATAGTGCAGTCTCAATCACCACCATTCACAGAGAACTAAAGAAGATGACTGATGGGACATATACTCAAGTAAAGGTTTAGATGATTAACAAGTGTATGATCAAGATGATCTAAGAGGAAACTATATAATGTAAAAGACCTTCCATAAGATGGGGATCTAAAAAAAATAGGAAGGGAGGAGAGAAGAAGAATCATTGTAGCAATAAGGATTATTTTAGCTTTCAGGAACAATTCAATTCATAATTCATCTCCTCAGATAACAATTTAATCAAGTTTTAAGCGTGTTTTTTATGCTTATTCATCTTTTAAACCGTTTTTAGCCATTGTCCAATTCATATATAGTCCAGCTCTTTCACCCACTCTCTACAAATTTATTGTATTGGGCTCGTTGGGCTCATATCCCATCTCTTTTGGGCTTGGGCTACAAATCGTGACCCCACAATTACAATTATAGTTCTTGTTGTTACAATGTTTTTTCTATAGATTCTCAGATGATCCCCTTGTAATGGGGTCTTTCTTCTTTATATTACCCTGTTGTCTTCATCTCAGCCTTCCACGTGTAGATCAAGTCGTTGGCTTTGATCCTTATCCCATCAGCACCTTCCTGACATATTTGGGGATAGCTATAAGGCTAATTATTACTGTTTAGGTATCACCTCCACATTAATGCGATCAGGGAGTTAGCTGCAAAACATTTAATGCGATAGTAGCAACTTTCTCCTAGATATTTCTTAAATTCCTTTTGTCCTGTTCCCCCCTGATGTTTATCCTTACCAGTAAAATTGTCCAGAGTGTTACTCTTGATGATAGGTCAAGCCTTCTGACCTCTACTCTGCTTAGTTGAGGAGACATTTCTCCTCAGACTACCTTCCCAAACCTTTATGACCAGAATCCCTCCATAACCTACTGATTTGCACGTCTTTGCCAATATCTAACTATTCTTGAACTACTAGATGTCCTCGGACAAGGCCCACGGCCTAATATACACCCCTGAGCCTTTCATCCCTATAGATGTTATAACTAAATAATAAATCAATGGAACAAAATAATATTGACTTTACAAATTCATTTTAGGTAGTTTTAACTTTACATATTCATCTATTTTAATTTTAATGTTATACACTACTGTCAATTTCTTTAAGACCTTCTCTCTTTTCCCCGTATATGTGTGTTAAAATACTTAGTATTCTAAATAAATAAATAACAAACAGTTGGTTAATCCCACATTGGAAAATGAGTATGAGTTAAAGAAGTTTAAAGCATGTGTTGTGTTTTCAAAAGTTAAGCCCTTTTGGATATACACCACTATTAGTTTCTTTAAAACTTTTTCCATGTGTTAAAATACTTAGTATTTTCAACAGCAAAAAAATTAAATAATAAATCACTGGAAAATCAAAACAAAAATGTTGTTAAAATATTTATTATTCTCAAAAAATAATAATAAATCAATGGAAAACCAAAACAAAAACGTTGTCTATATATATTCCCTTGGGCGATTTTAACTTGAAATATTATTTTTCCCATTTTTCTTCCTTTATTTTGACTCTTCTTATTCCCAACCTTTTACTATAAATTTGCCACTCTCTCCTATTCTTTGCGTATTTTTCCCATAAAAGGTTATTCCTCTCTTTCTCTCTCTCTCTCTCTCTCTCTCTCTCTCTCATTTTTTTTTTCATTTTTTTTTATTTTGTGCTTAAAATTATTTATTTATCTATTCATGTTTCACATGTTAGATTAGATATAACATTAGATTATGACAACATTAACACAATACTTCTTTTTCAAAAACAATTCTCTACTTTTTTTCCCCTTTGGAATTGTACCCTTGGTTTTTTTAAAGGAAAAATAGTTACCGTCTTTATTTTTTCCCTTTCTTTTTTTATTTTATTTTGAATTTTAGTTTTATTGAGTTTTATTTTTTTTTAAAAAATAGATATTTTTCTTGGTGTTTTTGATTGTATGACAGGAAAAAAAAAAAGGGTTTCAAAAAGTTGTTTAAAACTAAAAGAATAATTTCCAAATTATATATACTTTTTAATGATATACAAAATATTATAAATAAATTGTATTAAAAATTAATATTTTCACTAACTTACCTTTGAATTCTTGAGAAAAATTTATTGTTTTGATTTTGGTACAACATATATTATATACATTACATTTTGTGATTGTTACTATAATAAATAAAAATATGATTATGAATTAAAATACTATTTATTAAATTAGTACAAATTGAAAAGAAAAAAAAATTAATGAGACAATCCTAAAAATATTATCACAAGCAACGCGCAGGAGCCGTGATTAGTGTACACTAATTTAGGAGCAGGCTTTATCAAAAAAAAAAAAGAAAAAAAGAGTAGGCAATACACTAGATTCTCTAATTAAATTCAAATAAAAAGTTTTATTAAATTTAAGTGGCCTTGAAAAAGAAAATGTTATTTGTACTTCACTGATCTCCACGTGTTTAACTTTAATTGGAGAATCTAATATACTACACTTAGGATATTGTACCTAATTTCTACCTTTAAAAAATTTAAACCTATGAGTTTCACTCCATGATAATTGCATTTATTATCAGGTTAAGACATTAATTGGTTTTTGGTATATATAGACTAGGTTTGAACCTAAGATCTCTTATTCGATGGCAAGAAAATTTACTAGTTGAGCTAAATTTCAGTCCATTCAATCCATTTCAGTTCACTTTGGTCCATTATTTACAAAATATCTCACCTTATATAATAATTGAACATATAATGTATTATATTTCCTTGAAAAAAAAACTAAAAAAATTTAAATCACTTTCAAAATAACAAATGTAGATAGCTAAATTCAGAAAATCTAATATATTGTATTAACAATAATTTGTTAGAAAATAATCAAATCATTTTAAGAAGGGTTTTGAAACTAACACTTACAAGTCTCGTTCACTATTTTCATTTTTTCACTTAGTCAATTTTTTTTTTGTGCATCATGCGAGTATGCAACTTGTAAATCATAATATGACACATACTTTACTGATAGTAAAGTGAAACCTTTTAAAGTATTATTCATTATTTTTATTATCATTTTTATATAAAAATGGTAAATATTTATTCATAGTCCCTTTTCACATATCCAACACATAATATTTACAATTGCATTCACGATGTACCCATTTTAAAACACTGATTAAATTAATGATCTGAATCATTTTTGTCCAGGATATTGTCCTAATGCTTCATGTTATTAGAGCATTGCATGGAGTCTTTCACGCTCAGTCCTCACATGGCGTCTAGTAATGTCCTTCACACTAGGACAGCCAGATAGTGCCATGGTGACCTCTAGTTCATCCTTCAGCATTTGGATGACTTGTCTCACCCCATATTCACCCTTTGCTGCCAGCCCAAATATTACAGGTCTTCCAATCTGCAATAGCATATATAGATTACAATAGACTTAAGATTAAGAATCAAAATAAAAGATTTAAAAAAAAAAATAAATCAGGGGTTTTTGATTGGAAAACACTGGTTGTGGTTATAATTAACAATTTCCAGATTTTAATGCACCCCAAATACCCTATCCTTGATTTATCCTTCATAATATATTTGTTACGAATATGTGTGAGCGTTGAGTCCCACATCAAGAAAAAGTAAAGAAAATGAAAAGATGATATGCATAGTTGGTTCCAAATCCATTGGCTTTAGATTTACGGGTTGGAATGGCGTTCCAACATGTGTATTAAGAGGCTCTTAGTAGGGTCCCTAGTTGTCACTCCGACAACAATATCCAATAGTACTCTCAAAGTATTTCAATGATCTGGATATTCAACTTCAGCAAGGTTTTATTTTATTTTATTTTTTTCACATGCTAGTTAGACACATATTGGTTAAGGTCCCCCTCAAGCATTATGCTGAAAAAGAAGGATGGCAATCTAGGAGCACAGTATGATAGAATCTCCAAAAGACATGAGTTGTTTGCAGAGACTTCTATTGACACTTGAGACTCACACAACAACAACAATTACACTGGTGCATGACTGTAAAATATACATGGTCTATTGTGACATCAATTACAAGCTCAACATTGCATGTGAACAAAAAGAGTCTAAGAGGAAATTTTTATAAGTTAAATTAATTAAAGAGTTTGGGGGAGCTTACAAGGACGGCTTGTGCACCAAGGGCTAATGCCTTGAAGATATCTGTTCCTCGCCGTACTCCTCCATCAAGGAAGACAGGAACTCTTCCTCTGACAGCATGAACCACCTGCAACCGAAAGGTACGTAAGTATCCTCAAACATGTACGCTAAGCTTGTTGATTGAACTCGCAATGCCAAAGAGCATACTAGGAACTATACACAGATCCAAACAGAAAATTCAGGATTTCATGAGATGCAAATTTCCTGTATTAAAATGCTTAAAATTCCTACAAATTGTTGTGTTGTTGAGGATGTCTTGCTACCATATTACCGCCAAAAACATTTCACTAATTAATAGAGACACACCTCTTCCAGAACATTAATAGTTGCATCCGTATAATCAAGTTGGCGAGCTCCATGATTGGAGACCATAATCCCAGCAACACCTACTTCTGCAGCCTTTATTGCTGCAAATAGTAGCACATCAAGTGTTAAGGAGACTTGAGATGTTGAACAGCAGGAAAAAAAAATGCTAGAATTTCTGGGATCTGAGTGAACTATCAAGAGCACCTAATGTAGTAGAATTTACATGGACTAAAATAAAATTTTTTAACAGAGATGATAGAGAAGGTAATAATAGGAAAGAGAAGATTACTTAGGATGATCAACAAGTCTCCTATTCTATAATTTCCAAAGGTAAAAAAAGGATTTAAGGAGTTTCCTTTATGAGTAGAATTTTTTTCAATTAAAAAAAAGAAAACTTATAATGGTTACATTTAGAATTTTAATGGGTTAAAATACTAATTATAAGTGACTGAATTTTTCATTGGAGGGTTAAAGTTTTAAAAGGCAGATAAGGTTCTTCCTGTTACTAAAGGGAAGGAAAAAAATCAGGAACACAAAGTAAAGAGACGGAAACATCCAAAGTAAAGCTTTTTCTTACCATCTTCTCCAGTAAGCACTCCCTTGATGAGAATTGGCAAGTTTGTAATTGATTTTAACCATTCTATGTCCTGCAGATGTTGTAATTTACTAATTAAACCGTGGTTCTAGAGTGCTGCCCGGCCTACACTAAAATTAAAGAGTACAAAATATGACCATTACAGTAGTATCTTTTAGATACTCATCTAGTGAAATGCAACTAATTTGCATATATCTCATTGACTTATGTCATGTCTTTTCTCCCCACCCTTTAAATCTCTCTTTCCCTAATCTGTGCTAGGTCCCTGGTAAGTAAACCATGAGACTTCGCCAGTTAGTCAGACTTAAGTCCTGACATATTTGAACAAGCATATCAAAAGGTAATCTACTTAGTTGCTGGTTTATACCTTCCAACAAAGGGAAGCATCCATTGTCTTGTTGGCATAAGCTTCTAAGTTTGAGCCATTATCCTGCAGAAGTTTAGTTTTTGAATAGTTAAAACAATTGTAGTGAACTGTAAATCACAGATTACATGTAGTGATAAAAATAAGAATAGAATTCTAAGGAAGAAATAAAAGATGAAAGATTTATAAGAAAAATGATAAAAACAACAATTAAAAAAAAAAAAACTATTTGTTCAAGTTGTGAAATAAAGGAAACATATTTAGTGTGCATGTTTGAGACATACACATTGTATACCTTGTATTTCGAAATAATCCATATTGATAGATAGAGACAGTGTTACATAAATCACTTCACACTTCACACTTGTTTTTTGAATGACAATGTTCAGATTAATGGAGGGTTTTTTGGCTTATAAAAGGATGCATGATATGGTACAGTTAAAGCAATGTATTTTTCTCAAAGAAAATATTAGACAACTTGGTAAATAGAATAACCTCATCATTCTAAGCTGGCATATTTAGATTCAAAAGTATGGAAAACTATTCCACTCACAGAATCAGCTTCAATTGATAAGAGACCCTCAAGATTCTTCAGTCGAGGTGCAACCATTCTGCAGGAGTTATTACAGTTGTTGTTTAATGAGATGCGTTTGACATAACTCATTGCATCAATATGAGAGACAAATAAATAAGATATCTTTGGTATTAGAGTTCAAATGTCAATCCTGTCCCCTTTTATAAAAGCATCTATGCCAAACTATGAAGGCAATTAAATTATAGAAGGAAAAAGAAAGAGATAACATTTTACTTGTTTTTTATGTCTGCCTCCCTTCGGCCAAATCTGGGAGAGTCAACAGTCACAACAAGAGCCTTGTATCCATTTCTCTCAGCTCTCTGCACCAACACGGCTGCTATTTCTCGCTGCTTGTATACCTACTCACAAATAATTACCAAATTTCAGTGTGTTTTTCTACCTAATAAGATAACATTTAAGGAAAGTTTAACAACATAAAATTGAAATAATATGAGATCAAGAATAAGTCAGTACGTATAATTGAAAGAACCGAACAGCATTGCAGCTGGAAGCAACCTCCTCCACAGTGCAAGACGAAGTGAAGGATAGAACCTACAGTAAAATATATTTCAGTGAGCCAGCACCCTGTGTAAGTATGAACTCAAATTATTGTTTCAATACCATTATGGTTTTACATGCAGCGGCTGCTCTGGCTGTGGCAAGCTCTCCTGCAACAAAACAGCAAGTAACATAAGCATTTGATAGGGGGAAAGGAAGTCTCAGCTGAGGACTCTTCCTTAAAGATTTAGACCTTCAGGGTGTGCCAACTTATGCAAGGCAGTTGGAGCAATCAGAATTGGTGCTGAGATTTTGTACCCCAATACAGTAGTTGACATATCCATTCTGCTAACATCCACAAGAATTCTAGGCCGAATCCTGAGAAAGCCATAAAAACTACATAGATAATAAAATGCCATACCCAGTTCGCTGTATTAAGAGTAGAAGGTTTAGCATGTTACATGATTTTATGAAATGCTTCCACATTCTCTTTTAATGTGTACTGGTCCTCAGCTCCACCAGCATAAAAATCATAGTGCATTTTTGGAAGGGCTTCCCTAGCCAATTCTTGGAATTCATTCACATTTACTGGTTCACCTACCATTTTATCCTGGAAACATGGACATATTTTCAATTTTTCAATAATCTGTTCCTAGAATAAATCTGAACAAAGATCAGAAGCACAAACTACGATAGACATATTAGAAGACTAAGGCATGTTTGGACCTAATTGTAGAGATTTTCTGAAGGTGACACTTGGAACCATGGCGTTTACTTAGAAGGTTATGAGGTTTGATGTTTTGTTTTAAAGAACCATGCTTATATCATGAGACTAAAACAATCCACAAGAAAGTATCAGAATACGATAAAAGGCATCCTCTTGTAACAGTTTATTGTACAGTAAATCCATACTTAAATTAGATTTAAATACACGCACATCTGATATTTTTGGGTCCTTCTAAACCCTCCAAACCTCTAATCTCTCACCCTATTGCCCAAAACAGCTTTTGAAATTTCAGTCCATCATTATAAATGGATATATCACCAAAACCGATAGTTTTCTATACATGAAACACAACTGGGGAAAAATTGCAATTTTCAAGGGATGTCCAAATATGCTTCTAGTTTGCATAATAAGTAATAACACACAGCCACTGGAAGTTACTAAGCGTTCATCTTAAAAATCAAATTTGCAAGCACACCATTCACTTGGGAAATCTGATTGAAATTTTAGCAGCTCACACCCAATATGTAAATCAATCAATATGTAAGCCAATCAATAGTTTGCTTTGACCCAATAAGCATGATGTGATGAGCCAATTAGATACTAGGGTAACTTTACAAGACAATAAAATTTGGCCTTAGTTAAGCTTACCAATGAGAGATGAAAACCTTTGAAGATTACACAAACCTGATAGCCAGAGCACCTTCTAAGCAAGAAGATTGACTAGAAGGTTAGTTGAATCAATATGTATAGGCCATAAACATGTGAAGCTGGATATCAATATATTGTATGTTAATTAAAGTGCCATCTTTGGGTGCTTTTGTTTGTCATTTTGTAGCATGATTGAATGAACAAGGAAGAGAGATGACAATGGCAAGGCAATAAAAATATATATATATATAGTCCAAATAGAGGAAAAGTAAAGGACAAATGACTAGTGCAGTAGTAATAGTATGAGTTGTTACAGGATACAAACAAAATTTCACAACCTTTTTAAATTAGCCAATCACTTCCAACATAGGCCATTAGAAAAAGGAAAAACTTATGTACGCTAATTTAAGCATAGTATACTAGATTCTCTAATTAAATTCAAATACACAGTTTTATTAAATTTAATTGACCTTGAGAAAGAAAACATTGTCTATGCTTCACTGGCCTCCACGTGTTTAAATTTAACTAGCCGTAGACCCACTTGATGTGTGCGAATATATAAACATTATGTAATGAAGTGTGATATATAAAAAGTAACAATTACTTCAAGTATTGTCTATTTTTTAAACAAATTTGTACAAGTATTTTTTGTCCTTTTATCTTTACAAATATATCATTCAATTTTTTTTTATTAATATTTTTTTAAGGTGAACCATATTCTTCTAACTTTTGTTATAGCGTGTTATATTTGCCTAATACACAACTAAAATTTATAAGTTTCAAATTTATTAGTTAGATTTCTCATCTCTTAAGGAATAAGGATATTATTATAATAATCAAAATTCATCCAAAATTACAATATTATTTTAACCAAAATTAAAATGAAAACAAAGAAATAAAAGATATATTTTATAATTTTTTTTTTTACTCAAACAATTGGTAGGCATATTTCAAATTCAAAGCCATGTAGATTGTGTTTTTATATAAACTCAAATTTCTATTTCCAAAAAAACAAAAAACAAAAAAACTAAGTATTAATCCAAACCAAAATTCAACCAAAGTTATAAGAGGGAAAATACTTTGTGATGAGAAATTAAAAATACACAATACCAAAACGCATATTTGTAAAGTTATAAAAAATAAAATAAAAAATAAAAACCATCAACCTTAATTAGAGTTATAAGAAAAAACAAAAAATCCACCAAAAGAAAGTAGAGAGACAGAATACTCACAGTTTTTGTGTTGGAGATATGGATTGAATGGGAGAAATGATATCAAATTTATACAAAATAAAATGGAGAGAAAAAAAAATCAAATTTTTAGATAGAGAAAATGATAAAAGAAGTGTAATGGTAAAATAGAGAGTAGTGAGGATATAAAGAGGCAAAGGTGGAGGGGAAAGGTTGGAGGAGTCTAATAGTAGATGTGGACTAATAATTATAAAAATAGACTTGGAATAAGTCGTGGTCCCAAAATAACTCTAAATATTTGGTCATCAAATTTGTTTAAGTTCCTTATTTGGAGATGGATTAGTAGTTGGTAGTCTCATCTTTCTATCTTCTTAGTCAACTATAGAGGGAGCATTTGCCGATGCTGCTATCCTTTAAGCCCAAAGGAGTGTGTACAATTTTTTATTTATTTTTTTGGTGTGATTTCTCAACTCTCTTAATCTTGTTCTATGGCAATTTATTCATACCATTTTTACTTAATTGTTTCTTTTTCTTATTTATGCTAGTTGTACCATAACTCTCGCATGACATGTTATACATAATTGCAGCCTGGACACTCATTGATGCTAAAAGTGGTAATTGCTAAGGAAATTGGTTAATCAGATTATTTGTTCTTCCAACTCTCCCTTGATAACAATATAAGATAATTGTAAAAATAGACGTGGAATAAGTTGTGATCCTAAAATAACTCTAAATATCTAGTCATCAAATTTGTTCAAGTTCCTTATTTGGAGATAGATTTGTAGTTGGCAATCCCATCTTTCTATCTTCTTAGTCAACTATAGAGGGAGCATTTGCCGATGTTGCTATCCTTTAAGCCCAAAGGGATGTGTACAAATTTTTATTTTATTTTTTGGGTGTAATTTCTCAGCTCTCTTAATCTTATTCTATGGCAATTTATTCATACCATTTTTACTTAATTGTTTCTTTTTCTTATTTATGCTAGTTGTACCATAACTCTTGGATGACATGTTATATCTAATTGTAGCCTGAACACTCAATGATGCTAAAAGTCGTAATTGCTACGGAAATTGGTTAATTAGATTATTTGTTCTTCCAACTCTCCCTTGATATTCTCTTGCTTAATGGTTTTATCACTTGTGTTTCATAAACAAGTTCAAAAGTTCTCGATAGTGGCAAGAATATTTGATATTTTTTCTCTCCTGTCATCTAATGCAAATCGCAAACGCCACTAACTGTCAAGAGAAAAGCCGATGTAGATTATAGATGATTGATAGGATCTTTAACATAGCTTCTGATCTTAAATACTCCCAACAGTTTTTGATAATTTGCTTGGGTTGTGGTGCTATGGAAACCTTGCTCAAGCCTTAATCCATATGTAGTTATCTATTATGGGGTTAAGGTTTCAAAGTGGCCTGAGTCTAGCACAGAAAAAAGAAAAAAAAAAAAAAAAAAAAAAAAAAAAAAAAGAAGAAAAAGAAAAGAAAGATATCACATCCTAATCACAAAGTTGCAATCCTAAACACAGTTTTATTGATTTAAATCCAAATCAAATTATCCAATGCAACCTTCATTTAATAGGTCTCATTGAAATCCTATAATACATATTTATAAGCAATGTTGAACTACAGCACAAAGCATATTCCATGGGCCACATGAAGACAAGCCAAAACCAAACTCTGAGAGTGATATCTTCAATTCATATTTCTTGGAATCTCTTTAGCTCAACAAAAGTATGCTCTCTATCGTAAAAATTGGGAACTCTGTTCCCTTTTCACAATCTTCCGTTGTCCCTTACTATACTTTCTTAAGACAAACTTATAGCCATAAATAAGACAAACGATTTTCCACCTCTGTAGGGACTAATAAAAGTGCTACGAGCTTTTTACCGTAACTCTATCAAACTATAGGCTGGAATTTTCTGAATTCCAGCCACCGCCATTGCTTTCCTGAAATCGGTGGCATGATCCCATCTCTCCACCCCAGCATTAATGTTTGATAACACCACGTATCGGCCACTATGCTGTGGCTGCAATTCAAGTAGCCTTTGCCCCACTAAAGTTCCCAGCTCAATGGCTCCATGGATCTTACAAGCACCAAAAAGAGCCCCCAACACAGAACCATCAGGCTCAAAAGGCATACTTCTTATAAAATCTGTTGCTTCCTTAAGTAAGCCTGCTCTGCCCAAGAGATCAACTACACATCCATAGTGTTCCATTATGGCTACAATCCCAAACTCATGCAGCATTGATTGAAACAACTTTAATCCCAACTCCACAAATTTGCCACGAGCACAAGCTGTCAGGACAGCAACAAATGTGACCTCATTAGGATGCTGGCCTTTCATTTTCATCTTCTCAAACATATCCAAAGCCTCCATCTCTCTTCCATTGGAAGCAAGAGTAGTTATCATCGCATTCCAAGTGCAAACCTCTTTAACCACCATTTGGTCAAAAACATTTACAGCATTTCTCAAACAACCTGTCTTACCATAAAGATCTATCAATGCCGTCCCTGTAAATACAGTCAATTCAATCTCATTCCTAATAACATATCCATGAATTTGCTTTCCAGAAGAAAGAGCTCCTCCATTTAAATTAGCACATGAAGAGAGTACACTAACATATGTAGCTTCATTAGGCCTTACCAAACATGCCATCACATCTCCATGCATTATCATCTTTTGAAAAAACTTAATTGCCTCACTAAAGCACCCATTCCTCTCAAACCCATTAATAATACTCGTCCAAGATACCACATCTCTCTTAGGCATGCATTTAAAGAGCAAAAAAGCAGACCCCATATCCCCATTCTTGCCAAACGCATCAAGCATCGCATTGTACGCAACAACGCATGGTTGTGAAATTTCCTCAAACACCTTACGGGCATCAAACAGCTCACCAAGTAGTGCATAGAATCTTACAAATGACGTTTGAATAAACGGGTCATGCAGAACACCGCGCTTGATGACTTGGGTATGAAGGGGTTGGCCCAAAGATGGTGAGGAAAGGGTTGCGGCTTTGATGAGGGAAGGGAAGGTGTGGCTGTTGGGAGGGGCTCCATGGGCAAGCATGTGGGTGAAGAGCACAATGGTGTTGTGAGCTTGTCCAAGATCTACATAAGCTCTTATCAAAGTGTTGTAGAGGAGGGTGCTCATCCATTTTGAATTTGGCGCGGTTGTGTTTGTGCTATAGAGGAGGTGACCTTTGGTAATTAGGAGGGAATGGATTTGTTTGATTTGGTTTCGGTGTTTGAGCAAACGTTGGAGGAGTTGGAGTAGACACTCAGGTGAATGCTGCATAACAACTAAGTCAAGGGTCTCCAACACTTTCAACTGGGAGTAAAAACTTGGATAAACCCTCTTTTTCTATGGTGAAGTGCCCACATTTTACACCTAGCTGGAGGTAGTTTACCCATTACAGCCTGCAAATTCTTTCAACACCTTGATAAACCTGTCCAAAATGCAACCAGAGTCAGTTTCCCAAGCTGATAAAACCTCTTCTTCCTGATAAACAATTATCTATTTTTTGATAATTTCAGGAGTCTTAGGATGGTTGATAACTTGATATCATACTAGAGTAACTAGACACCAAACCATGACACTGTCAATATAGGCCGAACTGGGCCTCTGTTGAATCAGTCCAAGTGAGCTAAAAAAACAGGTGAGAGCTTTTGTGCCGAAAAAAACTGTTTTGTACTCTAAAGTGGGGATTCTTCAAGCATAGAACTTTTGGAAAAAACAGAAAATAGATATATAGTGACAAAAAAAATGCACTTCATCATTACATACAAAATCCTCTTTCTAATGCATACCAAATGAAATAGTGGATTCAAAACCACTTCAAACTTTCAATGAATTTTCCTGCTCAAATAATACCAAGTTCTGTTAAATCAGCAAATTTGTAAAAGAGAATCATTATTCACAAGTTGAAATTGGCAATAAGATTTAAACTTTCTACTATACTATTACAAAAGAACAACTTCTTTCTAAAAAATGTTATTTTTACCACTTAAAAAGTTACTTTATCTATTTTAACACGCCTCTAAAACTTTAATTTTTTCTCATCCTCTTCGCTTATTCTATTTATCTCACTGTCTAAAATTCACCAAAGCCGGGAAATTTTATATATAATAATAATAATAATAAATAAATAACTAAAACAATCATCCCTATTACTGTTATTTTTTATTATTATTATTATTACGTATTATTTATCATCCCTATTAATGTAGCTTTTTAAAAAAAAAATTTAGACAATTTTTTTTTTTTTTTAATTCCTGCAACAACTTTATAAACATGCAGAAAATATAAGATTGATATTCGCACCAGTAACTAATTTCAGCATGAATTTACCAGCTGCAGCCGCCACGAATTTCAGCAGGGGTTTGGGTCTCGACCTCCTATATTTTCTCTTTAAGTCTTGGGTTTATCTTGGGCTTAATTGCCATGTGTCAGTTCCTGGTTTAACAGGGGGTATTTTATCCTACTTTCAAGCTAGACCCATAAAACTTCGGGCCCAGAAATTGAGTCACTAAAAATGAATTACTTCATTTATTTTATTCTATCAATCAAACCAACTAAAAAGATTATTCATTGTACATGAGAACAAAAAGTAAATATTCATTTTAGTTAAACTAGATGATGTCCCGCACGGAATATTTTACAATTTTTTCAAATTATATATATATATATTAAAACTTACATATAGTACTTATTTTGTTATATAATATTTATATTTGCTCACAAAATTATTGAATACTTTAAAACTTGATTTTCTTGATTCATATTTTATTAAAAAATTTGTATAACACTATAAGACTATAACATATTATAATATTTACTGTTAAAATTAAGTAGATTTTATTTTTTAAAATAATTAAATTATTTTGAAATCTATAAATAAGAATTTAAAGCATAAAATATTTATATATTCTAAAATTACATCAATTTAAGCAACCTACCAAATACTTCCTCAACCACTCTATTCTCACAACAAAACATGAAAACCTCAATCGCAAACACCCAATTCATTATCACAATTAATTTAAGGAAATCATTTTTAAGTATCAACATAAAGAGAACGTAATTAAATAAAGAGAAATTGGCTAAAAACACATCAATTTATCAAAATTTAATTGTTTTTAGTTGGGCTCCCATATCTTTTTAAAAAAAGTGGAAAATACTTTGAAATCATCATCGATTTTTTTTTTATTACTATGGCTCATAACGCACCAAAAAAAAAAAAAAAAAAAACCTACAAATTATGAATTATAACACAAAATAAAAAATAGTTAACTTCATAAATAATCAATTAGAATTTTTCTTTTTCTTTTTCTTTAGTTCTAAAATAAAATACATTTATGGCTTTCCCAAACCAAAATCTCAAACACCCAAAAACTCAAAGCGAATCACAACCTTCACAAAATTTACAACATTCGACTTCAACATCAAAACCGTAAGCTACCATCACTGAATAAAAATGCAATCCCCCTTTTCCTTGGTCATAGCCTACTCACATGAGTTAGAATTAAATGGTACCACAATGTAAAAGTTATGTACGTGTCTTTGAAAGGCTGATAGTAAATGACATCGTTTTTGTCTAAGTGTATTTAAGATGAAATGGCATAAAAGGTTGTTGTGAGCATGTGTATATAAAGGAGTAAAAGCGAAAAGGGTGAATAGAAATGTAAAGAGTTTTTTATATATGAGAGAGAGGAAAAATCTTGAAACATTGAACCAAATTAAAGAAATAGTAGTCTTAAAATATTGAATAAAAAATGTAACAAAAAGTAATCGTAGAACAAATAAAGAGTATTTATTTTTAAATTTGTTCATAGAGTGTGCCATATGACAAAACCTCATGCTTTTCCGCATGAAGTCTCTGCTTTTATATATATATATATATATATATATAGAGATTAATTGATTGATTAACTGATTTCATACCAAGAAAATAATCAGTATATAGCATATTTTTGTTGCATGATAAAAAATGCAATGGAACGAGGACTACTTGTTTCACCATATGTTCCTTAGAGGTTTCCTTAGAGGTTTAAGACAGGGTGATATCTCATTTATAAACTCCTAATCGTTGCATTTGACATACATTTAAATGTCTAAAGTTTGGAATAAAAATGAAATTGTTAGGGTTCCATCAAAGTACCCCTAATAATTTCATTTTTAATCTAAACTTTAAGGATTAAAATTTAAATTGAAAAAAAATTGTAACACTAATAAAACTAATTTGTCATTGAGTCAAATCACAAGGGGGGGCATTTTGTTTGTCCCAAAGCATACAAAATCTTTTCAACATTTTCATTGAAAAGTGTGTAGACTAAATTGTCAATGACTCAAATTATAATTTTAAGACCGACCCCCCCCCCCCCCCCCCCTTTTTTTTTCTCAAAAAAAAGCATTAAAGAAACTTGGCAAAAGAGTTTCTAGGGACCCATGTACCACCACTGAACACAATCTATGTAAACTTTCACCAAACTCCATCAGGATTGAAACCAGTGTTGTTTGAATTTAAAATGTGTTGGTACGCCACATTCCAAAATCTCTCTGGTCACCTTCTTAAATTTCTCTGGTCACAAGGCCACCTATCTTCCCTCCTCTGGCCATATTCTCTTCTTCGTTCATGCAAAAATTTGCAACTATCTCCAAAATGGCACCTCCCTTGCGCATAGTATCTGCATAGCTGATGTTGCATATGGCCTTGCCTCCGTGGTGGACTCATTGGTGGAAAGTGGTTCGTGCTTGTCAATGGTGGTGGACTCCTTGGTGGAAAGTGGTTCATGCTTTTCAATGGCTTTCTATTATAAGCCCTATCTGATAACCCTCTTGTCCCGTAAGTATTTGGATATTTGTCGCTATGAGCTTGATAGTTGTTGCTTTGAATGTAAGCTTGATGGCCACTGTACATTCTTTCTATATTACTTGCACGCATGGACTCAACAAAGCTCTGAGAGGGTTGCTGGTGGTGATAGTCACTTTTTGCTATATTAGTTTGCTGCTGTGGTTGAGTTGCTGCTTTTCTTGGTTCAGAGAATAAAGCTACTCGAGTTTGCTCAGTTGGCCTTCCTAAATGTGTGAATGATCCCAACTGCTGAGGCCTCATGTCTAGTTTCCCTGGATCAAGGAATGCAACAAACTGCTGCTGAGAATTTGCTGGTTTTCCTGAATTAACAGATGGATCCAACTTAAGAGGTCCAAATCCTGATATTTCTGAATTATAATTTTGGCCCGACTGTGAAGGTTGATATGTTGGTTTCCTTGAATTGACCAATAAATCTGACTCTGGTGGTTGGATTGCAGATTTTGCAGTTGAGATTGAATTGAATTGAGATTGGTTTCTATTTGTCTTCTTTTTTGGGATCCTGAAATACAGACAGACAATATAAGCATGTACTAATGCAAGTACAACCAAAATGATACTGTAACCTCTATCATATTCATATATGATACCAATAAAAGATAACAGTGTTCCAGTATGTAAGCATAAGTGAGTACCGCATTTTCTTATTTTCCTTCTCTTAGATCCGTGATTCTCTATCAGACCTTGCAACAAACCCCCTGGAGTGCTTTTCCATCAAAACTTTCTGCCTCTTCCCTTCATCTTCCGATCTCTAAAAAGTTGACAACGATGTGATTGGTGGTTTAATACTAAGCAACTAACAGAGGACTGAGAATAAGAAAATTTGTTTATATCTTACAAACCTGTCTCAAAGTCTTTAGTCAGTAAAGGTTTCGACCCTTAATTAGGAGGGGATGAAGTGGTGGGAGTGGTTTCTCCCCCTTGCTCCAGAGTACTTCAATCTGTTTAGAATAGCAAGAAAGCTGTATGTTAACTGTTGAAATTAATGTGTAGAAACATACATGTTCACCCTGTTACTGAGTTTTATCTAAGGGCAAGATTTACGTCTAGTTCCTTAGGTTCTCAATTGAATTTTAAATACACTGTTGTATTGACCAATGTATTAAAAATAGTGTCATCTTTTTCAAGGACAGTTAAATTTAAACATGTGGTTCATTGCCATTGGTCAATGCAACCACATACTTAAATTTAGTTGAGGAACCTTAGGTGCATCACCTAAGGAAATGTACATAAGTTTACCCTTCATCTAATGGAATGAGGTTAATCCACCAAATAAATCTATTTAAAATTTACCAAAATACAAGCACAAAATAATAATTTCCATCAAACCTTCAAACAAAGTTTATGGCTACCTTCTGGACACTAACAAGTAATGCATGCAATGTATACATCCTTTCAGTATTATTCTATAAGGATCATAGATTTTTGACTTACAGTAAAGGTATGCTGTTGCTTGGCAGCACCATAGCTTTCTTTCACAATGCGGCCTGCAACAATCCTTTTGCCACAAGGAGGACCACTGGCACTTCGGGATGCTATATTGAACCTGAGATTTCCACATTAGAAGTGGAAAAGGTATTGAGTTCAAACATCAGAAAATACTGGTAGAATAATGTGAGTGTTAGTAAATCATATTAGTAAGCATCATGCCCAAGTTTATCAACCATAGCCCATCTTGACTGAACATCATAATGAGAGTAAGTACAAAGCATTGAGGAGTGAGCAATCAATTGGACAACAATAATTACTTGAATACACGTTATGTGTGCACGTTACAATGCTGTGCAAATGGTTACATCAAGCACTACTTCTAAATCTTTTGCCATTGTAAAATAAGAAGGAAAGGTGTATCATTCACTAAAATATAAAGCATAAAAATAAAATCTTACATTTATAAACATTTTGCTCAAACATAACAACATCACCAGTGCATGCATCACCTGCAAAAACCCCATTTATATTTCAGATTATAAACATGAAACAGAAGAAATTTATTTGAACAACGCCAATCAATGACCACGAACTTCTACACTCTAGGCTTGATAAATAAATTTGAGACAAGAAATACAAGAAATAAAGGAGATCATAGTAAGAAGCAGATCTGTATGATTCAATGAGTAATGAAATGTGCACCATCTAAGTAGTATCCTAAATATTAAATGGGATACAAATTATCCTAAAGTATCTTATCTTTGCTGTCCAAGCCCACAAACCCTGAATTAGTAACTCCATCTGCTTCAATTTCATATGCGCAAATATATAAGAAAGAACAGTATCATAAAAAGGTGATATGTGCACCCTTCAAAACCATAAAAAGGTGAACTAGAAATTCAATGTGGTAATAGTAACAAATTCAAATTTTTTACATGTGTTATATTGAAACCAATCAAGTTTGCCATTTCTCAGGAAGTCAAATGTTTGTGTGGATAGTCTAGCTAACCCCTCATGGTAGCTTTTACCAACAAATATTCCACTCAGGAGTAAGGATTGCTTGGCCCTAGATTGTGACATGTGTATTCTTCTGTTTTTCTTTTGCTCAGAGTCATAGCACCAAAACCAATAAACAAACAAATAACCATCCATGGACCATGAATATTTAAATTAATATGTGAACCTTTACAATTCAACACAAAGCTAGAGGTGGGGTATTTGTTCTCCCCTCCACCATTTAAAATCCTGAAAACAAACATTAAAGATTATGATAAACCACACAGTTCTTCAAAATCATTGCCACTTCTAAAGAATATGAGCTTACTCTAGATGCTCCTTAATGCGCTGAATGAGTGTATCCTTGTTGCCCGTCAATCTCAGTTCATTCTTCCTCAGATAAACCTTACACTGGTCCACTTTCAGTTTCTCTAGCTGGCCAGCTGCCACCAAAAAAAAAAAAATTTAAAATTTTCATACATCAAAAAAAGGAAAATATTGCAATTAATCATCATGTTGTCCATTTCTGTGATTTGGCCTGTCTAAAATTGACTTTCCCTTGTTCTTGTTCATCTCAACAATATTGTGAAGCCTATATATTTCAGCGACAAACTCTACTGTGCTATAATAACCTAATATATAACAACCTCTCTAGCTAGCCTTCTGCCACAACTAAATTACAGAAGAATCAATTCCATATATAAACCAAATAATAACATTCAAACAAGTGATTATCCTCTTATATATTTCTATGATAGCTTCATCAAATTTAAACTTTTTCTTGTTTCTTTTTTCCCTCAACATTGCTGTATATTCAAAGTACTATGCATATACATATATGCATGAAACTATCCAATACACACATAGAAGCATACGCACACATTAACCTTTCCCCCAATTCTATCAAATATTTATACCATATAATTCAAGAATCCATTAACTGTATTTAATTTCCCAAATACCAAGGCTAAGTTTAATTTGACCCAAAAAAAGAACTTTCTTGAACATTAAAAAAATCAAATTAACGGATTAAACCTTCAATGATCTTTTGCACTTCCTCATAGCTTTTCTTATCTTTCTCATCAAGTTCTGGCACTACCAGTCTACCACTTCCACCTCATTTGAATCTCCTTCACAATCCATATCATTATCTTCAACAATTCTGCATACACAACAAAACCCCCCATTAAAACAAAGACCTAAACACTTAAAACCAGATCAGAAATGCTATATCAAAATTTAACAAACAAAAAAAAAAGGTGATGTACAAACCGAGCCTTTGATTTCTTGTTGTTTTTTATTGAGAGGTTAGAGAACTTGGCACTGGTTTTTTCAAGAATAGTGTAACTTGGGTCTTTATCCGAGTCATCAGAATCTTGATCTGAGTGAGACCCTTCACTTTCGCTGTATTCTTCCTCCTCTTCTGCAAATGGGTATTCTTTGGAGTGCTCAGAGACCGCCATTGATGGGTTTGTTTCTTGGTCTGGGTTTGAGCTTTGACGCTTAAGCAAAGCTTATATGAAAGGCAATTTTTGTTTTTTCAGAAAAAGAAAGAGAATTTATATATTGGGAAACTAAAAAATTAGAGATGATATTAACGAAAAAAGAAAAAAGAAAAAAAAAGAGAGATGATATTAACGTTGTAAATTGACAAAAAACGGTCGGGAACATTTTGAAATTTGAGAATATTCATGTGGACATGTAGAGGCTCATTATCTTATGAGGTCCAAATGTTCATGAATGTTTTGTTTTGTTTTGTTTTTTTTTTTTTTTTGTGATGGGCTATAGAAGTAACAGTTATTAACCACCAAGTGTGGTGCTTGCTCACCATTGGAGAAGGCTCTGGGGTTCGATTGGGTCTGCTCTCCAGTTCGAGTCCCAACAACTACAACACCTTGTAGCTAACGGCAAACTCCCACTGCAAGTAAGCATTAGTCAAAGTGCGCGTAAATTAGCCTAGACACTCCGTAAAAAACCCAAAAAAAAAGAAAAAGAAGCAACTGTGTGTTTGATACTTTTAGGTCCATTCATAATGTCCTTTTTTGTAAGCACATTCATGTTGTCTTTTATATTTAAGATTGGGTCTAAAAAATATGAGAGAAAGAGAAGCTTAAAGAAATTTTTTTTTTTTTTAATTGTTAATTACTACATATGAGAAGGCATATAGATGAGTTATAAATGTAGAGTATAAAAACAATCAGTAAGCTTAGGGGAAAAGAAATTTTCATTAACCTTTTTCATAATTAATCCAAAATTTTCATAATCATTAAGACATATACATGTTATAAATGGTGCCCAGTAAATTGATATTAACTGTATATCTTTGTGTAAAAGTAACGTTATTTCAATCACAACTTGCTACCTTAATAAATTATAAAAATGTTATGAAAATAGTTGTGTTCTTTTTTTCTTTTCTTTTTTCAAGGGAGTTGTATTCCTAACTTTACTAAAAAAGAGTTTGTATGTTTCATGTTCAACAAGACAAGAGGATGGTTTATGCTTTATGGTTCTTATTTTTGAGGAGAGGAGGATAGTTTTTGGTTTCTACTTTGGTTGTGTAGGACATAATTGGCTTCTATACAAAGTTGTCAAGTCTGATCTAAGTTAATTTAGAGGAATTTTTTAAGAATAAAAGTAGTAGATTTGAGCCTAGGATCCCACCTGTGGATTACTATAGCCATGAGAGGGTTTTCTTTTCTTTTTTTCCTTTTTTCTTTTAAACTCCATGAGAGGGGTTATTTTTCAGTCAAAGAAAAACTTGGACATATTTAGTTAAACATAGAGAAAAACAACTATGAGACTATGAGTTGGCTTTTTAATTAAAATAAGCATATATGTTTAGTTAAATACATGTGTGATATGCATATACAACTTGCCACCTTTAAATTTGGCGAGTCTAGATTATTATTTTTTTTTTTTTTTTTTTCCTCTCTTGAGAAACAAATACATACAAGAAAAAGGGAATGCAATTCTAACACAAAAGCAAACCATAAACTATGAGTTTAGTTATTAGAAACAAGAATGAGTGGGAGTTTTTATAATTGGATAAAATTAATTAAATGTCCTTATACAGTGAAGCTCTGGTTGGCTGATCATAATGCCAAAGACCATACAGTAGTGAAGCTCTGGTTGGCTGATCGAACACTACAAGGAAATTGGACATAGTGCCAAAAGGGGAATTTCTTCTCTGCGGCACAAAAGTATGCTATCAAAATATTAGTTGTATAACCAGGTATTTTTATTTTTATATATATTTATTATTTTGTCGGAACAATAATTTTCATAAATTTGTTATCAATTATTGACATGTTTAATTGTAATTAAAGTAATATCACTTTTATATAAATAAATAAAAAGCATATAATTTTTTAAATATCAATCATAACATGTCACCTTAACAGTTACTAAAAATTAAAAATTTTGCATTCCTAAATCTATATTTATATATATAATAATAAGTAAAATTGAGAAAAAATCTAATTAGATTTCAAATTGGAATTCAATTAGAGTTTAATTTTGCGCCATGTGTCCTAACTAATCTATTTTTTTTTTATTTTTTGTGCTAAGTGAGTTAATTTAATGTAAAAATTATATTTCAATTTGAGTTTAATTTTGCAACATGTGTCCCATCTAATCTAAGTTTTTTTTTAATTTTTATACCAAATAAGTTAATTTAGTGTAAAAAAAGAGGAGTTTAATATAAATAAACCACAAAAAAAAAAATTTTTTGAATGATTTTATATTTATGAGCCTTTTTTTGTAGAACTAAAAACAATTCAAGTTTATAAGTCATATATATATATATATATATATATCTATATATATATTGTGTTGTAGCCCAAGCCCAAAAGATACGGGATGTGAGACCAATGAGCCAAATAAAATAAATTTGTACAGAGTGGGTGAAAGAGCTGGGCTATTTCTGAATTGGACAACGGCTAGTAAGGATTTCACAAATGAACAAGCGTGAAACGCACATAAAACTCAATAAAATGATTGTCCGAGGAGATAGATTATGAATTAAATCAATGGTTTTGAATGTTCACATGGTTCTTATTGCTACAGTCATACCTTTTCTCTCTCTTTCTCTCCTCTTTCTGATCCCTCTCTTATGGGAGGTCTTTTTACATTATATATTTTTCTTTCAGACCATCTTAATCGTACACTTATTCATCATCTAAGCCTTCACTCGAGTATATGTCCCATCAAGCACCTTCTTTGGCTCTCTGTGAATGGTGGTAGTTGATACTGCACTATTCAAGGGTCTTCTCTACATAAATGTGGTCAGAAAAGTAGTTGCAATGCATTTAATGTGGTGGTATCAGCTTTTCCTTTAGATATTTCTGAATTCTTATCACCTTCGTTTGTGCCTGAAGTTCATCCTTATCGTTGGAACTTCCTGAAAGGTCACCTAAACTGCCCAAGTACCTGCTTAACTGATATTCATCGTATCCGAGAAGGGGATTCTCCTCGGAGTATATGCTTCCATTCTTTTCTCCCATGATTCTCAACCATAGGGCCTCCTCTGATAATTTGCTCCTCCTCAGAAATATCCACATCCTTAAATAAGGCCCAAGGCCCAATATATAAATTTGGGCTCTCATCCCCACAATAGCCCCTCAAAATTTTAGTTTTTCCCTCACATCCGAGGATAAAAAGTGGGATTTTGATCTGCCACATAAATGAGGGCTAGAAATGTAAAAACACCTGAGCTTGCACGTGCGGGAGCATAGTTTTAGGTGTTTCATCATTGCTACTGACGTTTCGAAATTCGAGAAGCGTTATTAATTGCTCCAGGTGGCGCTATGTCTTTGACATCCAACGGTGAAACATTAATTCAACGGATGACATTTTTCTTCAGGGTTTGGGCGGGATAACTCCCACTCATTTTCTACCCCCTATATGAAGCCTCAAAGGAGATCATTTTTCCTTTACTTCATAATCTCTCAATCTCTCCAACGAACTCAAGCATTCACACAAACCCCATTGAATCATCAAAATTTTATTTCTTTAGCAATCTCTGAAAATCCTTCTGTAGATTTCAAGGATCATCTTCCACCGTAGTTCATGTAAGTTCTAACTTCTTCGAGCCCTTCTCTTTCTCCTCGGCCTTCAAATTCTTATTTCCCAGTTGTCGTTCTCAGTATTTTCCGTTTTTATTGATCCGAGATGAGTACATCTAGATATTTAGTGGACAGCCCTGCTAAGATAAAGATATTTAAACAAACATATAACATACCGCAGGAGGTCGCCCTGCGATATTGTTCCCAGGAAGAAATAGCAACTGACCGAGAGGTGGGAGAAGTCATAATCCCTATGATAGCCTTCATAAAAGGAGGAATGACTCTCCCCATGGGTCACATTACAAGAGATCACCTTCGTAACCATAGGCTTTGGCCCCACCAATGTGCACCTAACCTATTTAGGATCCTAGGAACGATTGATGCTCTGAACCAGCACTTAGGCTTGGGGCTCACCTGGCTCAACGTAGTACGAGTGTCATAAACAAAAGGGGGCGGGATATTATCTTAAATCCCGATCCGACATCGTCAGGCTCATCTCCTGTCTTCCCAAGTCTAACAAGGGGATGAAAGACGACTACTTGATCGTCTCGAGAGCATGGCATGACAGACTTCATTGCCCAACCCAGTCAGGAGAGCCAAGTCGGATGCCCTAGAATTAGGCTCCCCAACAATAGATTTAGGTTTTTTATCATTAGCTTTGTTTTTCTTCTGTGTATCAATGTTTAAGTTTCTGACTATGCTCAGCTCTGTTGTGGTATTAATAGATAGAAGGCACATAGCTCATCGGCTCAGCTTTACCAACGTAGCCGCCCTCAACTACCTACTTAGATCCCATATTTTTGTAAGTGAAGATGGGCAACTTCGGGCCGTCCACCTAATTTTGGATTTCAAACCCCTTTCCAACTAGTTTCAAGAAGTCGGCAATGCTATAAGGGCGAACGATTACCAGATAGCTTGGATAGACGTATCTCGGCCTAATTTCTTGGCCCCACACGACCTTCCACCAGTAGAACATCTGGTCCCACAAGGTGTTCCTCTGCACGCCCCTCCAGTTCAGCAGGTTCCCTTTGAGATAGCTGCGATAAAAGGAGTTGCTTCCTCAACCTCTTCACTAAATGAGCAAATCAATAATTTTTGTTTTGAAGAAGAGGAGCCTAGAGAGGTTCAGGTGATTCCCCTCTTGGATGCTGAGGAAAAGACTGACAGGCAATCCAGCGTTCGTGCCCCCATTTTAATAACTACCCTTCCGGACGACTCCTCGGAAAAGGAAGAAGTAATGGCTTTGAATACGGGCAGCAAGAGTCTAAGGGACCTTATGAAGGCAAGGAACAAAGTTTCTGAACCAAAAGAAGCCAACAAGTCTCAGCCCACAACCAATCTTCCCCTACCCCCTCCTCAGCTCCCTGCTGATCTCTGCCTAAAACCACTCCCTGAGCCTAAAAAGAAAAGGCCAAATGCAGCACTTAAGGAAGGTGAGGTGTGCCCCTCAAAGGGAAACAAGCAGCAGAAGGTGGTTAAAGACCAACGAAGTAGGAGGTCTTCTTCTGCTGAAAGTCGAGAGGATTTTCTCGCGACTGACGTGCGCCGGCCACTGCACATATGGGCCCCTAAACTGGAGGTAGATGGTGCTCCCCTCGCTTGGGACACTTCTATCAAAAGTTACCAAGGAGGGCAGGCAAGCCAGATTGCTGAGGCCCTGGAGCAGCCCCTCCTCTTACCAAGAGACATGAACGCTTATAGGCGTTTCAATCAACAAGAGCTTTTTTTATCCCTCAAAAGGGATTTGGCTTTGGTAAGTGATTCAATCCACTTCTCTAAGTACACTTTTTTTTTTTACCTTGTACTAAGTTGTTCTATTTCTGTTATGCAGATTACCCAACAAGTTTATGTAGCCGAAGAATGGGTTAAGGATGCCCGCAACACAGCCAAGGCGGAGGCCCATTCTTGGTCTGAGATCAAAAAAGCCTTGGGTAATCTTAAGCAGGACCAGGCCAGGCTGTCTGAGCAGCTGAAAGAGGATATTAAGGAAAGGGACAGTGCTGATGTTGGCCTCAAGACTGCGGAGAGGCAGGCTGAAGATTAGTGCAAGCAGCTGCACTTAACCGAGATCAACCTTGCTACTGAGAGGCAGATGGTGATTGATCTTCGCGCCGAGCTTCAAAGTGTCAGAGAGGCTGCTAAACTGGCCAAAGAGGCAGCCGAGGCTGAGAAGCAAGTGGCATATAAGCTTGGGGTGGAGGAGACTCAAGCCAGGCTCACAAAGGAGCTCTCTGTGGTCTGTAGGGACTACTGTGATATCTCATGGGGTAAAGCCATGGATGCTGCTAGGGTCCCGGCAAATTTTGCCTTGAGGCAACCTGAGAGCATTTATTATGATCTTGAGATTCGTGAGCTCCCAGGTCCTAACTCTTCTCAATCTGAGCGAGCTCTAGAAGCGCCCAAGTAGCCATTGGTGGACCAATCCCTTCCTTCTGCTCCCCTTGAAGTCTCTAGGGAATCGGTCCAAGCTGGTGACCAGGGACAAGAAGCTGAGGATCCTCAGGATAAAGACAAGGACCAAGGCAAGAAGAAAACTTATCCTAAGTCCCAGGATCAAGCTCAAGATGTTGCTGCCTCCTTGCCTGGTCAAACCACTGACCCCTCGCCTCCAAAAGAAAGACTTAGATATTAAGAAATATTTTTTTTTTCTTTTTTGGTAAGGGAATGTAAAATACTTTCTTTCTAATCAATGAAAATGTTCTTCTTTTATTTTCTATACCTTCTCTGTACACACTTTAAGGCTTATCATTATTGTAAATAATATTGCTTTGTTGTTACTCCAATTTGAGCAGAACCAATAACAACACCTTACTAATGATGCCAATAACTTAATTAAGTACTCGCAAAAAATGGCTCGCACAAGAATTAATGATAACTTAGTAAACCATGGAAGAGGAAGATTCCTTTTACGTTCTTTAATACTAAAGTAAATCATTCAAAACTTTTCTTAGTTAAAGCTTTAGGCATGTTTTGGGGTTTAGTGACTACCTGAATTGGGCTTTGTTTAATACTTACAAAGAACGCTATTAAACGCTTATAAGATCTGTAAAATTGGTAAGGGAGTGTTAACTCACATCATTTGGTCTAAGGACTTCAGGCATGATTGAGTTTAAACACTTACAAGAATTGTAACAGAGTGTTAACTAACTCACATCATCTGGTCCGAGGACTTCAAGCATGATTGAGTTTGAGTTTAAACACAAGAATGGTAACGAAGTGTTAACTAACTCACATCATCTGGTCCGAGGACTTCAGACATGATTGAGTTTAAGTTTAAACACTTACAAGAATGGTAACGAAGTGTTAACTAACTCACATCATCTGATCCGAGGACTTCAAGCATGATTAAGTTTAAGTTTAAACACTTACAAGAATTGTAATGGCAACAAAAAATACAAAAACCTTTATATAACATAAGCATATTGATAAAGGAAAACTCATTTAATAATAATATCTTTTAAGGTTGTTTACATTCCATGGGCGTGGTATTACATGACCATCTAAATCTTCTAAAAAATATGCCCGAATGGCAACCCCTAAGGTAATACGGTATAGCCCTTCCCAATTGGGTCCTAACTTTTCCCAAGTTGAGTTCTTTGCAGTGCCCACAACTTTCCTTAACACGAGATCACTAGGTGTTAAAGGCCTTAACTTTACGTTGGCATCATAACTTTGTTTGAGCTTTTGTTGGTAATATGCCAATTGGACCATTGCATTTTCCCTCCTTTCTTCAATCAAGTCCAAATTCTTCTCTCACTGCTCATTATTGCTACTCAGACTAAATGAACTAGTTCTTAACGTCGGGAAACCAGTCTCCAGAGGGATAACAGCCTCAGCCCCATAAGTCATTGAGAAAAGGGTCTTCCCAGCAGACCTACGAGGCATAGTTCTATACTGTCCAGAGGACATGTGGCAATTTTTCCACCCATTTGCCCTTCGCATCATCTAGCCTTTTCTTTAATTCATTTACTATGACCTTGTTAACAGCTTCCGCTTGCCCATTCCCCTGGGGATAAGCAGGGCTAGAGTATCTATTCGTGATCCCCAATTCACAACAATAAATTTTGAACGTTTTGCTGTCAAACTGAAGGCCATTGTCCGAAATGAGAGTATGAGGAATCCCAAACCGAGTGACAATATTTTTCCAGACAAATCTTTTCACGTCCACATCTCTAATGTCAGCTAGAGGTTCGGCTTCAACCCATTGGGTAAAATAATCTGTGCCGACTAGCAGATACTTCTTGTTTCCTACTGCTTTAGGGAATGGACCCACAATATCCAAGCCCCATTAAGCGAATGGCCATGGGCTGGATAATGGATTAAGGATTCCTCCTGGTTGGTGTATGTTTGGTGCAAATCGTTGACACTGATCGCACTTTTTAACATATTGTGGGCCTCCTTTTGCATATTTGGCCACCAATAGCCTTGGGTGATGGCTTTATGTGCCAAGGATCTGCCTCCAGTATGGCTTCCACAGATTCCTTCATGCAACTCCTCAAGGAGTGATTCAACTGCCTCAGGATGTATACACAACAAATATGACCCCGAAAAAGAACGCTTGTATAATTTCTGGTTCTCGGACAACCAGAACCTAGTAGCCTTCCTCCGTACTTTGTCAGCTTCTAGCCTTTCTCTAGGCAAAGTGCCCTCCTTCAAGAATTGAATTATAGGGTCCATCCAACTTGGCGCGGCTCTGATTTGATGAACTCGGATTATCTCTCCTCTTACCTTCATGGGTTTGTACAAATCCTCAACGAGGATAACCCGAGGCAGATTCTGTGCCAAGAAGGTTGCAAGCGTGGCTAGAGAATTAGCATATGTGTTACCACTTCTTGGGATGTGCAGCAAGTTGAAAGATTCGAACTCTGATTGCAGACATCTAACTTGATTCAAGTATCCCTGCATTCTTTCATCTTTCACCTCGAACTCTCCTTTTACTTGGCCGACGACTAGTCTTGAGTCCAAGAAAACCTCCACTGACTTTCCTCTCATTCTTTGAACTATTGTCATTCTCATCAGTAGAGCTTCATATTCAGCCTCATTATTTGTAGCTGTAAAGTTCAATCTTAATGACTTTTTAATAACAATTTTCTCAGAGGATATCAGCACTAAGCCCACTCCAGAACCTTTCTGATTTGTTGCACCGTCGACGTACACCTCCCAGAATGAGGGGCCTCGTTGAGAGATCATGCCAACCGATTTTTCATCCATGTTCTGTGCTAATTTCAATTCTTCTAATGGGGGTTCAGTGAACTCGGCCACCAGATCGGCGAGGACTTGTCCCTTTATGGAGGTGCGAGGCATGTACTTGATATCAAAAACCCCCATAAGTGTACCCCATTTAGCTATCCTCCTTGTATAGTCAGCACTTAGGAGTATGACTTTAAGCAGAAGCTGGGTAAGGACAACAACCGTATGTGCTTGGAAATAATGAGGTAGCTTCTGTGTACCAAGCATTATTGCCAGGATGGCTTTCTCCAGTGGCAGATAACGAATCTCGGCTTCATACAGTGACTTACTCATGTAATAAACTGGCTTTTGTACACCGAGATCAACTCATATCAACACTAAACTTATAACATAAGGGGTCATAGCAATGTAGGCAAACAAGACTTCATCTGACTTAGGACTGGACATGATTGGTGGCCGAGCTAGATAGTCTTTAAGTTGCTGGAAAGCTAAGGCACATTCGTCAGTCCACTTAAACTCCTTCCACTTGTTGATCAACAAGAAAAAAGGTCTACACCTATCCGCTGACCGAGAGATAAATTGGTTCAAAGTAGCGGCCATTCCAGTCAATTTCTGGACTTCTTTGGGATTTCGAGGTGGTTGCAAATTGTTAATGGCCTTTATCTGGTCTGGGTTGACCTCGATTCCCTTATGAGTTACCATATAACCCAAGAATTTACATGATCCCACACCGAACGAGCACTTGGAAATGTTTAGACGCAACTTGTACCTTCTAAGAACTTCAAAAATGTTTACAAAGTCCCCTACATGCTCAGAAACAACCTTACTTTTCACCACCATGTCATTTATGTAAATCTCAATATTCTTACCCAACTATGGCTCAAACATCCTCGTCATCATTCTTTGGTAGGTGGATCCCGTGTTTTTCAAACCAAATGGCATCACTTTATAGTGGTAGTTCCCAATAGGGGTGACAAAAGCGGTATTCTCCTGATCATCTAAGGCTAAAGATATTTGGTGATAACCTTGAAAGGCATCTAGAAAGCTCATCTGAGGATGGCCTGCCATTGCAACCACTAGTTGATCTATTTTAGGCATAGGGAATGGATCTTTTGGGCATACCTTATTCAGGTCTGTGAAATCTACGCACACTCGCCACTTCCCACTCTTCTTTTTCACCACCACAGTATTAGCTAGCCATTCAGGATAAAACACTTCCTTAATAGCTCCAGCTTGCTTGAGCTTCGTTACTTCCTCTAGTACTGCATCAGCGTGCTTTTTGGATAGGTGCCGAGGAGGCTGTTTCTTAGGAATGACCAATGAGTTGACATTCAGGTTATGACAGATGAATTCTGGATCCATTCCTAGGGCTTCATAGGCATTCCAAGCAAATACATCTATGTTCCTTCTGAGGAATTCTACCAACTCTTCCTTCTCTTAAGAGGCAATTGAGATCCAACCTGAAAGAATTTTTCCAGATCGTCCCCAATAACAACCTTCACCAAATCTTCACACTTCGCCTCCTCGGTTGATTTATCGATGTGCAACGCTAGGGGATTTAACTACTATAAATCTTCTCTTGAATGGGTCGAGGACTCAGCTTCGCTTATGTTGAATGGCAGCCACCAAGCATTGTTTGGCCACAGATTGATTTCCCAAAATTTCTTTAACCTGACCTTCAGTGGATACTTAACCTTCTGATGCAGAGTAGAAGAAACGGCCCCTAGTATATGGAGCCAAGGTCTGGCCACGATTGCTGTATAGGTGAATACGCGTCTACAATAATAAAATCTACCTTTACTACCTCCAGACCAGTTTGCACAAGTAGTTGTATTTAGCCCCTCGGGACAACGACCTTTCCGTCAAAACTTACTAGAGGGGAACTATAGAGCGTTAAGTCCTGGGGTTTTAAGTTCAGCCTCTTATAAAGATCAGGGTATATTATCTCAACTCCACTACCTTGGTCCACTATCACCCTATTCACATCATACCCTTCAATTCTGAGGGTGATTACCAAAGCGTCGTCATGGGATTGGATGATTCCAATCTTATCCTCATCCGAAAAGCCCAGGATTTGTGGAATTTCCCTTTTAGCCTTTTTCGGATCATGATTAAAGCCCCCTACGGATAGACAGGCTACGAACATTACCCTGGACGGACAGGATCCCGTTCTCCCTAGTGCAGCGAAGATGACATTAATAGTTTCCAAGGGGGTCTTGAAGAATCATCTCTTCGAGGCTCTGAACTTGCCTGGCTCCTCTAACCCCTGGAATGATGCAAGAGTTGTTTTAATTTTCCCTTGAGGACGAGTTGGTCCAAATGATCCCACAAACTCCTACAATCCTCCGTGGTATGCCCATGATCCTGATGGTATTCGCAATAGAGGTTATGGTTACGTCTTTCAGGGTTTCCCATCATCTTACTCGGTCATTTGAAGAACGGCTCATTCTTAATCTTCTCCAAGACTTGATGAACTGGTTCTCAGAACACGGTGTTGACTGCTTGAAGATTTGCTGACCCTGATTGCCCAGCAAAATCCCTACACGGTTTATTATTGCTATACCTATCCGACTTGAAATCTCTCCTCTCCTGAGGGATAACCTTGTCATTTCCCTTCCCTTGCTACTGGTCCTCCTCAACTCTTTTATACTTATCAATCCGATCCATGAGTTGACGCACGCTAGTAATAGGCTTACCAGTCAAGGAATTTCTTAAACCGTGCTCGGATGGAAGGCCAAGCTTAAAGGTACTGATAGCCACGTCGTCGAAATCACCTTCAATCTCATTGAACAGCTCCCAATATCTGTCGGAGTATGTTTTAAGATTCTCGCTCTCTTGCATACTCAAGGACAGGAGGGAAGCCAATGACCTAGGAACTCTCCTGCAGGTCACGAACCGAGAGCTAAATGCTTAAGTGAGCTCGTGGAAGGAGTTTATGGACTCTGCCTTTAGGCCATCGAACCACCTCATCGCAATGGGTCCAAGACTGGATGGAAAGACTTTGCACATCAAGGCCTCATCCTTGGAATAAACAGCCAATCTCTGGTTGAAATGGCTCACATGCTCAACAGAATCTATGCGTCCATTGTAAATGGTGAATGCTGGCTTATGAAAACACCGGGGAAGCCTTGCCTCTTCAATCTTATGCGTGAATGGAGACTTGGAGATTTGGTTTAAAGCTCTGCTCATAGCATCATTCCCCCCGCCCCTGTGTAGCGAGCTTTTAAACTGCCACTCGTTATAAAGCTCTTCTTCGTAAGAGAAAGACTCACTAGGTGGGGTTTGGGACCTCCGCCTATAATTAGTGTCTCTTCCATCATCAGAAGAAATGTCACTGTCAAAGGAAGCTCGCTTCCTCTTTGCATGGAGTAATTCCCTTTGTAATCGATCAATTTCCAGTTGCATGTTCTTGTTATTCTCTGCATGGGAAATGTGACTTCCACCCCGAGGTTGGTTTCGGTCAGTATGTGTGGTATGTACACTACCTTCACGATCACCTCTCTGCTCCAAGTTGAGAAAATTATCAACGTGTTAGGATGCCCTGGATTCTACTGGTTGTGGACCTGGTTCTACCATCGTCCATCGTTGCTTTCACTCTTGCATAAGCTCTTCTCACAGACGACGCCAATTGTAGGGTCAAGAGTTGTAGCCCAAGCCCAAAAGATACGGGATGTGAGCCCAACGAGCCTAATACAATAAATTTGTAGAGAGTGGGTGAAAGAGCTGGGCTATTTCTAGATTGGACAACAGTTAGTAAGGATTTCACAGATGAACAAGCGCGAAACGCACGTAAAACTTAATAAAATGATTGTCCGCGGAGATAGATTATGAATTAAATCAATGGTTTTGAATGTTTACACAGTTCTTATTGCTACAATCATTCCTTTTCTCTCTCTTTCTCTCTTCTCTTTCTGATCCCTCTCTTATGGAAGGTCTTTTTTACATTATATAGTTTTCTTTCAGACTATCTTGATCGTACACTTGTTCATCATCTAAGCTTTCACTCGAGTATATGCCCCATCAAGCACCTTCTTTGGCTCTCTGTGAATGGTGGTGGTTGAGACTGCACTGTTCAAGAGTCTTCTCCACATGAATGTGTCTAGAAAAACAGCTACAATGCATTTAATGTGGTGATAGCAACTTTTCCTTTAGATATTTCTGAGTTCTTATCACCTTCGTTTATGCCTGAAGTTCATCCTTATCGTTAGAACTTCCTGAAAGGTCACCTAATCTGCCCAAGTACCTGCTTGACTGATATTCATTGTATCCGAGAATGGGATTCTCCTCGGACTATATGCTTCCATTCTTTTCTCCCGTGATTCTCAACCATAGGGCCTCCTCTGATAATTTGATCATCCTTGGAAATATCCACATCCTTAATAGGTAAAACTGAGAGAAAATTCAATTAGATTTCAAATTGGAATTCAATTAGAGTCTAATTTTGCACTGTCCCATCTAATAAAAAATTTTAAATTTTGTGCCATGTTAGTTAATTCAGTGTAAAAATTGGATTTCAGTTAGAACTTAATTTTACGTAATGTGTCCTATCTAATTGAAGTTTTTTAATTTTTGTGTCAAATGAGTTAATTTAGTGTAGAAAACGAGGAGTCCAATATAAATAAATCATAAAAAATATAATCATATATTTAACACTATATATAAAATTAGAGGAAGAGAGAGTTTGAATGATTTTATATTTATGAGCCATTTTTTTGTATAACTAAAAACAATTCAAATTTTATAAGTCATTCTATATATATATATATATATATTAATAGGTAAAAATTAGAGAAAATCTAATTAGATTCTACAATTGAAGTCTAATTTTGCACCATGTGTCCTAAAATATTTATATTTAGAGAGAGCCTTATTTCTTAATTTTGGAATCAAATGTGGGACCATATCATAAATATTCATTCAAGTGAGTTATTGTGTATAAAAATCAAAGAATCTAGAATTAATGAAAATAAAAAATATTTAAAAAATAGATAATTTACATTTTCTACTAATAATATTTTTACAAGACTTCTTAAAGAGTTAAAAAAAAAACTATAAGAATGACTATCAATAAGCTAGTATATATTAAGTATATCCATGCATATGCATGAGATTATAAGCTAGTATCTATTATTATATAATAATAGGTGAAGTTAAGAGAAACTCAAATTAAAATTCCAAATTAGAGTTCCAATTTTGCACGATGTGTCCTAAATTATTTATTCTTAAAGAGTTTTATTGCTTAATTTTAAAATCAAATATGGGACCACATCGTAAATATTCATCAAATTGAGTTATTAAGTACAAAAACCAAAGAGTCTCGAATAAATAAATCGTAAAAAAAAAAAAAAAAGTGCTTTACCATTTTTTTTTTGTTTAAAAAAAGCATGGACAATTTACATTTTATACTTAATAATATCCTTACAAAATTTTTTGAAGAGTTAACAAAATATAAAAATGACTATCAATAGTATTTAAATTATATATAGGAATTATATTATGCATCTTATTATATATCTTTAAGTGTCTCCATGCATTTGCATGGAGTTACAAGCTAGTATATAATAATAGGTGAAGCTATGAGAAACTCAAATCAAAATTCCAAATTAAAGTTCTAATTTTGTGCCATGTGTCCTAAATTATTTATTCTTAAAGAGTTTTATTTCTTAATTTTAGAATCAAATTTGGGATAACATTATAAATATTCATCTAAGTGAATTATTAAGTACAAAAATCAAAAAGTCTAGAATAAATGAATCGTTAAAAAGAAAAAAGAAAAAATTGCTTCAAAATAATTTTTTAAAAAAATAGACAATTTACATTTTATACCTAATAATATCCTTACAAAATTTTTTAAAGAGTTAATAAAATATAAAAATGACTATCAATAGTATTTATATCATATATATAAGAATTATATTGTGCATCTTATTATATATCTTTAAGTATTTCCATGCATATGTATGGTGTTACAAGCTAGTTTATTATAAAGGCAATATACACAGCTGTTGATAATGAGACATAATTAATTGCGCAGCAAGAAAGCTAATCCCATAAGGAATCAGATTCCACACAATAGAAGCATATATCTTAAGCATCTTTTACAAAACAATTAACAAACCCTTATAAATGGATCAATGGAATAAGACACCATATATAATAATTTTTTTTCCTCAACAATCCTTATATAATAAGTCTAAAATTAATTTGAAAATAGTTTACAAATCCATTGAAACCATTGCTCCATTGTTCTTGACAAACTCCACAAGTTTCCATTCAGTTTGCAATTTCTCACTTGGTGATGCGTTTCTTCTAAATCAAAGTGTCAAGCACACATGTGAGTCTCTCTCTCTCTCACACACACACACACATAATCTAACATTTGAATATGCTTTTCCATTTTCCTTCTTTTAAATAAGTTGGTTGAATTCTCATAATGTATTAGGACCAGATATCTCTATCATGTGATTTTCTGTTTTGTGTGGTCTTGCTCATGGGTGGACCATGGCCCTTGGTTATAGCTTTTCCTTTGTTAAAGAGAAGTGCTATATGCTAATGGTGTGAAGAGGAAATTGTGGGATTGGCAATAGCTTTTCCCTTGGTTAAGGTAATTGGGCATTCTATCCCTTGCTTAACGGTCACACCACCATAATGCATAATGATTTTTGATTAGTTTTTACAATTTTGTTACTTTTTTTCTTTCTAGAAATTGACTCTCTCTCTCTCTCTCTCTCTCAAAGTTATACCATACACTAGTAATATGTTTCTTCTCTCACATAATTGGTGGGTCCTATTCTTTAATGGGTGTTAAGGACATATTTTATGTAATTTGGCAAATCCTTTTGACAAAACGCACTCTACTTGTAATTGGGTAGATCTAGGTGTTTTTAATACTTTAAGAAACAATGTTTCAAGGTCAAGTATTGAAGTCATCAAGTCTGTCCAAGAGAAAGCAAGTTGAAGTGCAGAATTTTTAAAGCTCGACACCTCTCGATAGCTACCTCGACACCTGGCTATCTGTCGAGATCTTCAGCTGATTCTTATCGCAATCTCAATAGCTTCTCGATAACTTGTCGATCGATCGAGAAAGTTTCTGTCCCCTCGACACCTCCTCGACACCTCCTCGATAGCTGCTATCTATTGAGATTTATTAAATCTCGACACCTCCTCGACACCTCTAGATCGATCGAGGTTACGGGAAATCAGAATTTTCAGCTTTTTGATTTTTGGGCCAGGCTTTTGTATTTGTGTAGGGTTTCTTTTCTCACAACCCTAGACCTATATAAGGCTTATTTTAAAGGCCGTCATATAAGAGAATAAGAGAATACATAGGAGAACACATTCAAAAGATTATTCTCTCTGAAAGAAGCTACTGCGTCTTTGCGCCTTAGGGTTTTGTAACCAAGTGCTTCTAGGTCTTCATTATTGATGAAATGAAGAACTTTGCATCCAACATTCTTCTTCTAGTTGGTGTTCTGAAGTCGCGTACTGGGATCCGCGCAATTGGTTAGTCACGTATTGGGATTCGTGCATCAAAGGGTGGCGTTCATAAGTTGAAGAGTTCAGAGGTTCTGAAGCGGTAGAAGGTTTCTGCTGTGAGTTCATCTACGGGGATTGTAGAGTCTAGGGACAAAGGTTTTGTACTAGATCTGAAACTTCTCTTTACTATAGTGAATTGCTTTTCGGGAAGGTTTCCCCCCAGGTTTTTTACTGTGAAACTGGTTGGTTTCATTGGTTTTCCTGGGTCATCATATCTTGTCTTCTTTAATTTTTCCGCTGCATAATTTTGACATGATATTGATGTTTGTTTGTTTTAACAAGTTTGATTCATAATAAATCTAATTAACAACTTGGGTTTAAAACTTGTTAATTCTATCAACCGGGGTCTAAATTTCCCAACAATGGGACACACCAATTATGAGGGAGAAAATATATATCCAATGTAGGTTATATTTTTCCCTCTCCCTCCCCTCTCTCCATTTTATTTGAATTTGAAAAAGTTGATTTCATATTTAAACTTGTGGCTACAATGGTTTTATTTTTTATTTTTTATTTTTTTATAAGGCCACAACTTGTGGCTACAATGTTGTCTCTGCAATAAGTTGAACATTTCGGGGATAAGTGAATATAATTGCCATTGCCATTAATGCCAATTGTCAAAAGTATATGACATAATGACTCAATTTAATGTAACTTTTGTTTTTAATCTTTTGATAAGTATAGTTAACAATAACAAGTGCCGCCATTTATAAAGGAGAAGGTCCTGCATGGACAATTCTGCCAACAAAGCCACAAGTTTTACACTGTGTTTGGTTGGGAGATAATAGGGAGGATGAAAAACAAAGGGAGGAAAATAGGATGGAAAACAGTGTTTTTCACTGTTTGGCAAAAGAAAGAAAATGCTGAGGATGGAAAATCCGAGAGAAAATTTTCTCTTCCGGGCCCACAATTTACATCTTCCCAAATCGGGAAGAAAATTGTGGAAAGAAAAGTGCTCTCACCGTGGAATTACACAAATGCCCTCTCCCACCTACCCTTTTCACAAACACAACGGTTGTTCTGGAATCAAGTAAAAAAAAAAAATAGAGAGCGAGAGCTGGAGAAAAAAAAGAAGAGAATGAGAGCACCAGCTGGAGAAAAAAGAGAGAGAATGAGAGCACTTCTTAAACGAGGGAGAAAAAGAAAGAAAAGAGGGGGGAGATAAAGAGATAAGGACAAATGTGCATGGAGGGGGGGGGGGGGGGGGAAAAACAAACAAACAAACGTATGGATGAAATGAAATGAAAGAAAGGAGAAATAATATAAAGAATAAAAAATCCTAATTGAGAAATGTTACCACCATATTTTTACAATAAATTTTAAGTAACAGATTGTTATTAGTTAATATTGGTGAGTAAAAAAATACTTTCAGTGGTGGGTTTAAATTAGAACTAGTAACAACTTTTCACATAAATTTTGTTGTGAAAGTATTGCAAAAAATGTTGTAAATGTAATACTTCTTATTGAAAAATATAATTGTTTGTAAATTTTATATTATTTAATGAGTACAAATAAATCTATTTCTTACCTATTATATAACAAGGGTATAATAGTCAATTTATATAAACTACATTTTCTATGATCCCATTTTTCTTTTCAACCAAACAAAAGAGTTTTCCACCCTTCTACTTTTTCATCCCTCCAACCAAACACACACGATGGAAAACTAAATATTTTCCATCTTTCCACAATTTTCCGTCCTCCTACTTTTTCACTCCTCCAACTAAACAGATCCCTTAAGCAACTGTAGGTGTCTAGTCCCACGTATTTATAACAAAGAATGTCCAAAAACATATTATAAAATTTACACACAATTTTTAAAAAATAACGTAATCATGTTTTTTTTTTTTTCAGAGGAATTAGTTAGTTAAGTTAGCATTAAATATAATTGATAGGTTTCAAAAAAAAAAAATTAATAAAGGTCTAATTTATAAAAAATATAATGAAGTCTAAAATCCATAAAACACTACTCTTCTCCTACTGTTGATTAGATAGCGTATGTTCAATTGATTGAAATCACATTTTATTTTTTATTTTTTAAAACCTCACTTTTAGTAGATATAATCTTTCAAAACAATTTATTTTGTAAAAGCTAAAATATGAAGCTATTCACGGATCTATTTTGAAGTTTGAACCATGAGATCAAGACCTTTACTATTGTCAGTTGTCACTAGTGAATTTGGCATCACATAATTTTTAGTAGCTTATTTGTTAGAGCATTAACATTAGAAAATTTCAGTTCTATTCTATTTTACCATTTTAAAAAGCTATTTTATCATTATACTATACAATTTTACAATACCTTCAACATCCCAAAACTCTATTTTTATTAAAATATTATTTTTTAACCTTTCTTTATTATTTCTTTCCAACCGTTTTCAGTCCCATTTTCCTAAGCTTTTCAACAGTCATTTTTATTCCTCTCTTTCTTTCTCCACCTTTAGTACTGGTTCAACACACAAAACCACACACACATAGAGACACATGATACACCGATCAACCTATTTAAACCCATCACCACACACACACACACACACAAAAACCATCAAACCATCAACAAAGCCACACATACACAAACACAAACCATCAACAGAGTTACACGCACACAAACTATCAAACCAGTTAGAGCCAACAACGGCCACCACACCCACCACCCAAGCCACTGATTAGCAAACCCAAGCCACCAATCAGAAACCCACACCGCCGATTTGAAACCTAGGCCACCGATCAAAAAAGTCATCACCGGAGCAAATCCATTCAAACCCATTAAAAAAAAAATCATCATCGGAGCATACCCATTCAAAAGAAAATCATCACCGGAGCCACCAGAGTAAACTCATTCAAAAAAAATCATCACCGAAGCCACTGGAGCAAACCCATTCAAAAAAAATCATCACCGAAGCCACCATCAGAGCTCGCCATCAATCGATCCCAGTCCACCGATCCAAACCCAACTTGCCGATCCACGCTGATCCAACCTCCAAAATCCAAAACCCAGGGGATGGCGATGAAGCTTCAGAGATGAGAGAGTGGATGGAGAAACAGAGAAGCAAGAAAGAGAAGAGAACATAAAAAATGAGAGAGATGAGAGACAGAGGAGAGAGAGTCAGAGATAAAATATTAATTTTTTTTACAATACTGCTATAGTGCAATTCTACATGTAGAATTGCACTGTAGCAGTATTGCAAAAAAATTTGCAAGTCCTGGGTTTACAATTCTCTGATGCAAATGGTTTTAGGGCTTGAAATGCCAAATTTTCCTTAGATTTGGCATTAGTATTCCCCAATGCTAATGCTCTTATAGGTAAGACAAATTAAGTTTAAAAAATAGTTTTTTTTTTTTTAATTCTAGTATTTGTTGCTTATTTAATAAAAAGTGAGATTAAAAATATAAAATTAGAAGTTATTCTTTATTTTCAAACCCTTTACAACCTCACTTTTCTAGTTATAACTATACTTGAGCCAACTTACACACACACACACAAACAAAAATTGGAGCATGAAATGCAATTAATTTTGTAACAAGAAATTTCATCCAAATACACTCTTACATTCTCTGTATGGGAGCATGGTTTTGCTTGCAATTGTTTTATCTTCTTTTACCAAATAAATAAGTAAACAACATTGTTTTTTAAAAATAAGCTAATTTATTTCTTTTTTGTTTCATCTTTTAGCAAATAGAAAGGCTAATTGCAACCCAATTAATAAGGTATGCATTTTTGTTTTCTATATAATTATAAGGTAAGCATTAATAAATCTTGGGTAAACTACGTATTTGTTCTTTATACTTTATACTTTCTCCGTCCCAATTTGTTTGTCCAGTTTGAAAATCAAACTTTTTAAAGAAATATCATTTATTATTTTATCTGTCTTATAAAAATGTATAAGTTTACAAAACTACCCTTAAATAAATTTGTCATATGTTTTTTTTTTTAAAGAGTTATTCTTAATAAGGCAACTAAAAAGGCGCCCCAATTAAATTGATTTTTTAAATATTTGTTAGTTTTCTTTTCAAATAGTTTTGAAAATAAAGTAGGGGTATAATAGGAACATTAGTAAATTAATGACTTTTATTTTTAGAAACAGGACAATATTTTGGGACATCCCAAAATGGAATTGAGGACAAACAAATTGGGACGGAGGGAGTACCATATTTTTATTTGGTCCCTAATTTTTCAATTGTGTCAATTTGGTCAAAAAACTTTCAGTGTCATGTCAGTTTAGTCATTGTTTTTATCTCTTGAATGAAAATTGCTAACATTGCTAATTGCCAAACTAATTTTTTGTTTTGGCCATTAGCCACGTTAGCAATTTTCATCTAAGAAATAACCACCAAGACTAAATAGACACGACACTAAATGGTTAGAAATCAAATTCATAGAATTGAAAAGTTAGGAACCAAATTGAAATATGGTGTAAAAAATAGGAACCAAATACATAATTTACTCAAAAAAAAACTTATAACAAATTTCTTTTTGATAATAACTCATTAAAAAATATATATACCTTTAGAAAGGGGCTCCACCAAACTGTACCTATAAAAGAGATAGTAGGTGGCTAAAGTCTATTGAGTGTTAGTTTGAATTGCGCTGAAAACATTTTTCAGGGCGTTTACATTTTAAACAGTGGATCCCTTGTGCACTGTTCATGGGACCAACAATTACAGAATTCAGCAAAATTTTCATTAAAACTAGGCCCCACAACACTATCCACACATTTAAAAATTATTTTGCTACAGTGTTTTCAGCAATAAACGATATCCAAACAGACCTTGATACTCAAGCTATTAAAGACAACCATCCTATTTTCACCAAATTTTACACACAAAAAAATGTTAAGATTGCAATCTATTTTACAAATTAATGATGTGGAGAGTAGGCAAGTAAAAAAATAATATCAGCAGTAAGCCCATAAGAGAACAAGTAAGAAATTGTAATATCAACAATTTATAAAAATATTGTAAAATAATTTGTAATTATAGCATTGCTCATCTTACAACTACATAAATAGTAATACTTCAATAAATGTGTTGTACCTACAATAATAATCTCATCAAAACTCTGATAGTATACGTGGTATTGCCCTCATCATCACATGGTGTGAGGTTGATGAGTTCACACCAAAAACTCCTTTTTTTTATTCAACAATATAAAAATCATAACTAGGTAAAAGGTTATTAAAATATAATAAATTACTATCAATTTGATTACAAAAGGCTTACAAATTAATTTGATGATCACATCTAATTATTTTATATTCTATACTTAAAATTTGATGCATGAGTTAATTTTATTTACTAAAATTAATAATATTCTTATCATCACTCAAACTTAATTAGATGTTTAGACTACCTCCCAAATTTTCTTGAACAACTTGCTTTTTGATGAGTAAATATTTTTTTTTAAAATAAATAAATTGTTAAGGGAGGAGGGCCACCAAACTTTACTATAGGGACTGGCTAAACCAATTAAAGTTACTTAAAACAGCCAACCTATTCCTACCAAATCTCACAATAGATTAAGACTTCACTTTGCAATTAGGTGTATAGATTGACTATCTTTCAAATTATACTTTTTGGATTAATAGGTGTAGGTACTCGAGGACCAAGGATGAAGTTAAAGAGTTGCAATATTGGTGTGGGAATGCCACGGGCCACGAGCCCGAGGAGGAAGGACATCCGAGGGTAGGAAGGGATGAGCCATAGGACTCTGAGATGTTCCAAGTGGAGAGAAAGCTGTGAAGAGAGAGAATCTGTGATCATAGGGGAAGTTTCTAGTTTGGAGTAGTCTGTTGCCTCCGCAGTAAATGATGGGCAACAGTTTAATTAGCTGCATTGATGAGGAAGTGACCTAAATAGTGAAAGTGACAGCTAAGCAGACTCCTTTCACCACCTTCTTCAAAGGTAGAAAGAGACAAGTGTCATGAGAGGAAGCTAGTTAGGTAGGGATGGATGGTTGAGATGTGAAGAGATGAGAAGTATATAAGAAAATGGGGGTTTACAAAGAAAGGAGGGACAGAAGTATCAAAAGAAACAAGAGGAACATTGAGAGAAAAGGGTGAATAGTGCAATTTTCTGTACAAACATTAGCCTCTTTGGGCAAGCTTGTAGGGAGACATTTTACTGATCTATTCTATAATATTAGCCCTTTCTTCCTTATTTTCATCCTCAAGCAGAGCCCTTTCTTGTTGCTCGTTTCCCTCTCTTACAAATTTTATTAATTTGGGCCAAGGTTAAACTGTACAACTCACTGTTCTAAGTAGAATTAGGCCGCTAGATCTTTTAGTCCTTAAAATTGGCGCCATCTATGGGAACAACAAGGGATTGTGGATTCTTCCTGAGTATTTATGGCTAACATAGGCCAAGGTAGAGAGGAATTAGTGAGTTCACAGAGGGAGAACTAGTTTGTTAACTTGAAACGAAGAAGGGATAGGCAGTGTACCCTAAGTGTTACGGTGGAGTCTTACCACACTAAGCATACTGAGCAAAGTCACTCAGGGACTAAGAGTCATGTCTCTCACAATCAGGAGACACAGAAGTTACACCAAGAGATAGATCGCCTACGTAGCAAGCTGAGGCGCAAGGAACGTGAAAGAAGAAGCCTATCCTCCCCACCAAGTGATGGTTCTAAGGGAAGCAGGGACCATTCATACCGTCGCAGGTCTAGAACTCCATCTAGTGAGTCCTATTCAGCTTCTTCACGCAGGGACAAGTGGGAGAAGAACAGTAATAGCCGTGAGAAAAGGCCTTCCCACCATTGCATGGGGAATGATGCAATGGGTAAGGCCTTGCAGCAGATTTCTAAGTCACCCTTCGTTAGAAAGACTAACAAGGCCAAGCTTTCTCATCGGTTTTCTCAGCCGACGTTTGCAGTTTATAATGGGAGGACTAATCTCGTGGAGCACGTCAGCCACTTCAATCAGAAGATGGCAATACATGCCAACAATGAAGCTCTAATGTGCAAAGTGTTCACCTCCAGTCTTGGATCTGTGGCTATGCGTTGGTTTGATGGCTTAGAGAAAGGATCAGTGGGGTCTTTCGAGGAGCTAACGAGGGCGTTCGGGCTAAATTCATAACATGTAGTAAGGTCCCCAAGCCAATAGATTCTTTGCTGTTTATGGCAATGAAGGAGGGAGAGACCCTCAAGACTTACTCAGACAGATACTGGGAATCATATATGAGATCGATGGAAATTTTGAGGATGTGGCTGTGAGGACTTTCAAGGTCAGCCTCCCTGTCAAGCATGAGTTAAGGAAGTTGTTAACGATGAAGTCCGCCATGAACATGCGTCAACTTATGGATTGCATAGATAAGTACAAGCAGGTGGAGGAGGACCAAATATAAGAAAAGGGTAAGGCAAAAGTGTTTCCTGAGAAGAGGGATCCTCGGGGAGGAGGATATCAGGGCAATCACCCCGGAGGAGAATTTTCCATTCAAACATCCTCTATGGGAGCTCGATCAGTTAACTCGTTGTTTAGAGAGCTAGTGTATTAGATACTCGAGAAAATTAAGAATAAGCCTTACTTTAAGTGGCCCAATAAGATGGGCGGGGACTTATCTAGAAGAAATTAAAGCCTCTATTGCCACTACCATCAGGACAAAGGGCATACAACGGAGGATTGTAGAACCCTGCAAGATCACCTGAGCCAATTGGTGAAGGCAGGGAAGCTCAATCGGTTTTTACATTAGCCTGCAGGACAGTTTGGACACTCAGGTATTGAGTTTCACAGGGATAATGCTCCTGAACCACCATTGGGTACTATCAATATGATCTTCGCCAAACCAGGGAATAGTGGGGGCTCCGCTATTGGGGTTATATCCATAAGTGAAGGTTGTGACCTGGAGGCCAATGGTCAAGTTCCTAAAAAAGCTGGGCTAATGGACACCTCTACCTTGGGTTTATCTGAGGAAGATAAGGAGGGAACTGTCTAACCACATGATGATGCCTAGTGATTACTGTTACAATTGAGGGTTATGATGTGAAGTAGGTGCTAGTTGATCAGGGAAGCAGAGCAGAGATTATGTACCTTGATTTGTACAAGGGGCTAAACTTGAAGCCCAAGGACCTAGAAAGGTATGATTCACCATTGATGGGCTTTGACGATAGAATGATGGTCCCCCGAGGAATGATACGATTGCCTGTACAAGCTGGGGATGAGAAGGTGCAGGTTAACTTTATTGTAGTAGAAGCATTTTCTCCCTACACGGTTATTCTGGCCAGACCCTAGCTTCATGCTATGGGCCTCGTGTCCTCGACCTTACATTTGAAGGTCAAATATCCTACTCAGGGGAGAGTGGGAGAGTTGGTGGGTAACCAAACCATAGCTAGGTAGTGCATGGTGTCAGCAATTACACAACAACCTTCATATCTCGCTGCGATGATTAAAGATCTGTTCCCATAGCAACTAAAGGGCCCTGCAGATGGGCAGCAGACTGGGACATCTAGAGAATTATCCGAGGAGCTGGAGAAGGTGATAATAGGACAGGATCAGGAGCAATGTTTCCAAGTGGGATCCTAGTTACCACCCTTGGAAAAAGCAGAGCCGGTGAAGTTTCTGGAGGCTAACATGGATGCCTTTGCATGGTGTGCCTACGATGTACCAGGAATTAACCCTTGGTTTATATGTCACTAGCTGAATGTTAATCCCAAGGCCATACCACGTAAACAGACTCCTCGGCGATCATCCAAAGATCACGCCGAGGCAGTTAGGATAGAAGTAAACAAGTTGAAGCAAGTTGGGGCCATTAAGGAGATTTTCTATCCCGAATGGCTAGCTAACATTGTAGTGGTCAAGAAGAAAAATGAGAAGTGGCGAGTTTGTGTGAAATTCACTAACTTGAATAAAGCTTGCCCAAAAGATCCCTTCCCCATCCCTAGAATTGACTAGTTGGTGGATGCCACAGTAGGACACCCTCGGATGAGCTTCTTGGACTCCTTTCAGGGTTACCACCAGATACTCATTTCATTGTCTAATCAGGAGAAAACAACATTTCGTGCTCCCAATGGGAACTACCATTATCGGGTCATGCCCATTATCAGGTCATACCATTTTTATTCAACAATATAAAAATCATAACTAGGTAAAAGGTTATTAAAATATAATAAATTATTATCAATTTGATTACAAAAGGCTTACAAATTAATTTGATGATCACATCTAATTATTTTATATTCTATTCTTAAAATTTGATGCGTGAGTTAATTTTATTTACTAAAATTAATAATATTCTTATTGTGGGGCCAAATAATCCTGTGGCCCAGCCCACTGCGTTCCTGGGCAGAAGGCCCGAGCCAAGGGGACGATCCAAGTCCGGGGACGACCTCATCATCGGACGTCCGAGGGTTGAAGGATAAGCTCGAACCGAACGGTCACCTCAGCATTAAATGCACCTGACAATCCTCCTGGCCGCCTTAATAAGGAAGAGACCTCCACCAGTATCACCTTGGAGGCCGTGACTCCCAAAGAGACTGGGAAGGCGGCTGATGGGACAAGCACCTGAGCCAAGGGGGCTAATCGCTCAACAAATGGAGGGCTAGGATCAATTGTAGGGGGAATATATAATGTAAAGGAATCCTCCTTAAGGGGGACTTTTTGGGAAAATGAAAAGGAAAAAAGGGGAAGAAGCAAGAAGAAAGGAAAGAGAGAGAAAATGGGGAAGAGCCTCCTCGGCCATGGGCCGAGGAGCCCAACCCGGATGTAATTTGCTCCAAACCCTTTGTTCTTTAAATAAAAGAGGCCGGAGTCTACGCCGTTCGAGCGCCGGCGGGTGCCTAGACCTTCAACCCACTCTCTATAAATTCATTGCGGGGTTCGTTGGGCCTTTGACCCGGGTCCACTGGACTTGGGCAGCCAAAAGCCCAGTCCCCACAATTGGCGCCGTCTGTGGGAAGGATTAGTGCACCGGTGGGCGCAACGGGTGACCATCCTAAGTAACCATTCTATGGAAGATCGGCGGTGATGCAAAAAAAAAAAGAGGAACTATCAAAAGGAAGAACAGTGCAGAAAGATAAAAATTGGAAGACAAGAGATTTATCAGTAAAAAAAAAAAAAAAGAGAAGACTTTATATTATTCCATAAAGAAAAATTTACAGATTACAATCAGAGGCTCAGGCAGGCTTGTTTTACAATTATTCCTACCAGCTAGTCCTACAATCAGAGGCCCAGGTGGACCCGTCCTAAAACTAGCTAGAGGGAAGTGTCAATCCGTGCTCTCATTGGCATCAAGAGAATGGGAGAGCTTGACAATAAGCGGGCTGGAGGGGGCTGGGGCTAGCTCGTTCCAAGGCCCTCAACGACTCCTTTCTCGGAGCGGCGGAGCTTGAACAAAGCGAGGAGCAGATATAGGGGCTCCGGGACGCCCTCCCCATGATGTTCCCTTGATTCTCTCCAACCCCCACGAGTGTTGGCCGTCGGTGATGGCAACACTCGGGCACTGCCCGTAATGAGAGTTCGCATGTCTCCTCCGTCGGGGGTGCGCTCTGAGGAGGGACGTTAGGTACTTCAACAATATCCCTCCGGGCCACCGTGCATGGCGCCATCGGGGTTACGCCTAGATTCTGCCGCACCGAAAGCCCAGTGGGGGCTACGGCCACGATGGCTCTTGGCTCGGACGTTCTTATGTCCGTCCAAAGCCGCCCCATATCGCCTAACTCCGGTCGCAATTCCGGCGGGGTTATTAAAGGGGCATGGGAAGCTAGAAGGGTGTGTTTTTTCTGTTTGTGTTGGGAAGCTCATGGAGTATGAGGAAACCATTCCCCCCAGAAGGCCTTATATAGAGGGATTGGGTTGGTGAGAATTAATTCACGCGAAGCCCAAAAAGAGGGTTACCGAAGCGTTGGATAATAATGAAGCCATCAATTCACGAGGCCATTAATGAAGGCGCGTCTCGCGCACTGAAGCGTCAGGCGCGGAATACGAACGGCCAAAGGACGCTTTGCAAATGACAGAGATGAGGGCTCGAGATGGAGATGAGATCAATGCCACGTGCAAGATCATGAGCCTTCCGAAGGAGGAATCGTCCCCAGTAAAACAAACCGAGGACAAACTCCTACTTCCAGATGCCAAGCGTTAGACAGAACCAAGGCGCTGCATGGTCCTCGGACTCAGGCCTATGGGGAAACTAACCGCTTCAGACGCCCAGCGCCAGGCAGCAACTGTACCTAGGTCTTGCATGGTCCTCGGACTCAAGCCTATGGGGAGCTAGCCACTTACCTTGAAGGCAGCAACTGTACCTAGGTCTTGCATGGTCCTCGGACTCAAGCCTATGGGGAGCTAGCCACTTACCTTGAAGGCAGCAACTGTACCTAGGTCTTGCATGGTCCTCGGACTCAAGCCTATGGGGAGCTAGCCACTTACCTGGAAGGCAGCAACTGTACCTAGGTCTTGCATGGTCCTCGGACTCAAGCCTATGGGGAGCTAGCCACTTACCTTGAAGGCAGCAACTGTACCTAGGTCTTGCATGGTCCTCGGACTCAAGCCTATGGGGAGCTAGCCACTTACCTTGAAGGCAGCAACTGTACCTAGGTCTTGCATGGTCCTCGGACTCAAGCCTATGGGGAGCTAGCCACTTACCTTGAAGGCAGCAACTGTACCTAGGTCTTGCATGGTCCTCGGACTCAAGCCTATGGGGAGCTAGCCACTTACCTTGAAGGCAGCAACTGTACCTAGGTCTTGCATGGTCCTCGGACTCAAGCCTATGGGGAGCTAGCCACTTACCTGGAAGGCAGCAACTGTACCTAGGTCTTGCATGGTCCTCGGACTCAAGCCTATGGGGAGCTAGCCACTTACCTTGAAGGCAGCAACTGTACCTAGGTCTTGCATGGTCCTCGGACTCAAGCCTATGGGGAGCTAGCCACTTACCTTGAAGGCAGCAACTGTACCTAGGTCTTGCATGGTCCTCGGACTCAAGCCTATGGGGAGCTAGCCACTTACCTTGAAGGCAGCAACCGAACCAAGACACTGCATGGCCCTCGGACTCAGGCTAACGGGGAAGCTAAATGCTTGGGATGAACCTAAGTGTTAGGCAGAACCAAGGCTCTGCACGGTCCTCGGACTCAGGCTCACGGGGAAACCAACCACCTAAGATGATCCTAAGAGTTAGACAGAACCAAGGCACTGCATGGTCCTAGGACTCAGGCCTATGGGGAAACTAACTCCTTCAGAGGATTCCAGGTGTTGGACAGAACCAAAAGCGCTGCATGATCCCAGGACCCAGACCTATGGGGAAACTAACCACTTCAGGGGATTCTAAGTGTTAGCCAGAACCCAAAGCACTGTACGGTCCTCGGACTCAGGCTTGGGGGAAAGTCAATCACATCAAGGAGAACCTAAGTGTCAACCTAAAGAATTTTCTACCCAGCCCTTAGGGAAAGATGGGCCCACTCAAGCACACATGTCCTCGCTGCAACAAGTGATACCGCGACTGGCCGCGGTGCAATTAAAGATAAAATCACACAAGTAAAGAAAAAACGAATAACGTGCGAGAAAGTAAACAACCACAACAAACAGGAAAGAAATAAAGCTCGCGTTCCATTGAGTTCACAAATGTTACATGGTGAAAACCGCATTGCAGTCTCAAAGCTAAAAAAAAAAAGAAGGAGAAAAGAAAGGAAAATACAAAGGACCAGGAAGACAACAGGGTCGGAGGGCCTGCCCCACTCACTTATACTCCTCCTTCAGCTGGGGGCTGGACCATAGCAGCATCAAGGCTTTCTGAACTTTGGCTGGAGGGGACGGCCCGCGAAGGCGAAGCAAGAATGGTGGCCTCCTCGGCAGTGGGAGCTTCAGCTCCAGTGCCAGACTCCACGGCCTCCTGGGGCGCCTCCCCAACAGGGTCCTCACTTGATTCGGCCACCTTGGAAGGGTCACTTCCTTGGGCGGGCTCAGCCACGAGCTCGGCAGTTGATGTGTCCTCACCCGTAGCAGTGCCGGCTTCCTCCACAGCCTCCTCGGCCTCAGTGCCACTTGGAGCCGCCTCGCGGATGGCAGGGGGGTAGTACACGTTCTCCTCCTTCCATAAGTCGGATGAGGCCTCGACCCCCGCCTGCCTAAGAGCCTCGCGCCAAACCTCGGCAGAGTAGCGCCTGCACAACGCGGGGACTTCAGACCTGAAGGTTGCTGCGGTCTCTTCCATCCCCGTGGTGTAAGCCTCCTCCTCGGCCTCCCTCTTAGTGGCCAAGGCCTCTTCCCTGCCCTGGTCGGCCTCTAACTTGGCCCTCAGGGCCTCATCCCTCGCCCACTCGGCCGCCTTTTTGTCCGACTCGGCGGCGGCCACCTTTTGCGGTAGATCAGCTAACAACCCCTTGGCAGCCTTCAGCTGCTCCTCCGCCTCAGCCAGGCACTTTGAATAATCCTCGGCCTGCTTCTGAAAGCCGACGAGGCCGGACAGGGCAGTATCCCGGGCACTGGTCATTGCACTCAGCTCCTCCCGGGCCTTGGACAGATCGGCCTCAGAGTGTTTAAGGACCTGGGTGGCCTCCAGACGTTTTTCGCGCTCCACCTCCATGGCCTTCCCCTGGCCCTGGGCTATGTCCTCCAACCTAAAAGTGGCCTGAACGGCCTGCCCAACAAAACAAATAAACCTTTAGCTGAGACCAAAAAAGCGAAAGAGGAGAGCTACACCTAGGAAAAGTCCCAACTATTGAGGAGCTTACCATCCCCAAATACCGCTTGAGGCAGAAGAAGACCTCCCTGCTCCTCATAGTCGCCAGTTCTGCCATGTCGGCAGGGAGTAACAGGCACCTTTCGACCGCATCGGCTACGTATGTGCCCTCGCCCTCATTGAAATATCTGAGGGAGGAGTCTTCCCTCAGCGGCGCCCCACGGAGCATTGGGGCAGGAAGCCAGGCCCTAGGCTCGGGTTGGTCGTCAATCTGTTTGTCCGGGCCTCGGGAGCCTATCTTCAGCTGTTTGGAGGGCCGCCGATCATCACCCTCCTCCCGTGGGGGCTCGGACCTCTCCTCAGCCGGCCTTTTGCCCTTATCCTTCTTCTGCTTGGGATCAGAGGGCTCACGCCTGGAAGGCAGACTCGTCTCGGGCAGAGAGGGAGGAAGCCCCGATTGTGCAGAGGCCGACTTGCCCTGGGCAGAGCGCGTTCTCGGAGGGGGAGGAGGGATCTCTGGCTTAGATTTCCCCGGCTGGCCTTCAAGCAGTTCAGCCAAGCTAACTTGCGGCTTCTTCTTGTAGCCCATTTTTCGACGAGAAGAGGACTTGGATGCTGAGAAGTCCGCTTCGGTCAGATGAGGGTCGCCCAAATCTCCTGGAGGATCCTCGGACTGGTGAGCTTGATCAAGCACGTCAAATTCGTCCTCGGCGGGACCAAAATCAGCAACCTCCACTTCCCTCTCAGGGCCTGCTTCAGCGGGCTCCGAGATCCTAAGGGAGGAGGAGGGACCCGCAAGTGTTGCGCCTCCTGATGTGGAGGGCACCTCAGGGAACCGAAACCCGTCCTCGGTCACCGTTATCTTCTGAAGACGAGGATCCTTTGCTCTGATCACGTGCTTTGGCGCCGCAAATACCTTGTGAGCCGGGTCGTATTTCAAAATTTCGTGAGCGGCCCTAACTTGATTATCTGCCGCGTTCACAAAAACCTCCGCCCTCAGCGCCTTCTGCAAGTCTTCCCGGTTGATTAGGCTGAAGTGGCGCGTGAAGGCGTGCGGATCTGCAAAAGGAAACGCATCCATATTAGAAACCGAACATTACAAGAGAAAGGGGCGAGAGAAAGGATGGAACTGATTGGGGTCCTAGAACTCTCTCTCTATTTTTCCACTGCCCACCTGGGGTCCCCTCCGTCGTCGGGCAGTGAAGGCCATCATGCCACTCTCCAGACACGATGAGAAAATCTTTGTTCAACCCCTTGCTAGACTCAGGGAGACACTGAATGAGCCGAACTCTGTCATCCCTGGTCTTCAGATAGTAGGTTTCGCCCTTCAGGCACTGGAGATTATAACACCAGTTGACGTCATGGTGGGTCAATCTCAAGCCCATCTTCTCATTTAGGGCATCCACACAGCCCAGAACCCTAAAGACATTAATGGCACACTGAGTGGGGGCTAGTCGAAAGTGTATCAAATAGTCCCTCATCACCGGACCCATGGGTATCCTCATGCCACCTTCGACGAAGGCAACGATGGGAATCACCACCTCACCCTCCTGCCTCCGAAAGCGCCACTCACTCTGCGCACAATACCTCAAGCCCACGTTGGCCGGTATCTTGTAATCGGCGATGAATTTCTCCATCGCCTCCTCAGTGAAGACACACTTCTTAAAAATACCCATCCCAAACGAAGCCTAGACGAGCTAAGAAGGTGTAGACGAAAAAGAGGCAGAGAGGAGAAAGGAAAAAGTTCCAAGGGAGACAGAGTGACTTACAGAAATGTGTAGAAGCTCCTCGGACAGGCCTTTTATGCTGAAGATGTGGACTCTTGGGTGCAAAGATGCAGAAGAACCGAGTTTTCAAATGGGTATTTATACCCTAAAATCAAGGAACGGAGCGGATTTTCCCACTCCCAACTGTTAGGCGAATCCCCACCGTTTGATTAACATCTTACCGTTGCACGTGGGGAGCATAAAGCCGCCTGGATTTAATGAGGGGCACGTCGCGCCCTTCAAGGCATTAGTAACGCTTCTGAAGCAGTCGAAAAGACTCCAATACCCCGAGAGGGCCAAACTCCAGCGGTACATAATGCATGCCCGAGGACATCAAAATCCTCCTCTCCGCCCGAGGAGGCGGACAGCAAAATTTTGAGGGGCTATTGTGGGGCCAAATAATCCTGTGGCCCAGCCCACTGCGTTCCTGGGCAGAAGGCCCGAGCCAAGGGGACGATCCAAGTCCGGGGACGACTTCATCATCGGACGTCCGAGGGTTGAAGGATAAGCTCGAACCGAACGGTCACCTCAGCATTAAATGCACCTGACAATCCTCCTGGCCGCCTTAATAAGGAAGAGACCTCCACCAGTATCACCTTGGAGGCCGTGACTCCCAAAGAGACTGGGAAGGCGGCTGATGGGACAAGCACCTGAGCCAAGGGGGCTAATCGCTCAACAAATGGAGGGCTAGGATCAATTGTAGGGGGAATATATAATGTAAAGGAATCCTCCTTAAGGGGGACTTTTTGGGAAAATGAAAAGGAAAAAAGGGGAAGAAGCAAGAAGAAAGGAAAGAGAGAGAAAATGGGGAAGAGCCTCCTCGGCCATGGGCCGAGGAGCCCAACCCGGATGTAATTTGCTCCAAACCCTTTGTTCTTTAAATAAAAGAGGCCAGAGTCCACGCCGTTCGAGCGCCGGCGGGTGCCTAGACCTTCAACCCACTCTCTATAAATTCATTGCGGGGTTCGTTGGGCCTTTGACCCGGGTCCACTGGACTTGGGCAGCCAAAAGCCCAGTCCCCACACTTATCATCACTCAAACTTAATTAGATGTTTAGACTACCTCCCAAATTTTCTTGAACAACTTGCTTTTTGATGAGTAAATATATATTTTTTAAAATAAATAAATTGTTAAGGGAGGAGGGCCACCAAACTTTACTATAGAGACACTGGCTAAACCAATAATTAAAGTTACTTAAAACAGCCAACCTATTCCTACCAAATCTCACAGTAGGTTTTTTTGATAATCAAATCTCACTGTAGATTAAGACTTCGCTTTGCAATTAGGTGTGTAGACTGACTATCTTCCAAATTATACTTATTGGATTAATAGGAATTGGCTAATGCCTATGATTAATCAAGCAGCCAACCTATCATCTAGTGATCTAATTAGACTAGATTTTGGCAGTCTATCTGGTTAGGCATGATTCATTAGTATGAAGTTATTGATTTTGAAAATAAACTATTCTTGTTTGGTAATTAAAAAAAAAAAAAAAAAATCTATATAGTATATACAAAATGAAAACCTTTGGTTTTATTTATTTATTTATTTAATTTATAACTTCTAATGTTGACATATAATCTTTTGAAAGCTCAAGCTTTCACAGTCACATACACACGTGCGCACACACACACACACATAATTTGGTTTTTAGAGTTCTAAATAATTCTAAAATCTATTAATTTAAACTCATTAGTACTCACAATATTTTTGGACAAAGCAACCCAACGCTCAACCAATTCATGTTAAATTTAATTTAATTTAGTCTTCAATAAACAAAATCTAAGTAAAGCCTTAAAAAAATAAAAATAAATAAAACTCTAAGTAAATTAGACAAGTTTTTTTTTTTTTAATTATAAATTCTTTAAACTTGAGCTTTTATTTATGAATACTTATTATTTGAACATTTATCTTATATACATAGTTTTTATTGAACATTCTTGTGCATTGCACGGATTAACAACTAGTGTGTGTGCTCAGGTTAACAACTAACTATATACTATATGATAAAAGTAGAGTCCTAAATGTTATAGATGTTATGGTTGTGTCAAATGGTTATAATCTATTTACGCCAATAGGCTATCATTTATTAAATACTTTAGTAAATTGCATAATTATCCTATGTTTTAAAACTTTTGCATGATTAATTTCACATTAAACCCCAAATGTTAAAAAGTTTTTAATTAAGCTAGAACTCTTTAAATTGTTTCAATTTACACCTTCAATGAGTCGCTATCAACTAAAAGTAATGGAAATTCACACTGTGGCGAAAATATGTCAAAACGCACACAATTTTTTTTTCTTATTATGTGAAATTAAGAGATCTCTAGGGTACAATATTTATGGGAATTATGAAATTATATAATAATGTGAAATTAGTTGTTCTTATCAAAATATTACAAACAAAATAATATTATATAAGCTAATGTTCCAATTTTCTTATATCATATTCTATAAAATAAACATTGTATTGTGGACATTATGATTGTGTCAAGTTGATGCATTATTTTTTTTCTTATTTTCCTCTCTCATTTTGTCTTATTATGACACGTGATGCTTCATCAGTATATTAAAATAATTAACATAATTACCCTAAGTAAAACTATATTACCATTGTTTAAAAAAAAGTTTAAACTCGCCATTGTAATTAAAATTCTACTACACGTAAAACAATTCTAAAGGACTTCTAAGTATTATACTAAAAAAAAAATATTCCATATTTAGTGGAGAACCGTATGTAATAAAACACATTTGAATTATCAATGTGTTTGGTGGCTAGTGGAAGGGTTGGGCCAACAAGACTTCGTTATGGGAAGCATCTTGAATTCAAGTCATCCTTCCCCCGCCAGCAACATATTGATGCTCCTTATAATTTCATCATTAATTAAGTCTTAGCCCGAGAGTAGTTAGACGCTACTATAAAAACATCAAGGTAAAGAAGCCACAAGAACCTACAAAACCGAAGAGTAGATCCTACATTCATCAGTCACATAACCAAACAGAGTGTTGCATCTCCTCGAATCAATTAAAGCCTTGATCACCCGTGAGCATTCTTCCTCTAATTCTACACTGAACAAGCCTAGTTCCTTAGCAAACAAAAGCACACGACGTGCTGCCAAGGCCTCTGCCAACTCCACGGACTGAACCAGAGGTAATTTCTGGCTTAATGCAGATAATTTGACCCATGAGATCATGAAACACCACTCCAATACCAGCACAACCCGAAGATGTTCAACTTTCTAAACTTTTTTATAAATTTTTTTATATAACCATTTGAATAGCCACACTAGTATTGAAGTAAAACTTGTTTTACCCAAACTCACGTGTGTTTGCGTTTGTGTTGGCGGCTGTGTTTTTTGTGTGGGTCTCGTGTATTGTTCACGGGACCGGTAAGTACAAATTCTCGCAATTTTTTTAAAACTAGATACCATGGCATTATTTACATATTTAAAAATTATTTTGATATAATATTTTCAGTTTTCAATTTTAGCGTATATCATTTTTACCTACATATGCACTCACATTGACAGTCTCCACTCTCTGCCTCACACAGCACTCAATTGGTGCGTCTCTTTTGCCAGGACGACTCAGATTCCCCCACGAACTAAAACGTTTTCAAATTGCTTCACTTCCATGTCATCTTCATCTTCATCTTCTTTGTCTCTCAAATTATTCAGAGCCTCTACTATGTATTTCTTTCTTCTCTAAGGACCAACAACAATCCACCTCTACTAATCAATGGAAATGGCTTCTCTTCCCTGTTTCCATTCCATTTCTTGCTGAATTACTCGAAGTTTTCAAATTTCCCATCTGGGTTTTTGTGCTTGGACTGTATTTGTTTGGACTTTACTCAATTGGGTTACACATGGCTTCTTCAAAGATAGCTTCTTTTCTTGTAGCCATGTTGCTCTGCTTGACTGCTTCCATTCCATCATGCTGAATCTTATCTGGGTCTAACTCTATTTTGGACTCTTAGATTGTAGTTTCTTACTAAACTTTCAGGATTATCAGAGTTTTCATCAGGGTCTTCTTGGTTCTTTTTGTTGTAAGAGTGTGTGAATTCTTGGTGCCTTCAATGGTGGCTTCTGATTTTGCCTCTCCTCTCCGTACGTGGCTTGTGGCTGCCTGCATGTCTGTTTCCTTTGAGAAAGACCACACTCAAAGGAGACTGAGTCAATGGACCAAGAGAAAGAAGTTTGTGTCAAAATGCATTAATCGTGGTGGTGCTTATTTTGTGAGTAATAAGCTTACAAACGGTTCTGGAATTCAAACCCTGACAAGTTCCTGTCTCACTTTCGAGCCTTGCACTGAGTTTAACAATTCGAAAGGGCAGTTCACATTATTAGCATCTCCGACGGCCTGGACTAGAAAGCAAAGGAGCATGAATCGTCCTGCTGCACACTCTGGTAATTGAATGTGTGTCTATGTTAATCAAAAGTGATAATTTATGATTTGGTGGCTTCTGGTTTCTATGCATGTTATGTAGTTTGAACTTGAGAGATGCCTGTAGCTTTGAATGATAGGATTATTATTATTATTATTATTATTTTTTTTTTTTTTGATAAGTAGCTTTGGGTGATGGGATTATTATTATTATTTTTATTTTATTTTTATTTTTTTGATATGTAGCTTTGGATGATGGGTTATTCTTATTTCTGCTAAGCTTTACCAACTTGAACAATTTAGTTAGATTTTTGCAGCAGCCTATATTTGTCTAAAATACTTCATTGATGTTTTGTGAGGAAAGGACCCATTCATTTCACAGTTCAAATTAAATATTACAAATCCAAAGGTATATTTGTACCACATCATTTAAAATTTAACCGTGAAATAAACTCTTTCCATTTCACTTGAAATGGAGAAGATCCAATTCCGTTTTGTGATGCGTGTTGCAATATGTATGTGGGGTAGCATACTTGTGTTTGTGCACAATTGTCTGTGTATGTGAGGAGATGTGTCTCTGGAGTTCTTGGAATGTTTTTAATTTTTCCCCTCTCTGTATTGTTTGTGGAACCTTGGAGGGACAGGAAAGCTAACATTTATGGATTTATTGTTTTGGTTGTGTAGATACCTAAATGAGGCTTTATATCTAACACAAATGCAAGCTCAGAATTTTACATAATTCATTGATTTTAAGGTTCATGATAATACTATAGGATATTTTAATTGTCTGGATAATGGAAGGAAAGTCTTTAAGCTCCTCACTTTTGTTTTGTGCGCATGACACAATGAACTAACCTGGATTCGTAATGTTGCTACATTCAACTTGTTGGGTTATGGTAAAAAGTTTTGAATGTTTCTAATATATGTTGCTGATGGTAGGTGCTGTTAGTAATGTTTACCAAACTTCAAGCTTAGAGACTCTTTTATTACGGTTTCAGGCAAAACTGTGGTTGTGAGACCTGCAGATGGGGTCACAACAAAGAATAAACAGCTTACAAAGCAGCGTCATGTTGTCGTGACAGGGATGGGTGTGGTAACCCTAATTGGTGACGATACAGATGTCTTCTACAATAATCTCCTTGAAGGTGTCAGTGGCATAAGTGAGATAGAGGCTTTTGACTGTGCTCAGTTTCCAACGGTAGATCTTCGTTGGCTCAATTCCATGGTAGTAAATGGTTGCCTCTAGATGTTAACTCCAGTTATCTTTCTAACAGAAAATTGCTGGTGAAATCAAGTCTTTCTCAACAGATGGATGTGTCTCACCCAAGCTTTCCAAGAGGGCAGACAAATTTACACTTTACTTGCTTACTGCTGGCAAGAAAACATTGGCAGATGCTGGGATTACAGAAGAGGTCATTGGAAAGTTAGACAAACGTAGATGTGGTGTTATAATTGGCTCTGCACTAGAAGGAATGGCAGTAAGGATAAGCTTCGATTATTTTTCATAGGAAATTGACTGTAGTCTTAGTAGTTGCTTCAAGAATTTTTTTTTTTTTTTTTGAGAAACTGCTTCAAGATTTCAAATTTATCCAAAACCCATAATTTTTTTATCAATTTTTTCTTCTACTGCTTGTATTTTTATGAGATATTTTAACTAGATTTTTCAGGATGCAATAGAAGCACTTAGGGTTTCGTACAAGAAAATGAATCCGTTCTGTATACCTTTTACAACAACCAATATTGGCTGCTTTACTAGCAATGGATTTGGTAAGTTTGATGCCAATGTTGATAGAAATTTAGGACAAGTCAACATCATATGTTGCTGCTGCAACCTTCTAGCTATTTCTAAGTTTGCAAATTGCAGGGATGGATGGGCCCAAACTACTCAATTTCTTCAACTTGTGCAACAAGTAACTTTTGTATACTGAATGCAGCACACCATATTATCACCAATGAAAGTGTAAGTGCATGCTTTAGTCTCATTGAATGGATTTTGCAATAGGATCCTACATTGTTTTGGGAGTTTGTTTGAGAGAATAGCACACATGAATTGTTTCCAAAGTAACTCTCATCAAGAAGCACTATTTTGATTTTAACGTTTAGGAGTAATGGTGGTCTTGATCATTTTTCTTCGTTCTTTTGAATAAGTTTATCTTATTCTGAAATGAAATTAGGCCAAATTCTGTTATCTGATTTGTGAAAATTTCCAGGACGTTATGCTTTGTGGTGGATCTGATGCAGCAGTTCTTCCGATAGGTACAATACATACCTTTCTCATGCTGGATTTGATTTGAATATTATGTTCTCTACATTGTGAATTACTACCTCAGGCTTGGGAGGTTTCATGGCATGCAGATCTCTTTCTCAAAGGAATGGTGAACCTACCAAAGCTTCACGCCCCTGGGATATCGTACTGCATCCAACTTCTATTCTCTTCATGGTTACAATTAGGCTTTTCATATTACAAAAACAGTTTCATGAGCTCTGGTTCCGAATGTGAATTAGACAGCTCATTGTTGATAGATTTTGTTCATTATAGTAGTATATAATATAATTATCAGAAAATAGGTAGGTATTATACATAATATGTTGAATTGGAAACAGCAACTGTAATATATCATTTAAAGATATATATGTTACTCCCTTCGTCCCAATTTTTTTGTCCTGTTTGAAAAGTCAAACTTTTTAAGAGAACATCATTTACTGTCTTGTCTACCTTTTAAAAATGTATAAGTTTTCAAAACTACCCTTAAAAAAATTTATTAAAAAATTGAATTAGTAAATTAATAGGGGTATAATAGGAACATTAGTAAATTAATGACTTTTATTTTTAGAAACAGGACAATATTTTGGGACATCTCAAAATGGAATAGAGGACAAAAAAAATGGGACGGAGGGAGTATTTACTAATCATAATGTTTGCGAATAGGCGTTATTGGGAAGTCTAAAAGTCCAATATTTTCTTAACCTTCTCTTTTGAGAATAGGGAAGACCAAAAGAGTGATTTTAGAAATAAAATAAAATAAAATAAGTAAAAAGAAAATATCCCATCTCATTGCTGAATTGGTTTGAACTATTTTGTGTCACATTACCATTAACTCCAATTTAGAATTCTAGATTTCACCCATATCTTCACCTACTTCATCTTTCTTTACTTGTAAGTCATGACTTGAGATATAATTTTGCAAATAAACAGAATAGGGATGGATTTGTTATTGGAGATGGAGCTGGGGTATTGCTCTTAGAAGACCTAGAACATGCTAAGGTATATCTGTAAAATTAATTTCTCTAGTTTCCCCAAATGCTCTTGATATTTATATGTTTAGTAGCTTAAACTCTTTTATTTTTCCTTGTTGGGTTACTTTTCTTATTTCTTATATGACAGAGAAGAGGTGCAAAAATATATGCAGAGTTTCTAGGTGGAAGCTACACTTGTGATGCCTATCATTTGATTGAGCATCACCCTAATGGTAGGTAGTCAGGTCTTTCGGATTACTTTGATGATGTGGTACTTGTGTATTGGAATAAGACCTCATCTTTTCCTTTTGACTGTTTCTATATATTTTCCCCTCTCTTATAGTTTTTTGCTGTCAAGTAAGCTATCCATCAAAATTAAATACAGCTATTCTTCTATGAGACATAGCACGCAATATGTATTTTGGCACCTTATATTTGCATAGTGCATTTGATCCAGATGAACTTCTGAACTTATTTTTGCCTGAAAAATCAGGTAGTGGCCTTGCTCTTTGCATAGAGAAGGCCTTAGCCCAATCTGGGATAGCTAAAGAAGATGTAAATTATGTAAATGCATATGGTAGTTCAACACCAAGAGGTGATCTAAAAGAATACCGAACCCTTATCCGTTGTTTTGGCAAGAATCCAAAGGTATATTGAAGGCAAATTTATCTAGCTCTTATTATTAATTAAATTTACAATATGACATTACTTAGTTTGAGTTCTAATTCTTGCAGCTAAGAGTGAACTCTACAAAATCCATGACTGGTCACCTACTCGGTGTCTCAGGGGCTGTGGAAGCTGTTGCAACAGTTAAGGTAATTAGTTTCTGCTTTGTTTCTTGCACATTGCTGAAAAACACTCATGAGATTTGAAAAGATAAAGGCCAATCCAAATCTTTAAGATGGCTTTGGCCTTACAGTCATTAATTGTAGTCTATAACAGAGAGCCTATGTGGCTTGAGGCGCTTGCACCGATTAGAGGGTTGTACTGAAGAGGAAGTTCCATGTTTCTCCCCTTTTTTGTTCTTCTTTTTTTAGTTATTTATTTATTTATTTTTGCTCAAATTATTGATGAGATATTGATCTCACTGTATTGTTATTTTCTCCTTCCAAAAAAGAGAATTTTTTTTGAAACATATAGGGCATATCTAGTAAGAGTATTTAAATATAGTTTTTTGTTTTGTAATTCATAAAATGGTGGGTCCCACACTTGAATATATTGTTTAGCTGATTTTCTTTAAATACAATTTTTAGAAAATTGTTACTTTTTTCCTTGTTCAGAACAGAATTTTGAAAACGAGATGTTTTTTAGATACAGAAAATGTTTTTAATGGTATAGTTGTAAACAAATTGAAAACAGTGAACCCCACATATTTTTTCAAACTCTTCTATCTCTTAAATTAAGGAGCTTATCTCTTATCAAAAAAAAAAAAAAGAAGCTTATCTTTGTCACAAAAAGAATTCTCACACTTAAAATTTGAAACTTATCATCATAAAAAAAAAATGTACATGAACTTTATTCCCTTGTCATTATCTAGGAAAAAAAAAGTAATTTACAGATGTGGGGACTGGGTTTTTGGCTGCCCAAGCCCAATGGACCCGGGTCAAAAGCCCAACGAACCCCGCAATGAATTTATAGAGAGTGGGTCGAAGGTCTAGGCGCCGGCCGGCGCTCTGGCGGCGTGAACTCCGGTCTCTTTTACTTAAGTAAATAGACTTAACACGGTTTACAATGGGGATGGGCTCCTCGGCCATGGGCCGAGGAGGCTCTTGCCCTCTGTTCTTTCTTTTTCTTTATTTCTTCTTTTCTTTCTTTTTTCGTGTCTCCCACGCAGGAGGGATTCCCTTACATTATATACCCCTTGCCCAATCAATCCTAGCCCTACACTTGTTGAGTGATCATGACCTTTGCTCAGGTGCTTGTCCCATCAGCCGACTTCCCAGTCTCTTTGGGAGTTGCGGCGATCGAGGTAACGCTGGCGCAGGGTCTTTTCCTCATTAACGTAGTCAGGGCGATTGTCAGGCACATTTAATGTGGAGGTGACTACTCGTTACGAGCTTGTTCTTCAAACTCTCGGACGTCCGATGATGAGGTCATCCTCGGACTTAGATGTCTCCTCGGCTCGGGCCTTCAGCCCAGAAATGAAGTGGGCTGGGTCGTGGAATTATTTGGCCCCACAATAGCCCCTCAAAATTTTGCTGTCCGCGTCCTCGGGCGGAGAGGAGGATTTTGATGTCCTCGGGCGTGCGTCATGTACCGTTTGAGTTTGGCCCTCTAGGGGTACTGGAGTCTTTTCGCCTGCTTCAGAAGCGTTACTGATGCCTTGAAGGGCGCGACGTGTCCTTCATTCATTAAATCCAGACAGCTTTGTGCTCCCCACGTGCGACGGGAGGATGTTAATCCAACGGTGGGGATTCGCCTAACGGTTGGGAGTGGGAAAATCCGCTCTGTTCCTTGATTTTAGGGTTTAAATACCCATTTGAAAGCCCGGTTCCTCTGCTTCTTTGCGCTCAAGAGTCTACATCTCCAGCATAAAAGGCCTGTCCGAGGAGCTTCTACATCTTTCTGTAAGTCACTCTATCTCCCTTTGAACTTTCTCCTTTTCCATCTTTGCCTCTCTTTCGTTTTCTCCCTCTTAGCTCGTTTAGGCTTCATTTGGGATGGGTATTTTTAAGAAGTATGTCTTCACTGAGGAGGCGATGGAGAAATTCATCGCCGACTACAAGATACCGGCCAACGTGGGCTTGAGGTATTGTGCGGAGGGTGAGTGGCGCTTTCGAAGGCAGGAGGGTGAGGTGGTGATTCCCATTGTTGCCTTCGTTGAAGGTGGCATGAGGATACCCATGGGTCCGGTGATGAGGGACTATCTGATGCACTTTCGGCTAGCCCCCACTCAGTGTGCCATCAACGTCTTTAGGGTTCTGGGCTGTGTGGATGCCCTAAATGAAAAGATGGGCCTGAGATTGACCCACCATGACGTCAACTGGTGCTATAATCTCCAGTGCCTGAAGGGCGAAACTTACTATCTGAAGACCAGGGATGACAGAGTCCGGCTCATTCAGTGTCTCCCTGAGTCCAGCAAGGGGTTGAACAAAGACTTCCTCATCGTGTCTGGAGAGTGGCATGATGGCCTTCACTGCCCGACAACGGAGGGAACCCCAGGTGGGCAGTGGGAAAATAGAGAGAGAGAGTTTTAGGACCCTGATCAGTTCCATCCTTTCTCTCGTCTCTTTCTCTCGCACTGTTTGGTTTCTAATGTGGATGTGTTTCTTCTTGCAGATCCGCACGCCTTCACGCGCCACTTCAGCCTAATAAACCGGGAAGACTTGCAAAAGGCGCTGAGGGCAGAGGTGTTTGTGAACGACGACGATAATCAGCTTAGGGCCGCTCACGAAATTTTGAAATACGACCCGGCTCACAAGTCATTTGCGGCGCCGAAGCACGTGATCAGAGCAAAGGATCCTCGGCTTCGGAAGATAACTGTGACCGAGGACGGGTTTCGGTTCCCTGAGGTGCCCTCCACATCAGAAGGCGCAATACCTGCAGGTCCCTCCTCCTCCCTTAGAATCTCGGAACCCGCCGAAGTAGGCCCTGAGAGGGAAGTGGAGGTTGCTGATTTTGGCCCTGCCGAGGACGAATTTGACGTGTTTGATCAAGCTCACCAGTCCGAGGACCCTCCAGGAGATTTGGGCGACCCTCGTCTGACCGAAGCGGATTTCTCAGCGTCCAAGTCCTCTTCTCGGCAGAAAATGGGCTACAAGAAGAAGCCGCAAGTTAGCTTGGCGGAACTGATCGAAGGCCAGCCGGGGAAATCTAAGTCGGAGCTCCCTCCTCCTCTTCCGCGAACTCGTTCTGCCCAGGGCAAGTCGGCTTCTACCCAATCGGGGCTTCCTCCCTCTCTGCCCAAGGCGAGTCTGCCTCCTAGATGTGAGCCCTTTGATCCCAAGCAGAAGAAGGATAAGGGCAAAAGGCCAGCTGAGGAGAGGTCCGAGTCCCCACGGGAGGAGGGTGATGATCGGCGGCCATCCAAACAGTTGAAAATAGGCTCCCGAGGCCAGGATAAACAGGTCGAAGACCTGCTCGAGCCTCAGGCCTGGCTTCCTACCCCCATGCTCCGCGGGGCGCCGCTGAGGGAAGACTCCTCCCTCAGAGATTTCAACGAGGGCGAGGGCACATACGTGGCCGACGCGGTGGAAAGGTGCCTGTTACTCCCAGCCGACATGGCAGAGCTGGCAACTATGAGGAGCAGGGAGGTCTTCCTCTGCCTCAAGCGGTACTTGGGGATGGTAAGCCCCTCAATGCTTGTAACTTTTCCTAGTTGTAGCTCTTCCTTTCCGCTTCTTGATCTCAGCTGATGGCGTATTTGTTTTGTTGAACAGGCCGTTCAGGCTACTTATAGGTTGGAGGATGTGGCCCACGACCAGGGGAAAGCCATGGGGGTGGAGCGCGAGAAACACCTGGAGGCCATCCAGGTTCTTAAGCGCTCTCAGGCTGATCTATCCAAGGCCCGGGAGGAGCTGAGTGCAATGACCAGTGCCCGGGACGCTGCCCTGTCCGGTCTCGCTGGTTTTCAGAAGCAGGCCGAGGATTACTCGAAGCGCCTGGCTGAGGTGGAGGAGCAGCTGAAGGCTGCAAAGGGGTTGCTTGCAGATTTGCCCAGGAAGGTGGCTGCCGCCGAGTCAGACAAGAAGGTAGCCGAGTGGGCGAGGGACGAGGCCGTGAGGGCCAAGTTTGAGGCTGTCCAGGGCAGGGAGGAAGCCCTGGCCACTGTGAAGGAAGCCGAGGAGGAGGCTTACGCCGCGGGAATGGAAGAGACAGCGGCAACCTTTAGATCTGAAGTCCCCGGGTTGTGCAGGCGCTATTCTGCCGAGGTTTGGAGGGAGGCTTTCAGGCAGGCTGGGGTCGAGGCCTCATCCGATTTGTGGAAGGAGGAGAATGTGTACTATCCTCCTGCCATCCGCGAGGCTGCTCCAAGTGGCGCTAAGGCCGAGGAGGCTGCGGAGGAAACCGTCACTACTACGGGTGAGGACACATCAGCTGCTGAGCCCACGGCTAAGCCCGCTCAAGGAAGTGACCCTTCCAAGGTGGCAGAATCGGGTGAGGGCCCCGTTGTGGAGGCGCCCCAGGAGGCTGTGAAGTCTAGCGTTGGAGCTGGGGCTCCTGCTGTTGAGGAGGCAACTATTCCTGCTTCGCCTTCGCAGGCCGTCCCCTCTGGCCAAAGCTCAGAAAGCCTTGATGCTGCTATGGTCCAGCCCCCGGTTGAGGGAGGAGTATAAATGAGTGAGGCAGGCCCTCCGACCCTGTTGTCCTCCTGGTCCTTTGTACTTTCTTCTTTTTTCTTTTAGCTTTGTGGTACTCACCATGTAACATTTGTGAACTTAATGGAATGTGAGTTTTATTCCTTTTCCTGTTTGTTGTGGTTGTTTGCTTATTCGCACGTTATTCGCTCTTTCCTTACTTGTGTAATTTTATCTTTGATTGCACCTCGGCCAGTCGCGGCACCAATTGTTGCAGCGAGGGCATGTATGCTCGAGTGGGCCCATCTTTCTCTAAGGGCCGGGTAGAAAATTCTTTAGGTTGACACTTAGGTTCCCCTTGATGTGGTTGACTTCCCCATAAACTTGAGTCCGAGGACCATACAGCGCTTTGGGTTCCGTCTAACACTTGGAATCCTCTGAAGTAGTTAGTTTCCCCATAGGTCTAAGTCTTGGGATCATGAAGCGCTTTTGGTTCTGTCCAACACCTGGAATCCTCTGAAGGAGTTAGTTTCCCCATAGGCCTGAGTCCTGGGACCATGCAGTGCCTTGGTTCTGTCTAACTCTTAGGATCATCTAAGGTGGTTGGTTTCCCCGTGAGCCTGAGTCCGAGGACCGTGCAGAGCCTTGGTTCTGCCTAACACTTAGGTTCATCCGAAATATTTAGCTTCCCCGTAAGCCTGAGTCCGAGGATCATGCAGTGCCTTGGTTCATTTGCTAAGTGGTTAGCTCCCCGTAGGCTTGAGTCCGAGGACCATGCAAGACCTAGGTACAGTTGCTAAGTGGTTAGCTCCCCGTAGGCTTGAGTCCGAGGATCATGCAGTGCCTTGGTTCTGTCTAACGCTTGGCATCTGGAAATAGGGGTTCGTCCTCGGTTTGCTTTACTGGGGACGATTCCTCCTTCGGAAGGCTCATGATCTTGCACGTGGCATTGATCTCATCTCCATCTCGGGCTCTCATCTCTGTCATTTGCGAAGCGTCCTTTGGCCGTTCGTATTCCGCGCCTGACGCTTCGGTGCGCGAGTCGCGCCTTCATTAATGGCCTCGTGAATTGATGGCTTCATTATTATCCAACGCTTCGGTAACCCACTTTTTGAGCTCTGCGTGAATTAATTCCCACCAACCCTACTCCTCTATATAAGGCCTTCTGGGGGGGATGGTTTCCTCGTACTCCATGAGCTTCCCAACACAAACAGAAAGAACACACCCCTCTTGCTCCTCAATCCCCTTTAATAACCCCGCCGGAATTGTGACCAGAGTTAGTTGGTATGAGGCGGCTTTGGGCGGGTGTGAGGACATCCATGCCAAGAGCCGTGGTGGCCGCAGCCCCCACTGGGCTTCCGATGCGGCAGAGTCTAGACGTAACCCCGATGGCGCCATGCACGCTGGCCCGGAGGGATGTTGTTGAAGTACCTAACATCTCTCCTCCGAGCGCACCCCCGACGGAGGAGACATGCGAACTCACATCATGGGCGGTGCCCGAGTGTTGCCGTCACCGACGGCCAACGCTCGTGGGGGTTGGAGAGAATCAAGGGAACATCATGGGGAAGGCGTCCCGGAGCCCCTGTATCTGCTCCTCGCTTTGTTCAAGCTCCGCCGCTCCGAGAAAGGAGTCGTTGGGGGCCTTGGAACGAGCTAGCCCCAGCCCCCTTCAGCCCGCTTATTGTCAAGTTCTCCCATTCTCTTGATGCCAATAAGAGCACGGGTTGACACTTCCCTCTAGCTAGTTTTAGGACGGGTCCGCCTGGGCCTCTGATTGTAGGACTAGCTGGTAGGAATAGTTGTAAAACATGCCTGCCTGAGCCTCTGATTGTAATCTGTAACCCCTTTTTTTTTTATGAAATAATACAAAGTCTTTTTTTTTTTTGCTGTTGAATTTTCTGTCTTCAAGCTTTTATCTTTCTGCAACGCTCTTCTTTTTTATAGTTCTTTTTTTTTTGCATCACCGCCGATCTTCCATGGAATGGTTGTTTAGAACAGTCGCCTGTTATGCCAACCGGTGCACTAATCCTTCCCACAGACGGCGCCAATTGTGGGGACTGGGTTTTTGGCTGCCCAAGCCCAATGGACCCGGGTCAAAAGCCCAACGAACCCCGCAATGAATTTATAGAGAGTGGGTCGAAGGTCTAGGCGCCGGCCGGCGCTCTGGCGGCGTGAACTCCGGTCTCTTTTACTTAAGTAAATAGACTTAACACGGTTTACAATGGGGATGGGCTCCTCGGCCATGGGCCGAGGAGGCTCTTGCCCTCTGTTCTTTCTTTTTCTTTATTTCTTCTTTTCTTTCTTTTTTCGTGTCCCCCACGCAGGAGGGATTCCCTTACATTATATACCCCTTGCCCAATCAATCCTAGCCCTACACTTGTTGAGTGATCATGACCTTTGCTCAGGTGCTTGTCCCATCAGCCGACTTCCCAGTCTCTTTGGGAGTTGCGGCGATCGAGGCAACGCTGGCGCAGGGTCTTTTCCTCATTAACGCGGTCAGGGCGATTGTCAGGCACATTTAATGTGGAGGTGACTGCTCGTTACGAGCTTGTTCTTCAAACTCTCGGACGTCCGATGATGAGGTCATCCTCAGACTTAGATGTCTCCTCGGCTCGGGCCTTCGGCCCAGAAATGAAGTGGGCTGGGCCGTGGAATTATTTGGCCCCACAACAGATTTTACACGTTAATTTTTGTAAAAGTTTTTATCAAAAATATCAAAAATAGAAATGGTCACCAAAACAATTTTTCTTTTTTCTTTTTAGTATTTTGAAAATTTTTCTTAAAAGTGGGAGCCAAACACTTATAATATAAAAATTATTATCTGAAAACTAGTTTCAATTTTAATTTTTTGAAAATTGTTTCAAACTATTTAGAAAACAAAAACAAAATGCCTCCTACCAAATGGACCCTTCGCTTTTGAAACTTATAGTTTAGGGGTGTAACAAATTAAAACTTATAGTATCTGCAACAACAAATTAAACCTTATGGTTTTGAAAAAAAAAAAAAACTAAACTATATAGTTTCAAAAGTAACAAATTAAACCATAGAATTGCAAAAAATAATTAATTAAACTTCAGCCCGTACAAGTGAAGTGACATTGTATTGGAGGTTTAATATTGGTTGAGGGTTTAGTTAGTGACTTTCAAATCTTAGGGTTTAATTTGTCACTTTTTACTATTAAAAAATGCCACTTTTTGAAAATTTAGGGTTCACTCTGTGACACCCCTAAATTATAGGGTTTAAAATGTAATTTCCCAAACACATTTCCTCATTGATACTTGATAGACATTGATGCACTAATTCATAATTTGATTGGATCCCTTTCTATTCATCATTATTGTCCCTAAAGTGAGATTTAACTCTCAAATGTAGGCAATACAAACAGGATGGGTGCATCCAAACATCAATCTTGAAAATCCTGATGAAGGCATAGTATGCTTCTATAATATGGTTTCTTATCAAATCTAATCAGCAAATAGTCTATCATTTTAACAAATTATTTCTAAGCATTTTATCAATCCACCAACACCATTTAAGATAACATTACGCTTGAAAGGATACTAGGAAGGCATTTGCTTTTAGTAGCTTGAATTTGTGTTAACTTGGTTTTATGCTATATGAATTTGAATAAGGACATGAATGTGCTTGTCGGCATCAAGAAGGAACCTTTGGAAAGTTTGGACATAAAGGTAGCACTATCTAACTCATTTGGCTTTGGGGAACACAATTCATCCATCTTGTTTGCACCTTACAAGTGCATCTGATGTGTCAACTCAACCTGAAACTATTAGAGGTTTGAACAAAATTAGAGTTGTTGCAGCTTGTATTGATATTTTTCGATTTGGTAGTAAATCCATTCTATGATTGTACATATTCTAATCAAATCTAGTGGACTTAAATTGGATGACCATCTAATTGAGATGCAACTATTTTGATTGCATTGATTACTAGTTATTGATTAGTGATAATGTTTCTATTACTTCTTTTCATACAAATGGGGGGGTGGGGTATTCACATCTTTTGATGGGGGAAAAAGAGTCATTTTGTAGTGCTTCAAATTCTATGATTGTACAAATAATAGTCAAACAACAATTATGGTACAGAATGGACAACTAAATCAAAAGCTAGTGAGGAACCTTTTGTATGTACTGGGTGCACTAGATACTTATCTGCACCAACAAGGAAATACAAGCAATACACATCTCGTGATCAATGCAATTATTGCCAGGGCAATCTCATAAGCACTCCTCTCAACCCCATATGCATTCGGCACATGCATTTCTCTTATAAGACTTTCATCAGAGCTTACTACTAATATTACTTTTATTATACACCAATCATAGCAAGTCATGTCAACAGTTGTGAAAATGTTGTCCCTCAAAATTATTTTTGTTAATATTCATATTGTGTCATTCATAAAATAGATAAACTTTAAGCAAGTACAGGTATTGTATATGGACATAAGACAAATATACATGCACATATTTATATCATGTTATACTCGTAATAGTAGACAAGATGACTTAGAGATGATATGCTTATTTTTAATTTATCTTTTTTATTAAAAAAAACTTTTATTTTGTGTGCTACCAAAATCCTCTGCTTAGTGGTTAACTATGCTCAATAAGATAAGGGTTACAATTAATTTTATTGTGGGTTAATATTGATCCACAATGGGATATTTGGATAAGAACACATCAATGACTACGTAAAAGATGCATGGAAATGATTCCTTTTATTTCAATCTTATGGATTGTGTTAAAAAAGGTGTTTTTCAAGAACCTAGATACCCTTTTTTCTCTTTTTTCTCTCCCATTTCTAGTTTATTCTTACTCTCTGGTATATTATGTGTTGTTTCTCTCTTCGCTTCTTTCTTCTTTATATATGATTTATCTCCTTCTTTTTCGTATTTTGTCCTGTCCACCTAGATAACTTCCAGCCTTATTAAGCTCCTTTTTCCTTGTTATTCATCATGAATGAAGGCTTCAAGGGTTTCTTCTTACTATTCAGGCATCCACCTAGATAATTCTTGTTTTATCAGGTTCTTTGTTTCTTGTTCATCATGAATGGAGACTTCTGGGGCTTATTTTAACTGTTCAAGCTTGTCTTTTTGCATTAAATGCGATGGTGTCAGGCAGGTGATCTTCATTAATGCAGAGGTTACTATAGAATCATCAGGAAGCTTCATAATGATTCCTTGGAGAAGTTTTCCTTCTCTGGGATTCTACCTTGGTAGCTTGGACAAGCTTCAGACATGACCTCAATATTTGGACTTGGGATTCTGCCTTGATAGCTCGGACAATCTTCGAACCTATGGACTGTGACCTCGGTATTTGGACCTGGGATTCTACCTCGGTAGCTTGGATAGTCTTCAGACTTGATCAATAGCCTGAGGCTTGATATGCATGGGAGGGCTCATTGTCAAAATGGGTCAGTCAACGTTGGGTTTGTTTCCACTGTTTGGGATAATGTTAAATGGGCCCAATATCCGTCTTACTACACTTAATATCCATCCCACTACATTTTGCATTAAAAACAACATAATTTCTTTCCTAGAAATTGCATTTAGATTTTAAACAAAAAGTGAGTGGTGCAAAAAAATTCATATATTTTGATCAACCAAAAGAGAGGCGCAGTTATACACTTTGGAGAGGAGTAGAGAGTGGGACCAATTATACACTTGAAACAAACAAAAATGTCAAGTTACGAAGCTCATTGATGACTCGGTCTAAAGATAACCAAAAGAGAGTTCACTTTAGAGGGAGTGGAATGCTTGGCATGTAAGGTACCACCATATTAGTAACTTCCCATGTGACCATTCCTTTCCAATCACATTGCCCTCCCAAAGGAACCAAAAAAAAAATAAAAATCCTAAGGATAAAAATATTAACACTATGTTTGGTTTGAGGGGAAAAGGAAGATAAGGAAGACAAATTAAGTTTTTTTCGCTATTTAAATAGCATGATAGAAAAGAAAATGGGTTAAATTTGATGGAAAATATATCACTCGGGCAAGCATTTTGTTTCCACCCAAATTGGGTGGAAATTGAGAGAAATGCTCATTAAGAAATACATTAGCTGCGGTTTACCAAAAAAAAAAAAAAATTCATATGCTGCAATTGTTGACTTTTAAGGCCTGTAAAGTTACTTTTCTACCCATAAATTTTTGTTACTTTATGAAAACTTAAAAGCAAAAGCACACATATTTTACTTTTCTATCCTGATATGCATATCAAATCATCCATATAAGGAGCCAATGAATAAATACCATGAGGAAGGATTTTAGATCCAACACATTACATTCACTCCTACTACAAAGTTTAGGCTTTTTTGTAGTCGTACTCTAGTTATATAATATATTATAAATCTGTTTAAAAAACTCTATTTACTACTTTCATGTTTGTGTGTTCTAATAAATATAATTATTGTTTCTTCAAAAAAAAAAAAAAGGAATGTTTATCCCATATTGGTTGTGTATGTTAGAGTTTTAGTCCTTATAATCTTATGTTACTATTACAAATGTTAGGCTATTTTGTAGTGGTATTCTAGCAATTTGGCATACTACATGGGTGACTTGGTACGTTTGTTATAAGAAATGTTTCTTTTAAGTCATGACATTGTGGGTTCTAGTTAGCACAACTAATAAAGTTTCTAATAGTTGAATAAGAGATCTAAGGTTTAATCTCCGCCTACACCAAAAATTGATTGGTGTTTTAGTCTGATAATAAAGAAACATTAGTTAGAAAGGTTAACATGATCTTATTACGAGAAAATATTCGAAAGTATTAGAAGCAATAAACATATATCCAGATTTCTCATATTTTCAAACAATCAATTTTGGCTCCTTATCCTATCAAAAAAAAAAAAATTGGCTCCTTATATCTGGTCTTAAAGGTTACAGGTCTCTCTTCCACAATCTTACATGCAGATCTATCTCCAGAGAGGTACCTACCTATTGCACTAGTTTCCTTAACCTAAGCCAAAAAAGAACTAGAATTCATACTGAAACACAATTTAAGTATATATGGGGATTGTTGAGTCTAAGACTATTAATGCACAACTGTTTTCAGAATGGTCACCAGATCTTTGTTTTAACCCAGAAGAGGAGGAAGACCACTCCAAACACAATGGCCACAGTAACCCACTTCCAAATCAAAGCCTAAAATTGAGATTTATAAGCAGATAAGTAATTTTTCAAAATACAGATACATAAGAAACAAAAATGCAGATACATGAGAGAAACAATGCAATCTAGAAAAGCACATGGCGGCCTGAATGAGGCTAACAAAGCAAATGTCATGCATCTTTTCAATATAACACACATAAATACAATAAAGAAATTTTCTGTTATAAAGATAACTGTAAGCGTACTCAAAGGAAAATTACTCACGCCAAGCTCATAGCAATAGTACAAGCCTGTAAATATGAATCTTCGCTAGGAAGGGTCTCATGTAGGTCTCATCTCATAAGACTTGCAGTAGCCTTGTATTTATATTCAATTCTAAATAAGACATCACGACTCAATAAGCTGGAGCCTGGAGGCATGCACTAGTAATTTATTTTACATATAGGTAACAATAACATTTTATTAGATACAAAAATTTTTTTTTCTCAATTGACAACTCTTGGTGTTTCCTACGAAAACGTCTATAATTCAAATCCATCCCCATTATAACTATTTAATTATTAATAATATAAAAGCAATTAATATTTACACATAAAACAATTCTAAGGGGGTTTTTAGTACTATACTCAAAACCTTGAAAGAATTCATATCTTATGTAAACCACATTGTAGTAAAACTCATTTGAATAGCCACACGAGTATTGAAGTAAAACTTGTATCGCCTAAATTCACCTCCAAATCTAGTATGAGAATTCACATAGGGAGATACAAAATGCATTTTAGATAACAATGTAGTAAAAAATTATCAAAAACACTCTCACTTCCTGCTATGCATCATTGTTCAATCTTTTACATATTATATAGTGTGATCTAAATATACACAATTATTGTATCATTGTGTATAAATTTCATATTCCTCTTTTAGTTAAGTACTCTCTTTCTTGAAGAATAGAATATAAGGTGTATTGTAAAGCTTGTAATGAAAAAAAAAATATATTTTTTTTTTTGGAATAGAATGCAATTTCTTTAAAGAAAAATTATTAATTTACATCCCTCTATTTAAATAAGATTTACATTATAAACTAACCAAATATACTAATAGATAGTTAGCAGCATAAAAAATGATTGGATTTGTGAATGAGAAATACAAGTTTCCTATATTCATAGGAATTAATGGGATAATGACAATGCAAACATTAGTCTTTTTAGAATGTGGTTGAAATGCCCTTTTCAGCTAGTGGGAAATGACAATGTAGACATTAGCCTTTTTAAAGAGAGTTATGCTGGTGCCACAGCTTGTGGCACAACTCACCAATCACAACTCGTCACATGGGCGAGTTGTGCCACAAGTTGTGGCACCAGCATAATTCTTTTAAAAGAGGAGTTTCACGTGGAGAGAGTGGTTGTCAAAGGCTCAAATACGATTTTAGCAGACTTCGCAGTCACTAATCGTACACGTGTATAATTGTGAACCGGCAAAACTCCGAAGTCCAACAATTGTCCTTTTTCAAAACCGGAGTTGAATGCTCCATATAATTTTGGGGCCATGCCCCAAATGTTTTGAAAAACCTTCTAACAATACCCTCTTTTGAAAATTTAAAAAAAAAAAAAAAAGAAAAAGAAAAGAAGAGAGAAGATTCCCACCCCCCCCCCCCCCCCGCCCAAAAAAAAAAAAAAAAACCTCCTACACATCAACCAAAAATGCCCTCCAAATTCCCAATTTTTACTTAAAAACAAAAGGTATTTTTGTAAATAAAAAGGTGTGTGATAGCATTATAAAATAGACAACTCTCAAGAAAGTTCATTTTTTGCCGAAGTCCATCGTCCCACTTGATATATGCCCCTCTACTATTTTACGACACTTTATAGTTCTACTGCATTTTTTATTTTCTAATAGAAATTGCTACACACTCTGTTATACATACATTATTACGTACTTATTTTTTCAAGTGAAATTTTTTTCTTGAACTTACTATTTTAATTCAAAAAATGTGTGTATAGTATATTGTGGGGCCAAATAATTCCACGGCCCAGCCCACTTCATTTCTGGGCCGAAGGCCCGAGCCGAGGAGACATCTAAGTCCGAGGATGACCTCATCATCGGACGTCCGAGAGTTTGAAGAACAAGCTCGTAACGAGCAGTCACCCCCACATTAAATGTGCCTGACAATCGCCCTGACCGCGTTAATGAGGAAAAGACCTTGCGCCAGCGTTGCCTCGATCGCCGCAACTCCCAAAGAGACTGGGAAGTCGGCTGATGGGACAAGCACCTGAGCAAAGGTCATGATCACTCAACAAGTGTAGGGCTAGGATTGATTGGGCAAGGGGTATATAATGTAAGGGAATCCCTCCTGCGTGGGGGACACGAAAAAAGAAAGAAAAGAAGAAATAAAGAAAAAGAAAGAACAGAGGGCAAGAGCCTCCTCGGCCCATGGCCGAGGAGCCCATCCCCATTGTAAACCGTGTTAAGTCTATTTACTTAAATAAAAGAGACCGGAGTTCACGCTGCCAGAGCGCCGGCCGGCGCCTAGACCTTCGACCCACTCTCTATAAATTCATTGCGGGGTTCGTTGGGCTTTTGACCCGGGTCCATTGGGCTTGGGCAGCCAAAAACCCAGTCCCCACAATTGGCGCCGTCTGTGGGAAGGATTAGTGCACAGGTTGGCGCAACAGGCGACTGTTCTAAACAACCATTCCATGGAAGATCGGCGGTGATGCAAAAAAAAAAGAACTATAAAAAAGAAGAGCGTTGCAGAAAGATAAAAGCTTGAAGACAGAAAATTCAACAGCAAAAAAAAAAAAGACTTTGTATTATTTCATAAAAAAAAAAAAGGGGTTACAGATTACAATCAGAGGCTCAGGCAGGCATGTTTTACAACTATTCCTACCAGCTAGTCCTACAATCAGAGGCCCAGGCGGACCCGTCCTAAAACTAGCTAGAAGGAAGTGTCAACCCGTGCTCTTATTGGCATCAAGAGAATGGGAGAACTTGACAATAAGCGGGCTGAAGGGGGCTGGGGCTAGCTCGTTCCAAGGCCCCCAACGACTCCTTTCTCGGAGCGGCGGAGCTTGAACAAAGCGAGGAGCAGATACAGGGGCTCCGGGACGCCCTCCCCATGATGTTCCCTTGATTCTCTCCAACCCCCACGAGCGTTGGCCGTCGATGACGGCAACACTCGGGCACCGCCCATGATGTGAGTTCGCATGTCTCCTCCGTCGGGGGTGCGCTCGGAGGAGAGATGTTAGGTACTTCAACGACATCCCTCCGGGCCAGCATGCATGGCGCCATCGGGGTTACGTCTAGACTCTGCCGCACCGGAAGCCCAGTGGGGGCTATGGCCACCACGGCTCTTGGCACGGATGTCCTCACACCCGCCCAAAGCCGCCTCATACCAACTAACTCTGGTCACAATTCCGGCGGGGTTATTAAAGGGGATTGAGGAGCTAGAGGGGTGTGTTCTTTCTGTTTGTGTTGGGAAGCTCATGAAGTATGAGGAAACCATCCCCCCCAGAAGGCCTTATATAGAGGAGTAGGGTTGGTGGGAATTAATTCACGCAGAGCTCAAAAAGTGGGTTACCGAAGCGTTGGATAATAATGAAGCCATCAATTCACGAGGCCATTAATGAAGGCGCGACTCGCGCACCGAAGCGTCAGGCGCGGAATACGAACGGCCAAAGGACGCTTCGCAAATGACAGAGATGAGGGCCCGAGATGGAGATGAGATCAATGCCACGTGCAAGATCATGAGCCTTCCGAAGGAGGAATCGTCCCCAGTAAAGCAAACCGAGGACGAACCCCTATTTCCAGATGCCAAGCGTTAGACAGAACCAAGGCACTGCATGGCCAATTAGCAACTGTACCTAGGTCTTGCACGGTCCTCGGACTCAAGCCTACGGGGAGCTAACCACTTAGCAACTGTACCTAGGTCTTGCACGGTCCTCGGACTCAAGCCTACGGGGAGCTAACCACTTAGCAACTGTACCTAGGTCTTGCACGGTCCTCGGACTCAAGCCTACGGGGAGCTAACCACTTAGCAACTGTACCTAGGTCTTGCATGGTCCTCGGACTCAAGCCTACGGGGAGCTAACCACTTAGCAACTGTACCTAGGTCTTGCATGGTCCTCGGACTCAAGCCTACGGGGAGCTAACCACTTAGCAACTGTACCTAAGTCTTGCATGGTCCTCGGACTCAAGCCTACGGGGAGCTAACCAATTAGCAACTGTCCCTAGGTCTTGCATGGTCCTCGGACTCAAGCCTACGGGGAGCTAACCACTTAGCAAATGTACCTAGGTCTTGCATGGTCCTCGGACTCAAGCCTACGGGGAGCTAACCACTTAGCAACTGTACCTAGGTCTTGCATGGTCCTCGGACTCAAGCCTACGGGGAGCTAACCACTTAGCAAATGAACCAAGGCACTGCATGATCCTCGGACTCAAGCCTACGGGGAGCTAACCACTTAGCAACTGTACCTAGGTCTTGCATGGTCCTCGGACTCAAGCTTACGGGGAGCTAACCAGTACTCAAGCCTACGGGGAGCTAACCACTTAGCAAATGAACCAAGGCACTGCATGATCCTCGGACTCAGGCTTACGGGGAAGCTAAATACTTCGGATGAACCTAAGTGTTAGGCAGAACCAAGGCTCTGCACGGTCCTCGGACTCAAGCTCACGGGGAAACCAACCACCTTAGATGATCCTAAGAGTTAGACAGAACCAAGGCACTGCATGGTCCCAGGACTCAGGCCTATGGGGAAACTAACTCCTTCAGAGGATTCCAGGTGTTGGACAGAATCAAAAGCGCTGCATGATCCCAGGACTCAGACCTATGGGGAAACTAACTACTTCAGAGGATTCCAAGTGTTAGACGGAACCCAAAGCGCTGTATGGTCCTCGGACTCAAGCTTATGGGGAAGTCAACCACATCAAGGGGAACCTAAGTGTCAACCTAAAGAATTTTCTACCCGGCCCTTAGAGAAAGATGGGCCCACTCGAGCATACATGCCCTCGCTGCAATAATTGGTGCCGCGACTGGCCGAGGTGCAATCAAAGATAAAATTACACAAGTAAAGAAAGAACGAATAACGTGCGAATAAGCAAACAACCACAACAAACAGGAAAAGGAATAAAACTCACATTCCATTAAGTTCACAAATGTTACATGGTGAGTACCACAAAGCTAAAAGAAAAAAGAAGAAAGTACAAAGGACCAGGAGGACAACAGGGTCGGAGGGCCTGCCTCACTCATTTATACTCCTCCCTCAACCGGGGGCTGGACCATAGCAGCATCAAGGCTTTCTGAGCTTTGGCCAGAGGGGACGGCCTGCGAAGGCGAAGCAGGAATAGCTGCCTCCTCAGCAGCAGGAGCCCCAGCTCCAACGCTAGACTTCACAGCCTCCTGGGGCGCCTCCACAACGGGGCCCTCACCCGATTCTGCCACCTTGGAAGGGTCACTTCCTTGAGCGGGCTCAGCCGTGGGCTCAGCAGCTGATGCGTCCTCACCCGTAGTAGTGACGGTTTCCTCCGCAGCCTCCTCGGCCTTAGCGCCACTTGGAGCAGCCTCGCGGATGGCAGGAGGATAGTACACATTCTCCTCCTTCCACAAATCGGATGAGGCCTCGACCCCAGCCTGCCTGAGAACCTCCCTCCAAACCTCGGCAGAATAGCGCCTACACAACCCGGGGACTTCAGATCTAAAGGTTGCCGCTGTTTCTTCCATTCCCGCGGCGTAAGCCTCTTCCTCGGCTTCCTTCACAGTGGCCAGGGCTTCCTTCCTGCCCTGGACAGCCTCAAACTTGGCCCTCACGGCCTCGTCCCTCGCCCACTCGGCTGCCTTCTTGTCTGACTCGGCGGCAGCCACCTTCCTGGGCAAATCTGCAAGCAACCCCTTTGCAGCCTTCAGCTGCTCCTCCGCCTCAGCCAGGCGCTTCGAGTAATCCTCGGCCTGCTTCTGAAAACCAGCGAGACCGGACAGGGCAGCGTCCCGGGCACTGGTCATTGCACTCAGCTCCTCCCGGGCCTTGGATAGATCAGCCTCAGAGCGCTTAAGAACCTGGATGGCCTCCAGGTGTTTCTCGCGCTCCACCCCCATGGCTTTCCCCTGGTCGTGGGCCACGTCCTCCAACCTATAAGTAGCCTGAACGGCCTGTTCAACAAAACAAATACGCCATCAGCTGAGATCAAGAAGCGGAAAGGAAGAGCTACAACTAGGAAAAGTTACAAGCATTGAGGGGCTTACCATCCCCAAGTACCGCTTGAGGCAGAGGAAGACCTCCCTGCTCCTCATAGTTGCCAGCTCTGCCATGTCGGCTGGGAGTAACAGGCACCTTTCCACCGCGTCGGCCACGTATGTGCCCTCGCCCTCGTTGAAATCTCTGAGGGAGGAGTCTTCCCTCAGCGGCGCCCCGCGGAGCATGGGGGTAGGAAGCCAGGCCTGAGGCTCGGGCAGGTCTTCGACCTGTTTGTCCTGGCCTCGGGAGCCTATTTTCAACTGTTTGGACGGCCGCCGATCATCACCCTCCTCCCGTGGGGACTCGGACCTCTCCTCAGCTGGCCTTTTGCCCTTATCCTTCTTCTGCTTGGGATCAGAGGGCTCACGTCTAGGAGGCAGACTCGCCTTGGGCAGAGAGGGAGGAAGCCCCGATTGGGTAGAAGCCGACTTGCCCTGGGCAGAACGAGTTCTTGGAGGAGGAGGAGGGAGCTCCGACTTAGATTTTCCCGGCTGGCCTTCGATCAGTTCCGCCAAACTAACTTGCGGCTTCTTCTTGTAGCCCATTTTCTGCCGAGAAGAGGACTTGGACGCTGAGAAATCCGCTTCGGTCAGACGAGGGTCGCCCAAATCTCCTGGAGGGTCCTCGGACTGGTGAGCTTGATCAAACACGTCAAATTCGTCCTCGGCAGGGCCAAAATCAGCAACCTCCACTTCCCTCTCAGGGCCTACTTCGGCGGGTTCCGAGATTCTAAGGGTGGAGGAGGGACCTGCAGGTATTGCGCCTTCTAATGTGGAGGGCACCTCAGGGAACCGAAACCCGTCCTCGGTCACAGTTATCTTCCGAAGCCGAGGATCCTTTACTCTGATCACGTGCTTCGGCGCCGCAAATGACTTGTGAGCCGGGTCGTATTTCAAAATTTCGTGAGCGGCCCTAACCTGATTATCGTCGTCGTTCACAAACACCTCTGCCCTCAGCGCCTTTTGCAAGTCTTCCCGGTTTATTAGGCTGAAGTGGCACGTGAAGGCGTGCGGATCTGCAAGAAGAAACACATCCACATTAGAAACCAAACAGTGCGAGAGAAAGAGACGAGAGAAAGGATGGAACTGATCAGGGTCCTAAAACTCTCTCTCTCTATTTTCCCACTGCCCACCTGGGGTTCCCTCCGTTGTCGGGCAGTGAAGGCCATCATGCCACTCTCCAGACACGATGAGGAAGTCTTTGTTCAACCCCTTGCTGGACTCAGGGAGACACTGAATGAGCCGGACTCTGTCATCCCTGGTCTTCAGATAGTAAGTTTCGCCCTTCAAGCACTGGAGATTATAGCACCAGTTGACGTCATGGTGGGTCAATCTCAGGCCCATCTTTTCATTTAGGGCATCCACACAGCCCAGAATCCTAAAGACGTTGATGGCACACTGAGTGGGGGCTAGCCGGAAGTGCATCAGATAGTCCCTCATCACCGGACCCATGGGTATCCTCATGCTACCTTCAACGAAGGCAACAATGGGAATCACCACCTCACCCTCCTGCCTCCGAAAGCGCCACTCACCCTCCGCACAATACCTCAAGCCCACGTTGGCCGGTATCTTGTAGTCGGCGATGAATTTCTCTATCGCCTCCTCAGTGAAGACATACTTCTTAAAAATACCCATCCCAAATGAAGCCTAAACGAGCTAAGAGGGAGAAAACGAAAGAGAGGCAAAGATGGAAAAGGAGAAAGTTCAAAGGGAGATAGAGTGACTTACAGAAAGATGTAGAAGCTCCTCGGACAGGCCTTTTATGCTGGAGATGTAGACTCTTGAGCGCAAAGAAGCAGAGGAACCGGGCTTTCAAATGGGTATTTAAACCCTAAAATCAAGGAACAGAGCGGATTTTCCCACTCCCAACCGTTAGGCGAATCCCCACCGTTGGATTAACATCCTCCCGTCGCACGTGGGGAGCACAAAGCCGTCTGGATTTAATGAATGAAGGACACGTCGCGCCCTTCAAGGCATCAGTAACGCTTCTGAAGCAGGCGAAAAGACTCCAGTACCCCCAGAGGGCCAAACTCAAACGGTACATGACGCACGCCCGAGGACATCAAAATCCTCCTCTCCGCCCGAGGATGCGGACAGCAAAATTTTGAGGGGCTATTGTGGGGCCAAATAATTCCACGGCCCAGCCCACTTCATTTCTGGGCCGAAGGCCCGAGCCGAGGAGACATCTAAGTCCAAGGATGACCTCATCATCGGACGTCCAAGAGTTTGAAGAACAAGCTCGTAACGAGCAGTCACCTCCACATTAAATGTGCCTGACAATCGCCTTGACCGCGTTAATGAGGAAAAGACCCTGCGCCAGCGTTACCTCGATCGCCGCAACTCCCAAAGAGACTGGGAAGTCGGCTGATGGGACAAGCACCTGAGCAAAGGTCATGATCACTCAACAAGTGTAGGGCTAGGATTGATTGGGCAAGGGGTATATAATGTAAGGGAATCCCTCCTGCGTGGGGGACACGAAAAAAGAAAGAAAAGAAGAAATAAAGAAAAAGAAAGAACAGAGGGCAAGAGCCTCCTCGGCCATGAGCCCATCCCCATTGTAAACCGTGTTAAGTCTATTTACTTAAGTAAAAGAGACCGGAGTTCACGCCGTCAGAGCGCCGGCCGGCGCCTAGACCTTCGACCCACTCTCTATAAATTCATTGCGGGGTTCGTTGGGCTTTTGACCCGGGTCCATTGGGCTTGGGCAGCCAAAAACCCAGTCCCCACATATATGTATAGTAGATTGTGTGTGACAAATACTACCTTTTTTTTTCCTTCTCTTTCTCAATTCTCATATCATTTCTTCTCTTTCACAATGCATTCTATGTTGCAAAATTCTTCTTATTTCTTTTTCTTCTTCTTTTTTAGTGCTATTTCAGTTTAATTTCTATTTATTTATCTTATGATTTATGAATTTATTTTTTATATAGTTGTCTAATCTAGTTGAAATTAAATTCTATTTATTTTATGGTTTCTTATAGTGATTTTATTTTATTTTATTTCTATGGATATTAATTCTTGTAATTGTAAATATAGTCTAGTTTTGTTATGGACAAAACTTAGATACAGTACCTTATGTGCTATTTCTTAGGTTCCCCTCTCAAAATTCTACCATGTGGATATTTAACTAAAAAATGCACTTCCATCACGAGAGAAAAAAATCCATAAAGCAAAATCTTAAAAAGGGAACTTATGGAACAGCACCTAAATACTATACCTAAGTCTTGCCCTTTTGTTATATACTGATATTTAATTTCTATGAATGTAATCAACTTATGATTTTTCATAAGAATTATAGAAACACCAGATAAAAAATGACCTTAAGATGCTCAATCGAGTGTTTAGCTTGTTAGTATTTTTGAGTGTTGATAAAAATTACACTGATAAGAAATTTGGATAACAATAATCTTGCAGTATTATAAATGCATTACGACTTACTTTGGATTTAAGATTTTTTTTTTTTTTTTTTTTTTAACTAATGCATAAACACATGTATGTACATGTATGTCATGGTTTGAGTTTTTCTATTGCATTACAAATCAATATGATAGTTTTACCTCGCCCTTGAAAACAAAAATTTCTAACTACGCCCCTGAGTATATGCACTCATTGTCATTGACAATCTCCACTTAGCTAGGTATGCTCTAATAGCTATGATGCATGGGTACAGATATTGGTATGGGTACAATATAGGTACAAGTATAGGGAAACAACATTCAAAAAAGAAAAATTAGAGTACCATACGCCGTGGATATGTATATTCATAATTTATTAAATATATTTTATTTATATTTTATATATATTGTTAAGCATATATCAATTTAACAGCAATAATGAATAATAAAGTGAATCCATAGCTATTAAATGATGTTTAGGATACAAACCAAAATCTAAAAGACTATATAAAAGATAACTTAGTGTTCAATATTGAAACCAATATATAAAACATATAAATAAAAATTCTTACAATTTTGGACTATCTCTCACTATCGAGGATTTGGTTAGAACGATATTTAAGTCATATCACGGAAATATCATAAATTTATTGATATATATATATATATATATATATATATATTAATGATTGGATATATATTTTAGAGATATCCAATATAATACTAATATGATAGTTATCGAATAGAATATCCGTGCATTCTAGATTAATAGTACTCGACATTTTTTGCTATCTGGGGCACTCTGCCTCACACAGCACTTTGGTACGTCTCTTTCCCAAAAAGAGATTAAATTCTATAAGGACGTGGTGTAAAACCTATGTTTTACCCCTCCAATCCCAACATGTCATATCATCTTATCACATATTTAAAAATAAACACAATCACACACAATCAATTCTAATACCTATATATAAATCCAACCAAATTGGGAATCTATTGAGATGTTATTAGGTGGAGTAGGATGTATTGAATTTTAATAAATTTTAAGTAAAATGCTGATGTAGCAATCACTTATTGGATAGTATAAAACATAGATTTTACACCCCATCCTTATAAAATTTAATCTCTCTCAAAAATTGTCATTTGCCAAACTGCTTCAATTTCCATCTCCAGCTTCTTTGTATCTCTCAAATTATTAATAGCCTCTATCTACTGTGCATTTCTCTTCTTCTCCAATGTATTAACAAAAACCCACCTCAACTAATTGAGAAATTCCTAAATGTTTCCGGTGTATGTTACCTTTCTCTCACAAAGAAAAATAACATACACCAAAAACATGTAATATCTTCTCCTAGTAATCAATAAAAATAATTGTTCTTCCCTATTTCCATTCCATTTCTTGCTTGAATTTGTCAGATTGGGATTCGGTGCACCGTGCAATTCACGTAAGTCCTTTACAATTTTTTTTTTTTACCTTTATTTTTTTTTTTTATATTTAATGGTTGAGATTTAAAGTTACTTTTTGTAACTTTAAATCTCAGCCATTCATTCTAATTGCATCAGCCACCGAGCTCAATCTAAATTTGTCAAAGTTTTCAAGTTTTCCCATCTGAGTAATGACAGATTACTCACGTGAGCTGTCAGGCCTTTCGGGGATGATAACATTGCAGACATTACTCATTTTAGAATGCTGTTCAAATGTCTTTTCAGCTCATGGGAAATGACAATGTACGTAGAGTGTAGACATTAGTCATTTTAGTGGAGGAGTATCACGTGGCGAGAGTTCTTGTCAAAGACTCAAAAACAATTTCAGCAGACTTAAATGATCGTACAAATGTGTATAATTAATTTACATGAACTGCAGACCAACTATTGTTCTTTTTCACAGCAGGACTTAATGCTCCCTATCATTTTTGTCCTAGCATATGTACTAATTGTCATTGACACTTAATTTGGGAAAAATATTATAAAAATTACATTTTCGTCTTTATATTTTTACATAATTTTTACTTTAGTTCCCAATTTTTATTTTTATCGCTTTTAATCTTTATTTTAAAAAACACATCTCATTTTTGTCTTTACCATTACATTAAAGACGAAAAATACGCACGTAACAAACAGAGTGCACAGTTGGCACACTAAAAATTGACGTGACCATTAAAATAATAACAAAAAATGTTATTTGACATTAAAAAATATCACGTCAGGATTTAAATTAAAAAAAAATTATTAATTTTAACTAAATAAAAAAATTAAAAACTAAAAATTACATGAATTAAAATCTAAGTATGTTTTAAATAAAAATAACAAAAACACAAACCCAAAAATTATAAAATAAATAAATAAATAACCAGTATATCAAAACCCAACCAAATCAACGACAAAACATCTAAATCATCCAACATCAACAACAAATCAGCATTGCATCAATCAGACCACAGATCATCAACAAGCCCTAGAGAAAACCCAATCATAAACCCAAAATCCATAAATTACATCATCAAACCACATATCCACACCACCACCACATCCACATTAACACCCACAACCACCACAAGCTCCGTCGTCATCAGCTCATTCGCCACCGCAAACAACCGACGAATCCTCCAAAATGATGAACCGCAGCGCTTTCAAGTGGGCTTTCCAGCGCTTCCTCCAGCTCGAAGTCGAACTGTCCGAGACCGAAACCACAACCGTGTCGTCCTCCGCTCCCCAAAATGATGTCGTCCTCCTCGATAAGCATGAACAAGAGCAATAACCGAACAACGAGCACGACGGCATAGTTTAATGTCGGTCCTCCACCAAATATTCCGATCGATTCCGAGGAGTACCAAGCTTTCCTTAAAAGCAAGCTCAATCTTGCTTGTGTTGCTGTTGCTTTATCTCGGGTATTTTTTTGAAATTTTTTTTTTTTTGTTTTTTGTTCTTGTTGTTGGTTTTTTTTTTTTTTTTTTTAAATTTCTGGGTTTGTGTTCTTAAATTTGGATTTATGTTTTTGTTGTTCTTGTTCAAGACACACTTAGATCTCAATTCATGTGATTTTTAATTTGTAATTTTGTTTTTAATTTTTTTATTTAGTTATAATTAATAAATTAATTTTTTTTAATTTAAATGCTGATGTGGCAATTTTTAATGTCAGATAACATTTTTTATTATTATTTTAATGGCCACGTCAGCTTTTAGTGTGCCAACTGTGCACTCCGTTTGCCACGTATGCATTTTTCGTCTTTGATATAACGGTAGGGATAAAAACGAGACGTGTTTTTTAAGATAGAGACTAAAAGAAGTAGAAATAAAAGTTAAGAGACCAAAGTGAGAATCGCGTGAAAATATAATGACGAAAATGTGATATTCGCCAAAATATTATGGATATATGTGTTATTGGTAGGTCCCACTCAATTGTGGAAAAGCGAAAGTCTCTCAGCCGATGGATCCCACTCGACTGTGAGAGAGGACAAGAAATTATTGGCTCCTCCGGGAGGACCACTGATGTGGTCCTCCAGGCTCCTGCCAGCCAATAGAAAAGTGCTGCTTGGCCATTTTTTTTATTTAGCTCCACATCAGCACTTACTCATTACCTTAACTCTTGTTAACAAAACCAAACCAAGGTTAAAACTCAACTCCACTTAACCACAGCCGGAAACCCAAAATCAAAGACTTGTTCTGCCTCAAGCTCTCACTTCTTCTTCCTTCTTCTTATGATATTTGCTCTCAACTCACTCTCTCTTTTTCTTTTCTTTTTTCTCTCTGTGGAAATTTTTTATTGTTGTTGTTTATTGTGATTTCTGGGATTCCAATCCACCATTGCCGGAAACCATGGGTTCTCCGGTGAGTCCTTCGTGACTCCACTCTCTCCATGCATGATCCGAGTCACCGTCGTTGCCTCCAGATTTCTCTCCTCTACCATGGCTTTCTCGGAACGTACTTCCCATTTCCAACCTCTAGATCTTTTTAACTCTTGCTCTCTGTTTGGTTACCAAGAAAATATTACTGCAAAGCAAGTGAAAAAGCATAACCGAGTTTTTTTTTTTTTTTTTTTTAAGATTTTAAGTGGTTTTGGATCGAAATAACTCGCCTTAGCCGAGTTAAGCAGAATCTGAGATTAGGAGCTGTATTTTTTTCGCTTTTTTTCCATACACTTTCTCGAAAGCCAAACAGAGGAAATAGCATAATTGTTACTGGTAGTGTATGCGTATTGAAGTTGAAGCATGTGTAGAGATTGATGCATACTGATTAAAGTTTCTCTCTTCTGTTTTCTCTACATTTTTTTTCTTGTTTCCTAAAGGATTTGGCATCTTCAAGTTCGTTTTGGTGAGGATTCTGAATAAGGAAATTTACTTTTAGTTCATTCGGAGAAGCGTCTCTCTCTATTGCGGTGGATTCTCTAAATAAAAATAAAAAAAAACTTTATTTGTGAATGGATTTGAATTTCAATTATTTTTGTAGTATAATAGTACAAAAGAAAAGAAAGAAAAACTTGCTTGTGAATTTGGAATGTGCTAAAAAAACGTGTCGTTAAATATAGAGACGGATCTCTACCGATTTGTTGTCGCCTTTGGTTTTTTTTTGCAGTAGTATCGGCATATCAGAGGAGGACTGTATTTTGATTTTGGATTTTCGGTTGTGGGTAAGTGGATCTGAGTTTTAACATTGGTTTGGTTTTGTTAACCAGAGTTAAGGGAATGGATAAGTGCTAATGTAGAGCTGAATCAGAAAAAAATGGCCACGTGGCACGGCACTTTTCTATTGGCTGGCAGAGCCTGGAGGACCACATCAGTGGTCCTCTCGGAAGAATCAATAATTTCTCGGCTTATATACTCTTATGTGGCGTTTGGTACGGGGGAATCTATATTACTTCTGGCATCCAGTGATTCCTAGGAATCACATTCCTAATAATGTAGTTATTCCTATGTTTGGTTTATTCCCAGGAATCTTAAATGAATTATTTATTTTTCCCATTCTATCCTTAGATTTGAATGTGAACTACCAAGTCATTTAAAAAAAAGGGTTAAAATTGTCAATTTATAAAACATACAATTTCCTTTAAACTTGGGAATCTGGATTCCCACCTGTTTTAAAGGGAATCCACATTCCCACTGAGAGGGGTTTAAGGGGGGAATCCAGATTCCCCTGGCATCTGATTCCCTAGCATGATTTGCAACCAAACATGGGAATCTTTAAACATTCCTAGGAATCCTAAAACATTACCCTGTACCAAACGCCACATTAAAGGGTATACCTATGGTCCTCCCAGATGAACCAATAATTTCTCAACTTACATACTCTTGAAGGGTATACCTTCTCATCCACTAATAATAATTGACACACTGCTATCTAGGGCCCTCTGCCTCACACAGAACTCTGTTACGTCTCTTTCGACTCTGTTTTCCCCGCAAAGTATATTTAAAGCGTTGTCATTTGTCAAACTGCCTCACTTTCCGTCTTCAGCTTCTTTGTATCGCTCAAATGGGTATTGCACGGTGTGCAATTCCTAAATTCTCAGAAAAAACATCACGCTCCCTTTCGCAGCCACCTCTTCTCGAATATTCTTCTCTTCCCTAGAAATTTCAGCAACTTTCCCATATGGATTTCCTATCCACTAATATGAACCCCACGATTGGCCAAGAAAAATAATATTCACAGAAACAAAGGGGGAAAATATCCATATCTGAAACAGTCTCATTCATTCAAATACTTATAACCCAGCCTTTCAATATTTCATACTTACAATCCAGCTTTTCAATTTTGCCATGAAATATCTTTTTTTCGAAAGTTTCTGCTAAAATTTTCTCTTTTTCTTTTAAATACATATGATAAATAAAATCATATAAATCTCACAAGAAACAAACTTTAGCAATGATTGAGACCAATAGACAATAAACAATACAGAACTCGGTAAATAATTGAGACCAAAGCTTTAAGCCCTAAAACCAACAAAATCCAATAGAACCATGTTAAAGCACAATCCCAAGGAAAAAAACCAAAACCTAAATGGCCAACCTCTACTGATACTCTGTTTTGTTATGTAGGACAAATAAAATGAAAATAGAGTAATTTTTATCATATGGGAACACTTCAAAAATTAACGATTCCACTTAATTAGACTCCGAAAACTTCATTGCCTATTTGAAATTCTTCTTCACTACCATTAAATTATCTTATACATAACGATTCTCAAAAAAAAAAAAAAAAAAAAAATCTTATGCATAACAAACACGCACACAAATATATAGGAAGTGAAAGAGGGAAAAGGGGTACCAGAAAGAGGAGGACAAAGGGGATTTTGGGGATTCTTCTTCAGCGTCGGAATCGGACAAGCTTGAAGCTTCGCCAGAGCTTTGGAAGAATAGTAACTCTACAGGGTTCTCGAAGCTATGGAGGTTCAGAGAATTGGTTCATCGAAGCAACAGTGATGGCAAAGAGAGAGGCTTGGCCTTGTGTGGACTGGTACCGGGCTGCTGTGACAATGGATTGAAGGAGAGGCAGAGAACGGGTTGAAGGAGAGGCAGCTGAGCAGGGAAGTGAGAGAAAAAAAAAATTGAGTTTATGTTTTATGAAACAGTGGGCGGGCTGTGAGGCTTTTTAAGGGCAAAGTAGTCTTTTACTTATTTGGTGTGGTGTCAATGATTTAAGCCATTAGATTAAATCTATGGCTGAGAATTTAGTAATCGCACACCGTGCAATACCTAGGATATGGATCCCTTAAATGATATATTCAGAGCCTCTATCTACAGTGCATTTCTCTTCTTCTCCAAGTAATGACAAAAACCCACCTCTACTAATCAATAGAAATGACTGTTCTTGCCTGTTTCCATTCCATTTACTGTTGAATTTGTCAAAGTTTTCAATTTTCCCATCTGGGTTTTGGACTTACTCAATTGGGTATTACATGGTTGTTTCAAAGTTAGCTTCTTTGTAGCATTGTTGCTCTGCTTCCATTCCATCACTTGCTGAAATCTTTATCTGGATGTATTCTATTTTGGTCTCTTAGATTGTATTTTCTTACTAAACTTTCAGGATTCTCAGTCTTCATCAGGGTCTTCTTGCTTCTTTTTGTTTGTGAGAATTTGTGTGAATTCTTGTTACCTCCAATGGCGACTTCTGCTGCAGCCTCTCCTCTCTGTACATGGCTTGTGTCTGCCTGCATGTCCGTTTCTTCTGAGAAACACCACACTGATCCAGAGAGACTGAGTGAATGGACTAAGAGAAAGAAGTTTGTTTCAAAATGCATTAGTCGTGGTGGTGGTGATGCTGATTTTGTGAGTAATTTGCTTACAAACGGTTCTGGAATTCAAAGTTCTTGTCTCGCATTCGAGAAGTGCAAGGAGTATAACCATTCAGAAGGGCTGTTTGCACTTTTAGGATCTCAGACGGCCTGGACTAGAAAGCAAAGGAGCATAAATCGTCCTGCTGCAATTTCTGGTAATTTAACGTGTACCTTAGACGTGGCAAAACGGAGGTTCAGGTTAGGTTGGAGTCAAAAGTCATGTCATTCTAGGCAAGTTAAAAATGGTCGGCTGCAGGTCACGTGGACCCATAATTTTTCACTATATATATCACACGTAATAAGGTTTTTTTTTTTTTTTTTTTGGGTCTAGTGTCGTAATTTTTTTTTCCCTTTTATAAGAGGATGTGACGAGGGTTTTTTTTTTTTTTTTTTTTCCTCTAATGTTATAATTTTTTTTTAAAATTAAGTTTTTTTGAAGACGTGGATTAATAAGAGAGTGTTATATTTTATAGGTATTTTAAGTGAAGTTAAAAATATATTTTTATCAGATTGTTTTTAAGTTTTTCCCTTATTAAACCTAATTTTAAGGGGTATTTCTGAATCACATAAAAATACGGTGCAAAAAAGAGAATTCTCTGATAAATAGTATAAATATATATATATATATATATATATATTAGTTAGTTGTAGTGGCAGTAGCAGAGCTAGAAATTTTTTAATAATGTTAGAGATACAAAATTTTTTACAAATTGTTGATGTGGTGAATAATTATTGGTAAATGAAAAAGTGATATTAATGGTGGGACTAGATAAAAACCAGTAAGAAGTTGACCACATCAACTATTTGTAAAAATGTTGTAAAATAGTTTGTGGTGTGGCATTACTCAAATTTTTTTAGGGGGGCCAAGCTTTAGAGATACAAACTTTTTTACAAATTATTGATGTAATGAGTGGTTATTAGTAAATGAAAAAGTGATGTTAATGGTAAGTTTAAATGAAAATTAGTAAGAAGTTGGTCACATCAACAATTTGTAAAAATGTTGCAAAAAAATAGATTGTAGCAGTGGCATTACTCAAATTTTTTTTAGGGGGACCAAGTTATATATATAGTTACTTATTTATTTATTTATTGTTTATACATGAAATGTTAGTAATTTTGATTTAAAAATAATATTTTCTTATATAAACAAAAATATTTATATCAAATAATCGTTTACATCTTCACAAAACAAAACAAAAAACAAAAAAAGTAAGTCTTGACTTCTTTAAAAATATACAAGTCAATTTAATAAAAAATATATAATAAAATTATATATGTTATACATTAAATACACTTTAATTTAATGTGATCTATATGACATATAAGAGTAAGTTTAGGGAATAAAAAATACATTAGTCAATTATATAAATGCACATTTTTTAGTAAAAGATGTGATACGTCCATAATATTTTTACAACACTCTCATAACAAATCATCAATAATAAGTTTTTATTGGTTCTAATTTAAATTTATAACTTAAATTATTTTTTTACTCACCTGTAACAACCAATATTAACAACTTACAACTTAGAATTTGTTATGAAAGTGTTATGAAAATGTCGTAAACATAGCATTTCTCTTTTAGTAATAATGTAAGGGGGACCATTATTGAAATTTATGTCTAAAAATATTTTTTTACCAAAAAAACAAGAAGGGTGGAGGATTTTTTTTTTAATTCAAGGGGTTCATGCCCCTATAGACCCTCTCCCTCTGCCCCTGATTAGTTGTTACATATAGCAAATTATTTAATATAAAATGTATTATTTTGAATTTATCACTCATATCAGGAAGGAGTTCAACTCAACAAATTGAAGCTTGATTAATAACTATAAGATTACAAATCCCAACATTGCTAAACAAAACAAAATATCACAAACACAAAATAGTCTAGTCTACCATTTGAAATCTAATTAAAACAAACACACAAGTTTTACTTTTACACAATATCAATATTCCAAAGCATAAAACAAAATTACAAATATCAGCCCTATAGAATAGCTAATTTGATAAAAAAAATAAAAATATATATGAAACTTACAATCTTGAAAACTAATTTTATGATCTAATATCTTGAAAAATAATCCAATGAATTAGCCACTAGATGGGGAGAGGGGAAGTCACTGTGTGTGTTTGTAAAATGTTTTACCAAATTTTAAAGATAAACATTTTACAACTTTTTATAAGAAATTTTATAGTTAATGGAAATTATTTTACAAATTTGATCACATTTTACATTCAAACAGACACTTGAAAATGAGAAAGCATTTTCCAATAAATATTTAAGAGTAAAATTCATCTGTTTTATTCTCTCAAACAAGCTCCCAAAACAATGTAAGATCCTACTACAAATTCCATTTAATGAGACTAAAGCATGCACGTACACTTTCACCGGCGATAATATGGTGTGCTGCATTCAGTATACAAAAGTTACTTGTTGCACAAGCTGAAGAAATTGAGTAGTTTGGGCCCATCCATCCCTGCAATTTGCTAACTTAGAAACAACTAGAAGGTTGTAGCAGCAACATATGATATTGACTTGTCCCAACTCCCTAAATTTCTACAAACATTGGCATCAAACTTACTAAATCCATCGCTAGTAAAGCAGAACCAATATTGGTTGTCGCAAAAGGTATACCGAAAGGATTTATTTTCTTGTACGAAACCCTCAATGCTTCTATTCCATCCTGAAAAGTCTGATTAAAATTTCTCTTAAAAATACATGCAGTAGAAGAAATAATTGATAAAAAATAATTATGGGTTTGAAATAAATTTGAAATCTTAAAGCAACTACTAAGACTACAGTCAATTTTGTGTCAAATAATCTGAGCTTATGCTTACCCCCATTCCTCCTAGTGCAGAGCCAACAATAACCCCACATCTACGTTTGTCTAATTTTCCAAGGACCTCTTCTGTAATCCCAGCATCTGCCAATGCTTTCTTGCCAGCAGTAAGCAAGTAAAGTGTGAATTTGTCTGCCCTCTTAGAAATCTTGGGTGCGACCCATCCATCTGGAGAGAAAGACTTGATTTCACCAGCAATTTTCTGTTAGAAAGATAACTGGAGTCAGCATCTAGAGGAAACCAATTACTATAATGGAACTGAGCCAACAAAGATCTAGCTACCGTTGGAAACTGAGCACAGTCAAAAGCGTCTATCTCACTTATGCCACTAACACCTTCAAGGAGATTATTGTAGAAGACATCTGCATCATCACCAATAGGGGTTACGACACCCACCCCTGTCACGACAACCCGCGGCTGCTTTGTAAGTTGTTTCTTCTCTGTTGTGACCCTATCTGTAGGTCTTCCAACCACAGGTTCACCTGAAACTGTTATAAAAAAAATCTCTAATCTTGAGGTTTGATAATTGGGTTTAGACTAGTCAAAAACAGGCTAAGTTTGATTATTAGATCTATTAGAAAGCTTAAACTAATTCAACAATCTTCAATATCATTTACAACAAAATATAAATATAACAAAAGATATGATCGCCTAAGAAACCAATGAAACAAATTAGTTTCACAGTATAAAAATCTTGACGACTTAACCTTATCAATCCCAATCAAATAATAAAAGTTTACACGTTGAATAACTCAATTCGTAGTAAACTTAACTAAAAATAGAAGATATGAGAGAACTTTGGATATAGAAACCCTAGAAACAAAATAGGAAGCACTTTTCTATCTTGTTTATTTCAACCTATATGGTCTCTTTTATAATGTATAATAAGTGGCACGAAACCCTAGTAGCTTAGACGTGGGCTGAGCTTTAAAATTTACAAATTGATTAAGAATTCCAAATTTGCATTCTAAATTGCAGAACTTTGCAGCAATATTGCAAAACTTTACATTTTTTTAGATACAAAGCATCACATTTGAGTATCTACACAACCAAAACAATAAACCCATAAATGTTAGCTTTCCTTATCCCTCCAAGGTTAATACTGGATACTAGAAGGTAGAAATTTCAAAACTTTCCAAGAATTCTAGAGGCACATCTCCACACATACACAAACCAGTGCCCACAAACAGAAGAAGGGTAAAGTGAAGACAAAGACTAAACTCAAGACCTTATATTCTGATATCATGTTAAATTAACGGCTGTTTAAACTGTTAGCAAATAGTAAATTTAATCATTTAACCATAATTCTATTAGAAGCATTATATCACTTTTGATTAACATGGGAAGACATGGCAAAATTCGTAGACCTAACTTGAACCCTAAGGAAAATACCCAACTCGAGTCCCATTTTTTTTTTTTTTTTACCCAAAGTAAAAATAGGTTGACTTGTAACTTAACATTTCTTTTGCAGGTCAACCTAACTCAACCAGGCTAACCCTTGACCAGACCTGTTTTTTTAAAATTCTTTTTTTTGGTAAAAAGAATAAATAAATTAAGACATGGTTGGTTTATTTTCTTGTTATAGACTTTACAATGCACAACTCAAACTATATTAACAAATATAATGCACTAATTATTATTATTATAATTATATTTTTTATAAAAATACTTCAATTTAAAAAAAAAACATTTTTTGGATAATGCCATTCAAATATATATATATATATATATATAAATCAATTGAGACTTTTATCTAATTGAATACAAATGAATTGAAAGATGAATAATTGATACATTCTTCTTGCTTGAATAATGCAATAAGTAATGATTTTAAGATATCAAATGATAAAGTGCATTCCAAGATAATTTGATTGCAGTAGAGTTAAAAACATATATTTGATATTATAGGCATGTATGAGAATAATTCATAAGTATGAAAATAAGAGTGAAGTTAAAGTATATCAATAAAATTAGTAGAAATTATGGATGTTTAGACAAATTCTTATTTTACTTGCTTACTGCTGGCAAGAAAGCATTGGCAGATGCTGGGATTACAGAAGAGGTCCTTGGAAAATTAGACAAACGTAGATGTGGGGTTATTGTTGGCTCTGCACTAGGAGGAATGGGGGTAAGCATAAGCTCAGATTATTTGACACAAAATTGACTGTAGTCTTAGTAGTTGCTTTAAGATTTCAAATTTATTTCAAACCCATAATTATTTTTTATCAATTATTTCTTCTACTGCATGTATTTTTAAGAGAAATTTTAATCAGACTTTTCAGGATGGAATAGAAGCATTGAGGGTTTCGTACAAGAAAATAAATCCTTTCGGTATACCTTTTGCGACAACCAATATTGGTTCTGCTTTACTAGCGATGGATTTAGTAAGTTTGATGCCAATGTTTGTAGAAATTTAGGGAGTTGGGACAAGTCAATATCATATGTTGCTGCTACAACCTTCTAGTTGTTTCTAAGTTAGCAAATTGCAGGGATGGATGGGCCCAAACTACTCAATTTCTTCAGCTTGTGCAACAAGTAACTTTTGTATACTGAATGCAGCACACCATATTATCGCCGGTGAAAGTGTACGTGCATGCTTTAGTCTCATTAAATGGAATTTGTAGTAGGATCTTACATTGTTTTGGGAGCTTGTTTGAGAGAATAAAACAGATGAATTTTACTCTTAAATATTTATTGGAAAATGCTTTCTCATTTTCAAGTGTCTGTTTGAATGTAAAATGTGATCAAATTTGTAAAATAATTTCCATTAACTATAAAATTTCTTATAAAAAGTTGTAAAATGTTTATCTTTAAAATTTGGTAAAACATTTTACAAACACACACAGTGACTTCCCCTCTCCCCATCTAGTGGCTAATTCAGCAATCCAGTGATAGGAGCTGCCACTCCAGTGACCAGTGTCAGATGTACGGTGGCCGAAGCTACCGCTTCTGCAACTAGTGATGTCTATTTGGTGGCCGGAGACAACACTTCGGCTATGGTCACCGGCGGTCTAATCACCGGACATCCGGTTGCAATGGCTTAGCCACCAATCTTGGTGGTTTGCTTGAAAAATTTTACAAATCATACCAAACACTTGGAAATATTTTACATGTAAAATTTTTTTCTTCAAAATAAACGGAGTTTCCACAAATAACCCTCATCAACAAACACTATTTTGATGAGAAAGTTTAGTATTAATGGCTGTCCTGATTATTTTTCTTCATTCTTTTGAATAACTTTATCTTATTCTAAAATGAAATTAGGCCAAATTTTGTTATCTGATTAGTGAAAATTTCCAGGATGTTATGCTTTGTGGTGGATCTGATGCAGCAATTCTTCCAATAGGTATGACACATGCCTTTCTCATTCTGGATTTGATTTGAATATTATGTTCTATACATTGTGAATTGCTACCTCAGGCTTGGGAGGTTTTGTGGCATGCGGAGCTCTTTCAAAAAGGAATGGTGAACCTACCAAAGCTTCATGCCCCTGGGATATTGTATTGCATCCAACTTCTATCTTCTTTATGGTTACAAGTCTGCCTATTATATTACAATTTACAAAATTAGTTTCATGACCTCTGGTTCCAAATGTGAATTAGACAGATTACTATACTTATCTTAAAATAGGTAGGTATTTTATATAATTAGTTGCCGTTGTGCATGAGAATATATAATTATTTTGAAATATGGTATAATATATAATTTATTCTCTAAAATTTATTAATGATAATTTAGTCTCCCTAAAAATTGAACTTTTTAGAAAATTACGTATTAAAAAAGTTACTTTATGCAAAAAGAGCATAAAGAAGACAAACAATACAAAGAAGAAAAAAGGAATTAATTACAAGAGAGAAGCTAACTAATGAATAGAGGGAGGGAGTCACTAGATGTAAGTCCCCAAGTTGGTGACCAGTCAAATAGAGAACCACTAAAAAAAGCAAGCAGTTGATCCTCTGAACTTAAAAATTGAACTGTTTCTAAAAGTATTTTCCATCTCTCTATCTTTACGAATATATTATTCTATTATTTTGGGTGTTTTGTTTTGTTTTGTTTTGGAGAAGCTTAAGTGTGTTTCATTGATATATTCTTTTTAAAAGTAGTTTATATTCTTCAAACTTTTGTTATAGTGTATTATGTTTTTCTTTTTATTTTTTTGTACAACTAAACTTTTTTAAATTTCAAATTAATTATTCAAATTTCTCATTTTCTTCAAAAGATTATATGATAATCAAGTCTCATTACAAATCTAGAATTAATATTACTCAAATAATTGATAGACACATTCAGATACATAGCCATGCATATTGTATTATGAATTTTTGATATAAACTTAAATTTTGATTTCCAAAATATCTAAGAATTAGCTTAAACCAAAACTATAAGAGAGGGAGAGAGTGCATGTGGTGGGGAACTCAAAAAACACACCACCAAAATGTATCAACCCAAAGTAGAGATACAAAAAACACAAAAATTCATCAATTTAAAGTAGAGTTACAAGAAGGAATAAATAATCAAGAGACAGGGAGGGAATAATCACATTTTTTTGGGAGGCAATGAATCGAAAAGTACTCAAAAGAAAATGTATAGTTGTAAATACCAAATTATCTAAGTCATACTATATATGTAATAAAATAACATTATGTCATTTTTTTTTATAAGTAGAATAACATTATATCATTATACACTATATAATGTCATAGGATAACATTTATCAATTAAAGGGAAAAAAAAGGATAGAAAAATTAAAACACAACCAAATTGCATCAACCCAAAGTAGAGTGCAACACAAAAATTCATCAACCCCAAGTAAAGATGCAATAAAGAATTAAAAATCCACCAAAAGTAATAAAATATAAATAGAGAGAGTAATCACCTTTTTGTGCAGAAAAATATGGATTGAATGAAAGAGTGAATAGCAAATTATTAGAGTAAATAAAATGGGAGAAGAATAGTAAAAATAAAAGGAAGATGAAGCGATTGGGGAATTATAATGTTTATGTATTAGAGGGGAGATAAAAAGGTAAAAGTGAAGGGAAAATGTTAGAAGAAGTGTAATTGTAAGGTGGAAAACTAATAAGGAGAAAAAAGTCAAAAATGAGAGAATAAGTGATGAAAATAGGTGGATAATGTTATAGATGCATAGTAACAATAAATACTATGGTTCAAGTAAGAAAATATCAAATATCATAATGTTCTCAACAAAATAGAAAGTCCAATATTTTCTTAACCTTTTCTTTTGTGAAAGGGAAGACCGAAAGATTGTTTATATATATAAGAAAATATCCCATCTAATTTATATATATAAAAGAAAATATCCCATCTAATTGCTGAATTGGTTTGAACTATTCTGTGTCACATACGTGTAAGTCATGACTTGAGATACAATTTTGCATAAGAGCAGAATAGGGATGGGTTTGTTATTGGAGATGGTGCTGGGATATTGCTCTTAGAAGACCTAGAGCATGCTAAGGTATATTTGTTAAATTAATTTTTCTATTTCCACCCCCCACCCCCCCCCAACCCCCAAATGCTCTTGATATTTATATGTTTAGTTTCAGTAGCTTAAACTCTTTTGTTTTCCTTTTTTGGGTTATTGGTTCTTATTTCTTATAAATATGACAGAGAAGAGGTGCAAAAATATATGCAGAGTTTCTAGGTGGAAGCTACACTTGTGATGCCTATCACTTCACTGATCCTCATCCTGATGGTAGGTAGTCAGGTTTTTGGGATTACTTTGATAAAGCTGTTACTTGAGTATTAGAATAAGAGCTCATCTTTTCCTTTTGACTGTTTCTATGTATCTTCCCTCTCCTCTAGTTTTTTGCTATCAAATAAGCTATCCATTAAAATTAAATACAGCTATTCTTCTATGAGACACTGCAAGCAATATGTATTTTGGCAAAATTCTGAACTTATTTTTGCCCAAAATCAGGTAATGGCCTTGCTCTTTGCATAAAGAAGGCCTTGGCACAATCTGGGGTAACTAAAGAAGATGTAAATTATGTAAATGCATATGGTAGTTCAACACCAAGAGATGATCTGAAAGAATACCAGGCCCTTATCCATTGTTTTGGCAAGAATCCAGAGGTATAATGAAGGCAAATTTCTTTACTTCTTATTATCAAATTTACAATATGACATTACTTAGTTTGAGTTCTAATTTTTGCAGCTAAGAGTGAACTCTACAAAATCTATGACTGGTCACCTACTAGGTGCCTCAGGTGCTGTGGAAGCTGTTGCAACAGTTAAGGTAATAGTTTCTCACATTGTTGAAAAACACTCATATGAGATTTGAAAAGATAGAGGTCCATCCAAACCTTTTAGATGGTCTTTGCCTTACAGAGATTAATTGTACTCTATAACAGAAAGCCTATGTGGCTAGTTGCACCAATTAGTGGGTTGTGATCAAGAGGAAGTTCCATGTTTCTTCCCTTTTCCCTTTTTTTTTTTTTTTTTTTTTTGCTCAGCTTATTGATGAGTATTGATCTCGCTATATTGTAGTTTAGGGAGTATTAAAAATATAAAAATAAAAAATAAAAAAAATTGTAGTTTAGGGGTGTAACAAATTAAACCCCATAGTTTCTAAAGTATACTAAACTTTATGGTTAACAAAAAAACAAATTAAACTATGTAGTTTCAAAAGTAGCAAACTAAACCATAAGGTTTCAAAAAATAATTAATTAAACTTCAGCCCATTTAAGTGGACTGATATTGTATTGGGGGTTTAATATTGGTTGAGAGTTTAATCTATCACTTTTTCTCTATACAAAAAAAAAAAAAAAAAAAAAAAAAAAAAAAAAAAAAAGGCCATGTTTTGAAATTTTAGGGTTCACTTTCTTACACCCCTAAATTATAGGGTTTAAAATGTAATTTCTCAAAAAAAAATTCCTCCTTGATAGGCATTGATGCCTCTATACATAATTTGATGGGTTTCCTTTCTATACATCACTATTGTCCCTAAAGTGAGATTTAATTCTCAAATGCAGGCAATACAGACAGGATGGGTACATCCAAACATCAATCTTGAAAATCCTGATGAAGGCATGGTATGCTTCTATAATACGGTTTCTTATCAAATCTAATCAGCAAATAGTCTATCTTTTTAAAAATGGATTTCTAAGCATTTTATCAATCCACCAACACCATTTAAATTTACATGGAGCTTGAAAGGATATAATAGGAAGGTCCATGCTTTTAGAAGCTTGAATTTGTGTTAACTTGGTTTTGTGCTATTTGAATTTGAATAAGGACATGAATGTGCTTGTCGGCATCAAGAAGGAACCTCTAGACATAAAGGTAGCACTATCTAACTCATTTGGCTTTGGAGGACACAATTCATCCATCTTGTTTGCACCTTACAAGTGTATCTGATGTGTCAACTCAACCTAAAATTATTAGAGGGTTGAACAAAATTAGAGTTGCTACAGCTTGTATTGATATTTTTGAATTTGGTGGGAAATCCATTCTATGATTGTACAAATGCTAATCAAATCTAGTGGGCTTATTGGATGACTATCTAATGGAGATGCAACTACTTTGATTGCATTGATTACTGAGTTATTGATTAATTAATGATAGTGTTTCTAATAGATTTTTCATACAAGCGGGGGGTGGGGTATTCTCGACGGGGAAAAGAGACATTTTGTAGTGCTTCAAATGCTTCAAGTTATAGGATTGTACAAACGATAATCACGCAACAAATATGGTTTGGACAACTAAATCAAAAGCTAGTGTGAACGATCACCCTCATAATTTTTAACTAGTTCACCCATGTCTCAAGTACCCATAAACCCTCCTGCTGTGAGGCGCCCATTGTATGAAATGGGTGCACTAGATACTTACCTGCACCAACAGGAAGGAAATACAAGCAATACACATATTTTTATCTATGCAATTATTGCCAGACGTAAGGCAATCTAATGAGTACCCCTCTCAACCCTGTACCACATATGCATCTCTTACAAGGTGTGAATCCCACACAGGTGTGAGATCCATATATAGGTAAGATAATTATTGCTCAATTCCTCATTTTTCCACCCCTCCTTTTTTTTTGTGTACTTCATGCTCTTTCTGGCATAAACTAATGTCGTGTAATTACACACTGCGTCTTGAGGTCAAAAAAGTATCAATCGTGAAATGCATATCAAATCATCCATATAACAAGCCAATGAATAAATACCATGTGGATGGTTGGTAGAACCAACTCTAACAAAGGAGTATAAAATTTAATCACGACATTCACTCATTAACTTATATAACACCTGTGAATTGGTATGTTTGTTATAACAGATGCTTCTTTAAGTAATGACCTCAATCAATATAGGATTTTACAGAAATTCTAGTTGGTTAAAGAGTACTAATATTGGGTCCCTACATATGAAGTACAAATCATTCAGCTAGAATTGAAGTCAAAATCAAAGAAACATGAGTTAGAAAGGTTAACATGATCTTACTCTTGAGTATTTCAATGTAAGTAATCAAAAGAAAATATTCAAAAATAGAAGTAACAAACATATATCAAGATTTTTCATATTTTCAAACAATAAATTTGGCTCCTTATCTGGTGTTAAAGGTAACAGGTCTCTCTTCCACAATCTTACAAGCAGATCTATCTCCAGAGGTACCTATTGGACTAGTTTCCTTAACCTAAGCCAAAAAAGAACTAGAGTTCGTCTTGAAACACGATTTTAAGTATATATGGGGATTGGCAATGAAACTGGAGTCTAAGACTATTTTGTCACAAGAAGTGCAGAGGAAATGCGCAACCTGTTTTCAGAATGATCACCAGATCTTTGTTTTAACCCAGAAGAGGAGAAAGACCACTCCAAATACAATGGCAACGGGAGCCCACTTCCGAATCAACGCCTAAAATTGAGATGTATAAGCAGATAAGTAATTTTCAAATTACAGATACATGAGAAACAAAATGCAGACACATAAGAGAAACTATTCAATCTAGAAAAGCAAATGTCATGCATCTTGTCAATGTAACACACATAAATACAATAAAGAAATTTTCTGTTATAAAGATAACTGGCAAGCCTACTCAAATGGAAATTATTCGTGCCAAGCTCATAGCACTAGCAATAGCACAAGCCTGTAATATGAATCTTTACCAGGAAAGGTGTCATGTAGGTCTCATCTCATAAGACTTGCAATTACCTTGTATTTATATTCAATTCTAAATAAGACATCACAACTCAATAAGCTGGAGGCACAAGTCATTTATTTTATGTGTAAGTAACAGTTTATTAAATATAACACACACAAGCAATATCTATAGGATTCCTCAAAAGAATTACAATCTAAATGACAAATAATCAACAGAATCTATGAAAGAAATGGATTGCACACTGCACAAACCAGTGGCAAGCTGGAGGCACAAATAACAGCCCAATACCAGGTACTGCCCATATCTAGTGGGACTTCTAACAATCAGTGTTGTTAAAAAGCAGGGCACACTTGAGCGCATTGGTCTCCTAGAGCCTAGGTGCAAAGCGCAAGCGCATGCCTAATTGAGGGAGCACATTTAAAAAAAAATAATTTCATAAATTCGAAATAATTATTAATGGGCAATTCAACAATCAAGTGATCAAATAATCATATAAATTGAAATAAAACATTTTATATTATTCATTTAACATTTATATAAGCCCTCCTTTTGCAATTTTACCACAAATATTGCAAGTCAAGTCAATTTTATTTTTTGGATAAGCTAGATATGAGCACTTCCATGCGATTGCCTTTCTTGGATCTCGAATAGCCATAATTCCCTATGACTAATAACCTCATAACTTAATGACTATAAGTCTTAAGTGCTATGTTCAACATCAACTACTAAAGTAACTAAACAATTACCACAAGTAAATTATATCATACTTTTTTTCCCTGAATGAACTAAGAATGGGCATAGCAGATTTGGTAATTGGTATCAAGTAGATATTCAAAGGGCAAAAAATAAAATAAAAAGAAGATGGGGTAGTTACTTTTTGGGGAGAAAAAACCAAGAAAAAAAAATAAAAATAGAGCCTAAAGTTAAACTAAAAATAAAAATAGAGCCTAAAGTTGTACCATAACTCTCGCATGACATGTTATATCTAATTGCAGCCTGGACACTTAATGATGCTAAAAGTGGTAATTGCTAAGGAAATTGGTTATTTGTTCTTCCAACTCTCCCTTGATAACAACATAAGATAATTATAAAAATAGACGTGGAATAAGTTGTGGTCCTAAAATAACTCTAAATATCTGGTCATCAAATTTGTTCAAATTCCTTATTTGGAGATAGATTAGTAGTTGGCAATCCCATCTTTCTATCTTCTTAGTCAACTATTGAGGGACCATTTGCTGATGATGCTATCCTTTAAGCCCAAAGGGATGTGTACAAATTTTTATTTTATTTTTTGGGTGTGATTTCTCAATTCTCTTAATCTTGTTCTATGGCAATTTATTCATACCATTTTTACTTAATTGTTTCTTTTTCTTATTTATGCTAGTTGTACCATAACTCTTGGATGACATATTATATCTAATTGTAGCCTGGACACTCAATGATGCTAAAGCCTAAAAGTGGTAATTGCTACGGAAATTGGTTAATCAGAATATTTGTTCTTCCAACTCTCCCTTGATATTCTCTTGCTTAATGGTTTTGTCACTTGTGTTTCATAAACAAGTTCAAAAGTTCTCGATAGTGGCAAGAATATTTGATATTTTTTCTCTCCTGTCATCTAATGCAAATCGCAAACGCCACTAACTGTCAAGAGAAAAGCCGATGTAGATCATAGATGATTGATAGGATCTTTAACATAGCTTCTGATCTTAAATACTCCCAGCAGTTTTTGATAATTTGCTTGGGTTGTGGTGCTATGGAAACCTTGCTCAAGCCTTAATCCATATGTAGTTATCTATTATGGGGTTAAGGTTTCAAAGGTGGCCTGAGTCTAGCACAAAAAAAAAAAAAAAAAAAAAAAAAAAAGAAAAAAGAAAAAGAAAAGAAAGATATCACATCCTAATCACAAAGTTGCAATCCTAAACACAGTTTTATTGATTTAAATCCAAATCAAATTATCCAATGCAACCTTCATTTAATAGGTCTCATTGAAATCCTATAATACATATTTATAAGCAATGTTGAACTACAGCACAAAGCATATTCCATGGGCCACATGAAGACAAGCCAAAACCAAACTCTGAGAGTGATATCTTCAATTCATATTTCTTGGAATCTCTTTAGCTCAACAAAAGTATGCTCTCTATCGTAAAAATTGGGAACTCTGTTCCCTTTTCACAATCTTCCGTTGTCCCTTACTATACTTTCTTAAGACAAACTTATAGCCATAAATAAGACAAACGATTTTCCACCTCTGTAGGGACTAATAAAAGTGCTACGAGCTTTTTACCGTAACTCTATCAAACTATAGGCTGGAATTTTCTGAATTCCAGCCACCGCCATTGCTTTCCTGAAATCGGTGGCATGATCCCATCTCTCCACCCCAGCATTAATGTTTGATAACACCACGTATCGGCCACTATGCTGTGGCTGCAATTCAAGTAGCCTTTGCCCCACTAAAGTTCCCAGCTCAATGGCTCCATGGATCTTACAAGCACCAAAAAGAGCCCCCAACACAGAACCATCAGGCTCAAAAGGCATACTTCTTATAAAATCTGTTGCTTCCTTAAGTAAGCCTGCTCTGCCCAAGAGATCAACTACACATCCATAGTGTTCCATTATGGCTACAATCCCAAACTCATGCAGCATTGATTGAAACAACTTTAATCCCAACTCCACAAATTTGCCACGAGCACAAGCTGTCAGGACAGCAACAAATGTGACCTCATTAGGATGCTGGCCTTTCATTTTCATCTTCTCAAGCATATCCAAAGCCTCCATCTCTCTTCCATTGGAAGCAAGAGTAGTTATCATCGCATTCCAAGTGCAAACCTCTTTAACCACCATTTGGTCGAAAACATTTACAGCATTTCTCAAACAACCTGTCTTACCATAAAGATCTATCAATGCCGTCCCTGTAAATACTGTCAATTCAATCTCATTCCTAATAACATATCCATGAATTTGCTTTCCAGAAGAAAGAGCTCCTCCTCCATTTAAATTAGCACATGAAGAGAGTACACTAACATATGTAGCTTCATTAGGCCTTACCAAACATGCCATCACATCTCCATGCATTATCATCTTTTGAAAAAACTTAATTGCCTCACTAAAGCACCCATTCTTCTCAAACCCATTAATAATACTCGTCCAAGATACCACATCTCTCTTAGGCATGCATTCAAAGAGCAAAAAAGCAGACCCCATATCCCCATTCTTGCCAAACGCATCAAGCATCGCATTGTACGCAACAACGCATGGTTGCAAAATTTCCTCAAACACCTTACGGGCATCAAACAGTTCACCAAGTTGTGCATAGAATCTTACAAATGACGTTTGAATAAACGGGTCATGCAGAACACCGCGCTTGATGACTTGGGTATGAAGGGGTTGGCCCAAAGATGGTGAGGAAAAGGTTGCGGCTTTGATGAGGGAAGGGAAGGTGTGGCTGTTGGGGGGGGCTCCATGGGCAAGCATGTGAGTGAAGAGGACAAGGGTGTTGTGAGCTTGTCCAAGATCTACATAAGCTCTTATCAAAGTGTTGTAGAGGAGGGTGCTCATCCATTTTGAATTTGGCAAGGTTGCGTTTGTGCTATAGAGGAGGTGACCTTTGGTAATTAGGAGGGAATGGATTTGTTTGATTTGGTTTCGGTGTTTGAGCAAACGTTGGAGGAGTTGGAGTAGACACTCAGGTGAATGCTGCATAACAACCAAGTCAAGGGTCTCCAACACTTTCAACTGGGAGTAAAAACTTGGATAAACCCTCTTTTTCTATGGTGAAGTGCCCACATTTTACACCTAGCTGGAGGTAGTTTACCCATTACAGCCTGCAAATTCTTTCAACACCTTGATAAACCTGTCCAAAATGCAACCAGAGTCAGTTTCCCAAGCTGATAAAACCTCTTCTTCCTGATAAAAAATTATCTATTTTTTGATAATTTCAGGAGTCTTAGGATGGTTGATAACTTGATATCATACTAGAGAAACTAGACACCAAACCATGACACTGTCAACATAGGCCGAACTGGGCCTCAGTTGAATCAGTCCAAGTGAGCTAAAAAAACAGGTGAGAGCTTTCGAGTGGAAAAAAACTGTTTTGTACTCAAAAGTGGTGATTCTTCAAGCATAGAACTTTTGGAAAAAACAGAAAATAGATATATAGTGACAAAAAAAATGCACTTCGTCATTACATACAAAATCCTCTTTCTAATGCATACCAAATGAAATAGTGGATTCAAAACCACTTCAAACTTTCAATGAATTTTCCTGCTTAAATAAAAACCAAATTCTGTTAAATCAGCAAATTTGTAAAAGAGAATCATTATTCACAAGTTTAAATTGGCAGAAAGATTTAAACTTTCTAATATACTAGTACAAGAGAGCAACTGCTTTCTAGAAAAATGTTATTTTCACCGCTTAAAAAATAAAACTCCAGTTCTTTATCATCCTCTTTGCTTATTCAATCTATCTCTCTGTCTGAAACTCACCAAAGCCGGGAAATTTTATATATAAAAATAATAATAATAAATAAATAAATAAACTAAAACAATCATCCCTATTACTGTTTTTTTATTTTTATTATTACGTATTATTTATCATCCCTATTAATGTAGCTTTTTTTTTTTTTTTTTAATTTCAGACAAGTCTTTTTTCTTTTTTTTTTCATTATTCCTGCCACAACTTTCTAAATATGCAGAAAATATAAGATTGATATTCACACCAGTAACTAATTTCAGCATGAAAGCTGAAGTGTTGAATTCACCAGCTGCAGCCACCACGAATTTCAGCAGGGGTTTGGGTCTCGACCTCCTCTATTTTCTCTTTAAGTCTTGGGTTTATCTTGGGCTTAATTGCCATGTGTTAGTTCCTAGTTTCACAGGGGGGTATTTTATCCTGCTTTCAAGGCCCATAAAACTTCGGGCCCAGAAATTCTATCAATCAGACCAACTAAAAAGATTATTCATTGTACAAGGGAACAAAAAGTAAATATTCATTTTAGTTTTTTTTTTTTTTTTTTTTTTTTTGGAGGAACAATATTCATTTTAGTTAAACTAGATGTTGTCCCGCACGGACTATTTTACAATTTTTTTTCAAATCATTTATATATATATATATATATATAAGTACTTTTTTTGTTATATAATATTTATATTTGCTCACAAAATTATTAAATACTCTAAAACTTGATTTTCTTAATTCATATTTTATTAAAAAAATTTGTATAACACTATAAGATTATAACATATTATAATATTTACCTAAAATGAAGTAGATTTTATTTTTTTAAAATAATTAAATGATTTTGAAATCTATAAATAAGAATTTAAAGCATAAAATATTTATATATTCTAAAATTACATAAATTTAAGCAACCTACCAAATACTTCATCAACCACTCTATTTTCACAACAAAATATGAAGACCTCAATCACAAGCACCCAATTCATTATCTCAATGAAATTAAGAAAATCATTTTTAAGTATCAACATAAAGAGAATGTAATTAAATAAAGAGATATTGGCTAAAAACACATCAATTTATCAAAATTTAATTGTTTTTAGTTGGGCTCTCATATCCTTTAAAAAAAGGGTGGAAAATACTTTGAAATCATTATCAATTTTTATTTTTATTACTATGGCTCATACCGCACAAAACAACAGTTTAAAAAAAAAATCCTACAAATTATGACTTATAACACAAATAATCAATTAAAATGTTTTTTTTTTCCTTTTTCTTTAGTTCTAAAACAAAATACATTTATAACTTTTCCAAACCAAAATCTCAAACACCCAAAAACTCAAAGCGAATCACAACCTTCACAAAATCCACAACATTCAACTTCAACATCAACCACTCTGTTCTCACAACAAAATATGGAGACCTCAAATGCAAACACCCAATTCATTATCTTAATGAAATTAAAGAAATCATTTTTAAGTATCAACGTAAAGTGAATGTAATTAAATAAAGAGAAATTGGCTAAACACACATCAATTTATCAAAATTTAATTGTTTTTAGTTGGGCTCCCATATCCTTTAAAAAAAAAAGTTGAAAATACTTTGAAATCATCATCGATTTTTATTTTTATTACTATGGCTCATACCATGCGGAAAAAAGAAAAAAGAAAAAAGAAACAAAAAAAAAAAAAAAAAAAAAAACCCTACAAATTATGAGTTATAACACAAAATAAAAAATAGTTAACTTCATAAATAATCAATTAGAATTTTTTTTTTCTTTTTCTTTAGTTCTAAAACAAAATACATTTATGAATTTCCCAAACCAAAATCTCAAACACCCAAAGACTCAAAGCGAATCACAACCTTCACAAAATTTACAACATCCGACTTTAACATCAAAACCGTAAGCTACCATCACTAGATAAAAAATGCAATCCCCTTTCCTTGGTCATAGCCTACTCACACGAGTTAGAATCAAATGGTACCACAATGTTGAAGTTATGTACGTGTCTTTGAAAGGCTGAAGATAAATGACATTGTTTTTGTCTAAGTGTATTTGAGATGAGATGGCATAAAGGGTTGTTGTGTGCATGTGTATATAAAGGAGTAGAAGTGAAAAGGGTGAATAGAAATGCAAAGAGTTTTTTATGTGTGAGAGAGAGGAAAAATCTTGAAACATTGAACCAAATAAAAGAAATAGTAGTCTTAAAATATTGAATAAAAAATGTAACAAAAAGTAGTTTTGAATCATTGAATTAAAGGAAATAAAGAGTCCTTATTTTCAAATTTGTTCATAGAGTACACCACATGGCAAAACCTCATGCTTTCCCGCATGAGGTCTCTATTTTTATATATATATTGATTGATTGATTTCTTACTAGGAAAATAATACGTATATAGCATATTTTTGTTGCATGATAAAAAATGCAATGGATCGAGGACTACTTGTTTCACCATATGTTCCTTATAGAGGTTTAAGACAGGGCAGTATCTCATTTATAAACTCCTAATTGTTGCATTTGACATACATTTAAATGTCTAAAGTTTGGAATAAAAATGAAATTGTTAGGGTTCCGTCAAAGTACCCCTAATAATTTCATTTTTAGCCTAAACTTTAAGGTTCAAAAACTAAATAGAAAAAAATTGTAACACTAATAAGACTAATTTGTCATTGAGTCAAATCACAAGGGGCATTTTGTTTGTCCCAAAGCATACAAAATCTTTTCAACATTTTCATTGAAAAGTGTGTAGACTAAATTGTCAATGATTCAAATTATAATTTTAAGGCCCCCCCCCCCCCCCCCTTTTTTTTCCCAAAAAAATGCATTAAACAAAACTTGGCAAAAGAGTTTCTAGGGACCCATGTACCACCACTGAACACAACTTATGTAAACTTTCACCAAACTCCATCAGGATTGAAACCAGTGTTGTTTGAATTTAAAATGTGTTGGCACGCCACATTCCAAAATTTCTCTGGTCACCTTCTTAAATTTCTCTGGTCACAAGGCCACCTCTCTTCCCTCCTCTGGCCATATTCTCTTCTTCGTTCATGCAAAAATTTGCAACTATCTCCAAAATGGCACCTCCCTTGAGCATAGTATCTGCATAGCTGTTGTTGCATATGGCCTTGCCTCCGTGGCGGACTCATTGGTGGAAAGTGGTTAGTGCTTGTCAATGGTGGCGGACTCCTTGGTGGAAAGTGGTTCATGCTTTTCAATGGCTTTCTATTATAAGCCCTATCTGATAACCCTCTTGACCAAAAAGTATTTGGATATTTGTCGCTATGAGCTTGATAGTTGTTGCTTTGAATGTAAGCTTGATGGCCGCTGTACATTCTTTCTATATTACTTGCACGCATAGACTCAACAAAGCTCTGAGAGGGTTGCTGGTGGTGATAGTCACTTTTTGTTGAATTAGTTTGCTGCTGTGGTTGAGTTGCTGCTTTTCTTGGTTCAGGGAATAAAGCTACTCGAGTTTGCTCAGTTGGCCTTCCTAAATGTGTGAATGATCCCAACTGCTGAGGCCTCATGTCTATTTTCCCTGGATCAAGGAATGCAACAAACTGCTGCTGAGAATTTGCTGGTTTTCCTGAATTAACAGATGGATCCAACTTAAGAGGTCCAAATCCTGATTTTTCTGAATTATAATTTTGGCCCGACTGTGAAGGTTGAAATGTTGGTTTCCTTGAATTGACCAATAAATCTGACTCTTGTGGTTGGATTGCAGATTTTGCAGTCGAGATTGAATTGAATTGAGAGTGGTTTCTATTTGTCTCCTTTTTTGAGATCCTGAAGTACAGACAGACAATATAAGCATGTACTAATGCAAGTACAACCAAAATGATTCTGTAACCTCTATCATATTCATATATGATACCAATAAAAGATAACAGTGTTCCAGTATGTAAGCAGAAGTGAGTACCGCATTTTCTTATTTTCCTTCTCTTGGATCCGTGATTCTCTATCAGACCTTGCAACAAACCCCCTGGAGTGCTTTTCCATCAAAACTTTCTGCCTCTTCCCTTCATCTTCCCATCTCTAAAAAGTTGAAAACAATGTGATTGGTTTAATACTAAGCAACTAACAGAGGACCGAGAATAAGAAAATTTGTTTATATCTTACAAACCTGTCTCAAAGTCTTTAGTCGGTAAAGGTTTCGACCCTTAATTAGGAGGGGATGAAGTGGTGGGAGTGGTTTCTCCCCCTTGCTCCAGAGTACTTCAATCTGTTTAGAATAGCAAGAAAACTGCATGTTAACGATTGCAATTAAGTGTAGAAACATACATGTTCACCCCGTTACTGAGTTTTATCTAAGGGCAAGTCCTAGATCTAGTTCCTTAGGTTCTCAATTGAATTTTAAATACACCGTTGTATTGACCAACGTATTAAAAATAGTGTCTAAACATGTGGTTCATTGCCATTGGTCAATGCAACCACATACTTAAATTTAGTTGAGGAACCTTAGGTGCATCACCTTAGGAAATGTACATAAGTTTACCCTTCATCTAATGGAATGAGGTTAATCCACCAAATAAATCTATTTAAAATTTACCAAAATACAAGCACAGAATAATAATTTCCATCAAACCTTCAAACAAAGTTTATGGCTGCCTTTTGGACACTAACAAGTAATGCATGCAATGTATACATCCTTTCAGTATTATTCTAAAAGGATCATAGATTTTTGACTTACAGTAAAGGTATGCTGTTGCTTGGCAGCACCATAGCTTTCTTTCACAATGCGACCTGCAACAATCCTTTTGCCACAAGTAGGACCGCTGGCACTTCGGGTTGCTATATTGAACCTGAGATTTCCACATTAGAAGTGGAAAAGGTATTGAATTCAAACATCAGAAAATACTAATAGAATAATGTGTCTTAGTAAATCATATTAGTAAGCATCATGCCCAAGTTTATCAACCATAGCCCATCTTGACTGAACATCATAATGAGAGTAAGTACAAAGCATTGAGAAGTGAGCAATCAATTGGACAACAATAATTACTTGAATACGCGTTATGTGTGCACGTTACAATGCTGTGCAAATGGTTACATCATGCACTACTTCTAAATCTTTTTCCATTGTAAAATAAGAAGGAAAGGTGTATCATTCACTAAAATATAAAACATTAAAAAAAAAATTCTTACATTTCATAAACATTTTGTTCAAACATAACAACATCACCAGTGCATGCATCACCTGCAAAAACCCCATTTATATTTCAGATTATAAACATGAAAGAGAAGAAATTTATTTGAACAACACCAATCAATGACCACGAACTTCTACACTCTAGGCTTGATAAAGAAATTTGAGACAAGAAATATAAGAAATAAAGGAGATCATAGTAAGAAGCTGATCTGCATGATTCAATGAGTAATGAAATGTGCACCATCTAAGTAGTATACTAAATATTTAACGGGATACAAATTATCCTAAAGTATCCTATCTTTGCTGTACAAGCCCACAAACCCTGAATTAGTAACTCCATCTGCTTCAATTTCATATGCGCAAATATATAAGAAAGAACAGTATCATAAAAAGGTGATATGTGCACCCTTCAAATCCATGAAAAGGTGAACTAGAAATTCAATGTGGTAATAGTAACAAATACAAATTTTTTACATGTGTTATATTGAAACCAATCAAGTTTGCCATTTCTCAGGGAGTCAAATGTTTGTGTGGATAGTCTAGCTAGCCCCTCATGGTAGCTTTTACCAACAAATATTCCACTCAGGAGTAAGGATTGCTTGGCCCTAGATTGTGACATGTGTATTCTTCTGTTTTTCTCTTGCTTGGAGTCATAGCACCAAAACCAATAAACAAACAAATAACCATCCATGGACCATGAATATTTAAATTAATATGTGCACCTTTACAATTCAACACAAAGCTAGAGGCAGGGTATTTGTTCTCCCCTCCACCATTTAGAATCCTGAAAACAAACATTAAAGATTATGAGAAACCACACAGTTCTTCAAATTGCCACTTCTAAAGAATATGAGCTTACTCTAGATGCTCCTTAATGCGCTGAATGAGTGTATCCTTGTTGCCCGTCAATCTCAGTCCATTCTTCCTCAGATAAACCTTACACTGGTCCACTTTCAGTTTCTCTAGCTGGCCAGCTGCCACCAAAACAAAAAAATAAATTAAATTAAAATTTTCATACATCAAAAAAAGGAAAATACTGCAAGTAATCATCATGTTGTGCATTTCTGTGATTTGGCCTGTCTAAAATTGACTTTCCCTTGTTCTTGTTCATCTCAACAATATTGTGAAGCCTATATATTTCAGCAACAAACTCTACTGTGCTATAATAACCTAATATATAACAACCTCTCTAGCTAGCCTTCTGCCACAACATAATTACAGAAGAATCAATTCCATGTATAAACCAATAATAACATTCAAAGTTCAAACAAGCGATTATCCTCTTATATATTTCTATGATAGCTTCATCAAATTTAAACTTTTTCTTGTTTCTTTTTTCCCTCAACATTGCTGTATATTCAAAGCACTATTCATATACATGAAACTATCCAACACACTCATAGAAGCACACGCACACATTAACGTTTCCCCCAACTCTATCAAATATTTATACCATATAATTCAAGAATCCATTCAACTGTATTAATTTCCCAAATACAAAGGATCAGTTTAATTTGTCCTAAAAAAAGAACTTTCTTGAACATTAAAAAAATCAAATTAATGGATTAAACCTTCAATGATCTTTTGCACTTCCTCATAGCTTTTCTTATCTTTCTCATCAAGTTCTGGCACTACCACTTCCACCTCATTTGAATCTCCTTCACAATCCATATCATTATCTTCAATAATCCTGCATACACAACAAAAACCCCATTAAAACAAAGACCTAAACACTTAAACCCAGATCAGAAATGCTAAATCAGAATTTAATCCCCCCCTCCGCCCAACAAAAAAAAAAAAAACCCATTAACAAAATAAAGGGTGAGATACAAACCGAGCCTTTGATTTTTTGTTGTTTTTTATTGAGAGGTTAGAGAACTTGGCACTGGTTTTTTCAAGAATAGTGTAACTTGGGTCTTTATCCGAGTCATCAGAATCTTGATCTGAGTGAGACCCTTCACTTTCACTGTATTCTTCCTCCTCTTCTGCAAATGGGTATTCTTTGGAGTGCTCAGAGACCGCCATTGATGGGCTTGTTTCTTGGTCTGTGTTAGAGCTTTGATGCTTGAGCAAAGTTTATATGAAAGGCAATTTTTGTTTTTCCAGAAAAAGAAAGAGAATTATATATTAGGAAACTCAAAAATAAGAGATGATATTAACGTTGTAAATTGACAAAAAACGGTCGGGAACATTTTGAAAATTGAGAATATTCATGTGGACATGTGGAGGCCCATTATCTTATGAGGTCCAAATGTTAATGAATGTTTTTTTTTATGTTTGTGATGGGCTATAGAAGTAACCACCAAGTGTGGCCCAGTGGCTTGTTTACCATTGGGTAAGGCTTTGGAGTTTAACTGGGTTTGCTCTCAAATTTGAGTCTCAGCAGCTACAACACCTTGTAGCCAATGGCAAACTCCCACCGCGAGCAGGATTAGGTGTGCGTAAGTTATCCTGGACATTTCGTAAGAAACCAAAAAAAAAAAAAGTAACAGCGTGTTTGATACTTTTAAGCCCATTCATAATGTCCTTTTTTGTAAGCACATTCATGTTGTCTTTTGTATTTAAGATTGGTTCTAAAAAATATGAGAGAAAGAGAAGCTTAAAGAAATTTTTTTTTTTAATTGTTAATTACTACATATGAGAAGGCATATAGATGAGTTATAAATGTAGAGTATAAAAATAATCAGTAAGTTTAGGGGAAAAGAAATTTTCATTAACCTTTTTCATAATTAATCCAAAATTTTCATAATCATTAAGACATATACATGTTATAAATGGTGCATAGTAAATTGATATTAATTGTGGATCTTTGTGTAAAAGTAACGTCGATTCAATTACAACTTGCCACCTTAATAAATTATAAAAATGTTATGAAAATAGTTGTGTTCTTTTTTTCTTATTCTTTTTTTTTTCAAGGGAGTTGTATTCCTAACTTTACTAAAAAAGAGTTTGTATGTTTCATGTTCAACAAGACAAGAGGATGGTTTATGCTTTATGGTTCTTATTTTTGAGGAGAGGAAGATAGTTTATGGTTTCTACTTTGGTTGTGTAGGACATAATTGGCTTCTATACAAAGTTGTCAAGTCTGATCTAAGTTAATTTAGAAGAATTTTTCAAGAATAAAAGTAGTAGATTTGAGCGTAGGATCCCACCTGTGGATTACTATAGCCATGAGAGGGTTTTTTTTTTTTCCTTCTCTTAACTCCATGAGAGGGGTTATTTTTCAGTCAAAGAAGAACATGGATATATTTAAGGTCTGTTTGGATACTGCTTATTGCTAAAAACTGAAAACTTATTACTGAAAACATTGTAGCAAAATAGTGCCATGAGACCTAATTTTAAAGCAAAATTTGCGTTTTTCCATACTTGTGGGTCCTGTGAACAATACACAGGACCTAGGGAAAAAACGCCAAACGCAGACGTGGGTTGTTTTCAGTGTAATCCAAACTCATCTTTAGTTAAACATAGAGAAAAACAACTACGAGACTATGAGTTGGCTTTTTAGTTAAACTAAACATATATGTTTAGTTAAATACATGTGTGATATGTGTATACAACTTGCCACCTTTAAATTTGGCGAGTCTAGTTTTTTTTTTTTTTTTGACCTCTTGAGAAACAAATGCATACAAGAAAGAGGGAATGCCGTTCTAACACAAAAGCAAACCATAAACTATGAGTTTAGTTATTGGAAACAAGAATGAGTGGGAGTTTTTATAATTGGATAAAATTAATTAAACGTCCTTATACAGTGAAGCTCTAGTTGGCTTATCATAATGCCAAAGACTATACAGTAGTGAAGCCCTGGTTGGCTGATCGAACACTTCAAGGAAATTGGACATTAGTGCCAAAAGGGGAATTTCCTTTCTGCGGCACAAAAGTATGCTATAAAAGTATTAGTTGTGTGGGGGATTTTTTACCGCCGCAAGCTCTTTGTCCGCTTTGGGGAGTCAAGCCCGCACAGTTTTGTTCTCAAGCGACGTGGGAGGTCAGCATTTCTTGCCGATGTGGGACTAAGGTGTCAAGCCTCAAAGGTGAAAATCCTGACCTCCCACGTCATTTGAGAACAAAACCATGCGGGTTTGGCTCCCCAAAGCGGACAAAGAGCTTGTGGTGGGAAAAAATCCCCCACAAAAAGGCGCTTTGCCTTGCACTCAGATGTTGGCAACAAAACCATGCAGGTATCATGCGGTGTCGGACATGGCCAAGCCAATCCCACCCTTGCCCCAAAGCGGACAATACTTGTGATGGGCACTGCCGTCAAATGTGTTGTAGTGGTAAAGGCGTGCCTTACACTCAGGTGTTGGCAACAAAACCGTGCGGGTATCATGCGGTGTTGGACATGGCCAAGCCAATCCCACCCTTGCCCCAAAGCGGACAATACTTGAGATGGGCACTGCCCTCAAAAAGCGCCTTTTTATGGGGGATTTTTTCTTGTCGCAAGCTCTTTGTCTGCTTTGGGGAGCCAAGCCTGCACGGTTTTGTTCTCAAGCGACGTGGGAGGTCAGGATTTTCACCTTTGAGGCTTGCACCTTAGTCCCACATCGGCAAGAAATGTGCCCCACTCATGCCTTATCTGTGCTTGGCACTAGCATGAGTGTACCACTACCACACATGTGTTGTAGTGGTACACTCATGCTAGTGCCAAGCACATATAAGGTATGAGTGGGGCACATTTCTTATCGATGTGGGACTGAGGTGTCAAGCCTCAAAGGTGAAAATCCTGACCTCCCACGTCGCTTGAGAACAAAACCGTGCGGGCTTGGCTCTCCAAAGCGGACAAAGAGCTTGTGGCGGGAAAAAATCCCCCACAAGTTGTATTACCAGGTTTTTTTTTTTTTTTTTTTTTTTTTAATTTTGTTGGAACAATAATATTTATAAATTTGTTATCAATTATTGACATGTTTAATTGTAATTAGAGTAACATCACTTTTATATATAATAAAAAAAAAACATATCATCTTTTAAATATTAATCATAACATGTCACCTTAATAGTTACTAAAAATTAAAAATTTTGCATTCCTAAATCTATATATATAATAATAAGTGAAGCTATGAGAAACTCAAATCAGAATTCCAAATTAGAGTTCTAATTTTGCACCATGTGTCATAAATTATTTATTTTTAAAGAGTTTTATTTCTTAATTTTAGAATCAAATGTGGGACAATATTATAAATATTCATCCAAGTGAGTTATTAAGTACAAAAATCAAAAAGTCTAGAATAAATTAATTGTAAAAAAAAAAAAAAAGTGCTTCACAATTGTGGAGGGGGTAAAAGCTCAGATCTACCTATTGGGCCTGGGGCCCTGTTTTTAAGATTACTGTATGTCCGAAGAGTAATAACGGGTTGGGGTAGAGTTTATCTGTGGTCAACAAACCCGGAGATGGAGGAAGAGTACAATCCGAAGAGGTCACCCTTTGTCCAAAGAGGTTTTACTCCTCGGATACGAATAGTCTTGATCAAATAAACGTATGGAATGTCCGAATGACCTTCCTGGCAATTCCAATGACAAAGATAAGCTTTGAGCATATCTGGAGATGATAAGGATGAAGAAATATCTCAAGGAAAAGCTGCTACCACCGTATTTAATGCACTGCAGCAACTTTTCTGGCCGCATTTATGTGGAGAAGACCCCTGAACAGTGCAACCTCAGCTACCGCCACTCCCAAAAAGCTAAGGAAGATGCTTGATGTGACCTATTCTCAAGTATGTATGCAGATGAAGGACAAGTGGACGACTGAGATGATGAGGGAGGAGGCTATATAAAGAAGGAGAGCCCCTGATAAAAGGGGGAGGACAAAAAAGAAAGAAAGAAGAAGAGAACAACTTTACTGTAACTCTGAGACTTGTAACCTAACTTCATTCAATAAGATGCCTCTTCGGACATTCATGTTTGCCTTTGTCTAAGCATGGTTGCATGTTAGTTTATTTGCAAATACCATAACCAACTCTTGCTTAATTCATATTCGGCCCAGTTCTTTCACCCACTCTCTACAAATTCATTGTCTTGGGTTCATAGGGCTCATAATCCATATCTTTTGGTCTTGGGCTACCAAAATTGACCCTACAATTGGCGCCGTCTATGGGAAGAGCTTGTGCAGGGTTGAAAACAACAATTGGTGATGGCAGAACGAAGTCAACAACAAGCAGAATCTAGGGCATCCCAACACGCTGACCCTTTTCTTAACTTGGAAATGAGGCAAGATCGTGAGGGTAGTGTGCACACTGTGCATACTGGCCAAAGCCAGTCACATGGCGGAAGTCACGTGTCCCATGCAGAGAAGAACCGGGACTTGCAACTAGAAGTTGAAAAACTGAGAAAGGAGTTGCGCTAGGCAAAGAGGAAACGGATTTCCTAGTATTCAGATGAAGATTCCAATGACGAGCAAGACGTCACTTATCAGCAGAAATCTCGGATACCGGCTAGTGAATCCTTTTCCTATGAAGAAGAGTCTCATCGCAAGAAGCAATATAGAAGCCCATCACGCGGAGGCGTAGGGAATGATGCTATGAGCAGGGCCTTGAATCAGATCTCTCAGTCACCTTTTACTCACAGAATTGAGGAGGCGAGACTCCCTCGACGTTTTAACCAACCAACGTTTACCATCTACAGTGGTAAAATAGACCCGGTGGAACACGTGAGCCACTTTAACCAAAGGATGGCTGTCTACTCCAGAGACGAAGCCCTAATGTGTAAGGTTTTCCCCTCCAGTCTGGGGCCGGTGGCAATGAGGTGGTTTGACAGCTTGAAAGCAGACTCTATCAATTCCTTCAAAGAGCTCACCCAGGCATTTGGTTCACGCTTTGTCACATGCCGAAGAGGAGCCAGGCCCCTGTCTTCACTGTTGTCCCTGAGCATGCAAGAAGGCGAGACTCTAAAGGCATATTCAGATAGGTACTGGGAGATGTTTAATGATATGGAGGGCAACTCCGATGCAATGGCCCTCAGCATGTTCAAGCTCGGTCTCCCTACTGACCATGGTCTAAGGACCTCCTTATCTGGCAAACCAGTTACTAACATGTGTCAGCTCATGGACCATATAGAAAAATTTAAAAGAGTTGAGGAAGATCAGCAACAAGGGAAGGGAAAGGACAAAGCTATCCCCTAGGAGAGGAGGGATTTCCGGTCGGATCGTTACAATAGCAACAAACTGCGTAGAGATTTCACTGGACAATTAGGATCGACCAATCCTCAAGCGGTCAATACAGTATTTAAGGAGCCGGTGCACTAAGTTTTGGAAAAGATTAAAAACGAACCATTCTTTAGGTGGCCGAATAAGATGGTAGGAAACCCTGAGAGGCGTAATCATAATCTCTATTGCCAGTATCATCAAGACCACGGGCATAGCACAGACGATTGCAGGAGCCTGTGGGATCATTTAGATCAGCTAGTCGGCGGGGGTAAACTAAGACACTTTCTGCACCATTCCAGCGGTCGAGGAGGGTAGATGAGTTCAGCGCCCCGAAAAGATGATTCCTTAAAATCGCCGTTGGGAACTATTAATATCGTCTTCGCCGCACCAGGGAAAACAAGATCTTGGCTATCAAAGGTTATGTCAATAGTCCAACCACCGGTAGGGCATTTCGGCCATGGTCCGAAGAGATCTAAGTTGGATGCCCCATTGATTATAGGATTCTCGGACGAAGACAAGATAGGGACTGTTCAGCCCCATGATGACGCTTTAGTAATCACCCTCAGAATTGGAGGGTACAATGTGAAGAGGGTGATAGTGGACTAGGGTAGTGCTGTGGAGATAATGTACCCCGATCTTTACAAGGGTCTAGGCCTAAAACCTCAAGATTTAACACCATACAATTCCCCCTCGTGAGTTTTGAAGGAAGGGTTGTCACCCCGAAAGGCCAAATACGCTTGCCTGTGCAGACCGGCTCTGAAGTGGTAGAGGTGGATTTTATAGTTGTGGACGTGTACTCACCCTATACAGCAATTGTAGCCAGACTTTGGCTTCATACACTGGGGGCTGTTTCCTCTACTTTGCATCAGAAAGTTAAATACCCAGCTAAGGGGCAGGTTTGTGAGATCCGAGGAGATCAATCTGTAGCTCGACAGTGCTTAGTGGCTGCCATCCAACATGAGCCCGAAGTCGAGCTCTCGTCCAGGGCTGAAAGGGGTTTATAGCAGTTAAAGTCTCGGGAATTACCCATTGAAGATTCAAACGAGGGCACTCGATGCGAAGATTTAGTGAAAGTTGTCATTAGGGACGATCCTGAAAAGTTCTTTTAGGTCGGATCTAAGCTGCCTCTTCAGGAGAAAGAAGAGCTAATAGAATTACTAAAGAGGAATCTTGACGTGTTTGCCTGGGATGCTTACGAAGCCCCAGGGGTGGATCCCCAATTCATTTGCCACCATCTCAAAGTCAACCAATTGATTATTCCCAAGAAGCAGCCTCCTCGGCGCCCATCTAAGGAGCATGCAGATGCAGTGAGAGAAGAGGTGGCCAAGCTCAAACAAGCTGGAGCTATTAAAGAAGTTTTCTACCCGGAGTGGTTAGCGAACACTGTGGTAGTGAAGAAGAAAAACGGGAAATGGCGAGTCTATGTAGACTTCACTGACTTGAATAAGGCTTGTCCCAAGGATCCATTCCCCATGCCAAAAATTGATCAACTTGTGGATGCCACTGTCGGCCACCCTCGGATGAGCTTCCTGGATGCTTTCCAAGGCTACCACCAGATACCACTAGCTCTGGATGACCAGGAGAAGACTGCTTTTGTCACCCCTATTGGTAACTACCACTACAAAGTGATGCCGTTTGGCTTGAAAAATGCGGGGTCTACTTATCAAAGAATGACGACGAGGATGTTTGAGCCACATCTGGGTAAAAATATTGAGATCTATATAGATGATATGGTGGTGAAAAGTAAGATTGTTGCTGAGCATATGAAAGACCTTGAAAATACCTTTGAAGTCCTTAAAAAGTACAAGCTGCGCCTAAATGCTTCTAAGTGCTCATTTGGCGTGGGATCTGGCAAGTTTTTGGAGTACATGGTAACTCACAGGGGAATTGAGGTTAACCCCAATCAGATAAAAGCCATCAACGATTTACAAGCTCCTCGGAACCCCAAGGAAGTTCAAAAACTGACCGGAATGACTGCTGCCCTGAATCGATTTATCTCTCGATCAGCAGACAGGTGTCGGCCCTTCTTCTCTCTACTCAACAAATGGAAGGGATTCGAGTGGACGAAAGAATGTGTTTTGGCCTTTTAGTAGCTTAAAGATTATCTAGCTCGGCCACCAATTATGTCCAGTCCTGAGCAAGATGAAGTTTTGTTTGCCTACATTGCTGTAGCTCCCTACGCGGTGAGTTTGGTACTGATACGATCTGATTGTGGTGTGCAAAGACCAGTTTATTACGTGAGTAAGTCGCTGCATGAGGCCGAGATCTGTTATTTGCCACTGGAGAAAGCTATCCTAGCAGTGGTGCTTGGTACACGAAAGCTACCTCACTATTTCCAGGCCCATACTGTCATTGTCCTCACTCAGCTCCCGCTCAAGGCTATTCTCCTGAGCGTTGACTACACTGGACGGATTGCTAAATGGGGGACGATCTTGGGGGCTTTCGACATAAAATATATGCCCCGCACTTCGATCAAGGGCCAGGTCCTTGTGGATTTGGTGGCAGAATTTACGGAGCCCCAACTAGAGGAAGTAACGCCCATGTCGGACATGGATGAAAAATTAGTTGGCATGATCTCTCAACAAAACCCCTCCCATTGGGAAGTATACGTTGATGGCGCGACAAACCAAAAAGGTTCTGGAGTTGGTCTAGTGTTGATATCCCCTGAAAAAATCATCATCGAAAAGTCTTTGAGGCTAGACTTCTTGGCGACAAATAATGAGGCGGAGTATGAAGCCCTACTGATGGGAATGTCCATGGTTCGAAAAATGGGAGCAAAGTTTGTGGAATTGTTCTCGGACTCAAGGTTAGTCGTGGGTCAGGTACAAGGTGAGTTTGAGGCGAAGGATGAAAGAATGCAAGGGTACCTGAATCGAGTTAAATGTCTGCAATCAGAGTTCGACTCTTTCAATTTGCTGCACATCCCCAGAAATGGTAACGCACATGCTGACTCTTTGGCGACGCTCGCTACCTCCTTGGCACAAAATTTGCCGAGAGTCATCCTCGTTGAGGACTTGCATGGGCCTACAGAAGCAAAAAGGGAAGTAGCTTAGGTTCACCAAGTCAAGACCGGACCCTGCTGGATGGACCCTATAATTAAGTTCTTGAAAGAAGACATCTTACCTGAAGAAAGGAAGGAAGCTGACAAAACTCGGAGGAAGGCAACCAGATTCTGGCTATCTGAGGACCAGCAATTATATAAACGCTCCTATTCAGGGCCATACTTATTGTGCATGCATCTTGAAGCGGCCGAGTTACTGCTAGAAGAATTACATGAAGGAATATGTGAAAGCCATACTAGAGGAAGGTCCTTGGCTCACCGGGCTATTACTCAAGGTTATTGGTGGCTGAACATGCAAAAAGAAGCCCTCGAGTATGTTAAAAAGTGCGATCAGTATCAGCGGTTCACCCCAAACATTCATCAACCAAGGGGAACTCTTAATCCACTATCCAGCCCATGGACTTTCGCCCAATGGGGCATAGATATCGTGGGACCATTTCCTAAAGCTGCAGGGAACAAGAAATACCTTCTAGTCAGCACAGACTATTTCACCAAGTGGGTCGAAACTGAACCTTTGGCCAACATCAGAGACGTAGATGTGTAAAGGTTTGTATGGAAAAATATTGTCACTCGGTTTGAGATTCCTCATACTCTCATCTCGGACAATGGCCTGCAGTTCGATAGCAAAGCATTCAGGAGTTATTGTAGGGAGCTAGGAATTACAAACAAATACTCCACCCCTGCTTATCCCCACGGTAATGGGCAAGCGGAAGCTGTTAACAAGGTCATAGTGAATGGCTTAAAGAAGAGGCTGGACGACTCGAAGGGCAAATGGGTGGAAGAATTACCACACGTACTGTGGACTTACAGAACCACACCTCACAGATCTACTGGAGAGACCCCCTTCTCAATGACCTATAGAGCTGAAGCTGTCATACCTTTGGAAACTAGATTCCCAACACTAAGGACCAGTTCATTTAGTCTAACCAGTAAGAATGAGCAGCTAGAGAGGAGTTTAGACCTGATTGATGAAAGAATGGAAAACGCAATGATCCGACTAGCATATTACCAACAAAAGCTCAGGCAGGGCTACGACGCCAACGTAAAGCTAAGGCCCCTAGAACCTGGTGACCTGGTACTGAGGAAAGTTGTTGGTACTGCAAAAAACCTAGCTTGGGGAAAGTTAGGACCCAATTGGGAAGGGCCATATCGTATTACTTCAAGGGCTGGCATTAGGGCGTATTTATTAGAAGATCTGGATAGTCATGTAATACCTCGCCCCTGGAATGTAAATAACCTCAAAAGGAATTATTATTAATCGAACATTTTCTTCAATCAATATGCTGATTCTGTATATGAGTAGTTCTCTAAGTATTTAAACTTAAATTCAATCATGCCTATAGTCCTCGGACCAAATGATTTGAGTTAGTTAGCACTCCGTTACGGTTCTTTAAGTGTTTAAACTTAAATTCAATCATACCTGTAGTCCTCGGATCAGATGATTTAGGTTAGTTAACACTCTGTTACGGTTCTCTAAGTGTTTAAACTTAAATTCAGTCATGCCTGTAGTCCTCAGACCAGATGATTTGGGTTAGTTAACACTCGTTCCAAGTTCTCTAAGTGTTTAAACTTAAACTCAGTCATGCTTGTAGTCCTCGGACCAGATGATTTGGGTTAGTTAACACTCGTTCCAAGTTCTCTGAGTGTTTAAAACTTAAACCCATTCATGCCTGTGGTCCTCGGACCAGATGATTTGGGTTAGTCAACATCCCCCATACAGTTATTATTATTGAAATGTGACTTTATAATGAGCCACGCTTGAAATTCTCGAATGTATTTAAATTAACTCTACTTTATGCTGGCCCTTTTTTGTGCATGTTTGAAAAGACCTTTGAAGCTTTTATAACACTCGTTGCATCTATCATTTAGTAGTAGTTCTTATACGAATTGCTCTTTTCAGTGCCAATCTTAGTTATGTGTATTATTAGCATGACATGGTAGTTATGTTTACATACATTTTCATAATTACAAAGTACAGCTCTTCGTAGCAAAAGTAAGTTATGTGATATGCAATAAGGATACCAAAAGTAAAAGAGAAACTGTTTCATTGATTAAAATAGGGTAGTTTACAACCCCTTACATAAAAAAAACCTTACATAAAAAAACCTTACAAAAAAGAAAAAACCTAAGTATCTATGCTTCAGCTTGAGGAACCACAGGGTCAGCAGCCTGGCCTGTCTGAGTAGCAGCAGCCTCTAGAGCCTGGTCCTTGGGTGGCTCAGCTGGTTTACTCTTATCATCCGGCTGACCAGGTTCCGTGGAGGCCTCAATGGTGATTGGAGGAACTTGGTTGACCAGCCTCTGGGTGCTGTGTTGGAGGGAGGTCAAACTCTGGGAGCTCTCGGATATCTGGGTCGTAGTATATACTCCCAGGCAGCCTTAATTCTGAGTCAGCAGGCACCCCAGCAGCGTCCAGTGCCTTGCCCCATGTTACGTCGCAGTAATCTTGGCTGACCGAGGCAAACTGCTCCGTTAGACCTTTTTCGGTCACCTCCACTCCTAGCTGGTATGCTGCTTTCTTTTCAGCTTCGGTCGCCTCCTTGGCCAGCTGAGCATCCCTCTGGGCTAGCTTGGCAGTCTCCTTAGCCTTTTGGAGGTCGGCGCGAAGTTCCTTCACAAGCGCTTTCTCAGCCGCCAAACTGGTCTGAGTCTCATTCAGTAACTTACGTTGGGCTTCGACCTGGCTCTCAGCATTTTGCAGGCCAGCATTGAGGCTATTCCTTTCATTAGTCACCTCTTTGAGCTGCTCGGAGATTTGGGAAAATTGCTCTTTCAAGCTGCCCAGGGCTTTCTCTGCCTCGGCCCGAGAGTGGGCCTCTGCTTGGGTTTCAATGTATGCGTTTTTGCTCCACTCTTCGGCCACGAAGACTTGCTGGGTAATCTGCATAATAAAGTAAAAGAATTAACATAAAATAAGTAAAAATTAACATGTCAAGTCGAAGAGCTGGATTAATTTACTTACCATGGCTAGGTCCCTCTTCAGGGACATGTAGAGGTCATACTGGCTAAAACGCCTGTATGACTCCATATCTCGGGGGAGGAGCAATGGCTACTCCAGAGCTTCGGCCACTCGCCTTGCCTTTCCCCCATCATAGTTTCTGAGGGAAGTCTCCCAAGAAATAGGAGCGCCATCCAGCTCTAACTTGGGGGACCATGTGCGTTGCCCTCGGCGCACTTTAGCAACAGGAGGCTCATCCCGGCTTTCAGTGGATGAGCCCCTTCTGCTCCGGTGGTCTCTCGCCACCTTCTGTTGCTTAGTCGTCTTGGGTGGCACCACCACCTCCCTCTCCTCAGTTTCGAAGGGCCTCTTCTTCCTCAAGTTCGGTAAGGGCTTTAAGCCGAGGTCAGGAACCTGAAGTGGTGGTGGAGGCAAATTCGCCACTGGTTGAGAAGTCCTAGGGCCTTTCGGCTCGGCTTTCTTGCCCCTATTCTTCATTAAGGCCTTCAAGTCCGACATGTCTTTCTCCTCCAAAGGGTCTTCTGGAAGAGCAGTTATCAGAATGGGAGGGTGGACACTGGATTACCTATCAATCCCCTCTTCGGAGTCTGAGGATGGTATCATTTGGACCCCTCTTGAAGCTTCTCCCTCGAATTGAAATTTGTCTATTTGCTCCTCTAGTGATAAGGTCGAAGAGCCAACCCTTTCGCCTGCAACCACCGGTTCAAGGGAGACTTGGGCAACTGGCTGGACGAGCAGGGGTACACCCTGTGGATTGGGGTGTGGCACGAGCGCTAGATCGTGGGGCACTAGAAAGCCTTTCCGAGCAATGTTTATACGATTGAGACGATAATCCCCTTGTGTTATCGCGTTGCCGACCGGCTGAAAATCTTTCGGTTTCACCTTGTACCCAAGAATAAGAGGAGCCGACTGGAGCTGCCCGTCCTCGCTTACAAAGATCTCTGATCTTAGTAGATAATTGAGTATAGCAGTATTCGTAAGGCTAAGCCGAGGAGAAACATGGTTTTTATCTGTCAAAAGTCATAGCAAAGTTTTGTCAGAGACTCAAAGCTAATAACACAAAGAGAATTAAAAATTGGTAAAAGGCGGAGATCCTAAGTCTACTGTTAGTGAGCCTAAATCTAGCATGTCCCACCTGGCTCTCCTGGCTTGGTTGGGCAATGGAGACCGTCGTGCCATGCGCCCGAGACGATCACATAGTCGTCTTTCATCCTTTTGTTAGATTTGGGGAGGCAGGAGACGAGTCTAACCACGTCGGACTGGGATTTGAGGTAATATCCCACCCCTTGTTGGCTGTGGCACTCATACATGTGCACCACATCGAGTCAGATGAGGCCCAACCCTAGATGGTGGTTCAGATCCTCAACTGCTCCTAAGATTCTAAACATATTGGGCACACATTGATCAGGGCTAAGCCTATGGTTTCTAAGATAACTACTGGTGATGGGACCTATAGGGATGGTCATCCCGCCTTCTAGAAAGGCAATGAGGGGGATAACGACTTCGCCCGTCTTTCAATCTGTTAATTTTTTTTCTGGAGGGCAATACCTCACACCCACATTTGGGGGTATACGATATGCGGCCCTAAATGCCTCCAATTGATCAGGGCTATCCACAAAATACTGGAGTTTACCCATAGCACTTAAACGGAAATATGGTTGGCCGAAGAGAAGACTAAAGGATCGAACAGATGACAACTTACAGGAACTAGACCGGAGATTGATCTTCAAATTCGTAGAAGGATTCTTGAAGACTCTGGGGAAGACTGGGATTGGTGACTGAAAGAGTTTGATGGAGTCGTGTGCTTGTTCTTGCTGGATTGTCTGAGAGTTTGCAAAGTGAGGAAGAAGTAACTACTTCTGAGACTTTATACCAAGTCAAATGAAAGGGCAGAAGTTATTTCGCCCAAACCCCGGGGAAGAACCACGCCCGTTAGATCAACAACCCACCGTTGGATACAGAGGACAAGGCGCTGCCTGGAGTAATTAATGCAGCGCTTTGGAAATATGAAAACAACAGCGGCAATGATGAAGCGCTTATATCTATGCCTACACACGTGCCAGTTCATATATTTGGCTGTTCTCAAGCTTTTTACTCCATGACAAGTCAAAATCCCACTTTTTCTCTTCGGATGTGAGAGAAAAATTAAGATTTTTAGGGGCTATTGTGGGGGGGGGGGGTAAAAGCTCAGATCTACCTATTGGACCTGGGGCCCTGTTTTTAAGATTACTGTATGTCTGAAGAGTAATAACGGGTTGGGGTAGAGTTCATCTGTGGTCAACAAACCCGGAGATGGAGGAAGAGTACAATCCGAAGAGGTCACCCTTTGTCCGAAGAGGTTTTACTCCTCGGATACGAATAGTCTTGATCAAATAAACATATGGAATGTCCGAATGACCTTCCTGGCAATTCCAATGACAAAGATAAGCTCTGGGCATATCTGGAAATGATAAGGATGAAGAAATATCTCAAGGAAAAGCTGCTACCACCGTATTTAATGCACTGCAGCAACTTTTCTGGCTGCATTTATGTGGAGAAGACCTCTGAACAGTGCAACCTCAGCTACCGCCACTCCCAAAAAGTTAGGGAAGATGCTTGATGTGACTTATACTCAAGTATGTATGCAGATGAAGGACAAGTGGACGATTGAGATGATGAGGGAGGAGGCTATATAAAGAAGGAGAGCCCCTGATAAAAGGGGGAGGACAAAAAAGAAAGAAAGAAGAAGAGAACAACTTTACTGTAACTCTGAGACTTGTAACCTAACTTCATTCAATAAGATGCCTCTTCGGACATTCATGTCTGCCTTTGTCTAAGCATGGTTGCATGTTAGTTTATTTGCAAATACCATAACCAACTCTTGCTTAATTCATATCTGACCCAGTTCTTTCACCCACGCTCTACAAATTAATTGTCTTGGGTTCATAGGGCTCATAATCCATATCTTTTGGAGTTGGGCTACCAAAATTGACCCTACAACAATAATTATAAAAAAAAAAACACGGACAGTTTACATTTTATACCTAATAATATCCTTACAAATTTTTTTAAAATGTTAATAAAATATAAAAATGACTATCAATAGTATTTAAATTATATATATATATATATATATATAAATTATATTATGCATCTTATTGTATATTTTTAAGTATTTTCATGCATATGCATGGAGTTACAAACTAATTTATTATAAAGGCAATATACATAGCTGTTGATAATGAGACATAACTAACAGCAGCAAGAAAGCTATTCCCATAAGGAATCAGATTCCACACAATAAAAGCATATATCTTAAGCATCTTTTACAAAACAATTAACAAACCCTTATAAATGGATCAATGGAATAAGACACCATATATAATATATTTTTTTTCCTCAACAATCCTTATATAATAAGTCTGAAATTCATTTGAACATAGTTTACAAATCCATTGAAACCATTGCTCCATTGTTCTTGACAAACTCCACATGTTTCTATTCAGTTTGCAGTTTCTCACTTGGTGATGCATTTCTTCTAAATCAAAGTGTCAAGCACACATGTGACTCTCTCTCTCTCTCAAAATCTAACATCTGAATATGCTTTTCCATTTTCCTTCTTTTAAATAAGGTGGTTGAATTCTCATAATGTATTAGGACCAGATATCTCTATTATGTGATTTTCTGTTTTGTGTGGTCTTGCTTATGGGTGGACCATGGCCCTTGGTTATGACTTTTCCTTTGTTAAAGGGAAATGCCATATGCTTATGGTGTGAAGAGGAAATTGTGGGATTGGCTAAGCTTTTCCCTCGGTTAAGGTAATTGAGCATTCCATCCCTTGCTTAACGGTCACACCACCATAATGCATAATGATTTTTGATGAGTCAATTTTGTTACTTTTTTTCTTTCTAGAAATGGTCTCTCTCTCTCTCCCAAAAAATTATACCATACACCAATAATATGTTTCTTTTCTCTCACAATTGGTGGGGACCACTCTTTAATGGGACCCACCAATTATGAGGGAGAAAATATGTGAGTGTTTGGACTCTGCGTCCACGTTCCGGATTCTGCGTTTCTCTTTTTTTTTTTTTTTTTTTTTGGCCGCGTTAGTTGACTTGAGAGACAAAAAACACTGTGCGTGAACAGTGCGTGCACTGTTCACGCACTGTTCACCTAATAAAAAATATTAAAAATGGATCCCACGACACTATTCACACATTTAAAAATTATTTTGCTACAGTGTTTTCAGTTTTCAGTTTTCAGTTTTCAGTTTCAGCAACAATAAGTTCAATCCAAACGGACCCTATATACCCAATGCAAGTTATATTTTTCCCTCTCCCTCTCCCTCTCCCTCTCTTCATTTTATTTGAATTTGAAAAAGTTGATTTCATATTTAAACTTGTGGCTACAATGGTTTTATTTTTTATTTTTTTATAGGGCCACAACTTGTGGCTACAATGTTGTCTCTGCAATAAGTTGAACACTTCGGGGATAAATGAATATATATTATTGCCATAGCCATTAATGCCAGTTGTCAAAAGTATATGACATTATGACTCATGATAAGTATAGTTAACAATAACAAGTGCCGCCATTTATAAAGGAGAAGGTCCTGCATGGACAATTCCGCCAACAAAGCCACCAGTTTTAAGCAACTGTAGATGTTAGTCCCACGTATTTATAACAAAGAATGTCCAAAAACATATTACAGAATTTATCACACAATTTTTTAAAAATAACGTAATCATGAATATAATTGATAGGTTTCAAAAAAATAATAATAAAGGTCTAATTTATAAAAAAATATAATTAAGTCTAAAATCCATATAACACTACTCTTCTACTACTGTTGATTAGATAGCGTATGGTCAATTAATTGAAATCACATTTTATTTTTTACTTTTTATTTTTTAAAACCTCACTTTTAATAGATATAATCTTTCAAAACAATTTATTTTGAAAAAGCTAAAATATGAAGCTATTCACGGATCCATTTTGAACCATGAGATCAAGACCTTTACTATTGTCAGTTGTCACTAGTGAATTTGGCATCACATAGTTTTTAGTAGCTTATTTGTTAAAGGTAAGACAAATTAAGATTAAAAAAAAGTTTTTTTTTTTTTATAAAAAAAATTCTAGTGTTTGTTGCTTATTTAATAAAATGTGAGATTAAAAGTATAAAATTAGAAGTTATTCTTTATTTTCAAACTGTTTAAAACCTCACTTTTCTAGTTGTAACTATACTTGAGCAACTTTCACCCAAAAAAAAAAAAAAAAGGAGCATGAAATGCAATTAATTTTGTAACAAGAAATTTCATCCATCTACACTCTTACATTCTCTGTATGGGAGCATGGTTTTGCTTGCAATTGTTGTATCATCTTTTACCAAATAAATAAGTAAACAATTTTTTTAAAATAAGTAATTACACATAACCCACCTATGGTAAAATCCATTTGTTTTTTGTAACTCACTTCTAATAAAAGTAAGGGTAAATAGTTATTTTTGCATGCTTTTTATGTCTCTCTCCTCTTAAAACAAAAAACACATACAAAAACAAGACAAAACAAGATCAAAAAGGGAGGGTTACGTAAAAATTAATATATTTAAAACTCCAAACAACAATTACAAAAATGTAATAAATCAAACAAAAAAACAACAATAAATCTGAGCACTTAGCAATAAGCCAATCACACCACCATGAAATTGTCAATGCCAATAAACCTTTTCTACTATATTTCCACCTGTTCTGTCTTAATGTCAAGCAAAAAGCCAATAACACTACCAGATCTACTTTTTTATAGTATTGTTTTGGGTTCTCATTGACTAGAAGACAGTCAAGCAAAAAGCCAATAACACCACTGGATCTACTTTTTTATAGTATTGTTCTTGGTTCTCATTGACTAGAAGACAGAAATAACTGAGGTTGAATGCTAAAACTTATATCTACAATCTGCACATAATATAAAGGTACTGAAAGAAAGAAAACAACCTACGCATAATATAAAGGTTAAATCTCAAATCGGCTTTTCTTTTCACATAAAAATTGTAAGTCTTTTCCCTTTTCTCACTCTCTTTTGGGTAAATAAAGAGCTGTTGTAATTGTTATTAAAAGAAGGAAAAAAACTTATATCCAGTTCCTAACTATTCAAACCCAGATTAGTTCTTCTTCGTGCTCATAAATTGTAGCAGCTGCACTCTAAGAAAAAATCCATGTCATTCGAAGGTTTGAGATTCGCCAGCATTACCCACCTTTCATTTGTTGAAATCCACCACAACCAAGTTATAATCTCAGATTGACCACAACCAAATCCCAAAACCCAAATCACAACCCACACGTCACGCTCCACCTCAAATCTCAAACTCAACACAGTTGTGCTTCTCTACAAATCAAAACCCAACCCATACAACCACCTCATGCTCCTCCACTGTCAGCACCGTGCTACCGCCGATCTGAATTTTAGTGTGAGAGATGAGAGAGACAGAGAGAACAGAGAGAGGTAGACACATAGTGCAATAAAGAAGAGAGAGAGCGCGTGAGATATTAATTAAATCAAAGAGAAGAAATTATGGATAGAGTTTTTTTTTTAAAAAGTAAAAAAAAAAAAAAAAAAATTGGCTATTATTTTCTTTTAACGTGTTACAGAGACATTTTGTGCTTTATTGGAGTTCTTGAGCCAAGTTTCTAAAAATTTTACAAATAGCATCTTTTGATCTTGTTTTGTCTTGTTTTTGTATGTGTTTTCTGTTTTAAGATGAGAGAAACATAAAAAGCATGCAAAAATACCTATTTACCCTTGCTTTTAACAGAGATGGGTTATGGAAAACAAACAGAGTTTACACAGATGTGTTAAGTGACACTTTTCAAACCACGGGTAGGCAAGGTGATTTTCGCCCAAATCACAGGTGGGTTATGTGTAATTATCCCTTTTTAAAAATAAGCTAATTTATTTCTTTTTTGTTTCATCTTTTAGCAAATAGAAAGGCTAATTGCAACCCAATTAATAAGGTATGCACTTTTGTTTTCTATATAATTATAAGGTGAGCGTTAATAAATCTTGAGTAAATTACGTATTTGGTCTTTATCCTTTATACCATATTTTTATTTGATCCATAACTTTTCAATTGTGTTAATTTGGTCCAAAAACTTTCTGTGTCATGTCAGTTCTCTTGAATGAAAATTGTTGACATTGCTAACTGCCAAACTAATTTTTTATTTTGGCCATTAGTCACGTCAGCAATTTTCATCTAAGAAATAACAACAGGGACTAAATAGACACGACATTGAACTGTTAGAGATCAAATTCACACAATTGGAAAGTTACGAACCAAATTGAAATATAGTGTAAAGAATAGAAACCAAATATATCATTTACTAAAAAAATAAAAAATAAAAACTTATAAAAAATTTCTTTTTGATAATAACTCATTAAATATATATATATATATATATATCTTTAAGAAAGGGGCGCCACCAAACTGTACCTATAAAAGATATAGTGGTTGGCTCAAGTCTATTGATACTCAAGCTATTAAAGAGAGCCATCCTATTTTCACCAAATTTTACAAAAAAAATTGTTAACCTCGCAATCTATTTTACAAATTGTTGATGTGAAGAGTGACTATAGGCAAGTAAAAAAATAATGTCAACAGTAAGCACATAAGAGGACTAGTAAGAAATTGTCATATCAACAATTTACAAAAAGGAAGGGCTTGTGTCCAATGGAAGTTATCACTAGAGACGTCAGGATTCGGACGTGTGTCCAAGAGTGGACACGTGTCCGCAATCCAACGTGTTCAGTGATAATTTTCACTAGACATAAGCCGCACCCTTTATAAAAATATTGTAAATAGTTTGTAATTGTAGCATTACTCATCTTGCAACTACATAAGTAGTAATACTTCAATAAATATGTTGTACCTACAATAATAATCTCATCAAAACTCCGGTAGTATACATGGTATTGCCTTCATCATCACATGATGTGAGGTTGATGAGTTCACACCAAAAACTCCTTTTTAAAAAAAAATTTATTTAACAATATAAAAATCATAACTAGGTAAAAGGTTATTAAAATATAATAAATTACTATCAATTTGATTACAAAAGGCTTACATATTAATTTGATGATCACATCTAATTATTTTATATTCTATACATAAAATTTGATGCATGAGTAATTTTATTTACTAAAATTAATAATATTCTTATCATTCACTCAAACTTAATTAGATGTTTAGACTACCTCCTAAATTTTCTTGAACAACTTGCTTTTTGATGAGTAAATATATTTTTTAAATAAATAAATTGTTAAGCTAGGAGGGCCAACAAACTTTACCATAGAGAGACTGGCTAAACCAATAATTAAAGTTACTTAAAACAGCCAGCCTATTCCCACCGAATCTCACAGTAGATTAAGACTTCGCTTTGCAATTAGGTGTATAGACTGACTATCTTCCAAATTATACTTTTTGGATTAATAGGAATTGGCTAATGCCTATGATTAATCAAGCAGCTAACCTATCATCTAGTGATCTAAGTTAGACTAGATTTTGGCAGTCTATCTGGTTAGGCATGATTCATTAGTATTAAGTTATTGATTTTGAAAATAAACTATTCTTGTTTGGTAATTAAAAAAAAAAATTCTATATAGTATATATAAAATGAAAACGTTTGGTTTTTTTTTTTTTTTTTTAATTTATATCTTTTAATGTTGACATATAATCTTTTGAAAGCTCAAACTCTCACACTCACATACACGCGTGTACACACACACACACACACACACACACATATATATAATTTGGTTTTGAGAGTTCTAAATAATGCTAAAATCTATTCATTAAACTCATTAGTACTCACAATATTTTTGGACAAAGCAACAACGCTCAACCAATTCATATTAAATTTAATTTAATTTAGTATCTTCAATAAACAAAATCTAAGTAAAGCCTTAAAAAAATAAAAAATAAATAAAAATCTAAGTAAATTAGACAAGTTTTTTTTATTATTATAAATTTTTAAACTTGAGCTTTTATTTATGAATACTTATTATTTGAACATTTATCTTATATACATAGTTTTTATTGAACATTCTTGTGCATTGCACGGATTAACAACTAGTGTGTGTGTTCAGGTTAACAACTAACTATATACTATATGATAAAAGTAGAGTCCTAAATGTTATAGATGTTATGGTTGTGACAAATGGTTATAATCTATTACTCCAATAGGCTATCATTTATTAAATACTTTAGTAAATTACATAATTATCCTATGTTTTAAAACTTTTGCATGATTAATTTCACATTAAACCACAAATGTTAAAAAGTTTTTAATTAAGCTAGAACTCTTTAAATTGTTTCAATTTACACCTTCAATGAGTCGCTATCAACTAAAAGTAATGGAAATTCACACTGGCGAAAATATATCAAAACGCTTACAAATTTTTTTTTCTTATTATGTGAAATTAAGAGATCTCTAGGGTACAATATTTATGTGAATTATGAAATTATATAATAATGAGAAATTAGTTATTGTTATCAAAATATTACAAACAAAATAATATTATATAAGCTAATGTTCCAATAATCTCATATCATATTCTATAAAATAAAAATTGTATTGTGGACATTATGATTGTGTCAAGTTGATGCATTATTCTTTTTTTTCCTCTCTCATTTTGTTTTATTATGACATGTGATGCTTCATCGATCAGTATATTAAAATAATTAACATAATTACCCTAAGTAAAACTATATTACCATTGTTTAAAAAAAGTTTAAACACACCATTGCAATTAAAATTCTACTACACGTAAAACAATTCTAAAGGACTTCTAAGTATTATACTCAAAAAATTATTCCATATTTAGTGGAGACTGGAGAACCGTACGTAATAAAACTCATTTGAATTATCAATGTGTTTGGTGGCCTAGTGGAAGCGGCTTTGTGCCAACAAGACTTCGTTATGCGAAGCATCTTGAGTTTAAGTGATCCTTCCCCCACTAGCAACATGTTGATGCTCCTTATAATTTCATCATTAATGAAGTCTTAGCCCGAGAGTAGTTAGACGCTACTATAAAAACATCAAGGTAAAGAAGCCACAAGAACCTACAAAACCGAAGAGTAGCGCCTAAACTCCTACATTCATCAGTCACATAACCAAACAGAGTGTTGCATCTCCTCGAATCAATTAAAGCCTTGATCACCTGTGAGCAGTCTTTCTCTAATTCTACACTGAACAAGCTTAGTTCCTTAGCAAACAAAAGCACACGACGTGCTGCCAAGGCCTCTGCCAACTCCACGGACCAAACCAGAGGTAATTTTTGGCTTAATGCAAATAATTTGACCCCTGAGATCACGAAACATCACTCCAATACCAGGACAACCCGAAGATGTTCAACTTTCTAAACTTTTTTTTAAAATTTTTTTATATAACCATTTGAATAGCCACACTAGTATTGAAGTAAAACTTGTTTTGCCCAAACCCACGTGTGTTTGCGTTTGTGTTGGCGGCTGCGTTTTTGGTGTGGGTCCTATGCACTGTCCACAGGATCAGCAAGTACAAATTTCAGTAAATTTTTCTTTAAAACTGGGTCTTCCACAATACTATTCGCATATTTAAAAATTATTTTGTAACAATATTTTTAATTTTCAATTTTTAATTTTCAGTAATAAGCAGTATCCAAACATTTACTACCTACCTGTATCTTTTGTACCTACATATGCACTCATTGACAGTCTCCACTCTCTGCCTCACACAGCACTCAATTGGTGCGTCTCTTTCGCCAGGACGACTCAGATTCCCCCACAAACTAAAACGTTTTCAAACTGCTTCACTTCCATGTAATCTTCATCTTCATCTTCTTTGTCTCTCAAATTATTCAGAGCCTCTACTATGTATTTCTTTCTTCTCTAAGGACCAACAACAATCCACCTCTACTAATCAATGGAAATGGCTTCTCTTCCCTGTTTCCATTCCATTTCTTGCTGAATTACTCGAAGTTTCCAAATTTCCCATCTGGGTTTTTGTGCTTGGATTGTATTTTTTTGGACTTTACTCAATTGGGTTACACATGGCTTCTTCAAAGATAGCTTCTTTTCTTGTAGCCATGTTGCTCTGCTTGACTGCTTCCATTCTATCATGCTGAATCTTATCTGGGTCTAATTCTATTTTGGACTCTTAGATTGTAGTTTCTTACTAAACTTTCAGGATTATCAGAGTTTTCATCAGAGACTTCTTGGTTCTTTTTGTTTGTAAGAGTGTGTGAATTCTTGGTGCCTTCAATGGTGGCTTCTGATTTAGCCTCTCCTCTCCGTACGTCGCTTTTGACTGCCTGCATGTCTGTTTCCTTTGAGAAAGACCACACTCAAAGGAGACTGAGTCAATGGACCAAGAGAAAGAAGTTTGTGTCAAAATGCATTAATCGTGGTGGTGCTTATTTTGTGAATAATAAGCTTACAAACGGTTCTGGAATTCAAACCCTGGTAAGTTCCTGTCTCACTTTCGAGCCTTGCAATGAGTTTAACAATTCGAGAGGGCAGTTCACATTATTAGCATCTCCGACTGCCTGGACTAGAAAGCAAAGGAGCATGAATCGTCCTGCTGCACACTCTGGTAATTGAATGTGTGTCTATGTTAATCAAAAGTGATATAATTTTTGATTTGGTGGCTTCTGGTTTCTATGCATGTTATGTAGTTTGAACTTGAGAGACGCCTGTAGCTTTGAATGATGGGATTACTATTTTTATTTTATTTTATTTTTTTGGGAAGTAGCTTTGGATGATGGGATTATTATTATTATTTTATTTTTTGATATGTAGCTTTGGATGATGGGTTATTCTTATTTCTGCTAAGCTTTACCAACTTGAACAATTTAGTTAGATTTTTGCAGCAGCCTATATTTGTCTAAAATACTTCATTGATGTTTTGTGAGGAAAGGATCCATTCATTTCACAGTTCAAATTAAATATTACAAATCCAAGGGTATATTTGTACCACATCAGTTAAAATTTAACCGTGAAATAAACTTTTTCCATTTCACTTGAAATGGAGAAGATCTTATTCCATTTTGTGATGCGTATTGCAATATGTCTGTGTATGTGAGGAGATGTGTCTCTGGAGTTCTTGGAATTTTTTAATTTTTCCCCTCTGTATTGTTTGTGGAACCTTGGAGGGACAGGAAGGCTAACATTTATGGATTTATTGTTTTGGTTGTGTAGATACCCAAATGTGAGGCTTTATATCTAACACAAATGCAAGCTCAGAATTTTACATAATTCATTGATTTTAAAGTTCATGATAATACTACAGGATATTTTAATTGACTGGATAATGGAAGGAAAGACTTTAAGCTCCTCACTTTTGTTTTGTGCGCATGACACAATGAACTAACCTGGATTCGTAATGTTGCTACATTCAACTTGCTGGGTTATGATAAAAAGTTTCGAATGTTTCTAATATATGTTGTTGATGGTAGGTGCTGTTAGTAATGTTTACCAAACTTCAAGCTTAGAGAGTCTTTTATTACGGTTTCAGGCAAAACTGTGGTTGTGAGACCTGCAGATGGGGTCACAACAAAGAAGAAACAGCTTACAAAGCAGCGACGTGTTGTCGTGACAGGGATGGGTGTGGTAACCCCAATTGGTGACGATACAGATGTCTTCTACAATAATCTCCTTGAAGGTGTTAGTGGGATAAGTGAGATAGAGGCTTTTGACTGTGCTCAGTTTCCAACGGTAGATCTTCGTTGGCTCAGTTCCATGGTAGTAAATGGTTGCCTCTAGATGTTGACTCCTGTTATCTTTCTAACAGAAAATTGCTGGTGAAATCAAGTCTTTCTCAACAGATGGATGGGTCTCACCCAAGCTTTCCAAGAGGGCAGACAAATTCACACTTTACTTGCTTACTGCTGGCAAGAAAGCATTGGCAGATGCTGGAATTATAGAAGAGGTCATTGGAAAGTTAGACAAACGTAGATGTGGTGTTATAATTGGCTCTGCACTAGGAGGAATGGCAGTAAGGATAAGCTTAGATTATTTTTCACAGGAAACTGATTGTAGTCTTAGTAGTTGCTTCAAGATTTTTTTTTTTTTTTTTGAGAAACTGCTTCAAGATTTCAAATTTGTCCAAAACCCATAATTTTTTTATCAGTTGTTTCTTCTACTGCTTGTATTTTTATGAGATATTTTAATCAGATTTTTCAGGATGCAATAGAAGCACTTAGGGTTTCGTACAAGAAAATGAATCCGTTCTGTATACCTTTTACAACAACCAATATTGGTTCTGCTTTACTAGCAATGGATTTGGTAAGTTTGATGCCAATGTTGTAATAGAAATTTAGGACAAGTCAACATCATATGTTGCTGCTGCAACCTTCTAGCTATTTCTAAGTTTGCAAATTGCAGGGATGGACGGGCCCAAACTACTCAATTTCTTCAGCTTGTGCAACAAGTAACTTTTGTATACTGAATGCAGCACACCATATTATCACCGGTGAAAGTGTAAGTGCATGCTTTAGTCTCATTGAATGGATTTTGCAATAGGATCCTACATTGTTTTGGGAGTTTGTTTGAGAGAATAACACATGAATTTTAGTGTTTCCAAAGTAACTCTCATCAAGAAGCACTATTTTGATTTGAACATTTAGGAGTAATGGCGGTCTTGATCATTTTTCTTGGTTCTTTTGAATAAGTTTATCTTATTCTGAAATGAAATTAGGCCAAATTTTGTTATCTGATTTGAGAAAATTTCCAGGACGTTATGCTTTGTGGTGGATCAGATGCAGCAGTTCTTCCAATAGGTACAATACATATATACCTTTCTCATTTTGGATTTGATTTGAATATTATGTTCTCTACATTGTGAATTACTACCTCAGGCTTGGGAGGTTTCATGGCATGTGGATCTCTTTCTCAAAGGAATGGTGAACCTACCAAAGCTTCACGCCCCTGGGATATTGTATTGCATCCAACTTCTATCTTCTTCATGGTTACAATTATGCTTTTCATATCACAAAATCAGTTTCATGAGCTCTGGTTCCGAATGTGAATTAGACAGCTCATTGTTGATAGATTTTGTTCATTATATCAGTATATAATATACTTATGAGAAAATAGGTAGGTATTATACATAATATGTTGAATTGGAAACAGTAACGGTAACATATCATTTAAAGATATATAAGTTATTTACTTATCATAATGTCTGCGAACAGGCGTTATTGGGAAGACGAAGAGGCTGTTTGGATGGCCTTTTTTCCATAACTCATAACTCAAAAATGGTGAGACCCATAGCTAGAAGTCCGTTTGGCACTACTGTAACTCTGTTTCCATAACTCTGTTTCTATTACTCAATTCTTTAATTTTTTAGTGATGAGTTATAGAAACTGAAAACACATTTTAACTATTTTCAGTTTCCATAACTCATAACTCAATGGCATTTTTATAATTAAAATTACACATGGGTCCCACGGTCAGACTTTTTGCTCTCTCTTTATCTTCTTTTCTCTTTTTTTTTTTCTTTTTTTTTTTTTTTGTCTTTCACGGGTCTGGGACACACCTACTCCTCTTCTTCTTTTTCTTCTTTTTTTTCTTCTTTTCTTTTCTTTTCACTTTCTGGGTTTGGTTCTTTTTTTTTTTCTTCTTTTCTTTTCTATTCTCCTTTTCTTTTTTTCTTCTTTTCTTTTCTTTTCATGTTGGTTTCTGGGTTTGGTTTCTGGGCTTGGGTTCTTTTTTCTTTTTTTCTTCTGTTCTTTCCCTTTCACTGGGTTTCCATTCTTTTTTTTCTTCTCAAGTTCGTCGAAGTTGTCACCGCTGTTGATGTCGTCGCCGCTATTGATGTTGTCGAAGTTGTCGCCACTGTTGATGTTGCTATTGCTACTATTGTCACTGTGAGTTGTAGCGGCGGCTACGGCAGTGGTTTTTTTTATTATTATTTTTTAGGTTTTTGGAAAAGCATGGAAAGCATTAGGTCAGAGGAAAACGAAGGGGAAAAGCATTGGGTTTTTTTTGGTTATATTGTAGATCTGGGAAAAGCATGAAAATAAGGATCATGGTGGGCTTGATTAAAATATGTGTTAACATGGATGAAGAGAAAAGCAGAGAAAAACAGGGGAAAATGAAGGGGAGAGGCAGGGAAAAAAAAAAGAGGAGAGAAAAAAGTCAATTGACATTGGGTCAGTGTATGGGTCCCACAAATAGTTGAAAAATATTGAGTGATGGCAAGTCAGTGATGGTGCCAAACGGGTAGGGTATTTTAAAGTGATGAGTGATGAGTAATAAGTGACGAAAATTGAGTAATGAAAAAAAGCCATCCAAACAGCCACTAAGGGGCTGTTTGGTTTTTATATTTCTATCACTCATAACTTTGTTTCCATCACCCATAACTCAAAATAAGTGGGACCCACTCCAAGAAAGCTTGTTTGGCTGTGTTTCTTATTTTTGTTTTTATCACTCAATTCTCTAATTTTTTAGTGATGAGTTATGGAAACTGAAAACACATTTTAGTTGTTTTCAAGTTATGGAAAACTGAGTTATGTGGCATTTTTGTAATTAAATCCACAACTTTTGAAATTTCAGCTGCAGTGTTTGACTTTTTGGTTTTTTTTTTTTTGAAACAAAGTCACTAAGTGATGAGTGCCAAATGGGTGGGGTTGGGGAAATTGGAGTATTTTAAATGATAAGTGATGCGTGATGAGTGATGAGTGACTAAAATTGAGTGAAGAGTGATGAGTGATGACAAAAAAAAAAAAAAAAAAAACCAAACTACCCCTAAGTATGTGTTTGAATACTACATTTACTACGTGTGTCTGTGTTTTCTTCTTTTTTTTTCTTTTTTTTTTGAGAAGCGCGTTAACTGAGTTCCAATAGGTTATATGCACTATTTACAAGACCCACAAACCTCTTTTTCTAACAAAACTTTTATTAAAAATGGGTCTCACAGCACTATTCACACATTTAAAAATTATTTTGCTACAATATTTTCAGTTTTCATCAAAATAATCGGTATCCAAATGGACCCTAAAAGTCCAATATTTTCTTAACCTTTTCTTTTGAGAAAAGGGAAGACCAAAAGAGTGATTTTAGAAAAATAAAAATAAAAATAAAAAAGCAAAAAGAAAATATCCCATCTAATTGCTGAATTGGTTTGAACTATTCTATGTCACATTACCATTAACTCCAATTTAGAATTCTAGATTTCACCCATATCTTCACCTACTTGTAAGTCATGACTTGAGATATAATTTTGCATATGAACAGAATAGGGATGGGTTTGTTATTGGAGATGGAGCTGGGGTATTGCTCTTAGAAGACCTAGAACATGCTAAGGTATATCCGTAAAATTAATTTCTCTAGTTTCCCCAAACGCTCTTGATATTTATATGTTGAGTTTAGTAGCTTAAACTCTTTTATTTTTCCTCTTTGGGTTACTTTTCTTATTTCTTATATGACAGAGAAGAGGTGCAAAGATATATGCAGAGTTTCTAGGTGGAAGCTACACCTGTGATGCCTATCACTTGACTGAGCATCATCCTGATGGTAGGTAGTCAGGTCATTCGGATTACTCTGATAATGATGGTACTTGTGTATTAGCCTCATCTTTTCCTTTTGACTGTTTCTATATATTTTCCCCTCTCCTGTAGTTTTTTGCTGTCAAATAAGCTATCCATCAAAATTAAATACAGCTATTCTTCTATGAGACACAGCAAGCAATATGTATTTTGGCACCTTATATTTGCAGAGTGCATTTAATCCAGATGAAGTTCTGAACTTATTTTTGCCCAAAATCAGGTAGTGGCCTTGCTCTTTGTATAGAGAAGGCCTTAGCCCAGTCTGGGCTAGCTAAAGAAGATGTAAATTATGTAAATGCATATGGTAGTTCAACACCAAGAGGTGATCTGAAAGAATACCGGACCCTTATCCGTTGTTTTGGCAAGAATCCAGAGGTATATTGAAGGCAAATTTATCTAGTTCTATTGTCAAATTTACAATATGACATTACTTAGTTTGAGTTCTAATTCTTGCAGCTAAGAGTGAACTCTACAAAATCCATGACTGGTCACCTACTAGGTGCCTCAGGTGCTGTGGAAGCTATTGCAACAGTTAAGGTAATTAGTTTCTACTTTGTTTCTTGCACATTGCTGTAAAACACTCATATGAGATTTGAAAAGATAGATGTCAATCCAAATCTTTTAGATGGCTTTGGCCTTAACAGTCATTAACTGTAGTCTAAAACAGAGAGCCTATGTGACTTGAGGTGCTTGCACCGATTAGAGGGTTGTACTGAAGAGGAAGTTCCATGTTTCTTCCCTTTTTTGTTCTTCTTTTTTTTAGTTATTTATTTATTTATTTTTGCTCAGATTATTGATGAGATATTGATCTCACTGTTTTGTTATTTTCTCCTTCCAAAAAAGAGAATGTTTTTTGGAACATTTAGGGCATATTTGGTAAGAGTATTTAAATATATTTTTTGTTTTGCAATTCATAAAATTGTGAATCCCACAGTTGAATCTATTGTTTGGCTGATGTTCTCTAAATATAGTATGTGTTTGGATCCACCGAAACTGCGTTCACGTTTGCGGGTTTTACACCTCTTTTTTTTTTTTTTTTCCAGGAGTTGTAACCCTATGCGGCTACTATTCATGCACTGTTCATGAACAGTAGCCGTACTATTTGACTTTTCAACCCATTTTCAGCCACATCAGTGGGACCCACAAACTCTACTTTTTAGCAACTTTTTCATTAAAAATAGGTCTCACAGTACTATTCACAGATTTAAAAATTATTTTGCTACAGTATTTTTAGTTTTTAGCAAAATAAGTTATATCCAAATGGACCCATAGTTTTTAGAAAATTGTATCCTATTTTCCTTGTTCAAAAAAGAATTTTGAAAACGGCTAAGAATATGTTTTCAAGATACAGAAAATGTTTTTAATAGCATAGTTGTAAATAAATTAAAAATAGTGAACCCCACATATTTGTCCAAACTCTTCTATCTCTTAAATTAAGGAGCTTATCTTTATCACAAAAAGAATTCTCGCACTTTAAATTTGAAATTTATCATTATAAAAAATAATAATAATAATAAATATACATGAGCTTTATTTCTTTATCATTATCCAAGAAAAAAAGTAATTTACAAATTCTACACATTACTTTTTATTAAAAAAAAAAAATCAAAAATAGAAATGGTCACCCAAACAATTTTTTTTTTTTTTTAGTATTTTGAAAATTGTTCTTAAAAGTGGGAGCCAAACACTTATAATATAAAAATTATTATCAGAAAACTAGTTTCAATTTTAATTTTTTGAAAATTGTTTTCAAACTATTTTGAAAACAAAAACAAAATGCCTCCTACCAAATGGGCCATTCACTTTTGAAACTTTTAGTTTAGGGGTGTAACAAATTAAACCTTATGGTTTTGAAAGAAAAGAAAAAAACTAAACCATATAGTTTCAAAAATAACAAATTAAACCATGCATAGGATTGCAAAAAAAATTAATTAAACTTCAGCCCATTTAAGTGAAGTGACATTGTATTGGAGGTTTAATATTGGTCGAGGGTTTAGTTAGTGGCTTTTTCAAATCTTAGAGTTTAATTTGTCACTTTTTACTATTAAAAAATGCCACTTTTTGAAAATTTAGGGTTTACTTTGTTACACCCCTAAATAATAGGGTTTAAAATGTAATTTCCCAAACACATTTCCTCCTTGATAGACATTGATGCACTAATTCATAATTTGATTGGATTCCTTTCTATTCATCATTATTGTCCCTAAAGTGAGATTTAACTCTCAAATGTAGGCAATACAAACAGGATGGGTGCATCCAAACATCAATCTTGAAAATCCTGATGAAGGCATGGTATGCTTCTATAATATGGTTTCTTATCAAATCTAATCAGCAAATAGTCTATCATTTTAACAATGGATTTCTAATCATTTTATCAATCGACCAACACCATTTAAGATTACATTACGCTTGAAAGGATACTAGGGAGGTATTTGCTTTTAGAAGCTTGAATTTGTGTTAACTTGGTTTTATGCTATATGAATTTGAATAAGGACATGAATGTGCTTGTCGGGATCAAGAAGGAACCTTTGGACATAAAGGTAGCACTATCTAACTCATTTGGCTTTGGGGGACACAATTCATCCATCTTGTTTGCACCTTACAAGTGCATCTGATGTGTCAACTCAACCTGAAATTGTTCGAGGGTTGAACAAAATTAGAGTCGTTGCAGCTTGTATTGATATTTTTCGATTTGGTAGTAAATCCGTTCTATGATTGTACATATTCTAATCAAATCTAGTGGACTTAAATTGGATGACCATCTAATTGAGATGCAGCTACTTTGATTGCATTGATTACTGGTTATTGATTAGTGATAATGTTTCTATTAGTTCTTTTCATACAAATGGGGGGTGGGGTATTCACATATTTTGATGGGGAAAAAGAGTCATTTTGTAGTACTTTAAATGCTTCAAATTCTATGATTGTACAAATGATAGTCAAACAACAATTATGGTATAGTATGGACAACTAAATCAAAAGCTAGTGAGGAACCTATTGTATGTAATGGGTGCACTAGATACTTATTTGCACCAACAAGGAATTACAAGCAATACACATCTCTTGATCTATGCAATTATTGCCAGGGCAATTTCATAAGCACTCCTCTCAACCCCATATCTTATGCATTTGGCACATGCATTTCTCTTATAAGACTTTTATCAGAGCTTACTACTAATATCATTTTTATTATACACCTATCATAGCAAGTCATGTCAATAGTTGTGAAAATGTTGTCCCTCAAATTTATTTATGTTAATATTCATATAGTGTCATTCATAAAATAAGTAAACTTTAAGCAGGTACAATTATTGCATATGGACATAAACACAGATATACATGCACATATTTATATCATGTTGTACTTGCAATAGTAGACAAGATGACTTAGAGATGATATGCTTATTTTTAATTTATCTTTTTTATAATAAAAAAAAAAATTATTTTATGTGCAACCAAAATCCTTTGCTTAGTAGTTAACTATGCTAAATAAGATAAGGGTTACAATTAATTTATATTATGGGCTAATATTGATCCACAATGGGAAATTTTGATAAGAACACATTAATGACTATGTAAAATATGCATGGAAATGAATCCTTCTTTTATTTTAATCTTATGGATTGTGTTAAAAAAATGTTTTTTTTTTTTTTCAAGAGCCTGGATACCCTCTTTTCTCTCTTCTCTTCTTTCTTCTTTATATATGATTTATCTCCTTCTTTTTCGTATTTTGTCCTTGTCTACCTGGATAACTTCTAGCCTTACCAGATTTTTTTTCCTTGTTATTCATCATGAATGAAGACTTCTAGGGTTTCTTCTTACTGTTGAGGCGTCCACTTAGATAATTTCCTATCTTATCGGGCTCTTTGTTCTTGTTGTTCATCATGAATGGAGACTTCTAGAACTTCTTTTTATTGTTCAGACTTGTCCTTTTGCGTTAAACACGGCGATGCTAGGCAGATGACCTTCATTAATGCAGATGTGGAATCATTAGGAAGCTTCAGAAAGATTCCTTGGAGAAGTTTGCCTTCTCTAGGATTCTACCTTTGTAGCTCGGACAGGCTTTAGACATGTCCTCAGTATTTGGACCTGGGATTCTATCTCGGTAGCTTGGATAGTCTCTGGACCTGAACAATAGCCCAAGGCTTGATATGCATGGGAAGGCCCATTGTCAAGATGGGTCAGTCAACGTTGGGTTTGTTTCCACTGTTTTGGGCTGATGTTAAATGGGCCCAATATCCATCTTACTACACTTAATATCCATACCACTACATTTTGCATTAAAAACAACATAATTTCTTTATAGAAATTGTATTTAGATTTTAAACAAAAAGTGAGTGGTGCAAAAAAAATCATATATTTTGATCAACCGTAAGAGAGACGCAGTTATACACTTTATACTTTGGAGAGGAGTAGAGAGTAAGACCAGTTATAAACTTTAAACAAACAAAAATGTCAAGTTGCGAGGCTCATTGATGACTCGATCTAAAGATAATCAAAAGAGAGTTCACTTTGGAGGGAGTAGGATGCTTGGCATGTAAGGTACCACCATATCAATTACTTCCCATGTGACCGTTACTTTCCAATCACATTGCCCTCACAAAGGAACCAAAATAAATAAGAATCCTAAAAATAAAAAAACTAACACTATGTTTGGTTTGAGATGAAGAGGAAGATAAAGAAGATAAATTAAGGGTCCATTTGGATACAGCTGAAAACTGAAAATTGAAAAACACTGTAGCAAAATAATTTTTAAATGTGTGAATAATACCGTGTGACTCATTTTTAATGAAAAAGTTGATAAAAAGTGAAATTTGTGGGTCCGTGAACAATGCACATTGAAAAGTCAAAGTTGTCGGCTGGAACAAAAAAAAAAAAAACAAACAGAAACGCAAGCTTGCATCTGGGAAGTGCAAAACGCGCTTCCCAAACGCACACTAAGTTTTTTCCGCTATTTGGATAGCATAATAAAAAAGAATAGCAATATGGCTTTAACCAACTAGAATTTCTAGCCGAATGATTTGTACTTATGATTTGTACTTCATATATAGGGACCCAATGGTAGTACTCTTTAACCAGCATGGAAGGGAGAAAGAGATCATGGAAGTGTAATAAAATAAAAATTTTTACTGTAGCTTTTTCGCTACCGTGCACAACTATAGATGGTTGTGCACTGTAGCAAAAAGCTAAAAACTTTTAGCTATGGCGCCACCATTATAACATGCTTTTTAAGTATTGGTAGTGCTAAAAATAGTAATATGGTTTTTTAGCACCGCCAATACTAATACTTTAAGATCATGTTAACCTTTCTAACTCATGTTTCTTTTGATTTTGAATTCAATTCTAGCCGAATGATTTGTACTTCATATGTAGGGACCGAACGGTAGTACTCTTTAACCAACTAGAATTTCTATAAAATACTATATCAATTGAGGTCATGACTTAAAAGAAGCATCTCTTATTAACAAACGTATCAAGTCACCCATGTAATATGCCAAATTGCCAATGAGTGAATGTCATGTGTTGGTACTACCATCCTTCCACATGGTATTTATTCACTGGCCCGTTAAATGGATGATTTGATATGCATATCACCGTAGAAAAGTAAAATATGAGTGCTTTTGCTTTTATGTTTTCATAGAGTAAAGAAAGTAACAAAAATTTATGGGTAGAAAAGTAATTTTAAAGCCCTTAAAAGTCAACAACTGCAGCTAATGTATTTTTTAATGGGCATTTCTCTCCATTTCCACCCAATTTGGGTGGAAACAAAATGCATGCCCCAGTGATGTGTTTTCCATTAAACATATCATACTATGTAACAAGTTGTGATTGTTGGAGGGGTTTCTTCATATGAATCCACCATTATTCTTCTACCAATTACAACTCACCACATGAGCGAGTTATGGCACAAGTTGTGGCATAACTTGTTCCACAAGTTGTTGTGGCATAACTTGTTCCACAAGTTATGACACCAATATAATTCTTTTGAAGAAGGAGTTTCACGTGGAGAGAGTGGTTGTCAAAGGCTCAAATACGATTTCAGCAGACTTTGCCGTCACTGATTGTACACGTGTATAATTTACATGAACCAGCAGAACTCCAAGTCCAAACCAACAATTGTCCTTTTTCAAAACCGGACTTGATGCTCCATATAATTTTGGGGCCATGCCCCCAAATATTTTGAAAAACCTTCTAACAATACCCTCTTTTAAAAATTTAAAAAAAAAAAAAAAAAAATTCCCCCCCCCCCCCCCTCACCAACCTCCTACACATCAGCCAAAATTGCCCCCCAAATTCCCAATTTTTACTTAAAAACAAAAGGTATTTTTGTAAATAAAAATGTGTGTAATAGCATTATAAAATAGACAATTCTCAAGAAAGTTCATTTTTTGCCAAAGTCCATCCTCCACTTGATATATGCCCCTCTACTGTTTTACGACACTCTATTGTTACACACTCTATTATACACACATTATTACGTACTTATTTTTTTAAGTGAAACTGTGTTCTTGAACTTACTATTTTATTTCAAAAAATGTGTGTATAGTATACGTATAATAGATTGTGTGTGACAAATACTACCTTTTTTTTCCTTCTTCTTTCTCAATTGTCATATAATTTTTTCTCTTTCACAGTGCATTCTATGTTGCAAAATTCTTCTTATTTCTTTTTCTTCTTCTTTTTCAGTGCTATTTCAGTTTAATTTCTATTTATTTATCTTATGATTTATGAATTTATTTTTTATATAGTTGTCTAATCTAGTTGAAATTAAATTATATTTATTTTATGGTTTCTTATAGTGATTTATTATATTTAATTTCTATGGATATCATTTCTTGTAATTGTAAATATAGTCTAGTTTTTGTTATATACTGATATTTAATTTCTATGAATGTAATGGACTTATGATTTTTCATAAGAATTAGAGAAACATCGGATAAAACATGACCTTAAGATGCTCAATCGAGTGTTTAGCTTGTTAGTATTTTAAAGTGTTGATAAAAATTACATTGATAAAAAATTTGAATAACAATAATCTTGCAGTATTATAAATGCGTTATGACTTACTTTGGATTTAAGATTTTTTTTTTTTTTAACTAATGCATAAAGACATGTATGTATATATGTATGTCATGGTTTGAGTTTTTCTATTGCATTACAAATCAATATGATAGTTTTACCTCGGCCCCTGCAAACAAAAATTCCTAGTTACGCTCCTAAGTATATGCACTCATTGTCATTGCAATCTCCACTTTGCTATGTATGCTCTAATAGCTATGATAAACGGGTACAAATATTGGTATGGGTACAATATAGGTACGGGAATAGGGAAACAACATTTAAAAAAAAAAAAACAATTAGGGTACCATACGTCAGGGATACGTATATTCATAATTTATTTTATATATATATATATATATATATATATATATTGTTAAGCATTTATCTATATATTGTTAAGCATATATCAATTTAACAGCAATAATGAATAATAAAGTGAATCCATAGCTATTAAATGATGTTTAGAATACAAACCAAGATTCAAAAGAGTAAATAACAAATAACTAAGTAAGCATTCAATATTAAAACCAATATATAAAATATATAAATAAAAATTCTTACAACTTTGGACTATCTCTCACTATCGGAGATTAGGTTAGAACAATATCTAAGTCATATCATGGATATATCCAAGATGTATTGATATTTTTTTTTAATGATTAGGTAAATATTTTAGAGGTATCTATACTAGTACGATAGTTATCAAATACCGAATATTGGTGCATTCTAAATCAATAGTAAGAGCACTAGCAATAGTTGTGCTAAATAGCTATATTGTTATTTTTAGCATCACTAATACTTAAAATACATGCTACAGCAATGGTACTATAGCTAAAATTTTTAAGCTGCTTGCTACAGTGCACAGTGTAGATGGCAGTGCACTGTAGCAAGTAGCTAAAATATATTTATATATATATATATATGATTAAACTCTCTCTCTTCTCTCATTAAAAAAATATTTTATCTTTTCTTTCTTTTTCTCTCTCTCCGGTTTCTCTTCTTTTTTCATTTTTCCTTCTCATTTTTTTTCTCCCTCCCTCATCGCCGAGACCCATCTCGCCCAGTCCTCCACAGTGCCGACCCACCTCCCCACGCTATTGTCTTCTACCTCTATATTTGGACTCTTTGTCTCTCTGAAACTCTTCAACGGAAGGGAAATACAACTTTTTGTTGTTTGGTTGATGAGAAACTGAAGGGAAATACAAGAAATTTTTTTTTTTTTTTTTGGTAGTGATTTGTCTGGTGGTTTTTGGCTAATTTGGATTTTTGGCAGTGGTTGTTGTTGGCTTGCTAGTTGTTGTTCGGTGGTTGTGGGTGGTTTTTCTTGGCTGGCAGTGGTTGTGGATTGTGTCATTGATCGGTTTGTGGTGTTTTTTTTGGTAGTAGGATGTATTATTTTACTGTAGTAGATATATTATTTTACTTTGATGTTTATCTGTATATATTAAAAGGATTCAGAAAGTTAGTTATTACTTTTTTTCCTGTCAAAAATACCTCTAAATTAATTAATCAACAATTTAAAAATAGGGTTAAAATAGTAAATTGGCAAAAAAAAGTTAGTTATTGTTTTTTATACCGTCAAAAATACCCCTACCTAAAACTTAAAAATGGGGTTAAAATAGTAAATTGACAAAAATAATAAATTCCTACTTCTACGTTGAAATGCTTTCCTTGCTTCTAATAAACTCTTACTTTTCAATTTAAATTTCTACTTCTACTCTCTAACTCCTACAAAATAGGATTACTCTTTTGTTAGTTTTAAAACTTCTCCAATCTACAAAACTCACCACACGTATTCATTTTTTTTTTTTTTTTTTTGTGATTGGAAAAAGTAGAAATCTCAAATTATAATAAATACAAATTATTAATTTTTACCTAAAAAATAGAAGAGTCTTTGAGCACGCGCGTGAGGCTAGTATTAATTTATTATGTTGAAATCTAAAATAAATCACTGTTACTGAATGTTTTGTAAAATTAATATGTAAAATAGATAAAGTAACTTTTTGTAATATCAAATAGTTAAAAAAATAGCTCGATTGGATACTTTTTGCTCCATTTAAACAGCTTCTTTGTATCTCTCAAATTATTCATAGCCTCTTTCTACTGTGCATTTCTCTTCTCCTCCAAGTACTAACAAAACCCCACCTCTACTATTCGGCAAAAAAAAAATACCCAAGTGTTCAAGCTTCCCACCTGAATAATGACAGATTACTCACGTGGGCTGTCAGGCCTTTTGGGATAAAAATAATGCAGATATTACTCATTTTAGAATGCTGTTCAAATGGGGTAGTTCTTGTGCCAGGATTCGCAACATGATGGTGGAGAGGTGTCTCCACGTGAATCCATCATCACTTTTTCATTAACCACATATGGGCGAGTTGTGGCACACATGGACTACAGGAGGCAATTGCCCCCCCCCCAACCCCCCAATTTTTTTTAAAATAATATAATTATATAACTATATATTTAGGTACAAATTTTAGCAACTTCATTCAATAAAATTACATTTTGTCCCCCTTTTTTATCATTATAAGAGAAATGCTACAGTTACAATTTTTTTTACAACATTTTTACGGACTATTTAGGTAGCAAATTCTTATTAATTTGCATTTGGGTCTACTCTTACATCATTTTTTTACTTACTAATAACCACTAATTACAACAATAATTTGTAAATCCAATATTTTCTTCCTTTTAAAATCCATAAAAAATTTTATAAATATAAAATCTAACAAAAAATATAAAAGCCCAAAATATTAGCCCAACAACAAAAATTACCGACAAGCAATAGCAAAGTTAAAAAAACAAAAAACAAAAAATCAATTTTACCAAAAACAAACAACTAAGCCCTTCAAAAAACTTTGCAAAATAATTTTGTCTTTACCAACAAAAGACACGCTCTACACACACATAAAAATAATAATAAAAAAAACTTTTGTCAGCTAAACAATAAAACTGAAAACCAAAGCCACTTCATGCAGCTAATAATAAAATCACCTCTCCTAACTCCAAGTTTTTGCTCTATTGGCATAAGTTATACCATAAGTTATGGCACCAAATTTATTCGTTCAAATATCTCTTCAGCTCGTGAGAAATGACAATGTACGTATCCATATCTAACGTGCCGACAACCGCCACCGGACACAAGCTACACCCTGTCCAAGACTCAAAAACAATTTCAGCAGACTTTACTGATCGTACAAACGTGTATAATTTACATGAACTGCAAACCAACTATTGTACTTTTTCAGTACCGGACTTGAACGCTCCATATAATTTTTGTACTAGCATGTGCACTAATTGTCATTGACAGTGACACTCTTCAGAATTTCGGCCAGCTGTATTCCCTTCTCTTATGGATATACGAGTCTTCTCGCTCAATCGGTAGGTTCCACTCAATTATGAGAAAGTCTCTCAGCCGATGGATCCCACTCAACTGTCAGAGAGGACTTATGTACTCGTAAAGCCTATACCTTCTCATCTACTAATAATAATTGACAAGATCTGCGATCTAGGGCACTCTGCCACACACGGAACTCTGCTACGTCTCATTCGACTCTGTTTTCCCCCACAAAGTACATTTAAAGCGTTGTCATTTGTCATACTGCCTCACTTTCCGTCTTCAGCTTCTTTGTATCGCTCAAATTATATATTCATAACCTCTATCTACTGTGCATTTCTCTTCTTCTCCAAGTAATGACAAAAACCCACCTCTACTAATCAATAGAAATGACTGTTCTTGCCTGTTTCCATTCCATTTCTTGCTGAATTTGTCAAAGTTTTCAAGTTTCCCATCTGGGTTTTGGACTTACTCAATTGGGTATTACATGGTTGTTTCAAAGTTAGCTTCTTTGTAGCATTGTTGCTCTGCTTCCATTCCACCACTTGCTGAAATCTTTATCTGGGTGTATTCTATTTTGGTCTCTTAGATAGTAGTTTCTTACTAAACTTTCAGGATTCTCAGAGTCTTCATCAGGGTCTTCTTGCTTCTTTTTATTTGTGAGAATTTGTGTGAATTCTTGGTACCTCCAATGGCGGCTTCTGCTGCAGCCCCTCCTCTCTGTACATGGTTTGTGTCTGCCTGCATGTCCGTTTCTTATGAGAAACACCACACTGATCCAAAGAGACTGAGTGAATGGACTAAGAGAAAGAAGTTTGTTTCAAAATGCATTAGTCGTGGTGGTGGTGATGCTGATTTTGTGAGTAATTTGCTTACAAAGTACGGTTCTGGAGTTCAAAGTTCTTGTCTCGCATTCGAGAAGTGCAAGGAGTATAACCATTCAGAAGGGCTGTTTGCACTTTTAGGATCTCAGACGGCCTGGACTAGAAAGCAAAGGAGCATAAATCGTCCTGCTGCAATCTCTGGTAATTTAACGTGTACCTTAGACGTGGCAAAACGGAGGTTCAGGTTAGGTTGGAGTCAAAAGTCATGTCATTCTAGGCAAGTTAAAAATGGTCGGCTGCAGGTCACGTGGACCCATAATTTTTCACTATATATATCACACGTAATAAGGGTTTTTTTTTTTTTTTTTTTTGTCTAATGTTATAATTTTCCTTTTAAAAAAAATTAAGTTTTTTTGAAAACATGGATTAGTAGAAAAGTGTTATATTTTATAAGTATTTTGAGTGAAGTTAAAGATATATTTTTATCAGATTGTTTTTAAGTTTTTCCCTTATTAAACCTAATTTTGAGGGGTATTTCTGAACCACATAAAAATACAGTGCAAAAAAAAGAATCATCTTATAAATAGTATAAATATATATATATATATATATATATATATTAGTTAGTTTTAGTGGCAGTAGCAGAGCTAGAAATTTTTTTAATAATGCTAGGGATACAAAATTTTTTACAAATTGTTGATGTGGTGAATAATTATTAGTAAATGAAAAAGTGATATTAATAGTGGTGAGACTAGATAAAAACCAGTAAGAAGTTGATCACATCAACTATTTGTAAAAATGTTGTAAAATAATTTGTGGTGTAGCATTACTCAAATCTTTTTAGGGGGGCCAAGCTTTAGAGATACAAAATTTTTTACAAATTATTGATGTAATGAGTAGTTATTAGTAAATGAAAAAGTGATATTAATAGTAAGTTTAAATGAAAATTAGTAAGAAATTGGCTACATCAACAATTTGTAAAAATGTTGCAAAAAAATAGATTGTAGCAGTGGCATTACTCAAATTTTTTTTAGGGGGACCAAGTTATATATATAGTTACTTATTTATTTATTTATTGCTTATACATGAAATGTTAGTAATTTTGATTTAAAAAATAATATTTTCTTATATAAACAAAAATATTTATATCAAATAATCGTTTACATCTTCACAAAACAAAACAAAAAACAAAAAAGTAAGTCTTGACTTCTCTAAAAATATACAAGTCAATTTAATAAAAAATATATAATTAAATTATATATGGTATAAATTAAATACACTTTAATTTAATGTGATCTATATGACATATAAGAGTAAGTTTAGGGACTAAAAAATACATTAGTCAATTATATAAATGCACATTTTTTAGTAAGAGATGTGATACATCCATAATATTTTTACAACACTCTCATAACAAATCATCAATAATAAGTTTTTATTGGTTCTAATTTAAATTTATAACTTAAATTATTTTTTTACTCACCTGTAACAACCAATATTAACAACTTACAACTTAGAATTTGTTATGAAAGTGTTATGAAAATGTCGTAAACATAGCATTTCTCTTTTAGTAATAATGTAAGGGGGACCATTATTGAAATTTATGTCTAAAAATATTTTTTTACCAAAAAAACAAGAAGGGTGGAGGATTTTTTTTTTAATTCAAGGGGTTCATGCCCCCATAGACCCTCTCCCTCTGCCCCTGATTAGTTGTTACATATAGCAAATTATTTAATATAAAATGTATTATTTTGAATTTATCACTCATATCAGGAAGGAGTTCAACTCAACAAATTGAAGCTTGATTAATAACTATAAGATTACAAATCCCAACATTGCTAAACAAAACAAAATATCACAAACACAAAATAGTCTAGTCTACCATTTGAAATCTAATTAAAACAAACACACAAGTTTTACTTTTACACAATATCAATATTCCAAAGCATAAAACAAAATTACAAATATCAGCCCTATAGAATAGCTAATTTGATAAAAAAAATAAAAATATATATGAAACTTACAATCTTGAAAACTAATTTTATGATCTAATATCTTGAAAAATAATCTAATATTTGTGTATAATTTTAGATGCATTGTGGTTGACACTATGTTTCAATTTGGGAATATACATCAAAGTTTGATTGTTTAGTTACTTATACATAAAATCTTTTATGAATATCATGTTATTGTTAAACAACACAAACTCCAATCCAAGAAATATCATTTTTTTATTATGAAAATCCATTTATTTTGGCTATGAACTATTAAAAAATAGATCTAAACATCCATAATTTATACTAATTTTATTGATATACTTTAACTTCACTCTTATTTTCATACTTATTAATTATTCTCATACATGCCTATAATATCAAATATATGTTTTTAACTCTACTGCAACCAAATTATCTTGGAATGCACTTTATCATTTGATATCTTAAAATCATTACTTATCGCATTATTCAAGCAAGAAGAATGTATCATTAATTATTCATCTTTCAATTCATTTGTATTCAATTAGATAAAAGTCTCAATTGATTTATATATATATTTGAATGGCATTATCCAAAAAATGTTTTTTTTTTTAAATTGAAGTATTTTTATAAAAAATATAATAATAATAATAATAATTAGTGCATTATATTTGTTAATATAGTTTGAGTTGTGCATTGTAAAGTCTATAACAAGCAAATAAACCAACCATGTCTTAATTTATTTATTCTTTTTACCAAAAAAAAGAATTTTAAAAAAACAAGTCTGGTCAAGGGTTAGCCTGGTTGAGTTAGGTTGACCTGCAAAAGAAATGTCGAGTTACAAGTCAATCTATTTTTACTTTGGGTAAAAAAAAAATGGGACTCAGGTTGGGTATTTTCCTTAGGGTTCAAGTCGGGTCTACAAATTTTGCCATGTCTTCCCATGTTAATCAAAAGTGATATAATGCTTTTGATAGAATTATGGTTAAATGATTAAATTTACCATTTGCTAACAGCTTAAACAGTCGTTAATTTAACATGATATCAGAATATAAGGTCTTGAGTTTAGTCTTTGTCTTCACTTTACCCTTCTTGTGTTTGTGGGCACTAGTTTGTGTATGTGTGGAGATGTGCCTCTAGAATTCTTGGAAAGTTTTGAAATTTCTACCTTCCTGTATCCGGTATTAACCTTGGAGGGATAAGGAAAGCTAACATTTATGGGTTTATTGTTTTGGTTGTGTAGATACTCAAATGTGATGCTTTGTATCTAAAAAAATGCAAAGTTCTGCAATATTGCTGCAAAGTTCTGCAATTTAGAATGCGAATTTGGAATTCTTAATCAATTTGTAAATTTTAAAGCTCAGCCCACGTCTAAGCTACTAGGGTTTTGTGCCACTTATTATACATTATAAAAGAGACCATAGGTTGAAATAAACAAGATAGAAAAGTGCTTCCTATTTTGTTTCTATGGTTTTTATATCTAAAGTTCTCTCATATCTTCTATTTTTAGTTAAGTTTACTACGAATTGAGTTATTCAATGTGTATACTTTTATTATTTGATTGGGATTGATAAGGTCAGGCAATCAGGATTTTTATACTGTGAAACTAATTTGTTTCATTGGTTTTCTTAGGCGATCATATCTTTTGTTATATTTATATTTTGTTGTACATGATATTGAAGATTGTTGAATTAGTCTAAGCTTTCTAATAGATCTAATAATCAAACGCAGCCTGTTTTTGACTGGTCTAAACCCAATTATCAAACCTCAAGATTAGAGATTTTTTTAATAACAGTTTCAGGCGAAACTGTGGTTGTGAGACCTGCAGATGGGGTCACAACAAAGAAGAGACAGCTTAAAAAGCAGCCGCGGGTTGTCGTGACAGGGCTGGGTGTGGTAACCCCAATTGGTGATGATGCAGATGTCTTCTACAATAATCTCCTTGAAGGTGTCAGTGGCATAAGTGAGATAGAGGCTTTTGACTGTGCTCAGTTCCCAACGGTAGATCTTTGTTGGCTCAGTTCCATTGTAGTAATTGGTTTCCTCTAGATGCTGACTCCAGTTATCTTTCTAACAAAAAATTGCTGGTGAAATCAAGTCTTTCTCTCCAGATGGATGGGTCGCACCAAAGATTTCTAAGAGGGCAGACAAATTCACACTTTACTTGCTTACTACTGGCAAGAAAGCATTGGCAGATGCTGGGATTACAGAAGAGGTCCTTGGAAAATTAGACAAACGTAGATGTGGGGTTATTGTTGGCTCTGCACTAGGAGGAATGGGGGTAAGCATAAGCTCAGATTATTTGACACAAAATTGACTGTAGTCTTAGTAGTTTCTTTAAGATTTCAAATTTATTTCAAACCCATAATTATTTTTTATCAGTTTTTTCTTCTACTACATGTATTTTTAAGAGAAATTTTAATCAGACTTTTCAGGATGGAATAGAAGCATTGAGGGTTTCGTACAAGAAAATAAATCCTTTCGGTATACCTTTTGCGACAACCAATATTGGTTCTGCTTTACTAGCGATGGATTTAGTAAGTTTGATGCCAATGTTTGTAGAAATTTAGGGAGTTGGGACTAGTCAACATCATATGTTGCTGGCTTGCTGCTACAACCTTCTAGCTGTTTCTAAGTTAGCAAATTGCAGGGATGGATGGGCCCAAACTACTCAATTTCTTCAGCTTGTGCAACAAGTAACTTTTGTATTCTGAATGCAACACACCATATTATCACCGGTGAAAGTGTACGTGCATGCTTTAGTCTCATTAAATGGAATTTGTAATAGGATCTTACATTGTTTTGGGAGCTTGCTTGAGAGAATAATATAGATGAATTTTACTCTTAAATATTTATTGGAAAATGCTTTTTCATTTTCAAGTATTTATTTAAATGTAAAATGTGGTCAAATTAGTAAAATAATTTCTGTTGACTATAAAATCTCTTATAAAAAGTTGTAAAATATTTTACCTTTAAAATTTTGGTAAAACATTTTACAAAAACACACAATAACTTCCCCTATCTCCATCTGGTGGCTAGTTCATTGGTCTGATGGGCTAGACAGTTGGTATCAGCAGTCCAGTGATAGGAGCTGCCACTTCGGCGACCAATGTCAGATGTACGGTGGCCGAAGCTACAGCTTCTGCGATTAGTGATGTCTATTCGGTGGCCGGAGACACCACTTCGGCTACGGTCACCGGCGGTCTAATCACCGGACATCTAGTTGCAATGGCTTAGCCACCAATCTTGGTGGTTTGCTTGAAAAAATTTACAAATCATACCAAACACTTGAAAATATTTTATATGTAAAAATTGTTTTCTTCAAAATAAACAGAGAGTGTTTCGGCAAATAACCCTCATCAACAAACACTATTTTGATGTGAAAGTTTAGTATTAATGGCGGTCCTGATTATTTTTCTTCATTCTTTTGAATAACTTTATCTTATTCTAAAATGAAATTAGGCCAAATTCTGTTATCTGATTAGTGAAAATTTCCAGGATGTTATGCTTTGTGGTGGATCTGATGCAGCAATTCTTCCAATAGGTATGACACATGCCTTTCTCATTTTGGATTTGATTTGAATATTATGTTCTATACATTGTGAACTGCTACTTCAGGCTTGGGAGGTTTTGTGGCATGTGGAGCTCTTTCAAAAAGGAATGGTGAACCTACCAAAGCTTCACGCCCCTGGGATATTGTATTGCATCCAACTTCTATCTTCTTTATGGTTACAACTCTGCTTTTTATATTACAAAATCAGTTTCATGACCTGTGGTTCCAAATGTGAATTAGACAGATTACTATACTTATCTTAAAATAGGTTGGTATTTTATATAATTAGTTGCCGTGATGGATGAGAATATATAATTATTTTGAATTATGGTATAATATATAATTTATTCTCTAAAATTTATTAAAGATAATTTAGTCTCCTTAAAAATTGAACTTTTTAGAAAATTATGTATTAAAAAAGTTACTTTATGCAAAAAGAGCATAAAGAAGACAAACAATACAAAGGAGAAAAAAGAAATTAATTACAAGAGAGAAACTAACTAATGAATAGAGGGAGAGAGTCACTAGATGTGAGTCCTCAAGCTGGTGACCAATCAAACAAAGAACCACTAAAAAAAGCAAGCAGTTGATCCTCTTAACTTAAAAATTGAACTATTTCTAAAAGTATTTTCCATCTCTCTATCTTTACAAATATATTATTCTATTATTTTGGGTGTTTTGTTTTGTTTTGTTTTGGAGAAACTTGAGTGTGTTTCATTGAAATATTCTTATTAAAAGTAGTTTATATTCTTCAAACTTTTGTTATAGTGTATAATGTATTTCTTTTTATTTTTTTGTAAAACTAAACTTTTTTAAATTTCAAATTAATTATTCAAATTTCTCATTTTCTTGAAAAGATTATATGATAATCAAGTCTCATTACAAATCTACAATTAATATTACTCAAATAATTGATAGACACATTCAAATACATAGCCATGCATATTGTATTATGAATTTTTGATATAAACTCAAATTCTAACTTCCAAAATATCTAAGAATTAGCTTAAACCAAAACTATAAGAGAGGGAGAGAGTGCATGTGGTGGGGAACTCAAAAAACACACCACCAAAATGTATCAACTCAAAGTAAAGATACAAAAAACACAAAAATTCATCAATTTAAAGTAGAGTTACAAGAAGGAATAAATAATCGAGAGACAAGGAGGGAATAATCACATTTTTTGGGAGGCAATGTGAGAGAAATAGCAAATTTATATAAAAGAAAATGAATCAAAAAGTACTCAAAAGAAAATGTAAAGATGTAAATACCAAATTATCTAAGTCATACTACGTAATAGAATAACATTATATCATTTTTTTTTTTTATAAGTAGAATAACATTATATCATTATACACTATATAATGTCATAGAATAACATTTATCAATTAAAGAAAAAAAAAGATAAAAAAATTAAAACACAACCAAATTGCATCAACCCAAAGTAGAGTTCTACACAAAAATTCATCAACCCAAAGTAGAGATGCAATAAAGAATTAAAAATCCACCAAAAGTAAGAAAATATAAATAGAGAGAGTAATCACATTTTTGTGCAGAAGAATATGGATTGAATGAAAAAGTGAATAGCAAATTATTAGAGTAAATAAAATGGGAGAAGAATAGTAAAAATAAAAGGAAGATGAAGCAATTGGGGAATTATAATGTTTAGGTATTAGAGGGAAGATAAAAAGGTAAAAGTGAAGGGAAAATGTTAGAAGAAGTGTAATTGTAAGGTGGAAAACTAATAAGGAGAAAAATAGTAAAAAATGAGAGAGTAAGTGATGAAAATAAGTGGATAATGTGGCTTAATAGATGCATAGTAACAATAAATACTATGATTCAAGTAAGAATATATCACTTATATAATATCATAGTATTCTCAACTAGCTTTCCTTGGAAAAATAGAAAGTCCAATATTTTCTTAACCTTTTCTTTTGTGAAAGGGAAGATCGAAAGATTGTTTATATATATATAAGAAAATATCCCATCTAATTGCTGAATTGGTTTGAACTATTCTGCGTCACATACATGTAAGTCATGACTTGAGATACAATTTTGCATATGAGCAGAATAGGAATGGGTTTGTTGTTGGAGATGGAGCTGGGATATTGCTCTTAGAAGACCTAGAACATGCTAAGGTATATCTGTAAAATTAATTTCTCTATTTTCCCCCCAAATGCTCTTGATATTTATATGTTTAGTTTTAGTAGCTTAAACTCTTTTGTTTTCCTTTTTTGGGTTATTGGTTCTTATTTCTTATAAATATGACAGAGAAGAGGTGCAAAAATATATGCAGAGTTTCTAGGTGGAAGCTACACTTATGATGCCTATCACTTCACTGATCCTCATCCTGATGGTAGGTAGTCAGGTTTTTGGGATTACTTTGATAAAGCTGTTACTTGTGTATTAGAATAAGAGCTCATCTTTTCCTTTTGACTGTTTCTATGTATCTTCCCTCTCCTCTAGTTTTTTGCTGTCAAATAAGCTATCCATTAAAATTAAATACAGCTATTCTTCTATGAGACACTGCAAGCAATATGTATTTTGGCACCTTATATTTGCAGAGTGCATTTGATTCAGATGAAGTTCTGAGCTTATTTTTGCCCAAAATCAGGTAGTGGCCTTGCTCTTTGCATAGAGAAGGCCTTAGCACAATCTAGGGTAGCTAAAGAAGATGTAAATTATGTAAATGCATATGGTAGTTCAACACCAAGAGATGACCTGAAAGAATACCGGGCCCTTATCCATTGTTTTGGCGAGAATCCAGAAGTATAATGAATGGCAAATTTCTTTACTTCTTATTATCAAATTTACAATATGACATTACTTAGTTTGAGTTCTAATTTTTGCAGCTAAGAGTGAACTCTACAAAATCTATGACTGGTCACCTACTAGATGACTAGTCACCTACTAGGTGCCTCAGGTGCTGTGGAAGTTGTTGCAGCAGTTAAGGTAATAGTTTCTCACATTGCTGAAAAACACTCATATGAGATTTGAAAAGATAGAGGCCCATCCAAACCTTTTAGATGGTCTTTGCCTTACAGAGATTAATTGTACTTGTGGGGTCAAATAATCCTACGGCCCAGCCCACTTCATTCCTGGGCCGAAGGCCCGAGCCGAGGAGACATCCAAGTCCGAGGACGACTTCATCATAGGACGTCCGAGAATATGAGGGATAGGCTCGTAGCAAGCAGTCACCTCCACATTAAATGTACCTGACAAACCGCCCTGGCCGCATTAATGAGGAAAGGACCTTCACCAGCGTTGCCTTGGTTGCCGCGACTCCCAAAGAGACTGGGAAGGCGGCTGATGGGACAAGCACCTAAGCAAATGTCCTGATCGCTCAACAAGTGTAGGGCTAGGATCGATTGGAAAAAGGGTATATAATGTAAGGGAATCCCTCCTGAAACGGGGAGGCGGGGATAGGATAAAAAAAGAGAAAAAGGAAAAGAGAGAAAAGAAGGGCAAAAGCCTCCTCGGCCATGGGCCGAGGAGCACATCCCAGTTGTGATCCGTTCAAAGTTCTCCTTTAAATAAAACTGAACGAAGTTCACGCCTCGTGAACGCCGGCCAGCGCCTAGACCTTCGACCCACTCTCTACAAATTCATTGTTAAGGGTTCAATGGGCCTTGGACCAATATCCCTTGGGCTTGGGTACCAAAAACCTGGACCCTACAATTGGCGCCGTCTGTGGGAAGGATTAGTGCGCCGGCTGGCGCAACAGGCGACTATCCCAAACAGCCATTCTATGGAAGATTGGTGGTGATGCAAAAAAAAAGAAGAAAGAAGAACTGCCAAACAAACATTGTAGAAAGATAAAAGCTCGAAGATAGAAGATTCAGTAGCAAAAAGAAAAATACTTGATATTATTTCATAAAAAGAAAAGGCTACAGATTACAATCAGATGCTCAGGCAGGCTTGTTTTACAACTGTTCCTACCATCTAGTCCTACAATCAGAGGCCCAGGCGGACCCATCCTAAAACTAGCTAGAGGGAAGTGTCAACCCGTACCCTTATTGGCATCAAGAGAATGGGAGACCTTGACAATAAGAGGACGGAAGGGGGCTGAGGCAGGCTTGTTCCAAGGCCACCAGCAACTCCTTTCTCGGAGCGGCGGAGCTTGAACAAAGCGAGGAGCAGATGCAGGGGCTCCGGGACGCCCTCCCTCATGATGTTCCCTTGATTTTCTCCAACCCCCACAAGCGCTGGCCGTCGGAGACGGCAACACTCGGGCACCGCCCATAATGTGGGTTCGCATGTCTCCTCCGTCGGGGGTGCGCTCTGAGGAGGGACGTTAGGTACTTCAACGACACCCCTCCGGGCCACCGTGCATGGCGCCATTGGGGTTACGCCTAGACTCTGCCGCACCGGAAGCCCAGTGGAGGCTGCGGCCACAACGGCTCTTGGCACGGATATTCTCATACCCGTCCAAAGCCGCCCCATATCTCCTAACTCCGGTCACAATTCCGGCAGGGTTATTAAAGGGGCATGGAGAGCTAAAGGGATATGTTCTTTCTGTTTGTGTTGGGAGGTTCATGGAGTGTGGAGAAACCATCCCCCTAGAAGGCCTTATATAGGGGATGAAGGTAGGTGAGAATTAATTCACGCAGAGTTCAAAAAGGGAGTTACCGAAGCATCAGATAATAATGAAGCTGCCAGATTCCAAAGAAGCCGCAAACCGTTGGACTTCTGTGGATTCACGAGGCCATTAATGAAGGCGCGTCTCGCGCACCGAAGCGTCAGGCGCGGAACACGAACGGCCAAGGGACGCCTCGCAAATGAGAAAGATGAAGGCTCGAGCTGGAGGCGAGATCAATGCCACGTGTAAGATCATGATCGGTCCGGAGGAGGAATCGTCCCCAGTAAAGCAATCCGAGGACAAACCCCTACTTCCAAAAGGACAAGCGTTAGACAGAACCAAGGCTCTGCATGGTTCTCGGACTCAGGCCTATGGGGAAACTAACCGCTCCAGAAGGCCCAAGCGTTAGACAGAACCAAGGCTCTGCATGGTCCTCGGACTCAGGCCTATGGGGAAACTAACCGCTCCAGAAGGCCCAAGCGTTAGACAGAACCAAGGCTCTGTATGGTCCTCGGACTCAGGCCTATGGGGAAACTAACCGCTCCAGAAGGCCCAAGCGTTAGACAGAACCAAGGCTTTGCATGGTCCTCGGACTCAGGCCTATGGGGAAACTAATCGCTCCAGAAGGCCCAAGCGTTAGACAGAACCAAGGCTCTGCATGGTCTTCGGACTCAGGCCTATGGGGAAACTAACCGCTCCAGAAGGCCAAGCGTTAGACAGAACCAAGGCTCTGCATGGTCCACGGACTCAGGCCTATGGGGAAACTAACCGCTCCAGAAGACCAAGCGTTAGACAGAACCAAGGCACTGCATGGTCCTCGGACTCAGGCCTATGGGGAAACTAACCGCTCCAGAAGGCCAAGCATTAGACAGAACCAAGGCACTGCATGGTCCTCAGACTCAAGCTTATGGGGAAACTAACCGCTCCAGAAGCCCAAGCGTTAGACAGAACCAAGGCACTGCATGGTCCTCGGACTCAGGCCTATGGGGAAACTAACCGCTCCGGAAGGCCAAGCGTTAGACAGAACCAAGGCACTGCATGGTCCTCGGACTCAGGCCTATGGGGAAACTAACCGCTCCAAAAGCCCAAGCGTTAGACAGAACCAAGGCACTGCATGGTCCTCGGACTCAGGCCTATGGGGAAACTAACCGCTCCAGAAGCCCAAGCGTTAGACAGAACCAAGGCATTGCATGGTCCTCGGACTCAGGCCTATGGGGAAACTAACCGCTCCAGAAGCCCAAGCGTTAGACAGAACCAAGGCACTGCATGGTCCTCGGACTCAGGCCTATGGGGAAACTAACCGCTCTAGAAGCCCAAGCGTTAGACAGAACCAAGGCACTGCATGGTCCTCGGACTCAGGCCTATGGGGAAACTAACCGCTCCAGAAGGCCAAGCGTTAGACAGAACCAAGGCTCTGCATGGTCCACGGACTCAGGCCTATGGGGAAACTAACCGCTCAAGAAGGCCAAGCGTTAGACAGAACCAAGGCTCTGGCCTATGGTGAAACTAACCGCTCCAGAAGGCCAAGCGTTAGACAGAACCAAGGCACTGCATGGTCCTCGGACTCAGGCCTATGGGGAAACTAACCGCTCCAGAAGGCCCAAGCGTTAGACAGAACCAAGGCTCTGCATGGTCCTCGGACTCAGGCCTATGGGGAAACTAACCGCTCCAAAAGGCCAAGCGTTAGACAGAACCAAGGCACTGCATGGTCCTCGGACTCAGGCCTATGGGGAAACTAACCGCTCCAGAAGGACAAGCGTTAGACAGAACCAAGGCTCTGCATGGTCCTCGGACTCAGGCCTATGGGGAAACTAACCGCTCCAGAAGGCCCAAGCGTTAGACAGAACCAAGGCTCTGCATGGTCCTCGGACTCAGGCTCACGGGGAAACCAACCGCTCCAGAAGGCCAAGTGTTAGGCAGAACCAAGGCTCTGCATGGCCCTCGGACTCAGGCTCACGGGGAAACTAACTACTTCAGATGATCCTAAGAGTTAGGCAGAACCAAGGCTCTGCATGGCCCTCGGACTCAGGTTCACGGGGAAACCAACCACCTTAGATGATCCTAAGAGTTAGACAGAACCAAGGCACTGCATGGTCCCAGGACTCAGGCCTATGGGGAAACTAACTCCTTCAGAGGATTCCAGGTGTTGGACAGAACCAAAGGCACTGCATGATCCCAAGACTCAGACCTATGGGGAAACTAACTCCTTCAGAGGATTCTAAGTGTTAGACAGAACCAAAAGCGTTGTATGGTCCTCGGACTCAAGCCTGTGGGGAAGCCAATTACTTCAAGAGGATTCCAAGTGTCTACCTAAAGAATTTTCTACCTGGCCCTTAGGGAGCGACGGGTCCACCCAAGCATACATGCCCTCACTATAATAATTGATGCCGCGACTGGCCGAGATGCAATCGAAGTTAAAATCATACAAGCAAAGGAAAAGCGGATAGTGTGCAAGTAAGCAAACAACCACAACAAACAGGAAAAGAAACAAAACTCACAATTCATTAAGCCCAAAAAGAGTTACACAGTAGGAAGTACATTACAATCTAAAAAAAAAAAATATATATATATATATATATAAATAAATAAAAAGATACAAAAGACGAGAGAGACGACGGCGGCGAGGGGCCTGCCCTACCCACTTATTTTCCTCCCTCGGCTGGGGGCTGGACCACAGCAACTTCAAGGCCTTCTGAGCTTTGGCCAGAAGGGACAGCCTGCGAAGGCATGGCAGGAATGACTGCCTCCTCAGCAGCAGGAACTTCAGCTTCGGAGGTAGACTTCACAACCTCCTGGGGCGCCTCCTCAGCGGGGCCCTCACCCGATTCTGCCACCTTGGGAGGGTCACTTCCTTGGACGAGCTCACCCACGGGCTCAGCAATTGATGTGTCCTCACCCGTAGCAGCGCTGGTTTCCTCTGCAGCCTCCTCGGCCTCAGCGCCACTTGGAGTTGCCTCGCGAATGGCAGGAGGGTAGTACACATTCTCCTCCTTCCACAGGTCGGACGAGGCCTTGACCCCAGCCTGTCTGAGGGCCTCCCTCCAAACCTCGGCAGAGTAGCGCCTGCACAACCCGGGGACTTGGGCCTTAAAGACTGCTTCTGTCTCTGCCATCCCCGCAGCATAAGCCTCCTCCTCGGCTTCCTTCTTAGTGGCCAGGGCTTCCTCCCTGCCCTGGTCAGCCTCAAACTTGGCCCTCACGGCCTCGTCCCTCTCCCACTCAGCTGCCTTCTTGTCCGACTCGGCGGTAGCCACCTTCTTTGGCAGATCAGCAAGCAGCTCCTTTGCAGACTTTAGCTGCTCCTCAGCCTCTGCCAGGCGCTTTGAGTAATCCTCGGCCTACTTCTGGAAGCCGACGAGACCCGACAGGGCGGTATCCCGAGCGATGGTCATTGCACTCAGCTCCTCCCGGGCCTTTACAAGATCAGCCTCAGAGTTTTTAAGGACCTGAGTGGCCTCCAAGCGTTTCTCACGCTCCACCTCCATGGCCTTCCCCTGGTCACGGGCAGCGTCCTCCAACCTATAAGTGGCCTGAATGGCCTGCCCAATAAAACAAGTACGTGGTTAGCTGAGCCCAGAAAAGGGGAAGAGAGAAGCTACAACTCGAATAAGTCATAAATGATGAAAGACCTACCATTCCCAAGTACCGCTTGAGGCAGAGGAAGACCTCCCTGCTCCTCATAGTCGCCAGCTCCACCATGTCAGCTGGGAGTAGCAGGCACCTTTCCACCGCGTCGGCCACGTACGTGCCTTCGCCCTCATTGAAATCCCTGAGGGAGGAGTCTTCCCTCAGCGGCCCCCCACTGAGCATTGGGGTAGGAAGCCAGGCCTGAGGCTCGGGCTGGTCCTCAACCTGCTTATCCTGGCCTTGGGAGCCTATCTTCAGCTGTTTGGATGGCCGCCGATTATCACCCTCCTCCCGTGGGGACCCGGACCTCTCCTCAACTGGCCTCTTGCCCTTATCCTTCTTCTGCTTGGGATCAGAGGGCTCGCGCCTGGAAGGCAAACTCGTCTTGGGCGGAGAAGGAGGGAGCCTTGACTGGGTAGAGGCTGACTTACCCTGAGCGGAACGAGTTTTTAGAGGAGGAGGAGGAAGCTCTGGTTTTGACTTCCCCGGCTGGCCTTCAATCAGATCCGACAAGCTAGGTTGGGGCCTCTTCTTGTAACCCATTTCATGCCGAGAAGAGGACTTGGACACTGAGAAGTCTGCTTCAGTCAGACGAGGGTCACCCAAGTCTCCTGGAGGGTCCTCGGACTGGTGAACTTGTTCGAAAACGTCAAATTCGTCCTCGGCGGGGCCAATGTCAGCAACTTCCACTTCCCTCTCTAGGCCTACTTCGGCGGGCTCCGAAAGTCTAAGGGAGGAGGAGGGACCCGCAGGTGTTACGTCTTTTGATGTGGAGGGCACCTCGGGGAACCGAAACCCGTCCTCAGTCACGGTTATTTTTCGAAGCCGAGGATCCTTCGCTCTAATCACGTGCATCGGCGCCGCAAATGACTTGTGAGCCGGGTCGTATCTCAAGATCTCGTGAGCGGCCCTCACCTGATTGTCGGCCTCATTCACGAAAACCTCTGCCCTCAGCGCCTTTTGCAAGTCTTCCCGATTGATCAGGCTGAAGTGACGCGTGAAGGCGTGCGGATCTGCAAGAGGAAACACATCCACATTAGAAACCAGACGGTGCATAAAGAAATGGACGAAAGAAAGGATGGAACTGATTGGGGTCCTAAAACCCTCTCTCCACATTCCCATTGCCCCACCTGGGGTCCCCTCTGTCGTCGGGCAGTGAAGGCCATCGTGCCACTCTCCAGACACGATGAGGAAGTCCTTGTTCAACCCCTTGCTGGACTCAGGGAGACACTGAATGAGCCGAACCCTGTCATCCCTGGTCTTCAGATAGTAAGTTTCGCCCTTCAGGCACTGGAGGTTATAACACCAATTGACGTCATGGTGGGTCAATCTCAGTCCCATCTTCTCATTTAGGGCATCCACACAGCCCAGAATCCTAAAGACGTTGACGGCACACTGGGTAGGGGCTAGCCGGAAGTGCATCAGGTAGTCCCTCATCACCGGCCCCATGGGTATCCTCATGCCGCCTTCAACGAAGGCAACGATGGGAATCACCACTTCACCCTCCTGCCTCCGAAAGCGCCACTCGCCCTCCGCACAATACCTCAAGCCCACATTGGCCGGTATCTTATAATCGGCGATGAATTTATCCATCGCCTCCTCAGTAAAGACATATTTCTTAAATATACCCATCCCAAATGATGCCTAAGCGAGCTAAGGGAGAGCAAATGAAAAAGAGACAGAGATGGAGAAAGAGGAAGTCCAAAGAGAGATAGAGTGACTTACAGAAATGTGAAGAAGCTCCTCGGATAGACTTTTTATGCTGGAGATGTAGACTCTTGGGCGCAAGCGAACAGAGGAACCAGCTTTTCGAACGGGTATTTATACCCTAAAATCAAGGAACCGTGCGGGTTTTCCCGCTCCAAACTGCTAGGCGAATCCCCACCGTTGGATTTTCATCCTCCCGTTGAACGTGGGGAGCACAGAGCCGCCTGGATTTAATGAAAGGCACGTCGCGACCTTCAAGGCGTCAGTAACGCTTCTGGGGCAGGCGAAAAGACTCTAGTACCCACAGAGGACCAGACTCAATGGGACGCATGGCAGGCCCGAGGACATCAAAATCCTCCTCTCCGCCCGAGGATGCGGACAGCAGAATTTTGAGGGGCTATTGTGGGGCCAAATAATCCTACGACCCAGCCCACTTCATTCCTGGGCCGAAGGCCCGAGCCGAGGAGACATCCAAGTCCGAGGACGACTTCATCATAGGACGTTCGAGAATATGAGGGATAGGCTCGTAGCAAGCAGTCACCTCCACATTAAATGTACCTGACAAACCGCCCTGGCCGCATTAATGAGGAAAGGACCTTCACCAGCGTTGCCTTGGTTGCCGCGACTCCCAAAGAGACTGGGAAGGCGGCTGATGGGACAAGCACCTAAGCAAATGTCCTGATTGCTCAACAAGTGTAGGGCTAGGATAGATTGGAAAAAGGGTATATAATGTAAGGGAATCCCTCCTGAAACGGGGAGGCGGGGATAGGATAAAAAAAGAGAAAAAGGAAAAGAGAGAAAAGAAGGGCAAAAGCCTCCTCGGCCCATGGCCGAGGAGCACATCCCAGTTGTGATCCATTCAAAGTTCTCCTTTAAATAAAACTGAACGGAGTTCACGCCTCGTGAACGCCGGCCAGCGCCTAGACCTTCGACCCACTCTCTACAAATTCATTGTTAAGGGTTCAATGGGCCTTGGACCAATATCCCTTGGGCTTGGGCACCAAAAACCTGGACCCTACAGTACTCTATAACAGAAAGCCTATGTGGCTAGTTGCACCAATTAGTGGGTTGTAATCAAGAGGAAGTTCCATGTTTCTTCCCTTTTCAATTTTTTTTTTTTTTTTTTTTTTGCTCAGGTTATTGATGAGTATTGATCTCACTATATTGTAGTTTAGGGTGAATTAAAAATAAAAAATAAAAAACTTGTAGTTTAGGGGTGTAACAAATTAAACCCCTATAGTTTCTAAAGTATACCAAACCTTATGGTTAACAAAAAAAACAAATTAAACTATGTAGTTTAAAAGTAGCAAACTAAACCCTAGGGTTTCAAAAAATAATTAATTAAACTTCAGCCAATTTAAGTGGATTGATATTGTATTGGGGGTTTAATATTGGTTGAGAGTTTAATCTATCACTTTTTTTTCTATACAAAAAAATCACTTTTTGAAATTTTAGGGTTCACTTTCTTACGCCCCTAAATTATAGGGTTTAAAATGTAGTTTCCCAAAAAAATTCCTCCTTGATAGGCATTGATGCCGTTATACATAATTTGATGGGTTTCCTTTCTATACATCACTATTGTCCCTAAAGTGAGATTTAATTCTCAAATGCAGGCAATACAGACAGGATGGCTACATCCAAACATCAATCTTGAAAATCCTGATGAAGGCATGGTATGCTTCTATAATATGGTTTCTTATCAAATCTAATCAGCAAATAGTCTATCTTTTTAAAAATGGATTTCTAAGCATTTTATCAATCCACCAACACGATTTAAGTTTACATGGAGCTTGAAAGGATATACTAGGAAGTAGGAAGGTCCATGCTTTTAGAAGCTTGAATTTGTGTTAACTTGGTTTTGTGCTATTTGAATTTGAATAAGGACATGAATGTGCTTGTCGGCATCAAGAAGGAACCTCTGGACATAAAGGTAGCACTATCTAACTCATTTGGCTTTGGAGGACACAATTCATCCATCTTGTTTGCACCTTACAAGTGTATCTGATGTGTCAACTCAACCTGAAATTATTAGAGGGTTGAACAAAATTAGAGTTGCTACAGCTTGTATTTATATTTTTGAATTTGGTGGGAGATCCATTCTTTGATTGTACAAATGCTAATCAAACCCAGTGGGCTTATTGGATGACTATCTAATGGAGATGCAACTACTTTGATTGCATTGATTACTGAGTTATTGATTAATTAATGATAAGTGTTTCTAATAGATTTTTCATACAAGTGGGGGGTGGGGTATTCAAGTCCAGTTTCTCTCGACGGGGAAAAGAGACATTTTGTAGTGCTTCAAATGCTTCAAGTTATATGATTGTACAAATGATAATCACGCAACAAATATGGTTTGGACAACTAAATCAAAAGCCAGTGTGAACGATCAACCTCATAATTTTTAACTAGTTCACCCATGTCTCAAGTACCCATAAACCCTCCTGCTGTGAGGCACCCATTGTATGAAATGGGTGCACTAGATACTTACCTGCACCAACAAGAAGGAAATACAAGCAATACACATCTTTTGATCTATGCAATTATTGCCAGACGTAAGGCAATCTAATGAGTACCCCTCTCAACCCTGTACCTTATGCATTCGACATATGCATCTCTTACAAGGTGTGAATCCCACACAAGTGTGAGATCCATATATAGGTAAGATAATTATTTCTCAATTCCTCATTTTTCCACCCCTCTTTTTTGTGTACTTCATGCTCTTTCTGGCATAAACTAATGTCGTGTAATTACATACTGCGTCTTGAGGTCAAAAAAGTATCAATCGTGAAATGCATATCAAATCATCCATATAACAAGCCAATGGATAAATACCATGTGGATGGTTGGTAGAACCAACTCTAACAAAGGAGTAAACAATTTAATCACGACATTCACTCATTAACTTATATAACACCTGTGAATTGGTATGTTTGTTATAACAGATGCTTCTTTAAGTCATGACCTCAATCAATATAGGATTTTACAGAAATTCTAGTTGGTTATAGAGTACTAATATTGGGTCCCTACATATGAAGTACAAATCATTCAGCTAGAATTGAAGTCAAAATCAAAGAAACATGAGTTAGAAAGGTTAACATGATCTTACTCTGAGTATTTCAAAGTAAGTAATCAAAAGAAAATACTCAAAAATAGAAGTAACAAACATATATCAAGATTTCTCATATTTTCAAACAATAAATTTGGCTCCTTATCTGGTCTTAAAGGTAAGAGGTCTCTCTTCCACAATCTTACAAGCAGATCTATCTCCAGAGGTACCTATTGGACTAGTTTCCTTAACCTAAGCCAAAAAAGAACTAGAGTTCGTCTTGAAACACGATTTTAAGTATATATGGGGATTGGCAATGAAACTGGAGTCTAAAACTATTTTGCCACAAGAAGTGCAGAGGAAATGCGCAACCTGTTTTCAGAATGATCACCAGATCTTTGTTTTAACCCAGAAGAGGAGAAAGACCACTCCAAATACAATGGCAACGGGAGCCCACTTCCGAATCAACGCCTAAAATTGAGATGTATAAGCAGATAAGTAATTTTCAAATTACAGATACATGAGAAACAAAATGCAGACATATAAGAGAAACAATTCAATCTAGAAAAGCAAATGTCATGCATCTTGTCAATATAACACACATAAATACAATAAAGAAATTTTCTGTTATAAAGATAACTGGCAAGCCTACTCAAATGGAAATTACTCATGCCAAGCTCATAGCACTAGCAATAGCACAAGCCTGTAAATATGAATCTTTACCAGGAAAGGTGTCATGTAGGTCTCATCTCATAAGACTTGCAATTACCTTGTATCTATATTCAATTCTAAATAAGACATCACAACTCAATAAGCTGGAGGCACAAGTCATTTATTTTATGTATAAGTAACATTTTATTAAATATAACACACACAAGCAATATCTATAGGATTCCTCAAAAGAATTACAATCTAAATGACAAATAATCAACAGAATCTATGAAAGAAATGGATTGCACACCGCACAAACCAGTGGCAAGCTGGAGGCACAAATAACAGCCCAATACCAGGCACTGCCCATATCTAGTGGGAGTTCTAACAATCAGTGTTGGTAAAAAGCAGGGCACACTTGAGCGCATTGGTCTCCTAGAGCCTAGGTGCAAAGCGCATGCCTAATTGAGAGTGCACATTTAAAAAAAAAAATTTAATAAATTCGAAAATAATTATTAATGGGCAATTCAACAATCAAGTGATCAAATAATCATATAAATTGAAATAAAACATTTTATATTATTCATATAACATTTATATAAGCCCTCCTTTTGCAATTTTACCACAAATATTGCAAGTCAAGTCAATTTTATTTTTTGGATAAGCTAGATATGAGTACTTCCATGCGATAACCTTTCTTGGATCTCGAATAGCCATAATTCCCTATGACTAATAACCTCATAACTTAATGACTATAAGTCTTAAGTGCTATGTTCAACATCAACTACTAAAGTAACTAAACAATTACCACAAGTAAATTATATCATACTTTTTTTCCATGAATGAACTAAGAATGGGCATAGCAGATTTGGTAATTGGTATCAAGTAGATATTCAAAGGGCAAAAAATAAAATAAAAAGAAGATGGGTGAGTTACTTTTTGGGGAGAAAAAACCAAGAAAAAAATAAAAATAGAGCCTAAAGTTAAAAATATGCCAAAACAATGGTTTATATCAATAATGAGAAGATCCAACTATAACAACAATTCAGTTTTGGTTTTAATTTTATTGAAAAATAAAAAATAAAATAAAAAAGAGCACAAAAAAGCATGCCTAAAGCGCACTTCTTTGAATGTGTCTCGCCTCAGAGGGGAAAAGCATTGGAGCCCTGGCGGTTTGCACTTTGCACTTAAAGCGCGCTTTTACCAGCACTGCTAACAAATATCCGTTAACATTATCAGCCATGGGTTCTTTACATACACACACACACATGTAAAATATCCATTAAAACTGCTAACATGTATGCATGCATCCCAAGCTGTAGCTAAAAGTTAAAACCAGCACAAAGAGTTGTTAAGAAAGTGATGACGCAAAATTACAAGCTTTGAGGTACCAGAAAGGGAAAAATCACATTAATAAGTTTAAATTTTGGAAAACTGTTTCATGACTCACACAAACATGGTTCACAAGCATATCTGTGCACCAGACAGATTGCAGTTTCAGTAGTACATTCAAGGATGCTCATAAGGGTCAAAGAGTTTAGTTGGATGATTCTCATGTTTATGATATGCATTAATCTGATCAAACTAACCTGTCGATTTAAGTCTCGTGCCTTATCAGCATATATACGAGATTCTGATGTTAACCGACTTGACATTTCACTGACCTCTGTAAAATTGAAATATGAAAGAGATTATATTACTTGCAATATTCAAGACAAATACTTTAAAAAGGAAAAAAATAAAGGCCCCCATTAGCGTGACTGATAGAGAGAGAAGGGGAAGGGGGGAGGCTTTGGATTTATTACTAGTCTAAGAAATAAAGTTACAATGTAATTCTTCTGATTTCTTTTTAGCAAAATCTAGATAAACAGAAATATGTGACCTTCACACACAGAAAGGGGCAGAGAAGGGGGGGGGGGGGGGGGGGGGGGGGGGGGGGGGGGTGGGCCAATGTGACCTACAAGAGAGTTATGAAACTATAATTTTGTGTTAACACCATATAATTTGATGTCACAAACAAACTTCACATTCAACGAGTGTTTCAATCAAGCGCAAATATGTAACCTCCACACACAGAGCTGTGACCTACAAGAGAGTAATGCAACTATAATTTTGTGTTAACACCATACAATTTGATGTCACAAACATAACTTCACATTCAACAAGTGTTTCAACCAAGCGCAAATATGCCAATAACTGTTTCTTAAGAGACAATAGTAAACACAAAATTTTGATAATAGCTAGCAAACCCACAAAATCCATCTTGCCAGAACTTTAAAGCAAGCCTGGCTTTGTTCTTGACACTCCTCATGCCAGTGTGCGGATTCTGGTACAGCGAAGTGGAGGTACCTTTATGAGTGGATAGGTACCGATTGCACTCTAGCATTATATCAACCATGGTGAATGTATCTATAATAGCTCTTGTTTCAAGACTAAACACAACCACATATCAACAAAGCAACACACATGCATTTCCAAGCACACACATACAACTACAAGTATCCTAAGACATTGAATGTTCTTTTTGGGGTGCCCTATTTGTGTGCACGCACACAAAGCAACGCAGACCTGTGAAATAAACCCACCAGGGTGACCAAAGAGAAATTTCTTATTGAATGCAATAATGCAAGATCTTAAGCATTTCATACATTATTTAAAAATTTTGCGAATAGATTATATTGCATAGCTTCAAACAAACATCAGAACAAAATAACATTATTAAATTTAAGTATTTCTGAAAATAAAAAGGAATATCTTACGGTCCAACTTTTCACCAACACCAAGAACTTCCTGAACATTGCGAGTCATTATTTGGTGGACTTCATAGAGTTCATCATTCAACTTTGCAATATTCCGCTGGGTACGGGTGTCCTGATACAGTTTCTTGGTTTTCTGTATGAATGTGTCTTTTAAACATAAAAAGAAGTAGGAAAATTAAACTCATCAAAAGAAACACCAACAAGAATGCTGTAAGAATAGGAAGTACACAAAAGAATCATGAAGAAAAAACTAGACATACCAAATTTGATGAAGGCATAAGGTCTGGCAGCAGTTTCAATTTGAGCCCCATTAACACGCTCAAATTCATTTTTGAGGTCTTCAAGGTATTGAAAGGCAAGTTTCTTAGGATAAGCACGGTCACACATTGTCAAGTAACAAACACGTCCTTCGATAATATAACTAAGAACTTACGTCAAGGTAACATTAAGATTGTTCCACATTCAGACACAATTATTATTTTAACAGAGCATATAGAAAAGAAGATCAGATGTCCAACTTATGTAAAAAGAAACAAATTGTAACTGAGCCTCTTTTATGCAAAGTAGGGTACTTCAGCATAAAGACATGTTGAAAAAGACAGCATAATTTCTAAACTGAAGCTGCTATCCCCATCAAATCTTGCATCTGTTAAATATGATAGAACAATTTTAACTAGACAACAACGCCTACAAGGAACTCAATATCCCACAATCATCTAAAAGTCTCATAAAATCTCCATAATTTCACATTGTGTTTGAAGCCAACCCCAAATTTAATTGCAATAAATTTTTGACTAGATTGAATCAAGTTGGGTTTCACATTTTGTTTGAATACTCTCTAAGCTATAAAGAGATTGCATGCTCCAGATTGTACTAGACATAATAGTGTAGTTTCTATCTCTCATAAGTAATACTGGGAAAATACACACACACACACACACACACACACATGAAAAATTTCACAAGGATACTGGAAAATATAAGGGCCAGTTTCAATTGACATCCTTGAAGCCTCATTCTGACCTCTTGATAGGTTTTTAAACAAAGCCTTGACTTGCTGTTTGTAGAATTCAGCATCTTTTAAATCACGGCTGTCATCCAGTCCCTCTGCTAGTGGAAGACCATCAGTTACGCGGGCAATCAAAGTTAGCTTCACCATCTTCAGCTTAGACCTTTTCAGCTATACAAAAAATGACTCAAACATATTAGCCATTATCCCAGACCCAGGAGAATATGAAGACAACAATCCTACACAAATAAGAAACTGATATACACATCAACAAATAACTCTGCTTAGTACCATAAACTAAATTCACATAATCTAATAGCTACTATATCTCTCTCATCAATCATCCATGAACACCTACTGCCATTTAAGCTTAAAATGCAGAGTCCATAATCACAACTGTCATGGTAACACCATCTATAGTTCCTTTTAACTCCAATGGATCACAATGAGTTATTAAGCAAGGTCACATCTTGACAACTCACCTCTTCAAATGTTACTCTCAGAATCCAAATGACCAAACTCCCATTTAAAAAAAAAAAAAAAAAAAAAAAAAAAAAAAAAAGACCCATGATTTGGTTCTTACAATATTGACATATTTCATTGTGCTGGGCATTAGAGAGGCATTTGTTAAAAACCACCAAAAAAAAAAAAAAACCCATTTTTTATATTCACTAAAAACACATAAGAGATCACCAACATGACCCAATTGTGATAATACAAAATGATAAGCATTTCCCATCTGAATCAAGATCTCCAATGATCTATATCGCAAGGCACCAAACCAAGCCATATGAGCCACCAAAATCATATCTTTATTCATTTTTAAAAATACCCATTAAACCAAAATGAAAAATTTGTTGAAAAAAAAAATGTCATTCCCATCTGGAAATTCAGACTAACAAACTTAAATAAATAACAAAGACACAGTTTTTACAGTGTATTTTTTTTTTTTTTTTTTCTATATGTAATGGACATACCTGGTTTATATCATTTGGACTTTGCTTTTGATGTGAAGGATCTGAGGGACGGTGATGACAATGCTCAGAATCTGACCGAGACAATATGGCTATAATAGAGGGGTTTGGTTTTGAAGGACCAAAAAAATGAGAGAGGGCGCGCTTTAAGGTATTGTACCTTGGAATGCGAATTTGGAAATAACTTTATTATTCTCAAAAGGTATAACTTACACAGCCGTGATATATTGTCATAATGTAACCTATCTAATTCTCATCCAACTCTTTTTTTCTTTTTCTTTTTTCTTTTTTATTTACGTTTTTTTAATGTAATTTATTTATTTACGTTTTTGAATTAACAAGTTGGATGAATGAATGTAACTTAAGAGGAACATTAGAAATACAAACTATTTTATAAAAAAATTTACAAACTACTTATATGGTGAATGATTTTATTTTTTTTAGAAACAAAAAAGAATCGTGATGAGTAATTATTGGTAAATTAAAAAGTGATGTTAATGGTGGGTTTAAATGAAAACTAGTAAGAAATTGTCCACAACATCAATTTGTAAAAATATTATAAAATAGTTAATGTAGGATCAATTTTTGTAGCCCAAGTCCACGAGATACGGAGTATGAGCCCTATGAACCCAAGACAATGAATTTGTAGAGCGTGGGTGAAAAACCTGGGCCGGATATGAATTAAACAGGAGTTGGTTATAGTATTTGCGAATAATCTAACATGCAATCACGTAAAAACAATGGTGGACCTAATGTCCGAAGATGAATTTTATTGAATGAAATTAGGTTACAAGTTCCAGAGTTACAGTCAAGTTATTTTTTGTTCTTCCCTCTCTCTTTTTCGATCCCCACTCTACCAGGGTCTCTTCTTCTCTATATAGCCTCTTTCTTAATCATCCCAATCGTCCATTTATCCTCCATCTGCTTATATACTTGAGTATAGGTCACATCAAGCATCTTCTCTAGCTTTTTGGGAGTGGCGGTAGCTGAGGTTACACTGTTCAGGGGTCTTCTCCACATAAATGCGGCTAGAAAAGTTGCTGCAGGGAATTAAATACGGTGGTAGCAGCTTTTTCTTGAGATATTTCTTCATTCTTATCATCCCCAGGAATGCCCAGAACTTATCTTTGTCACCAAAATTGCCAGGAAGGGCATTCGGGCCTTCTGTACGTTTATTTGATCAGAACTATTCGTATCCGAGGAGTAAAACCTTCTCGGACAAAGGGTGACCTCTTCGGATTGTACTCTTCCGCCATCCCTGGGTTTGTTGCCCTCAGGTGAACTCTATCCCAACCCGTTACTACTCTTCGGACACAAAGTAATCTCAAAAACAGAGCCCCAGGCCCAATTGGTAGATTGGGGCTTTTACCCCCCACAGTTAATGTCGGTAGCATTACCCAATTAATAGAAAAACAATTAAAGGCAACTAAATTTTATGATTAGACGTAAAAAAATAAAAACCATATACATGGTTTTGAATATTAAAAACAATTGCGCACTTGATTCTCAAAAAAAAAAAAAAAACTGCGCACTCTTCAAGTATAACTATTTGTGGGGTGTAGAGAGCAAAGGTCGAGGTTCAAATTTCCAGGAGGAAGCGTCACACACATATATATTTACATTATTCAAGTGTAGAAAAATATATATTAAAATTTGTATAAAGTATTTTTTTTTTTTTTGCCCATTTATAATGGGTTTTCAATTTCTCATCCAGATATTTGGATTTCCAATTTTTTTTTTTTAAGTTTTTAGACTTTTAGTACAGTTTTTTTATTTTTATAAGAAAAGTTAATCATTCATATTGTTGTGGGTTCAAATTGCCTCAATTATAAAAGTATTTTATCATCAAATAAGGAATTTGGTGTTAAACTTCGTCTATAACAAAAACCAATTGGTATCTGATTTGATGATATATATATATTACGAACATTGTATTAAAAACCAATTTCCAATCAAATTCATTACTTAATAGAATGCAATCCTCAAAGGAAATTTTAAAATGAGATTAAATTCTATAAGGATGGGGTGTAAAACCCATGTTTTACACCATCCAATAAGTGATTGTCACATCAGTATTTTACTTAAAATTCAATACATCCTACCACACCTAATAACATCTCAATAAATTTCCAATTTGGTTAGATTTATATATGGGTATTAGAATTGATTGAGTGTGATTGTGTTTATTATTAAATATGTAATAAGATGATGTGACATGTTGAGATTAGAGGAGTAAAACATGAGTTTTACACCACGTTTTTATAAAATTTAATCTCTTTTAAAATATATATGTATGCAATGCAAACTTGGCGGATATATAAAGGGCGTGTTTTCAAAATTTTAAAATCAATCACTTTTTATAAATTAAAATAGATGATTCTATATATTATTTGTAGTCCACAATAATATTCACTTTTGAAACTATAATCTCTCTTTATGGTTAATTTTTATAAATATTTCTAATTTCCAATTTTATTGATTTTCATTTGGATAAAAAGTTCGACGAATTGATCTATTTTTGGATGGAGGCTCTTTAAAATGGAATGACTTATCCCATGTAAATACTAAACAAAGCGTCAAATTAATGAATCCTAATCCTCTAAAAACATTTCAAAAAATATATATTCCTTTAAAAACAATATAAAATAATTAATGATTCCTCTAAATTTGTGACAAAATGCCATCCTTTTGTTTGTGTCCAATGCAAAAATAAAGTGCATAAAAAAAGTCATATTTTAAAACTACATTAAATAGTCATATTTTAAAACTACATTAAATATATATATATGTTTCTGATGAAGATACAGATTCTGATACTGTTTCTTCTGTTTTTGCTAAAAAGGGTTTTGATAATGATTTCCCAGAAATTAAAAGACTTGTTGGAAGTTCTTCCAAACCCATGTTTCTTACAAAAAATTGGTATTCAAAACCTACTCCTTCTGATATTCAGTTTGAAGAAAGACCTTTTCAAACTCAGTTTTCTGTTTCAGCTAATAAAATTTATGAATGGAATATTGATGGTTTTTCTGAACAAGAAATTATTAATAAAATAGGTCACATGTCTATGGTTGGAATTGCTTACCAAAATAATCATGATTTTGATCAACCTGAAATTGTTGATTTGCTTGCTACTGGTTTTTCTGGTACTCTTTGTGGGTGGTGGGATTCATATCTCACAGAAGAATCCAGAGAATCTATTAAACATGCTGTTAAAAAGAATGATGAAGGTTTGCCTATTTTTGATGATCGTATTGGTCGAGGTATTCCTGATGGTGTTAATACATTGATTTATACTATTATCAAACATTTTGTTGGTACTCCATATAATGTTTCATCTCGAATTTCTGATTTGCTAAATAATTTGAGATGCCCTACCATGTCTGATTACAGATGGTATCAAGATGTTTTCCTTTCCAGAGTAATGCAGAGAAAAGATTGTTTCAAGCCTTATTGGAAAGAAAAGTTTATTGACGGTCTGCCTCCTATCTTTGCTCATAAGGTAAAACAAGAATTAATTGGTAAAAATGATTCCATTGATTATGATAATTTAACTTATGGTGATATTTTAAGCACTATTAAAAAACTTGGTATTAATATGTGCAATGATGAAAAATTGTTAAAACACCAATTAAAAAATAAAAGAAAAGCTAAATATGAAATGGGTAATTTTTGTGAACAATATGGTTTGCCCTCAATTGCTCCTTCTCGGCAGAAGGGTAAAAAACATGATAAAAGTCACAAAAATTATAAAAAACACAGAACTAATTTTAATGATTTTTATGCTAAAAAGAAAAACGTTTCTAAAAAATATGTTAACCAAAAATCTGGAAAAGGTAAATGTTTCAACTGTGGAAAACCTGGTCATTTTAGTAAAGATTGTAAACAAAAACTTGGTAAACTAAAAAATAAGTTTAACATGTTAAACATTGGTGATAATGATCAAGAAGAATTATTCAGAATCCTTGAATCAAACAATTCATCTGATTCTTTGGAAGATGATTTTTCTTCTTCAAATGATTCTGGTTATCATTCTGCTGATGATTCTTCTGATTCTCCTAATATTAAACTTGGTTGCAGAGATTCCTGTTGCAATGTTGTTAAATCTGTTAATACTCTCACTAAAAGTGAAGAAAATGAAAGTTTGTTGGTTAAATTGATAAGTCAAATTGAAAACCCTGATTTACAAAAAGATTATTTGGATAAGTTTAAGAAAAACTTGTTAAAAGAAGAAACTGGTAAAAAACTTAAATCAACAATAAGTTTTGAAGAAACTTTAGAAAGATTTAATAAAAAGAAATCCAAAGATTTAACTGTTAATGATCTCCAACATGAAATTAATATTGTTAAACAAGAGATAAGTGAATTAAAACATGAATTTAAAAACATGAAAAGTGATAACCATAATCTTAAACAAGAATTGTTACTGTTAAAAATTGATAAAAATATTGATCAAAATAAATCTGATAATGAACAAGATGAGCACATAGATGGAGACGAATCCAGTCAACAGGCTCTTCTTTCTGATAAAGGTATCACTGATTCTCAACTTGCTCTTGTTAATAAGATACTTCCTTCGAAATGGTTTACAAAAGTTAAAATTGTTGTTTCCCATGATTACCACTTCATTGTTATTGCCATGATTGATTCTGGTGCGGATATGAACTGTATCCAAGAAGGATTGATTCCTTCAAAATATTTTAAAAAATCAACTGAAAAATTGATTTCTGCTAATGGTTCTCAAATGAAGATTAAATATGAATTGAATAATGCTCATGTTTGCCATGATAATATATGTTTCAAGATTCCTTCTGTTTTAGTCAAAAATATGACTGACAAAGTGATTCTTGGCTTGCCTTTTATAAATGCTTTGTATCATTTTCTTGTTGAACATGATGGTATTACTACTGACCATTTTGGTCAAAAAGTAAAATTCAAATTTGCTTCAAAATTTGAGATTGATATTGATAATGCTTCCAATTTGCTTCATGCTAAAATCAAACATCTTAATTTCCTTCAACAAGAGGTTAGATACAAGAAAATTGCTGAACAACTTTCCAATAAATTGTTGCAATCAAAAATTGATAATTTCCAAAAAATGTTAAGTGATGATGTTTGCTCTGATGTTCCAAATGCTTTTTGGCATAGGAAGAAACATATTGTTGACTTGCCTTATGTTAAAGATTTTGATGAAAAAAACATTCCCACTAAGGCTCGTCCAATTCAAATGAATGCTGAAACTGTTAAATTTTGTAAAAAAGAAATCCATGATTTGTTAGAGAAAAAACTGATTAGGAATAGCAAGTCCCTTTGGTCTTGCTCTGCTTTCTATGTTCAAAAGAATGCGAAAATAGAGAGAGGAACTCCTCGCCTAGTTATTAACTATAAACCTTTGAACAAGGTTTTGGAATGGATTCGGTATCCTATTCCCAACAAGAATGACCTGGTCCATAGGTTGAGTGAGGCTGTCGTATTCTCAAAATTTGATATGAAATCAGGATTCTGGCAAATCCAGATTAGTGAGAAGGATAGGTACAAAACTGCTTTTACCACTCCTTTTGGACATTATGAGTGGAATGTTATGCCTTTCGGTCTTAAGAATGCCCCTAGTGAATTCCAAAATATTATGAATGATATTTTCAACTCCTTTAGCCACTTCACCATTGTTTATATTGATGATGTTCTTGTTTACTCCAATTCCATTGATGAGCACTGGAAACATTTGTATTCGTTTCTAGATACTATTAAGAGAAATGGTTTTGTTGTCTCTGCTAAGAAAATCAAACTGTTTCAAACAAAAGTACGTTTTCTTGGCTATGACATCTCTGAAGGACAAATTCGTCCTATTGATAGAGCCATACAATTTGCTGATAAATTTCCTGATGTTATCACTGATAAAACTCAGCTCCAAAGATTTCTTGGATCATTGAATTACGTTGCTGATTTCTACAAGGATATGAGGAAACAATGTAAACCTCTTTTTGATCGGTTAAAAAGCAACCCTCCATCTTGGTCTGATGTCCATACTTCTCTTGTTAAACAGATCAATTCTCATGTTAAGACATTGCCGTGTCTTGGTATTCCCACTGTTGACTCTTTCAAAATTGTTGAAACCGATGCCTCTGACATTGGTTATGGTGGTATTCTGAAACAGAGAGTTTCCCCTGAGTCTCCTGAACAAATTGTCCGTTTCTATTCTGGAATCTGGAATAATGCACAGTTAAATTATAGTACTATTAAAAAGGAAATTTTATCTATAGTACTATGTATTTCAAAGTTTCAAAGTGATTTGTTAAACTAAAAATTTTTGTTACGTATTGATTGCAAAAGTGCTAAGTATGTTATTGAAAAAGATGTTGAAAATATTGCTTCAAAACACATTTTTGCCAGATGGCAAGCTATTTTAAGTGTTTTTGATTTTGATATTGAATATATTAAAGGATCTCAAAATTCCATCCCTGATTTCCTTACCTGTGAATTTCTGCGGTGTTCCAATGGCAAGTAGAAGGTCGAAAGACAAGACACCTGCCACTGTTAATCCAATTGTTAAAACTGAACCTATTTCCTCTTTGGACATTGTTAACCGTTTCACACCACTAGGTACTATCCCTAAGCCCAATTACTCCTCTGTTCTTGCCTCATGTTATGATCCTTATGCTATAACCCCTGTTAACCGACCTATTAAGACTGTTTTCCCCAAAAGCTCCAACATCCCTCAATACATCAAGAAACAATATTTTCAAAACATGTTTTATATTGAACCCAACAGAGCCTCAATTTCTGATCCTCTCAAACTTGCTAAAAGCTATTTCCCTCCAAGATTTCACTGGATCCCTGAGCATAAAGATAAGAATTTAAATTATTATTCTGATCTCTTGCGTAATGAGAAATCTATCATTATTAAGACCATTTCTGACAAAATTGATACCTCCAAAATTATTTACCACAGTGTTTACATTGTCAATGTTATAAATGAAGAAAAATGGGGACCTTCCCCCAATTTTACCAGAACAATGTCCTCTTCTCCCATCCCCTATTCCTACTATGATTACATCACTGCTTGGTCAAGATTTATGCTTCACCAGATTGAAAATATGTCTCATTCCTGGTTTGTTAACTTTGATAAAAATTTCACTGGTTCTCTGCCTCTTTGGTTCATCCGTTGGCGGTCTCAATATGGCCCTCTTAATGACATATTTCCTGAACCATTACTTAATACTTTTGAATGTTTCAAGAAGTCTTATAAAGTTGATGCTCATAGGGCTAAGTTCCCTCCTTTGCTTCACTTTGTTAAACGCTTCAAGATACCTTGGATATTAAAATGGCAGTATGAAAAAGATGGTGATGTTTTCTCCCAACATTGGTATGTGAAATGGTGGGGTAAATTCTCTCATACTCAAAAAATTATTGCTACAATTTCCAGAGATTCTTCATCTCCTGTTGCTCTCCCCATTGCTAAGGACTGTTCACATGATCAATCCCCTGTCCTTAATGCACCTGCTTCCTCTTCTAAATCTGTTAAATCAGCTGCTAAACCTAGAAAAGTGAGTTCTCCTTTGGATGAAATCTGTAAAGACCCTGAAGCACTAAATGCTCTCATTAAAATGTTAAAAGGAGAAAAAACCGGTTTAGATGATGAACGGTCCTCTGAAGCCTCTGTTACAAAAGATCCTTACTACCCTTACAATGAAGAGTGGTTTGGACATGATGAAGATGATGCTGATGACCTAGCTCAAAATTAATTGATTCACCCTATTTGCTTGGCCTGCACAATGGCCAAAAAGTTACTGTTCGTTCCTGAAAGCTCGAAAATGTGTTGAAAAACACAAGAGCTGTTTAGACCCCCGATTAAAATTACGGCTCGATAGATTTTACACAACTTTAATATAAAGTGCAGAATAGTGTAAAAGCAAGCGGATGAACAATATAGCTACTCTAATCCATAAACTAAACAACACAGCAGTGTAATGGAATATAAAAGAGTAGGGAAGAGAGATGCAAACACAGAAAACACCAAGACGTGTTTTCGAAGAGGAAACCGAAGAACTCGGCGAAAAACCTCTCCGCCGCCCTCCAAGCGGAAATCGATCCACTAGACAATCAGTTGGGATACATGAGTAAGCAAGAGACCCTCCAAGCCTAATCTACCCGATGTACCTAAGCCCTCCAAGCTCCTACTCCAACAAGGCTTCTCGGAACCGTGTCTTGTCTTAGTTATCCGGATCCCGCAACAAGCTCCATGTTGCATCTGCCATTCCAGGCTTCTTCCAATGCTTCCCAGCAGCACCAAAACGTCACTCAACACTCTCAAAAGGTGTGGTAAGTGTTTTGGGCTATCAACCTCTCAATGGTATGGAAATGGAGAGGGAAGGGTTGAGGAGATACCACAAGCAAGTGTATAGAGAAAGGTGGGGATGACAATCTCTAATTACAAATGTGTTTGGCTAGGGTTTTCTCTCTGAAGCATCCCTCAACATTTGTGGGTAATGGGGGTTTATATAGGATAGGTGCAAAATGTGTGAGTCAGTCAGTACAGGCTGGCAGAACAGCATGTCTCGCGGGTGTCTCGCGGGAAGGCCTTACCCGCGAGATACTCGCAAGAGACAGCTGTCTCCATCTGTCATGACTCTTCGCATTCCAGCATGTGCAGGGCACATGCTTCACTTCGCGGGAAGCTTAGTCGCGAGATACCCGCGAGATTCCATAAGCTTCCAAATTGCTTGAGTCTTCACACACTCTCTATCACACACCCCTTACAACAATTCCCACAACAAATACATGGTATAAACAATTGATAGTAATTACAATCAAATTTGGCACGGAATAAAAGCCAACAAAACACATAGTTGTAAATCACAACTTTACAGTTCCCATACTAAAACTGCTACTGTTGTCTACCATGCTATAATAATATCCTGAAAAGAAGATTCTTCATGTTTCCAAGGTCCTGAAAAGAAGATTCTCCACGTTTCCAAGACTGCTTTCAAATATTCCGAGTCTTCCTTCGGCATGCTTCTACTGTTCATATTACTTTTACTGTTCATGTTACTTTTACTGTTCAGAATATTGCCTATTTAAGGAGGGCTGTCCCTAATGTTAAACTCAGAACTTGTTCTCAGAACTCTTCTTAGAACTTCTTAGAAAGAGTTTTCCTCCTTAGAAGCCTTCTTTGAGAGAGTTCCTTGTTTCTACCTTGTTCACTACCTTGTTACTACTTCTACTTTTTCTACAAACCTTGTAACTAGGACTAGTTCAAGCTTTGTAATTGTTAACCTCTACTGTTGAGATCTTGTATCCACTATTACTGTAAGTGTTTAACTCTACTTTCAATAAACAAGTATTTTCAGTTTTATGTTCATTATACTATTTGTTGCTACCGCCACCATGGAGGATTACCGCCATACCGGACGGTTCTAAATTGCTTTCATTTACTTTGAATTATTTTGTTATATACTGCTTGGCAGGTTCTACCGCCTTATTATTGTTCTTACATTACTTTGCTTACATTACTTTCAACATATATTATACTGTGTTTCCATCTCTTCCCTTCAGCTGTGCGTCCCCTTCCCCCTTTATGGTATCAGAGCCAAGAGAAGGCGTGTAGGGCATGTGTGTGGTATAGGGTTGCTTAGGGTATGTGTTACGAAATGCAACGGTTGTGAGAAAAACATGATAACTGAGTGTTAAAATTAGGATAGTATGGATAAGTTGTGGAGATCCAACTCCTTTATCAGCTCCAGGACTAGTTGTCCTCCTGATGTTGTAAATGAAGAAGATCACACTGATGAAGATAATGAGCTTCCTGATTTCCGAAAATGGAACATTCCCAAAGTTGATACTAAAACTATTTACAAAACTAGTTGGGCTGAAACCACTTTTCATTCCGTTTACAAAGTGCGAACTGTTGAACAAATATTTTCTATTTCAAAAACTCATGAAAAATGTTGCTTGTTTTCTAAAAGAAATATTAATGATTTCCTTGCTAAAAAACAAAGTTATTTGCATATTGGTATGGTTCAAGTTGCTATTAAACCACTCACCCGAAAGGGTATCAATGCTTCTGTTCTCATGTGTTTACAAGATGCTAGATTTAAGCACTTTAAAGATAGCATTCTTGATATGATTACTGCTTCTTTGTATGATGGTCTTGTTTATTTTAACTGTTATCCTGATCTTACTCTTGCTTTGGATGATCCTAATATTATTAAAGCTTTAACTTTGAATATTGCTTCATCTGGTTATATCATGGACGAAGGTAGCAAACCTTTTGCTTTGATTTACCGCATTTATTATAGATTGTTGGGTACTCAGTTAAATCCTGGTTGTTTAAATAATAGAGAACCTTCTGGTAAAACCATGTTAATTCAATGTTCAACTCCTGATGCTAAAGTTCAAGTTCCAAAAATGATTCAATGGCAAGATATCAAGCTTCCCACCGAATGGTTGTTGGAACAAGAATCCCCTGTTGCTAAACCTGTTTTTGATGAGTTAGATCTCACAAATATTCAGCAATATCTTGATGGTACTGTTAAAATAAGTTTTCAAAACATTCAACCTTTGAAGATCAACGAAGGAAGACATTCTTTTGCTAGATCTGAAAGTATTTCAAAAAGAGATCAAGATCTCAATGATTTTTTACAAAAGAATTTTGAAAAACCCACTGATCTAAAGTTAAAAGGTGTTTCTAGTGATAAATCTCAAATAAGCCCTGTTTACTATTCCACTAAACCTAAATCTTCCTCTCCATATGGCAAAACTGCCGATGAAGAAGAAGAAGATACTGGATCTGTTTGTCCATCTGATTCTGATTTTCCTCCTATTGAAAATAATGTTAACCAATTAAGAGTTCTGACTGTTTTAGATGAAAACTTTGAAATTGATATGGTTTCATTATTCAATGAATTTATGCTTGTTAAAAATAGAAACAAGAGAAAATATTTCCAAAATAATTTTACTCAGTCTGAAAAAGATCGTGTTTAAAGAAAATGGAAAGAAAAGATGCATCAATTGAAAAAACATATTTTGTTTTTTGATTTCCTAGAAAATTATTATGTTTCAAAAGATGAAGTTTCAAAGAATCATTTGAATGTGATAAAGAAATCAAATTTTGTTAAAAGTGACAAAACAATTGTTAGGTCTAGTCATCCACCTCTTGAGACTATTTTGCTAGCTACCGGCAACATTGATGTTAAAGCTTCTCCTTTCAAAATTGCTGATGATCAAACCCCTATTGTTAGTCTTATTGAACAAAACAATTTTGCTAATGAGTCTTTGTATGTTATTGGTCAACAGTTTGACCGTATTGAAGAAAAAATTGTTGAAAAAACTGTTTCTGTTGAAAAATCTGCTTCTATTCAAAAACCTTTTTCTATCAAGACTGAGGAACCTTTGATCAATTTACCCAGTCATGATAACAAATTTAAGTTTAAAACTTCTCAATCTAAGATTCTTGAAACTGTCGAAAAAATGCTTGCTGATTTAAAAGTTAAAACTGAGGGTACTTCTACAAGTACTCATGCTACTCGAACTATTTCAAGAAATGAAAAAGAAATTGTTTCTGATGAAGATACGGATTCTGATACTGTTTCTTCTGTTTCTGTTAAAAAAGTTTTTGAAAATGATTTCCTAGAAATAAAAAGATTTGTTGGAAGTTCCTTCAAACCCATGTTTCTTACAAAAAATTGGCATTCAAGACCTACTCCTCCTGATATTCAGTTTGAAGAAAGACCTTTTCAAACTCAGTTTTCTGTTTCAGCTGATAAAATTTATGAATGGAATATTGATGGTTTTTCTGAACAAGAAATTATTAATAAAATGGGTCACATGTCTATGGTTGGAATTGCTTACCAGAATAATCATGATTTTGATCAACCTGAAATTGTTGACTTGCTTGCTACTGGTTTTTCTGGTACTCTTCGTGAATGGTGGGATTCATATCCATAGAAGAATCCAGAGAATCTATTAAACATGCTGTGAAAAAGAATGATGAAGGTTTGACTATTTTTGATGATCACATTGGTCGAGGTATTCCTGATGGTGTTAATACCTTGATTTATACTATTATCAAACATTTTGTTGGCACTCCATATAATGTTTCATCTCGAATTTCTGATTTGCTAAATAATTTGAGATGCCCTACCATGTCTGATTATAGATGGTATCAAGATGTTTTCCTTTCCAGAGTTATGCAACAGAAAGACTGTTTCAAGCCCTATTGGAAAGACTGTTTCAAACCCTATTAGAAAGAAAAGTTTATTGATGGTCTGCCTCCTATCTTTGCTCATAAGGTAAAACAAGAATTAATTGGTAAAAATGATTCCATTGATTATGATAATTTAACTTATGGTGATATTTTAAGCACTATTAAAAAACTTGGTATTAATATGTGCAATGATGAAAAACTGTTAAAACACAAACTAAAAAATAAAAGAAAAGCTAAATATGAAATGGGTAATTTTTGTGAACAATATGGTTTGCCCCCGATTGCTCCTTCTCGGCAAAAGGGTAAAAAACATGATAAAACTCACAAAAATTATTGCCATAAAAAACACAGAACTAATTTTAATGATTTTTATGCTAAAAAGAAAAATGTTTCTAAAAAATATGTTAACCAAAAATCTGGAAAAGGTAAATGTTTTAACTGTGGAAAACCTGGTCATTTCAGTAAAGATTGTAAACAAAAACCTGGTAAACTAAAAAATAAGTTTAACATGTTAAACATTGGTGATAATGATCAAGAAGAATTATTCAGAATCCTTGAATCAAACAATTCGTCTGAGTCCTTGGAAGATGATTTTTCTTCTTCAACAGATTCTTGCTATCAATCTGCTAATGATTCTTCTGATTCTCCTAGTATTAAACTTGGTTGCAGAGATTCTTGTTGCAATGTTGTTAAATCTGTTAATACTCTCACTAAAAGTGAAGAAAATGAAAATTTGTTGATCAAATTGATAAGTCAAATTGAAAACCCGGATTTACAAAAAAAATATTTGGATAAGTTTAAGAAAAACTTGTTAAAGGAAGAAACTGGTAAAAAACTTAAATCAACTCTAAGTTTTGAAGAAACTTTGGACAGGTTTAATAAACAGAAATCCAAAGACTTAACCATTAATGATCTCCAACATGAAATTAATATTGTTAAACAAGAGATAAGTGAATTAAAACATGAATTTAAAAATATGAAAAGTGATAACCATAATCTTAAACAAGAATTATTAATGTTACAAATTGATAAAAATATTGATAAAAACAAGTCTGATAATGAACAAGATGAGCACATAGATGGAGATGAATCCAGTCAACAGGCTCTTCTTTCTGATAAAGGTAATATTGTTGATGATCCTCGACTTGCTCTTGTTAATAACATACTTCCTCCAAAATGGTTCACAAAAGTTAAAAATTGTTATTTCCGATGATTATTGTTTCACTGTTATTGCTATGATTGATTCTGGTGCTGATAAGAATTGTATCCAGGAAGGATTGATTCCTCCAAAATATTTTGGAAAATCAACTGAGAGAATGGTTTCCGCTAATGGTTCTCAAATGAAGATTAAATACGAATTGAATGATGCTCATATTTGTCATGATAATGTCTGTTTCAAAATACCTTCTGTTCTTGTCAAAAATATGACTGATAAAGTAATTCTTGGCCTGCCTTTTATAAATGCTCTGTATCCTTTTCTTGTTGAAAATGATGGAATTACTACTGATCCTTTTGGACAGAAAGTAAAATTTGAATTTGCTTCAAAGCTTGAAATTGATATTAATAATGCTTTAGATTTGTCTTATGATTTTCCTGCTAATAAACATGTTCATGAACCACAGATGAGTTTGTATTTCACAGACAATTTTCAAGGTGATGCTAGTAGTGCCAAACTATCAACTGTTGCCAATCACCCTAATATTCTTAATGATTCTTTACAGGAATCAGGCAATGATGCAGGGATAAATACCACTAATAAGTGGGATAATAATAATATTTATACTTATACCACTAGTAAGTGGATTATTATGGCTCCCTCGGCTGAGAGGAAAAATAAGGGAAAAACTCTTGCACAGGACTATTCTCAAAACAAAAGGTTCCCAATGAGACAACCTTTTAATATGCATGAAGGCGCATCTTCTGGGGTAAAACCCAGTAGATCAACATCCCTTCAAGAATTTGTTCCAGCAACGGTGACATATTCCAATAGTGATATGGTGATTGCTCTACAGGAAGTCTTATCCAAATCCTTACAGTTTCATAATGGAGTCTATAGTGAATTACCAGATTCCATAAAATTTATTCTTGATAATCTCTATGCTGCTTTTACTAAAGATCACTATTTCCTGTTTGAAAAAACCTTTTAGGCTCTTGAAATCTACCTTGTTAACCTTACTACTCAAAATGATGCTTATATAAGCCACCATTCCAACCTTATTTCAAATAACAACCCCGTTTCAGAAAGTAACCTTGTTTCAGAAGATAATCTTGTTCCAGAAAATGAGGCTCTTAGGATTCGTCTTAAAGCCTATATTAGTCAACTCTTTGGCAAAGAGGACATCCATTCAAAGGATAAAATGACTATTATGGGCACTAATTATGCTAGATTGAGTCTTAAGACCCAATCTCTATTAAGAAGTTCTTTTGCCAACTTGCCTACAGACATACAAATCCGTATTCTGAAAAGCAAGGCTATGTTTAGGTCTTTCAACCTATGGTTCAAATGTTTCAAGAAACTTGTTACAGCTACTATTCCTGATCCTGATGAACTAGATGAAGGTGATAATGTGTTTATCCAGTTGGACTGGGAAGAACACTTTGGGAGTACTCTCAGAGTGTATGAAAAGAAACACCCATTTCCTGGTCTCTTAATTAATTATGATGATGGCTCATTTGTTCCTGATGATTCAGATGATGATGATGATAGGGATCCTAACTGGCTTTCCCATATGTTTGAATATGGCTTTATTAGGTTCCTAAAATTAACAAGCCATCACCAAGCCAGCCAGCTTCCACAAATTATTCAAGATGCTATTAAAAGATTTGCGAGCCCTTTTGTTTCTATCAGATGCTGGAGTACTTTGCCAAAATGGGAAAGAGATAACTGGATGAATGTCCAACCTTCAAAGCATCTCATTCTCATCAATGGTCACACTCATCAAGAACAATGGTTTAAAGCAAATTCTCACTTATCCTTTAAAAATCCTTATGCTCTTGCAGAATGTTGGAGAAATTATTTTAATAATCAAATTATTGAGGTTGCTTGGAACCTATGGCAGGATTATCATTTTATAGGGAGCACTAATAGAATTTCAATTTTTGGTCCTAGGCCCTATGCTGATGCCATTGCTCACTTACAAATAACTGATCACGGTAATCCAAGAAGCCTTCTCATCCCAGGAGAAGACCAGAATTTGAGCCTATTTTATATTGTGGATTCTGTAATCAATATGCTATTTACCATGACCATCCATGTGATTCTCCACAAGGTCCTTTTGATCCTTTTAATGGTTATCCATCCAATGCTCCTTCTACAGATTAAATTTGATTGATGATTGGTCTCTCTACAAAAATGTTGCAATTTTCGAATAATGCCTAACAAGCCCATGCACCTGCTATTCCTGTGCAAAGCCATGCGTCTGACAAAGTTGGGGTTCTTTTGTGACATGTTTCTGAAGTCTCCCACTCATGGTAATCAAAAGACAACATGGTGGCTCAAGGAATCTACGTACAAATATTCTAGTAGCTATAATAGCCATAATGCTCCTACTCCTACATGCTCATGCTCCATTATTTGTTCATTTTGCTTTTTGTCATCTCCAAGTTAGAAACTCTTCTTTTGACTATGCCAAAATTGCTGGAGGTCTCAAGGCAAAAAGTGAGAAAAATTACTGTTCACTTTTTACTGTTCACAAATTACTGTTCACCGACACTGTTCACTTTTTAATATTCATGACACTGTTCACTCCGAATTTTGCCTATTTAAGGGGGGCTGTCCCTTATGTAAAATTCAGAACTTGTTCTTAGAACTTTTCTTAGAATTTTCTTCTAGAGAGAGTTTTCCTCCTTAGAAGTCTTCTTTGAGAGAGTTCCTTGTTTCTATTACTACCTTGTTCACTACCTTGTTACTATTTCTACTTTCCCTACAAACCTTGTAACTAGGACTAGTTCAAGCTTTGTAATTGTTAACCTCTACTGTTGAGATCTTGTATCCACTATTACTGTAAGTGTTTAACTCTACTTTCAATAAACAAGTATTTTCAGTTTTATGTTCATTATACTATTTGTTGCTACCCGCCACCATGGAGGATTACCGCCATACCGGACGGTTCTAAATTGCTTTCATTTACTTTGAATTATTTTGTTATATACTGCTTGGCAGGTTCTACCGCCTTATTATTGTTCTTATATAATGAACATAAAACTGAAAATACTTGTTTATTGAAAGTAGAGTTAAACACTTACAGTAATAGTGGATACAAGATCTCAACAGTAGAGGTTAACAATTACAAAGCTTGAACTAGTCCTAGTTACAAGGTTTGTAGGAAAAGTAGAAGTAGTAACAAGGTAGTGAACAAGGTAGAAACAAGGAACTCTCTCAAAGAAGGCTTCTAAGGAGGAAAACTCTCTCTAAGAAGTTCTAAGAAAAGTTCTAAGAACAAGTTCTGAATTTTACATAAGGGACAGCCCCTCTTAAATAGGCAAAATTCGGAGTGAACAGTGTCATGAACAGTAAAAAGTGAACAGTGTCGGTGAACAGTAATCTGTGAACAGTAATCGATGAACAGTAATTCGTGAACAGTAAAAAAGTGAACAGTAATTTTTTCCACTTTTTGCCTTGAGATCTCCAGCAATTTTGGCATAGTCAAAAGAAGAGTTTCTGACTTGGAGATGACAAAAAGCAAAAAGAACAAATAATGGAGCATGAGCATGTAGGAGTAGGAGCATTATGGCTATTATGGCTACTAGAATATTTGTACGTAGATTCCTTGAGCCACCATGTTGTCTTTTTGTTTACCATGAGTGGGAGACTTCAGAAACATGTCACAAAAGAACCCCAACTTTGTCAGACGCATGGCAATGCATAGGAATATCACAAATAGAGAACCAATCATTAATAAACCACAAGAGGTCAGTAGAATCTTGACTAAAACAGTTCCTGATAGTGGGAGTATCAAGAAAATAACTTTATCAGTGAGAACAATAGTGTCACAAATTTAATCAGCAGAAGGAGCATCGGATGGGTAATCATCAAATGGATCCCGTGGAGGATCATCATTGCATCCATGCTTATTGTAAACAACATACTGATTGCAAGATCTGCAGTATAGCAGTGGCTCAAATTCGGGAGTTTTCCCGGAAGTGATAAAACTTCTTGGATTACAATAATCTGCTATGTGCATATGAGTGATGGCAGGAGCATAAGGCCTGGGTCCAAAAACAAAAATTATTTCTGTACTTCCTATGAAATGATAATGTTTCCATAGTTTTTGAAAGACTTCAAGAATTTAATTATTGAAATAGTTCCTCCAGCACTCAGTAAGGGCATAGGGGCTTTGGAAGGATAAGTGAGAATCTCCTTCATACCATTGTCCCTGGTGGGTGTACCCATTAATGAGAATGAGATGTTTTGATGGCTGGACATTCATCCAGTTATCTCTTTCCCATATTGGCAGGGTGCTCCAGCATCTGATGGAAACAGAAGAACTTTCAAAATTTTTAATAGCAGTCTGAATGATTTGTGGAAGCTGGCTGGCTTGGTCAAGACTTGTTAATTTTATGAGTCTGATAAAGCCATACTCAAACATTTGGGAAAGCTAGTTAGGATCCCTATCATCATTATCTTCTGAATCATCAGCAACAAATGAACTATCATAATTAATTAAGAGACCAGGAAATGGGTGTTTCTTTCACTATGAGACTGGTTCCAAAGTTTTTTTTCCAATAAGTTTGATCAAGGATATCACTAATATCATCTGAATTAGCAGGATCAGGAACAGCAGTTGTAACAAGTGTTTTGAAATATTCGAACCATAGGTTAAAAGACCTAAACATAGCCTTGCTTCCCAGAATACGCAATCGTATATCTGTTGGCAAGTTGACAACAACACTTCTTAACAGAGATTGGGTCTTAAGACTCAATCTAGCATAATCAGTGCCCATTAAAGTCATTTTATCATTTGAATGGATATCCTCTTTGCCAAAGAGTTGACTAATGTAGGCTTTGAGATGGCTTCTAAAAGCCTCATTTTCTGGATCAGGGTTATTATCTGGAACAAGGTTATTTAAGGAAGCAAGGTCTGAAACAAAGTCATCTTCCGAAACAAGGTTGCCATAGTGGCTCATGTAAGCCTCATTTTGAGCAGTAAGATTAACAAGGTGGATTTCAAGGGCTCTGAGAGTTCTTTTAAAAAGATTATGGTGGTTTTCAACAAAGGAAGCTTGAAGGCTATCAAGAATAAATTTAATAGAATCTGGAAGTTCTAAATAGGTTTCATTATGGAATTGTAATTCTTTAGATAAAACTTCCTGTAGAGCAATTGCCATATCACCACTAGAATACGTCACCGTTGCCGGGACATACTCTTGAAGGGATGTTGATCCACTGGGTTTTACTCCAGAAGATGCGCCTTCATGCATTTTATTTTGGGAATAATCCTGTGCAGGAGCTTTTCCCTTGTTTTTCCTCTCTATCGAGGGAGCCATAATAATCCACTTACTAGTGGTATAAATACAAATATTATTATTATCCCACTTATTAGTGGTATTTATCCATGCATCTTTGCCTGACTCCTGCAAAGAATCATAAAGAATATTAGTCTGATTCACAATAGTTGACAATTTGGCACTACTAGCATTACCTTGAAAATTGTCTGTGAAGTACAAACTCATCCATGGTTCATGAACAGGTTTATCAGTAGGAAAATCATAAGATAGATCTAAGGCATTATTAATATCAATTTCAAGCTTTGAAGCAAATTTGAACTTTACTTTTTGTCCAAAAAGATCAGTAGTAATTCCATCATGTTCAACAAGAAAGGGATACAAAGCATTTATAAATGGCAAACCAAGAATCACTTTATCAGTCATGTTTTTGACAAGAACAGAAGGAATCTTGAAACAGACATTATCATGACAAATATGAGCATCATTCAATTCATATTTAATCTTCATTTGAGAACCATTAGCGGAAACCATTCTTTCAGATGATTTTTCAAAATATTTTGGAGGAATCAATCCTTCCTGGATACAATTCTTATCCGCACCAGGATCAATCATAGCAATAACAGTGAAACAATAATCATCGGAAATAACAATTTTAACTTTTGTGAACCATTTTGGAGGAAGTCTGTTATTAACAAGAGCAAGTTGAGGATTATCAACAATATTACCTTTATCAGAAAGAAGAGCCCGTTGACTGGATTCATCTCCATCTATGTGCTCATCTTGTTCATTATCAGACTTATTTTGATCAATATTTTGATCAATTTTTAACATTATCAATTCTTGTTTAAGATTATGGTTATCACTTTTCATATTTTTAAATTCATTTTTTAATTCACTTATCTCTTGTTTAACAATATTAATTTTATGTTGAAGATCATCAATAGTTAAATTTTTGGATTTCTTTTTATTAAACCTTTCCAAAGTTTCTCCAAAACTTATAGTTGATTTAGGTTTTTTACCAGTTTCTTCTTTTAATAAGTTTTTTTTAAACTTATCCAAATATTCCTTTTGTAAATCAGGGTTTTCAATTTGACTTATCAATTTAATCAACAAATTTTCATTTTCTTCACTTTTAGTGAGAGTATTAACAGATTTAACAACATTGCAGCAGGAATCTCTGCAACCAAGTTTAATATTAGGAGAATTAGAAGAATCATCAGCAGATTGATAGCAAGAATCAGTTGAAGAAGAAAAATCATCTTCCAAGGAATCAGATGAATTGTTTGATTCAAGGATTCTGAATAATTCTTCTTGACCATTATCACCAATGTTTAACATGTTAAACTTATTTTTTAGTTTACCAGGTTTTTGTTTACAATCTCTACTAAAATGACCAGGTTTTCCACAGTTGAAACATTTACCTTTTCCAAATTTTTGGTTAACATATTTTTTAGAAACGTTTTTCTTTTTAGCATAAAAATCATTAAAATTAGTTCTGTGTTTTTTATAATTTTTGTGACTTTTACCATGTTTTTTACCCTTCTGCCGAGAAGGAGCAATTGGGGGCAAACCATATTGTTCACAAAAATTACCCATTTCATATTTAGCTTTTCTTTTATTTTTTAATTGGTGTTTTAACAGTTTTTCATCATTGCACGTATGAATACCAAGTTTTTTAATAGTGCTTAAAATATCACCATAAGTTAAATTATCATAATCAATGGAATCATTTTTACCAATCAATTCTTGTTTTACCTTATGAGCAAAGATAGGAGGCAGACCGTCAATAAACTTTTCTTTCCAATAAGGCTTGTAACAATCTTTCCTTTGCATTACTCTAGAAAGGAAAACATCTTGATACCATCTGTAATCAGACATAGTAGGACATCTCAAATTATTTAGCAAATCAGAAATTCGAGATGAAACATTATACGGAGCTCCAACAAAATGTTTGATAATAGTATAAATCAATGTATTAACACCATCAGGAATACCTCGACCAATACGATCATCAAAAATAGGCAAACCTTCATCATTCTTTTTAACAGCATGTATAATAGATTCTCTGGATTCTTTTGTGAGATATGAATCCCACCATCCACGAAGAGTACCAGAAAAACCAGTAGCAAGTAAATTAACAATTTCAGGTTGTTCAAAATCATGATTATTTTGGTAAGCAATACCAACCATAGACATATGTCCCATTTTGTTAATAATTTCTTGTTCAGAAAAACCATCAATATTCCATTCATAAATTTTATCAGCAGAAACAGAAAACTGAGTTTGAAAAGGTCTTTCTTCAAACTGAATATCAGGAGGAGTAGGTTTTGAATACCAATTTTTTGTAAGAAACATGGGTTTGGAAGAACTTCCAACAAATCTTTTAATTTTTGGGAAATCATCTTCAAAAACCTTTTTAGCATAAACAGAAGAAACAGTATCAGAATCTGTATTTTCATCAGAAACAATTTCTTTTTCATTTCTTGAAATAGTTCGAGCAGCATGAGTACTTGTAGAAGTACCCTTAGTTTTAACATTTAAATCAGCAAGCATTTTTTCGACAGTTTCAAGAATCTTAGATTGAGAAGTTTTAAACTTAAATTTGTTATCATGACTGGGTAAATTGATCAAAGGTTCCTCAGTCTTGATAGAAACAGGTTTTTGAATAGAAGCAGATTTTTCAACAGAAACAGTTTTTTTAACAATTTTTTCTTCAATACGGTCAAGCAGTTGACCAATAACATGCAAAGACTCATTAGCAAAATTGTTTTGTTCAATAAGACTTACAACAGGGGTTTGATCATCTGCAATTTTAAAAGGAGAAGCTTTAACATCAATGTTGCCAGTAGTTATCAAAATAGTCTCAAGAGGTGGATGACTAGACCTAGCAATGGTTTTGTCAATTTTAACAAAATTTGATTTCTTTATCACATTCAAATGATTTTTTGAAACTTCATCTTTTGAAACATAATAATTTTCAAGGAAATCAAAGAACAAAATATGTTTTTTCAATTGGTGCATTTTTTCTTTCCATTTTCTTTTAACACGGTCTTTTTCAAACTGAGCAAAATTGTTTTGGAAATATTTTCTTTTTGGTCTATTTTTTGAAAGCATAAATTCATTGAATAATGAAACCATATCAATTTCAAAGGTTTCATTTAAAACAGTTAAAACTCTTAATTGGTTAACATTATTTTCAATAGGGGGAAAATCAGAATCAGATGGACAAACCGATCCAGTATCTTCTTCTTCTTCATTGGCAGTTTTGCTATATGGAGAGGAAGGTTCAGGTTTAGTGGAATAGTAAACAGAGCTTATTTGAGATTTATCACTAGAAACACCTTTTAATTTTAGGTCAGTGGGTTTTTCAAAATTCTTTTGTAAAAAATCATTGAGATCTTGATCTCTTTTTGAAATACTTTCAGATCCAGCAAAGGAATGTCTTCCTTCGTTGATCCTCAAAGGTTGAATATTTTGAAAACTTATTTTAACAGTACTATCAAGATATTGTTGAATATTTGTGAGATCTAGCTCATCAAAAACAGGTTTAGCAACAGGGGATTCTTGTTCCAACAATCATTTAGTAGGAAGCTTAACATCTTGCCATTGAATCATTTTTGGAACTTGAACTTTAGCATCAGGAGTTGAACATTGAATTAACATGGTTTTACCAGAAGGTTCTCTATTATTTAAACAACCAGGATTTAACTGAGTACCCAACAATCTATAATAAATGCAGTAAATCAAAGCAAAATGTTTGCTACCTTCGTCCATGATATAACCAGATGAAGCAATATTCAAAGTTAAAGCTTTAATAATATTAGGATCATCCAAAGCAAGAGTAAGATCAGGATAACAGTTAAAATAAACAAGACCATCATACAAAGAAGCAGTAATCATACCAAGAATGCTATCTTTAAAGTGCTTAAATCTAGCATCTCGTAAACACATGAGAACAGAAGCATTGATACCCTTTCGGGTGAGTGGTTTAATAGCAACTTGAACCATACCAATATGCAAATAACTTTGTTTTTTAGCAAGGAAATCATTAATATTTCTTTTAGAAAACAAGCAACATTTTTCATGAGTTTTTGAAATAGAAAATATTTGTTTAACAGTTCGCACTTTGTAAACGGAATGAAAAGTGGTTTCAGCCCAACTAGTTTTGTAAATAGTTTTAGTATCAACTTTGGGAATGTTCCATTTTCGGAAATCAGGAAGCTCATTATCTTCATCAGTGTGATCTTCTTCATTTACAACATCAGGAGGACAACTAGTCCTGGAGCTGATAGAGGAGTTGGATCTCCACAACTTATCCATACTATCCTAATTTTAACACTCAGTTATCATGTTTTTCTCACAACCGTTGCATTTCGTAACACATACCCTAAGCAACCCTATACCACACACATGCCCTACACGCCATCTCTTGGCTCAAACGGGCCTTACAGTCAGGTTCTGGGAATTCACTTTACACCTAGGGTGGCGCCAACGATGGTAAGAAAGGGACACAACAACGGAGCACCAAAGGTTCGGACAAGCACAGACAAGATACAAAGACACAACAACACTATCACCGGCCAGAAAAGAATGGCTCTGATACCATAAAGGGGGAAGGGGACGCACAGCTGAAGGGAAGAGATAGAAGCACAGTATAATATATGTTGAAAGTAATGTAAGCAAAGTAATGTAAAAACAATAATAAGGCGGTAGAACCTGCCAAGTAGTATATAACAAAATAATTCAAAGTAAATGAAAGAAATTTAGAACCGTCCGGTATGGCGGTAATCCTCCATGGTGGCGGTAGCAAGAAATAGTATAATGAACATAAAATTGAAAATACTTGTTTATTGAAAGTAGAGTTAAACCCTTACAGTAATAGTAGATACAAGATCTCAACAGTAGAGGTTAACAATTACAAAGCTTGAACTAGTCCTAGTTACAAGGTTTGTAGGAAAAGTAGAAGTAGTAACAAGGTAGTGAACAAGGTAGAAACAAGGAACTCTCTCAAAGAAGGCTTCTAAGGAGGAAAACTCTCTCTAAGAAGAAGTTCTAAGAAAAGTTCTGAGAACAAGTTCTGAGTTCAACATTAGGGACAGCCCCCCTTAAATAGGCAATATTCTGAACAGTAAAAGTAACATAAACAGTAAAAGTAACATGAACAGTAGAAGCATGCCAAAGGAAGACTCAGAATATTTGAAAGCAGTCTTGGAAACATGAAGAATCTTCTTTTCAGGACCTTGGAAACATGAAGAATCTTCTTTTCAAGATATTACTATAGCGTGGTAGACAACAGTAGCAGTTTTAGCGTGGGAACGAACAGTAACTTTTTGGCCATTATGCAGGACAGGCAAATAGGGTGAATCAATTAATTTTGAGCTAGGTCATTAGCATCATCTTCATCATGTCCAAACCACTATTCATTGTAAGGGTTGTAAGGATCTTTTGTAATAGAGACTTCAGAGGACCGTTCATCATCTAAACCAGCTTTTTCTCCTTTTAACATTTTAATGAGAGCATTTAGTGCTTCAGGGTCTTTGCGGATTTCATCCAAAGGAGAACTCACTTTTCTAGGTTTAGCAGCTGATTTAACAGATTTAGAAGAGGAAGCAGGTGCATTAAGGACAGGGGATTGATCATGTGAACAGTCCTTAGCAATGGGGAGAGCAACAGGAGATGAAGAATCTCTGGAAATTGTTGCAATAATTTTCTGAGTATGAGGGAATTTACCCCACCATTTCACATACCAATGTCGGGAGAGAACATCACCATCTTTTTCATACTGCCATTTTAATATCCAAGGTATCTTGAAGCGTTTAACAAAGTGAAGCAAAGGAGGGAACTTAGCCCTATAAGCATCAACTTTATAAGACTTCTTGAAACATTCAAAAGTATTAAGTAATGGTTCAGGAAATATGTCATTAAGAGGGCCATATTGAGACCGCCAACGGATGAACCAAAGAGGCAGAGAACCAGTGAAATTTTTATCAAAGTTAACAAACCAGGAATGAGACATATTTTCATTCTGGTGAAGCATAAATCTTGACCAAGCAGTGATGTAATCATAGTAGGAATAGGGGATGGGAGAAGAGGACATTGTTCTGGTAAAATTGGGGGAAGCTCTCCATTTTTCTTCATTTATAACATTGACAATGTAAACACTGTGGTAAATAATTTTGGAGGTATCAATTTTGTCAGAAATGGTCTTAATAATGATAGATTTCTCATTACACAAGAGATCAGAATAATAATTTAAATTCTTATCTTTATGCTCAGGGATCCAGTGAAATCTTGGAGGGAAATAGCTTTTTGCAAGTTTGAGAGGATCAGAAATTGAGGCTCTGTTGGGTTCAATATAAAACATGTTTTGAAAATATTGTTTCTTGATGTATTGAGGGATGTTGGAGCTTTTGGGGAAAACAGTCTTAATAGGTCGGTTAACAGGGGTTATAGCATAAGGATCATAACATGAGGCAAGAACAGAGGAGTAATTGGGCTTAGGGATAGTACCTAGTGGTGTGAAACGGTTAACAATGTCCAAAGAGGAAATAGGTTCAGTTTTAACAATTGGATTAACAGTGGCAGGTGTCTTGTCTTTCGACCTTCTACTTGCCATTGGAACACTATAGAAATTCACAGGTAAGGAAATCAGGGATGGAATTTTGAGATCCTTTAATATATTCAATATCAAAATCAAAAACACTTAAAATAGCTTGCCATCTGGCAAAAATGTGTCTTGAAGCAATATTTTCAACATCTTTTTCAATAACATACTTAGCACTTTTGCAATCAATACGTAACAAAAATTTTTGGTTTAACAAATCACTTTGAAACTTTGAAATACATAGTACTATAGATAAAATTTCCTTTTTAATAGTACTATAATTTAACTGTGCATTATTCCAGATTCCAGAATAGAAACGGACAATTTGTTCAGGAGACTCAGGGGAAACTCTCTGTTTCAGAATACCACCATAACCAATGTCAGAGGCATCGGTTTCAACAATTTTGAAAGCGTCAACAGTGGGAATACCAAGACACGGCAATGTCTTAACATGAGATTTTATCTGTTTAACAAGAGAAGTATGGACATCAGACCAAGATGGAGGGTTGCTTTTTAACCGATCAAAAAGAGGTTTACATTGTTTCCTCATATCCTTGTAGAAATCAACAACATAATTCAATGATCCAAGAAATCTTTGGAGCTGAGTTTTATCAGTGATAACATCAGGAAATTTATCAGCAAATTGTATGGCTCTATCAATAGGACGAATTTGTCCTTCAGAGATGTCATAGCCAAGAAAACGTACTTTTGTTTGAAACAGTTTGATTTTCTTAGTAGAGACAACAAGACCATTTCTCTTAATAGTATCTAGAAACGAATACAAATGTTTCCAGTGCTCATCAATGGAATTGGAGTAAACAAGAACATCATCAATATAAACAATGGTGAAGTGGCTAAAGGAGTTAAAAATATCATTCATAATGTTTTGGAAGTCACTAGGGGCATTCTTAAGACCGAAAGGCATAACATTCCACTCATAATGTCCAAAAGGAGTGGTAAAAGCAGTTTTGTACCTATCCTTCTCACTAATCTGGATTTGCCAGAATCCTGATTTCATATCAAATTTTGAGAATATGACAGCCTCACTCAACCTATGGACCAGGTCATTCTTGTTGGGAATAGGATACCGAATCCATTCCAAAACCTTGTTCAAAGGTTTATAGTTAATAACTAGGCGAGGAGTTCCTCTCTCTATTTCCGCATTCTTTTGAACATAGAAAGCAGAGCAAGACCAAGGGGACTTGCTATTCCTAATCAGTTTTTTCTCTAACAAATCATGGATTTCTTTTTTACAAAATTCAACAGTTTCAGCATTCATTTGAATTGGACGAGCCTTAGTAGGAATGTTTTTTTCATCAAAATCTTTAACATAAGGCAAGTCAACAATATGTTTCTTCCTATGCCAAAAAGCATTTGGAACATCAGAGCAAACATCATCACTTAACATTTTTTGGAAATTATCAATTTTTGATTGCAACAATTTATTGGAAAGTTGTTCAGCAATTTTCTTGTATCTAACCTCTTGTTGAAGGAAATTAAGATGTTTGATTTTAGCATGAAGCAGATTGGAAGCATTATCAATATCAATCTCAAATTTTGAAGCAAATTTGAATTTTACTTTTTGACCAAAAGGGTCAGTAGTAATACCATCATGTTCAACAAGAAAAGGATACAAAACATTTATAAAAGGCAAGCCAAGAATCACTTTGTCAGTCATATTTTTGACTAAAACAGAAGGAATCTTGAAACAAATATTATCATGGCAAACATGAGCATTATTCAATTCATATTTAATCTTCATTTGAGAACCATTAGCACAAATCAATTTTTCAGTTGATTTTTCAAAATATTTTGAAGGAATCAATCCTTCTTGGATACAGTTCATATCTGCACCAGAATCAATCATGGCAATAACAATGAAGTGGTAATCATGGGAAACAACAATTTTAACTTTTGTAAACCATTTCGGAGGAAGTATCTTATTAACAAGAGCAAGTTGAGAATCAGTGATACCTTTATCAGAAAGAAGAGCATGTTGACTGGATTCGTCTCCATCTATGTGCTCATCTTGTTCATTATCAGATTTATTTTGATCAATTTTTAACATTAACAATTCTTGTTTAAGATTATGGTTATCACTTTTCATGTTTTTAAATTCATGTCTTAATTCACTTATCTCTTGTTTAACAATATTAATTTCATGTTGGAGATCATTAAAAGTTAAATCTTTGGATTTCTTTTTATTAAATCTTTCTAAAGTTTCTTCAAAACTTATTGTTGATTTAAGTTTTTTACCAGTTTCTTCTTTTAACAAGTTTTTCTTAAACTTATCCAAATAATCTTTTTGTAAATCAGGGTTTTCAATTTGACTTATCAATTTAACCAACAAACTTTCATTTTCTTCACTTTTAGTGAGAGTATTAACAGATTTAACAACATTGCAACAGGAATCTCTGCAACCAAGTTTAATATTAGGAGAATCAGAAGAATCATCAGCAGAATGATAACAAGAATCATTTGAAGAAGAAAAATCATCTTCCAAAGAATCAGATGAATTGTTTGATTCAAGGATTCTGAATAATTCTTCTTGATCATTATCACCAATGTTTAACATGTTAAACTTATTTTTTAGTTTACCAAGTTTTTGTTTACAATCTTTACTAAAATGACCAGGTTTTCCACAGTTGAAACATTTACCGTTTCCAGATTTTTGGTTAACATATTTTTTAGAAACGTTTTTCTTTTCAGCATAAAAATCATTAAAATTAGTTCTGTGTTTTTTATAATTTTTGTGACTTTTATCATGTTTTTTACCCCTCTGCCGAGAAGGAGCAATTGAGGGCAAACCATATTGTTCACAAAAATTACCCATTTCATATTTAGCTTTTCTTTTATTTTTTAATTGGTGTTTTAACAATTTTTCATCATTGCACATATTAATACCAAGTTTTTTAATAGTGCTTAAAATATCACCATAAGTTAAATTATCATAATCAATGGAATCATTTTTACCAATTAATTCTTGTTTTACCTTACGAGCAAAGATAGGAGGCAGACCGTCAATAAACTTTTCTTTCCAATAAGGCTTGAAACAATCTTTCCTCTGTATTACTCTGGAAAGGAAAACATCTTGATACCATTTGTAATCAGACATGGTAGGACATCTCAAATTATTTAGCAAATCAGAAATTCGAGATGAAACATTATGTGGAGTAGCAACAAAATGTTTGATAATAGTATAAATCAAGGTATTAACACCATCAGGAATACCTCGACCAATACGATCATCAAAAATAGGCAAACCTTCATCATTCTTTTTCACAGCATGTTTAATAGATTCTCTGGATTCTTCTGTGAGATATGAATCCCACCATCCACGAAGAGTACCAGAAAAACCAGTAGCAAGCTAGTCAACAATTTCAGGTTTATCAAAATCATGATTATTCTGGTAAGCAATTCCAACCATAGACATGTGACCCATTTTATTAATAATTTCTTGTTCAGAAAAACCATCAATATTCCATTCATAAATTTTATCAGCTGAAACAGAAAACTGAGTTTGAAAAGGTCTTTCTTCAAACTGAATATCAGGAGGAGTAGGTCTTGAATATCAATTTTTTGTAAGAAACATGGGTTTCGAGGAACTTCCAACAAATCTTTTTATTTCTAGGAAATCATTTTCAAAAACCTTTTTAGTAGAAACAGAAGAAACAGAATCAGAATCTGTATCTTCATCAGAAACAATTTCTTTTTCATTTTTTGAAATAGTTCGAGTAGCATGAGTACTTGTAGAAGTACCCTCAGTTTTAATTTTTAAATCAGCAAGCATTTTTTCAACAGTTTCAAGAATTTTAGATTGAGAAGTTTTAAACTTAAATTTGTTATCATGACTTGGTAGATTGATCAAAGGTTCCTCAGTCTTGATAGAAACAGGTTTTTGAACAGAAGCAGATTTTTCAACGGAAACAGTTTTTTCAACAATTTTTTCTTTAATACGGTCAAGCTGTTGACCAATAACATGCAATGACTCATTAGCAAAATTGTTTTGTTCAATAAGGCTAACAATAGGAGTTTGATCATCAGCAATTTTGAAAGGGGAAGCTTTAACATCAATGTTGCCAGTAGTTAACAAAATAGTCTCAAGAGGTGGATGACTAGACTTAACAATGGTTTTCTCACTTTTAACAAAATTTGATTTCTTTATCACATTCAAATGATTTTTTGAAATTTCTTCTTTTGAAACATAATAATTTTCAAGAAAATCAAAGAAAAAATTGTTATTTTGTTCGAACTATAAGAATTTAAATTATTATTCTGATCTCTTGCGTAATGAGAAATCTATCATTATTAACACCATTTCTGACAAAATTGATACCTCCAAAATTATTTACCACAGTGTTTACATTGTCAATGTTATAAATGAAGAAAAATGGGGACCTTCCCCCAATTTTACCAGAACAATGTCCTCTTCTCCCATCCCTTATTCCTACTATGATTACATCACTGCTTGGTCAAGATTTATGCTTCACCAGAATGAAAATATGTCTCATTCCTGGTTTGTTAACTTTGATAAAAATTTCACTGGTTCTCTGCCTCTTTGGTTCATCCATTGGTGGTCTCAATATGGCCCTCTTAATGACATATTTCCTGAACCATTACTTAATGCTTTTGAATGTTTCAAGAAGTCTTATAAAGTTGATGCTCATGGGGCTAAGTTCCCTCCTTTGCTTCACTTTGTTAAACGCTTCAAGATACCTTGGATATTAAAATGGCAGTATGAAAAAGATGGTGATGTTCTCTCCCGACATTGGTATGTGAAATGGTGGGGTAAATTCCCTCATACTCAGAAAATTATTGCTACAATTTTCCAAGATTCTTCATCTCCTGTTGCTCTCCCCATTGCTAAGGACTATTCACATGATCAATCCCCTGTCCTTAATGCACTTGCTTCCTCTTCTAAATCTGTTAAATCAGCTGCTAAACCTAGAAAAGTGAGCTCTCCTTTGGATGAAATCCGCAAGGACCCTGAAGCACTAAATGCTCTCATTAAAATGTTAAAAGGAGAAAAAGCCGGTTCAGATGATGAACGGTCCTCTGAAGCCTCTGTTACAAAAGATCCTTACTACCCTTACAATGAAGAGTGGTTTGGACATGATGAAGATGATGCTGATGACCTAGCTCAAAATTAATTGATTCACCCTATTTGCCTGGCCTGCACAATGGCCAAAAAGTTACTGTTCGTTCCCATGCTAAAACTGCTACTGTTGTCTACCATGCTATAATAATATCCTGAAAAGAAGATTCTTCATGTTTCCAAGGTCCTGAAAAGAAGATTCTTCACGTTCCCAAGACTGCTTCCAAATATTCCGAGTCTTCCTTTGGCATGCTTCTACTGTTCATGTTACTTTTACTGTTTATGTTACTTTTACTGTTCATGTTACTTTTACTGTTCAGAATATTGCCTATTTAAGGGGGGCTGTCCCTAATGTTGAACTCAGAACTTGTTCTCAGAACTTTTCTTAGAACTTCTTCTTAGAGAGAGTTTTCCTCCTTAGAAGCCTTCTTTGAGAGAGTTCCTTGTTTCTACCTTGTTCACTACCTTGTTACTACTTCTACTTTTCCTATAAATCTTGTAACTAGGACTAGTTCAAGCTTTGTAATTGTTAACCTCTACTGTTGAGATCTTGTATCCACTATTACTACTGTAAGTGTTTAACTCTACTTTCAATAAACAAGTATTTTCAGTTTTATGTTCATTATATATATATATATATATATATATACTACATTTGGAATAGGATAAATTATGTTTTTCCATCCTTATCTTTCACCATCATTACTCTTGTTTTTTTTTTTTTTTTTTTGAGGGGAATCATTACACTTGTTAATCCCATAAATTATCAAAACACACCATTGACCCCCTAAAATGTTTTCAATGTCCCCTGTTGTCTATTTTTGTATTAAGTATGATAGAATTTAATATTGAAAGACTATTTTACTCCTCTCTTCAAAATAGACAGCAGAAGGGTAAATTAGTCCTGCACTGCTAAAGTCCATCATAATTAACAGCAAAACATATAGTAGGAGGTAAGTGTAATATATTTTTAGAATTAAGGGGTCGACCATATGTTTCAATAATTCAAATGTTTAAGTGTAATCATAGTTGTTTCTCAAAAAAAAAAAAGTGTAATCATAGTCATAGTTCATGGTAGAAAAATGTCCTTAAAAAAAAAAAAAGGAAGTTGGCTTTATTTATGATATTATAAAGGTGTTAAATTTTACTTTTATAATTGAAGGGTTTCTAAGAAATGTATTAATATCACTGCGCACCCTTAGTACGGTGATCAGTCCACAAGTATAAGTGCTTGTGGGCTGTGGGTGGCAAGGACAGGGGTTCAAGTCTCTAGAAATGAGTTTCACACATATATACACTTAGATTAGACTAGGGAATAATTTCTATCTTGTATAAAAAAAAAGTATTAATTATTAAAATTTTTTTTTTCCTTTTATGACTATTATTCATATTTTTATTTGGCTTACAATTAAGGGAAGATCAAATAACTATATATATATATAGAGAGAGAGAGAGAGAGAGAGAGAGAGAGAGAGAGAGAGAGAGATTACCATGCATATTATAAGTGTTAAATTTTTTTTTTTTTTTTGAGAAATGAGTGTTAAATTTTTATTAAATCAAATATTTAGGCATTATTTTAATGTAACCCCTTTGCATATGAATTTTCATTTTATTATGTTAATTAATGTGCTTTCTTTTTCCTTGCAAGTTGCAACAAATAGGGTATGGAAGATTTGACCTAAAATGTTAACATTAGAAGAACTAGGTAATACCATTGGATATTAAGATTCTTGGCTATATGGATTACAGAGTGCTTTTTAGTATGATACTAAAATAACGAGTACATTTTCTCTTGTGGTTTGTCATCATTTAAATCTATAAAACTTTTAGCATGGGCTTACAAATGACCTATTAGTTTTTGTTGTTGTTATTGTTGTAGTGATAATTCAATAGTTACAATAGGGAGGGAGGATTTGAACCATAGATGTTTTAGAAACACCAAGAGGTAGCAACAAATTGAATTCCAAGTCTCTTAGCATCTCTTAGATTTGTTTAATATGATAGAGAAATAAATGAATGACTCTTTTCATTGTGTTAGCAAGATTATTAGCATCGCTTTTGGCATCTCTTGGATTAATTTAATATGATGGAGAAATATATTAATGACTTTTTTTATTTTTTTATTATTGTGTTAACAAGATTATTAGGATCAGTCACATATCTGTAAGGATTTTTGTTTGTTTTATTTTTTTGATAGATTCAACAAATACAACGAGAATATGGGATTTTGAATTTTGGACGGCTCCATTGAAAATGCCAAAAAGGTACTAATTAAGTTACAAAAGGCTCTTGACATCTTATATGTAGATTATATATATTCACTTATGTAGTTTTTTCGATTGCATTACATTGAGTAAATTTTATTAAGTCATAATGTGTTATATCATCATTGATTATGTCAGGCCAGATGGTAGCATAAACTTTTAGATAAATCCTTACTATCACTTTTCGCATAGAGTTTTGCAAAGGATAACATTTGTATTTAACAAAAATACTTTGACACAATTCTGAAAAAGCTTTAACGCTTTGTTTGTTTCATTAGAAAACCTTCTGTAAAGATAGTTTTCCACATTTTTCAGTGTTTGATAGTATAAAAATAAAAAATAAAAAAAAAAATTGGTCAACAGAAAACAATATTGGAAAACAATCTCTCTATAAACAATCTCTCTCTTGCACAACACATAACTCTTATAGCTCTCTCACTTTTTCTCTCTCTTCTCACACCCTCACTGTCACTCTGTCTGGTCTCTTCGTTTCCCACAAATTTCTCCCTATTTGTCTCTCTTCTCTCTTTTCTCTCAGTTTCCCTTCCCTTTTGTAACATAGTTCTCTAAATTTTGAGTTATATTTTCTTTTTTATCCAAACAATTCTTGGCTTGATGGATTCCCATATGGACAACTGCAGAAGTTCATTCTTTTTCGCACATAAAAGTGCAACAAAAAGGAAAAGAAAAAACAGAAAGAATGAACAAAGTAAAAGACGAAAATTTGCCAACATAGTGCTATATGCTTAATTGCTTTTACATAGGGCAATTCATACAATAAATGAAGAGAAATGATATGTCTACAACAATTTTACAACATTTTTACAACAAATCCTAAGTGGCAAGTTGTTACTGGTTGTCATTGTTGAGACAAAAAAGTAATCTTAATGTTAGTTTCAAATTTGAACCAATAACAACTAACCACCTGTGATTTGTTGTAAAAATGTAGTAAAATTGTTGTAGACATAGCATCTCTCATAAATTAATAATGTTGTTACAAATAATAGTATAATAAATGATAAATTTTTTTTAGGGGAATTACATTTTGTCGCTTATCATATTAATATTATAAAGTGGATTGCAGTGTTTTTCCTCAAACTTCAACGCTAAGCGATTGATTTCTTTAAACTATTGTATCAATTGTAATCTATACCCTTGTCCTGTGTATGGGCTGGCATTGTAGATATATTATGCAGAATTTTTTTTTGAGTAATTTGTAATTGTTTTTTGTCCTACAAAGTGATCAGTTTATATTTCTTATGTACGTTATTTGTCCTAATATATATATATATATATATATATATGTGTAGGGGTGAATTTTTGTTTAGCCCCTGCAAGCCATTTGTCCTCTTTGGGGAGGCAAGCCCGCAAGGTTTTGTTACGAAGGGGTGGGAGTTCAGGATCTTCACCTTAGAGGCTTTACACCTTAGTCCCACATCGCCTAAGTACGCGCCCTACTCATACTTTATATACTCTTGGAACTTGCATGAGTGTACCACTACTACATGATACAAATAGATGGGCGGTGGTCGTTATCCTAACACACCTCACCCAAAAAGCGCTTTTTTGTAGGGGAGAATTTTTTGTTCGACCCCTGCAAGCCATTTGTCCTCTTTGGGGAGCCAAGCCCGCAAGATTTTGTTACGAAGGGGTGGGAGTTCAGGATCTTCACCTTAGAAGCTTTACAGCTTAGTCCCACATCGCCTAAGTACGCGCCCCACTCATGTTTTATATGCCCTTGGAGCTTGCATGAGTGTACCACTACTACATGATACAAATAGATGGGCGGTGGTCGTTATCCTAACACATCTCACCCAAAAAGTGCTTTTTTGTAAGGGAGAATTTTTTGTTCGGCCCTTGCAAGCCATTTTTCCTCTTTGGGGAGCCAAGCCCGCAAGGTTTTGTTACGAAAGGGTAGGAGTTCAGGATCTTCGCCTCATAAGCTTTACACCTTAGTCCCACATCGCCTAAGTACGCGCCTCACTCATGCTTTATGTGTAGTAGTGGTACACTCATGCAAGCTCCAAGGGCATATAAAGCATGAGTGAGACGCGCACTTAGGCGATGTGGGACTAAGGTGTAAAGTCTCTGAGGTGAAGATCCTAAACTCCCACCCCTTCGTAACAAAACCTTGCAAGCTTGGCTCCCCAAAGAGGACAAATGGCTTGCAGGGGTCGAACAAAAAATTCTCCCCTACAAAAAAGCGCTTTTTGGGTGAGGTGTGTTAGGATAACGACCACCGCCCATCTATTTGTATCATGTAGTAGTGGTACACTCATGCAAGCTCCAAGGGCATATAAAGCATGAGTGGGGCACGTACTTAAGCGATGTGGGACTAAGGTGTAAAGTCTCTATGGTGAAGATCCTGAACTCCCACCCCTTCGTAATAAAACCTTGCGGGCTTGGCTCCCCAAAGAGGACAAATGGCTTGTAGGGGCCGAACAAAAAATTCTCCCCTACAATGTAAGGACTAGTTTTGGGCATTTCGCCTGCTGGTTGAATGGACTCAGACCCAGCTAGCCCAATACAATGAATTTGTAGAGAGTGGGTGAAAGAGCTAGGCTTTAGTGCATGGACAACAGCTAATATGGTGTTCGTGACAATCAAACAGAGATGAAATGAGTTTATCATAGAATGTTTGCCCTCAGCACGATCCGAGGAGCCCTCCCCATTTATATATTGGATAACAATGGTTATAGGAGTTCTTGAGATTGTTCCCGTCCCCCATTTCTGGAGGATTTCTTACATTATATACCCCCTTCCAGTTGATCTTGGTCTTCCACTTGTTGATCATCTAAGCCTATACTTGAGTGTCTGTTCCATCAGACACCCTCCCTGGTATTTCGTAAGTTGCAGTAACCGATGTAGCATTATTCAGAGGTCATTTCCTCATTAATGTGGTCAGGACGTTAGTTGTGGGCATTTAATGTGGAGGTGACAGTTGCTCCTTGCATTGCTCCTCCATTGTACTCTCCTGGCTGATCCATTATATCTATCCTTTTCCTTGGGATACTCTAGGAGGCTGCCTTTGATGGTATGCTGCTTTTCCCTTCTGTGATCTTAGTTCGCCGAGGACAGGATTGTCCTCGGCGATGTTTCAGGGCACCTTGAACTTGTTTCTTTTGTACTCAGACATTTCTTCCTCCTCGGCGTGGACCTTAGGCTTAATATAAGGTGGGCTGCGATTGCCAAATTCTTTGACCCTATAATAGCCCCTCAAAATCCTGCTGTCCGACTCCTCGGGCGGGGAGGAGGATTTTGATGTCCTCGGGCCTCTGTCATGGCTTGTTAAGTCTTGTCCTCTGTCAGTGCCAGGGTCTCTTCACTTGTCCAGGGCACATTTCTGGGCACCTTGAACTTGTTTCTTTTGTACTCGGACATTTCTTCCTCCTCGGTGTGGACCTTGGGCTTAATATAAAGTGGGCTGTGGTTGCCAAATTCTTTGACCCTATAATAGCCCCTCAAAATCCTGATGTCCGACTCCTCGGGCGGGGAGGAGGATTTTGATGTCCTCAGGCCTCTGTCATGGCTTGTCAAATCTTGTCCTCTATCAGTGCCAGGGTCTCTTCACTTGTCCAGGGCACATTCCTGGCGCTTCGGTATACGGAGCGCGCCCTCGTTAAATTCTGGCGGCATTATTGTTCCCCACGTTCAACGGCATGATATAAATCCAACGATGGGGAGTTTTTTGGGGTCTTGGGTGGGAGTTTTCCTGCTTGTGACTTTTCTGTCATTATAAATGGCTTCATAAATTAATTCCTTTCATCACTTCCATCTATCACACAATTCTAGAGCTCATACACTGAACCTACCATCTTTTTTATTTCTTCGTGCGTCTACAAATACAAAAAACTTGTTCGTGGACCTTCTTTTCAAAACCTGTAAGTTTCCTTAAACCCTTTTAGCTTCATTTTTTTCCTCATATTCTCTTTTCATTGCCTTTTGCTATTTCCCGTTCCATTTTTCCTTTCAAACTGGTTGATTTCTTCTCACAACTTCTTAAAAAATGGGTAGATTCAAATGTTTAGTTGAATCAGAGAAGGGTCTAGAGAAATTTAGAGCTGAATATAGGATCCCACCAACAGTGGGCATGAGATATGCCGCCCAAAGGGCATGGGTAGATGATAGGAAGGAGGGAGAGGTGGTCATCCCAATGATCGCCTTCATTGAGGGGGGAATGACCATCCCTATAGGTAACCTTACTAGGAATTTCCTTAGGTTTTTTAGGTTATCCCTAACGCAATGCGCCCCTAATATGTTCAGAGTGTTAGGAAGTATAGAAGCCTTGAATGAGAATATGAATCTAGAATTGACGCATCATGATGTCAATTGGGTATACAATCTTCACGAAATGAAAGGGCAGGGATATTACCTTAAGTCAAGTTATCCCGAAGTAAGGCTGATCCAATGCCTCCCTACATCAAACAAAGGATTGAAGGAAGATTTTTTAATCTTTTCGGGGAATGGCATGATGGCCTACTCTGCCTTACTAGAGAGGGAAAACGAAGTGGGGGTCTAGTCGTAAATCTATGCACCTCGGCTTGTATTCCCTTCCTATTTCCTACTATCTCTATTTCTGATCAATTTCCCTTTTTGTTTTGACGATTTTGCAGACAAACATTCTACCATACCTCGGTTCAATTTAGTCAACAGAGCGAGTTTAGACAATATCCTACGATTTGAGGTGTTCGTGAACGAAGCTGACGACCAATTGCGAGCAGCTTACATAATTCTCGGATACAAACCCATATCAACCGCATTTCAAGCTCCGAAGTGTGTAATAAGAGCCAAAGATCCTTGCCTTCAGCGTATTAGTGTTTCCTACAAAGGATTTATTGTCCCTGAGGGCGTTCCAATCCCTGAAGACACCGCCATCATTCAGCCTCTTTTTATGGGTATTCCATCAGTAGAAGGATCCTCATCTCATCCTTTCCAAAAGGAAGAAGAGGAGGAAGAAGAAGAAAAAGAAGAAACAGAGGGAATCATAGATTTGTCAGACTCTCCAAAAGACTTTGAAGTGTTCAACCAATCTCTGTCTCTCGAGGACACCTCAGATAGATTGAGTGAGATGGGGATTCAAAGGAACTCCAAAAGAAGCTTGATGGAGTTAATAAAATCCCAGCCGGGAAAGGATGCATCTGGGGAATCATCCCAGACCCAGCTTTTTCCACCTCTTTCCAACCCTCCTTCTAAGCCTCCTCCTCCTCCTCTTCAGCCATCATTGCCACCCTGACAAGAACCTGTTAACCCGAAGAGGAAGAGAGAACAAAAGGGTAAGAACCCACTAGATGGTGGAAGATCTCGTCCTTCGCCCGAAGAGGAGACTCAACGGGCTGCGAAGCAGCAAAAAACTAGTCAAACGGGACAGAAGGGTTCTGACAGGAGAGATAATCAGCCCTCTGAGCCTTAGGCCTGGCTTCCAGCCCCGATGGTCCATGGTGAACCCTTGATGGATAACGCATCCATCAGGGATTTCCACGGGGGCACTAGATGTCATGTGGCCTCGGCTCTGGAGGAGACTCTACTACTACCCACTGATATGGCCGAATTGAGGTCAATCAGAAGGCCAGAAGTTTTCCTCAACCTCAAACGTTATCTGGGCATGGTATGCCACTTCCTTCTATATATATACATATATTTTAAAAGTGACCACTTCTTTTCTGTTAGGCTGTCCAAGCCACTTTCAGGATTGAAGAGATAACCAACTTTTATCATAAATAGCTGGATGATGAGAAAAACAGGCGCGTGGCAGCTGTGAATTCCTTCAACTTTGCTGATCAGTCCAACAAGGACTTAAGGAAAAAATTGACTAAAGAAGAGCGAGCAAGGAAGAGTGCTAACTCTGCTCTAGAAAGTGCTCAAAGGCAGGTCGAGGACTAAAGGCTGCAACTTCGTGATGCCAAGGAACATCTGACTTCTTCTAAGGAGCAAGTTGCAGCTCTGTAGAAGAAGTTAGCTGAAATCCAGAAGCTGAGAGACGGGGCCAAGAAGGCAAAGGTTGAGGTAGACAGGGCGGGAAGGAAGGCTGAGAAAGCTAGAGATGCGGCTGAATAGACTAGTTATGACATAGGGGTGGCCGAGATTGAGGAATCCCTTAGGGCAAAGGTTCCATCAGTGTGTCGTACCTACTATGCTCAGACGTGGAATGAAGCCCTCAACCAAGCTGGGGTTGAGGCTTCTTCCGAGCTGAGGAGACCATAAAAGATTTATTATCCTCCAGCCATACGTCCTTCACCCCTTCTTTCCACTCAAGGTGCAACAGTCCTAACACTTGCTGATGCTGCCAGAGAGACACAGTCCCAAGATCCTCCTCTCCCTAATCAGCAGGAACAAATAAAAGAATCTGAAATTCCAAGGGAGACTTCCTCTGATGTGGGCCAGCCCTCGGACAAACCTATGGATGTTCCACGAGGCGGGGCAGCTTCACAAAGCTTTGAGATGGTCCTAGCTTCGGTCGCCATGCCTGTCAAGGAAGATCCCAAGGATAAAGAGAAAGTGGCTCCTACAGAAGCACCTGTTCAAGCCGATAAGACTTCTGTGGCCGGGCTCCAAATAAAGTTAAAACGTTGAATTCTTATTTTTGTAAAGTAGTTGCAATATCCATACTGTAGTTTTTTTTTTTTAAAATGTACTTGAACTTTTGTAATGCGACTGACCCTTTTGGTAATGGAATGTGCTCATTTCTTTTAAGGATAATGCCTAGTTATTTATTATGTCTTCATGCTTTTACTAACACTTAAATATCCTTAGTAGTGTGCTCCATCCTTTATTAATCGGACAATTGGGGATGTTAAATTCACCATGCAACTTTTAATCCAAGCCTTGAAGTGCCTTAAGTGATGCTCATGGACGGATAAGGCGGGTGATCCAAGGAGTCAGGTTCCATTCTGGATCCTGTTCGCCACTTAGATAGGTGTTCAAAGTAGCTAGCTTCCCCATAGGTTTAAGCCCAAGGACCAAGCAAGACCTTGGTTCTGTCTAGTACTTAGATTTCTTGAAGTAACTAGTTTCCCCATAGGTTTGAGTCTGAGGACCATGCAAGACCTTGGTTCTGTTTAGAACTTAGATTTTTTTTGAAGTAACTAGTTTCTTCACGGGTTTGAGTCCGAGGACTATGCAAGACCCTGGTTCTGTCTAGTACTTAGATTTTTTTTGAAGTAACTAGTTTCTCCAAGGGTTTGAGTCCGAGGACCACGCAAGACCTTGGTTTTGTCTAGTACCTAGATTTTTCTTGAAGTAACTAGTTTCCCCACAGGTTTGAGTCCGAGGACCATGCAAGACCCTAGTTCTGTCTAGTACTTAGATTTTTCTTGAAGTAACTAGATTCCCCACAGGTTTGGGTCCGAGGACCATGCAAGACCTTGGTTCTGTCTAGTACTTAGATTTTTCTTGAAGTAACTAGTTTCCCCATAGGTTTGAGTCCGAGGACCATGCAAGACCTTGGTTCTGTCTAGTACTTAGATTTTTCTTGAAGTAACTAGTTTCCCCACAGGTTTGGGTCCAAGGACCGTGCAAGACCTTAGTTCTGTCTAGTACTTAGATTTTTCTTGAAGTAACTAGTTTCCCCACAGGTTTGAGTCTGAGGACCATGCAAGACCTTGATTTTGTCTAGTACTTAGATTTTTCTTGAAATAACTAGTTTTTCCACAGGTTTGAGTTCGAGGACCATGCAAGACCTTGGTTCTGTTTAGTACTTCATCATTACTGCTTGGAGTGAAGGAACTTGTCCTCAGCGTTAGGAAGTTTGCCTCTAGAGTGATAATGGCCTCGGCCTTGCCATGCCGTGGAGGGGTTTTTCTTCGGATTGGGCCCTTTGCCCAACACAAGCATGGACATGGGCTGCCTGGCCTTTTGCCCCCACACGTGACAGTAGCTCTATCACGCCTATTTTTCGCCGCTTCTGATTACGAGGCGTCTTTTAACTATTCAAGTTTCGTTCCTGACGTTTCGGTACGCGAGGCGCGCCCTCATTAATATCTTTATAAAGTGGCTGATTATCTCTTTGGAAATTGGGTGGGATTTATTTCGCTTGTAACTCTCTCTTTGAATTTCGTGCGGATTAATTTCCACTAGATTTCGCCTTCTATATAAGGCACCCCGGGGGAATCGTTGTTCCTTATTTACAAATCCTTGGGTTCTGCAGGAATCTCTAGTTCTCAACCCTTCTTGCATTCCCAAGGATCTTGCCAAGATCGTGGTCATGGCCCAGGGAATGAGGTGGCCGCGGATAAAGGCAAGGGGAAGGAAACCAAGCCCCCTTCAGAGACCAAGGATGCTACCAAGATCTAGGATGACGTAATTGAGGCAAAGGAAGCAGAGGCCAAAGGTGTTACTACCTTTCATTCGAGTAAGAAAGAGGACCTTCCTCCTTTAGCCAAGAACCAAAGCAAGTGTAGATCGCATCAGATTTTTGGTGCGACAAAGTTCCAGTCTCACCTGGCGGTATATATTATGTGCACATAAATGCGAAAGCGACCTAGGGTTAATCAAGCAAATCAGCAAGGACAAGGGTAAACGGGTTTCCTGTCTCTCAACCTTGATAGCAGAACATCTAGCAGTTAGGGAGAAGGGGTCCATCCAGCGTTTTCGCCTCTTCTTCTTTCTCATCGCCGGTACCACCCATACTGGCTCGATTGCTGCTAGAACAAGATTGTGAATCTACCATTCCCATGGGTTTTCTCTTTTTATAGTTAGCTTTAAAACAAGCCTGCCTAAGCCGCTTTGTATATGATGTACTTTTCCTTTATTTAATTAAAAAGGCTACAGTTTTTACTTTATGAATCTTTTCTTTCTCTACAATGGCTACTTTCTGAATGGGTGTGTTGTTATTTTTCCCTCTAATGGGGCTTAGGGTTGATTCTGTTGATGGTAACAAAAAAATTGTCACTCTGACTTTAACAAAAACCGACAATAGCACTCGATTGCTAACCTTAAATAAGTTAACTATGTAGAAAAAACTAGGAAAATAACCATGTGCTCTATACCGCAGGCTGTGCAACCCTCAAAGAATGTTGCCAGTGCGTGTTGATTTTCCTAAAGTAGGAGGTCCGAGGACCCAGTATGGCTAAGGTTCCATTTAACCGCGTTAAAAGATTCCAGGATATCAATATATTCCTTCCGAAATAGAAGTTCTTGCAGGGAGATGGTGCCAACTGATTTTCCATCCATGCCTTGATTCTCGACTTCTTCCTCCATTGGGGATTCAGTGAACCGAGCCACTAGACCCGCGAGAACCAGCCCCTTGACAGAGATACGGGGTGTATACTTGAAGTCAGAAGCCCCTAGGACTGTGCCCCATTTAGCAATCCTCCCCGCGTAATCAGTACTTCGAAGTGTAGACTTGAGTGGAAGCTGAGTTATGACAACAACTGCATGTGTGTTCTTGGAAATAGAGGGGAAGCTTTCGTTTAGCATGCATCACCGCCAAAATGACCCTCTTTAAGGACTCTTACTGATGGGAGCTTGATCCTACCACGATTAACAGTTGCACTCATTAATGCATAAGTTCTCCCCACAAACGGCGCCAATTGTAAGGACTGGTTTTGGGCATTTCTCCTGCTGGTTGAATGGACTCAGACCTAACTAGCCCAATACAATGAATTTGTAGAGAGTGGATGAAAGAGCTAGGCTTTAGTGCATGGACAACAGCTAATATGGTGTTCATGACAATCAAACAGAGATGAAATGAGTTTATCATAGAATGTTTGCCCTCGGCACGATCCGAGGAGCCCTCCCTATTTATATATTGGATAACAATGGTTATAGGAGTTCTTGAGATTGTTCTCGTCCCCTATTTTTAGAGGATTTCTTACATTATATACCCCATTCCAGTTGATCTTGGCCTTCCACTTGTTGATCAGCCAAGCCTATACTTGAGTGTCTGTCCCATCAGACACCCTCCCTGGCATTTCATGAGTTGCGGTAATCGAGGTAGCATTGTTCAGAGGTCATTTCCCCATTAATGTGGTCAGGACATTAGTTGTGGGCATTTAATGTGGAGGTGACAATTGCTCCTTGCATTGCTCCTCCACCGTGCTCCTTGGCTGATTCATTGTACCTGTCCTTTTCCTTAGGATGCTCTAGGAGGCTGCCTTTGATGGTATGCTGCTCTTCCCTTCTGTGATCTTAGTTTGCCGAGGACAGGATCATCCTCGGCGATGTTTCAGGGCACCTTGAACTTGTTTCTTTTGTCCTTGGACATTTCTTCCTTCTCGGCGTGGACCTTGGGCTTAATATAAAGTGGGCCGCAGTTGCCAAATTCTTTGACCCCACAATATATATAAGCAAGATGAATGGTAAAGATCATGAAAATTGGACACCTAATTTTAATTGTATTTAATTTTGATTGTATTTGTTGTCAAAATTTTTGTTTGAAAATAAAATTTATTCTTGGTTTATTTATTTATTTATATTGATTACATTAGTTGGATTTACATAAATAACTTGTTATACATGTTTTAGTTGGGTTTACACAAATCACTTGTTATACATGTTTTAAATTATACACAAAAATGTTATAAAATTTTGTGCATACCAAACACCAGAAAATGCTTTCAAGCTCATTTTCAAAGTTGTTACAAAACACAGGAAAAAGAGATAGTTTTCCAAAAAATGTTCTTTAGAAAATGAACCATTTTTTAGAAAACGTTAATACTGAAACAAATATAGCGTAACCCTATATTTGAGTAAAGAAAAATAAGGAAGAAAAGTTTAAAAAAGAAAAAAGAAAAAAAAGAGAGGATACATTACTACTTCATACTCCATTCCATTTAGTTTGCCACTTTTCCTAGTATTTCATTTTGAGTTTTACTAACATATGCCCTTAGGTTATATATTAGCAAACAATTTTAGGAAATTTTTTATGGAAAGTAAAAAAATGACTAATCTTTTTGACATTTTTTCAATTTTCCTTAAAAGATTTCATAAAATAGATGATTAATGTATGCTTTAAGTGTATGAAATATACATGAAATTCCCAGATATGTGATATCCAAAAAATAGAAGAAAAAAAATGCACCAAAGCAAACAATCACGCAAAGATTTACGTGATCCGGCAATTTGGCTATGACCACGGAGTTGTAAGGATTTTACTATTTATAGAGAAAAATACAAGATGCAGGCATGCGGCAGTACAATTTTTTTTTTTTCACTCAAAACAATACACCAAACTCTAATTTCCAAAATAACAGTTTTTCAATCATGTGTACAGGATTTGCAATGGGCTAAAAATGGACCCCCAAGAAACTTGTCCATGAGCGCTCCGGCTTGGCCCATTAAAAACCGTAACACTTTTTATATCAAATTGGGTCATAATTTAAATCAAATACAACTAGGCTCTACAAAGCCCAACACTAAGGCCCCGTTTGGTTTGCCATTTTAAACAACATTTTTTAGTTTTTAAACAGCATTTCACGCATTTCAACATACTTTTTCACCCACACGTATTTCAAAAAACAATAAACAACAATTTTCAAACTACTCTACCAAACACCCCCTAAGAGCATACATACCAGACCCTTTAATTTTATCCCTATATGTTTGTCTAATATTATAAATCAATAAATACATTTTCATAACTTTCTTAATAACACCTCATGTCTATCAAAATATTATAATTTGATGGGTCACTCTACTGTAGAATGCTCCATTATTTGATTTTATTTGAAAAATCAATTCTTAATATTTTATTTGAGTTTTAAATTTTTGAAAACTCATAATTTTTCATTTTAAATAATACTATTTAACTTCTAATTTTAAAAAAAACATAAATAATACTATTTTCTTAGAAATTCTATTTGGTAAGAGATTTTTAGTATTATTGTTTAAGTGTTGTGAAAATACATGTGAGGTAAAAAGTGTTATGAAAATATGCATTGTGGTGTTTAAACACTGAAAACTATTGTTTAAACAACAATACCTTACAGCAGTTAAGCTGGACGGAAAAATAAATTACCAAGGGCCCCATTTGGTAGAGTTGTTAAACAACTCATTTTCAGTTTTTAAACAATATTACACGCATTTTTACACACTTTTTTATTCACACATATTTATTTATTTATTTATATATAAGATAGAATTCTACTCTAGCCGTTTGGTAGAGTTGTTAAACAACTCATTTTCAGTTTTTAAACAATATTACACGTATTTTTATATACTTTTTTATTCACACACACACACACACACATATATATATATATATATTTTTTTTATATACAAGATAGAATTCTACTATAACATAATCTAAGTGTATATGTATGTGAAATTCCTTGCTGGGACTTGAACCCCGGCTCTTGCCCCCCACACTCCACAAGCACTTATACTTATGAATTATATTTGTAAAATGACCATTACACCAAGAGTGTGCAGTAATTATTCACCCGTATTTCAAAAACACATATAAACAATATTACTCAACCAAACGGGCACTTAAAATTTTAGATTCTTATTCTTAGCCCCTGGGAGACAAAAAGTATTAAAACCCTTCAGCTTCTTCCTTTCCTTTCCTTCTCCTTCTCCTCCAAGTTATATTATGCCATCCCCTACTTTACTCTCTCTGAATTTTCAAAAACAAAACTTTACTATCTGTGACTGACTCTATATCTCTCTCTCTCACACACACACACACACACACAAACACAAAATCTCAGCCAACCCAGAGCAGAGTTTGTGTTCTTCATCATCATCAAAGATCATCGAACACTCAAAAAGTATCAAACTTTCCCTTTTATTGCTTCATCCACCTTCCTTCTGCGCCCAATAAAAGCAACCCCACCAAATCAAACATGCGTCGTGGAACTGACCGTGGCAGAGCTACGAGCACCGGAGCCAAATGGGTTCAAAAGGAGACCGGTGATTCAGTGCATCGTCACAGCCCTGTAATTTTACCACACCCCTTTTCCCATTTTTTTTTCTTATTGTAGAATTTTAGCATGGAAAAAATGCAGTCTTTGTAGAATTTGTGATTTCTCATTTTGTTGAAGGTGTTTTGATATATGGGAAATGTACAGTTAGTGGTTAATATTTTGATTATGATGTGAAATGTGACATGTTTATGTAAAAAGTTGCAAATTTGAGATATGGGTTTTGTCATTGTTGGATTAGTTTAAGGAATATTGGGAAAATTTGAATAGAAAAGGACGATGTGGGTTTAGTAAGTAAGAAAAATTGGTCACGATTGTGTAATGTGTGAAAATTCTGGAATTTATGTAACTATGATTGTGTACTGATTGGATTACACAATATTTATCTAGTATAATATGAGAATTTCATTACAAATGTCATATATGATATATTTTATGTGTTACAGCTTTCGCATTACTGCGTAAATTTTTAAAGTCTATGTGTGATAAATCCTACAGATATTCCAGGTTGTGTGTTATCCAGTTTAAATATATACACAGAAATTTGTTATTAAGAAATATTACACTCATTTTATTTACTTATGGTGAATTTGATAGTTCTGTTTCCATCTTGGACAAAAACTCAATTCCTAAGCCGTCTGGTATTGCTGTTATTTTGGGGGGTTTTGGGTGCTGGTCATTGTTTGAAGTTGCTGTACCGAGAATGTATGCTTGAAGCAAATTGATTATCCTCTTTGTATTCTATTTCCATTATTTATCAGTTGATTTTATGAGTGTTTATGGGAGTTGAGCTTGAGTAATTGGTTTTGATTAAACTTGGGGTTTACTTATTTATTGTACGAACTACAGGTCATATTCTCTTTCCATTATTTATCGCTTGATTTTATGAGTGTTTATGGGATTTGAGTTTGAGAAATTGGTTTTGATTAACCTTGGGCTTGTTTTATTTATTGTATTATACAAACTACAGATTGGAGCAGATAGACTCGCTGAGGAGGCTGTTCGTGGTAAGGATGGATCCTCCATAGGCGAAAGGAATAATTCGCAGCAAATGCCACATGGTAATGCTCCAAAGCACTCTGAGTATAAACCCAAATTTGGTAGCAAAAACAGGCAGGAGTGGCATTCACGTGGTGGCATTCAAGAGGTACCAATTAAGTTACAAGAGGGTCTTGATCCCTTATATATATATATATATATGTATGTATATGTATGTATGTATGTATGTATGTACATATTCACTTATGTAGTTTTTTCAATTGCGTTGTATTGAGTAAATTTTTTATTTTATTTTTGGGTAGAAGCATTGAGTAAATTTTGTTAAGTCATGTATTATATCATCATTAATTGTGTCTAAACATATGGTAGCATAAACTTTTAGAGAATCCTTACTATCACTTTTTACAGAGAGTTTTGTAAAGGACTACACTTTGCTTTTAACAAGAAATACTTTGACACTATATTGAAAAAGCTTTAACCTTACATTTTAAATTTTTTTTTTTTATATAAAGATGCTTGAATCCTACATTTGAGTAAAGAAAAAATAAGGAAGAAAAGTTGAAAAAAAAAAAAAAAGGGCATACTTTACTACTTTTATTTTTAAATTATCCTTAAATCTTTTTCCAATTTTAAAAATTAATAAACACATTTTCATAACTTTCTTAATAACACCTTATAATTTGATGGGTCATTCTACAGTTTCTACTGTAGAATGCTCCATTATTTGATTTGGTTTATTTGAAAAATCAAATTTTAATATTTTATTTGAAGTATTTTTTTTATTTATAAAAATATGTATAAATAATATCCCCTTAAAATTTTAGAATTTAAGCTGGACAGAAAGGATTAATTTGTTCAAAACATCCCTTATTTTCACATTAATTTTTTTTTTTTTAAATCACTTATTTATTAGATTCTTAGCCCCTTGGTCTGGAGAAGAGAAAAGGGTTTAAAACCCTTCACCTTCTTCCTTTCCTTTTCCTTCTGCTTCAAGTTGTATAACCCCATCCTCTACTTTACTCTCTGTGACTGACTCTATCTCTCTCACACACACACAAACTCAGCCAACCCAGAGCAGAGTTTGTGTTAGTCATCATCATCATCAAGGATCATCAAACACTCAAAAAGTCTCAAACTTTCCCTTTCAATAAAAGCAAATAATCACAACCACCAAAACAAACATGCATCATGGAACTGGCCATGGCAGAGCTAAGAGCACCGGAGCCAATTGGGTTAAAAAAGAGACTGGTGGTTCAGTGCATCGTCACAGCCCTGTAATTGTGCCACACCCTTTTTCCCATTATTTTTTATTTTATGGAAAAGATAGAGTCTTTGTAGAATCTGTGATTTCTCTATTTGTTGAAGGTGTTATGATATATGGCAAATGTACGGTTATTGGTTAATTTTATTTATTTATTTATTATGATGTGAAATGTGACATGTTTATGTAAAAAGTTGCAAATTTGAGATATGGGTTTTTGTCATTGTTGGATTAGTTTAAGGAATATTGTGAAAGATTTGAAATAGACCCAAGTTGAATATGTAAGAAAAGTTGGTTATGATTGTCTAATTAATGTGTAATGTGTCAAAATTTTGGAATTTATGTAATTATGATTGTATAATGATTGGATTATACAATATTTACATGGCATGATGGGGATAATTTCATTACAAATGTGATATGATATATATTATGTGTTACAGCTTTCGTGTGACTGCATAAGTTTTTAATGTTTATATAAGATAAATACAACAGAAATTCCAGGTTGTGTTATCCAATTTATATATATACACACACAGGAATTTGGTATTAAGGAAGATTGAGAAATGTTACACTCATTTTATTTACTTATGGTGAATTTGATAGTTTTGTTTCCATCTTGGATAACATCTCAATTTCTCAGCTGTCTGGTATTGTTGTCATTTTGGGGGGTGGGGTTTTGGGTACCGGTCATTGTTTGAAGTTGCTTGAAATTAAGTACTGAGAATATATGCTTGAAGCAAATTCATTGTCCTGTTTGTGTTCTCTTTCCATTATTCATCAATTGATTTTATGAGTGTTTATGGGATTTGAGTTTGAGTAATTGGTTTGATTAAACTTGGGGTTTGTTTTATTTACTGTACTTTACGAACTACAGGTTGCATTCTCTTTCCATTATTTATCGCTTGATTTTATGAGTGTTTATGGGATTTGAGTTTGAGTAATTGGTTTTGATTAACCTTGAGTCAAAATTTTTTTTTGTATTATACGAACTTCAGGTTGGGGCAGACAGACTTGCTGAGGAGACTGTTGGTGCTGAGGATGGATCCTCCATAGGCAAAAGGAATAATTTGCAGCAAATGTCACAGGGTAGTGTTCCAAAGAACTCCGAGTGTAAACCCAAACTTGGTAGCAAAACCCGGCAGGAGTGGCATTCACATGGTGGCAAAGATGGTTTTGCTAATATAGTGAGGTCTCAACAACGAATAAATTCACCAGAGAGTGTAGGCGGTAGATCAAAACAATTCAAGTGCATGGGTACTCCAGATTCAGCCCATAAACAGGATTTTCCTCAATTGTCTGGGCAGTCTGATTCTGAGGACTTGGATGCAGGGAGAATTCAGAGTGGTAAAATCTTAAGTGTGGGGACTGCTGATAGCATTACATTACCGGATGATCTCCCGCACCAAGCAGCTCCTTCCAACGAAGGAGCCAGTTTGGAGGCGGACGTGGAATCCAAATTGGAAAAAAATTCCGTCCATCAGGTTGAGACTCAGTTCCTCTCTGTATCTGCTAAAAAAATTGAGCCTCCTTCAAGCAAGGATCCAAAAAGTTCTGCAGGCCATAAAAATTTAGAGCATTCTGAGCACTCCGCAGTGCTTGACCCTTTTGATCTCTGCCCAACCAAATCTGAGAAAACTGTAATGCTCAAACCTTCTTTACTTGTACAGAATAGAGAAAGGCGGAATGAAATCAAGTCCTCCTTGGAGGGGCAAAATGGAGATGTGTTGAGGGCTGGGATGGTCCTTCTAAAGAGTTACATATCATTCAGTGATCAGGTCAAAATAATAAAAAAATGCCGAGACCTTGGTCTGGGTCCTGGAGGTTTCTACCAACCAGGTTACCGTGATGGAGCAAAACTGCGATTGAAGATGATGTGCCTCGGTAAAAATTGGGACCCTGAGACAGGTAACTATGGAGATCAACGTCCAGTTGATGAGGCTAAACCACCCACTATACCTGCTGAATTCTATGAGTTGGTAAAAAAATCAATTGAAGATTCCCATTCCCTTATTCAGAAAAATTCCAAATCAAGCAATGTAGAAAGCATACTTCCCTGGATGTCACCAAACATTTGTCTTGTAAATTATTACTCTGAAAATGGTCGACTTGGTCTCCATCAGGTGTGCCTTACCCATATAATCTGACTTATCAATTTCTTTGCAATTTCTATTCTTGGAAATTCTTCCTTCCTTGTTATGTTTTATTTTTCATGAATTATTCATACATAACTTGCACCTCACTTGTTTCTCTAGATTCCTCATTAACTATGGCTTTGTGAAGTTTCTATGACAGCTAATGACTTCAAATCCATGCAGGATCGGGATGAAAGCCAAGAAAGTCTTGCTAAAGGTTTACCTGTGGTCTCTTTTTCAATTGGTGACAAGGCAGACTTCTTATATGGTGATCAGAGGGATGTTGACAAGGCAGACAAGGTTGTGTTGGAATCTGGAGATGTTCTTATATTTGGTGGAAAATCTAGGCATATTTTTCATGGTGTTACAGCCATTCACCCAAACAGTGCACCAAAGTCCTTGCTTGAAGAAACAAAACTCCGGCCTGGCCGGTTGAATCTTACTTTCAGACAGTATTGAAAACCTTGGTATATATTTGGAACTCCCTCAAAGTGATTAAGAAAGTTTCTTGGAGCAGAGAGGTACATGATAGTTTTGTAACTTTTGTTGATGTAATAACCGTTTATGTAGATATTCTGGGTGGTCATTGTAAGCCCTGCTTAGGCCCCTACCTTTTGATGATGACCCTTCCCTTTCCTCTCCTATCTCCCCATCTCCCCACATCCAAAGTCCAAACATATGCAAAAATGACGTGTATCACAGTTTTCCTTGTAATTGATTTATGTTTCAGTTTTCATTTTTACAATTTTCCTTTCTTCCCCCTCCCCCTAAAACAACTTTTAGCTCTTTTTATTTATTATTTTTTCATTAAACGACCGGTAGAGGTGGCATATTTTGGTTTCAAGTAATACTAATGGTATAAAATTCCATAAATAAAATGGTCTATTATTGCAAATATTGGTGCTACACGTTCAAATGGTCCATTATTCCATATATAAGATTGCGATTGTTGCCAAAAGCCTTGAAGATCAAATGACACGTTCAAATGTTTTTAATAGAGAGACGTTTAGGGTTCAAATTCCCTTTTCCTCAACTGTCAAATTAAAAGAAAAAATTCATTTGTTTTTTCAGAAAAAATTTCCCATCTCATTAAGTAATAATTCAACTCTCTCTCTCTCTCTCTGCAGTATACCCTACAAAAGCATATAATCTAATCATTTAGATTGTCTTGCTTTTAACACATTGGAATCAATTTATTTCCGTACGGCATGCCCATTTGCCTAAACGACGCACATTCTCTTTTGCTAGGAGCAAATAAACCATTTTAATTTATAATTTTACTTTTGTGTAAAAATGTATGTTCTTGGAAGGCAATCGTACCTTTTAAGGATTTTTGAATCCGACAGTTATTTTGAAGCTACCTGATTCAACAATAGGATCCCTATTGGTAAGGGATGGTAAGAGTACAGTTTGTTTAGATCTCCAACTAGGCCATGGTGGGTGGTCTGCCATACCCTGGGGGCTGGGGGGGTACTACTTTATGTTTGCATTTGGCTTACTTCATATATTTACCTGAAATTTTTTGTGCTTTGGACACTTCATTATCCGCTTATTTGGCAGCCAAACTTCAACAGTCACTTCACCAAAGTTTGTTTGGTACTAGCATGCCTTTGGTTTTTGCTTAATGCATGACATAAAAATTCTTATTTTATAAGCAAACCACAAGACAACCACTCTCCCACCAAAAAAAAAAAAAAATGATTGCATTTGCAATTTCATATGTGGGATCCATGTAAGCTCGTCAGCCTTGGACGGCATAAATCATAACCATACAAGTACATTTTACTATATACAAAAAGTATTTGGAATTCCTTGTATCCCATTATTCATCAATGTTGTTTAATATCTACCAACCATAAAAGTGCCAGTTTTAAGTCTAAACAATAAGCTATTTAACCAATGCTTTTGAACTTTCAGCCTCCAGGAAATGGAGATAGGGAGAGGGCGAGCCATGCTGGAGAAGCAGGGCACATGCCAGATATATCAGAATGAAGATCTGAGAATTTTGCATGTGCTCTAGCTCTCCAGCTTGGACCCTCTTTCTTGCAAGTACAGGTTAAATACACTGAGCAGGCCTTGAAATAAAAGAGGTAAGTTGCCTGCAAGTTTGTCTTGAAACTTCTACTTCAAAAGATGCATTTGCTAAGGGTCTAAAAAAGATTGTAGTATCACAATGTTCATCTTCATGCATAATCATTTGTCCTACATATTCTTGACATATCATTCTATTTATTCTTTAAATTAGGTAGAGGATCCATTAAGGAAATAACACACACACACACCATTTACATTAATATGGACCTTTGGTGGCCTTAATTATTTTCATACACAACTAAACTAATAAATAATTTGCAATACAAACCTGTTTGGCCAACACTTCAAGAGCATTGTTTGGCTCCTATCATCTGTAGTTAGCAATCCACGTCACCTTAACCATAAGTTATTTTCAAACATCATAAGATAAACAATGTTTTTAAAACCATCCTTTGTTGATCAATCAAATACGATTCTCCAGAGCTGATGCAGCAGACTCTACATGAGCAAGCAAACAAGAATAAACTTTCTGCTTCAACCGCTCAACTGTCTCTGCTAATCCATCATTCTCAGAGCTCAATTTGCTTCTCAGTTTATCCAACCACTCATTTGCATGCTTAAGCTGTGACAATGTGACAGCAATATGGTTGTCTGGCTCCATTCGCCGTCCTGCACTGTCCTTACCTTTCTTCTCTTGGGTAACTACACGAAACCCGATATCCAATGCTCCCTCCAAAAATTTCAAAAACCAAGATCTTGTTTCATTTAAGAGAACCTCTCTAAGTTCTTTGATCTCTTTTGCACCATTCCCTTTAGCCCATTCTAATTTCTCAGTCCCACTTAACTCAATAGGGGGCTTTGGAGACTTTAACATACTTTTACCATGAATAAGACCAGCCTTTTTGCTAGTTTTGTCTGTGTTTGGAGCAGATTGGTGAGTCAATAACTGAAGTGACTTATTCTTTAATGGATCTACTACATTTGGTTGTTCAATGAGCTGGTATAGTGTGAAGAACTTGGTGAGATATAGGTGGGGGTTCTCTGGTGAGGAATATGCGCAGAGATCAGCAAACATACTGAAAGAAAAATGCACAAGTAAGACTTGGATATAATTATAAACTGTTTCCTTTATGGTGATATTTTTTGAAATGAATGATTTTGTCATGAAATGAACTTACTTGAGGCACTTGACAAGAGTTGCAGCTGTGGATGCCTCCTTTTGAGCTTCTGCTGCAACCAAAGAAGCTAAATTTCTCCTTCTCAGCATTCCCTTATAAAATTTTAATAAAGGAAAAGAAAGAAGAATTACTTAGTGACTGTAAATAAATTGTGAAATTTTGCTGTTTTAAGGTATTTTTCCCATGTCAATTCTAAATTGATAAATAGGCCATCTACTCAGTCAACAAAAACTGATAACAGATAGTCCATTTGGTCAGATAGTAGGCAATGCAAGGCATATTTGGCCATAATTTTAGTGAAATGCAGCAGGATGAATGTATTTCTTCAAATTAAGTACTGCCATACATGCTACCAAAAAAGAAGCAGCAAAAGATTTCCATTGAATGGTCAATGTGGCAGATGAAACAGTAACCATATAACTAATTTATGAAATATAGAAGTTGTATAAGAATAAAAAATAATTAATGGAAGTGGAGGAAACAAGGAAAGTTACCTTCCCTGGCTTCGAAAGTTTAGCAGGTAGAGAAGCCCATAAAATTGCCTCAGCTGATTGGTTTTTATCTTTATTGTTTGATAAAAAATTAAAGTTCATGTTTTCCTGTTTACTTGAAGTACGTTTTGCAGGAGTGCTCTTCGAAGGCACTGCAGTCTCCTTGTTGTCAGATACAGCTACGTCTGGCTTTGATGAAAGTGCATCAGATCGATTTCGGGAAGGAGTCATTGAGCGTGTCTGTAATGATAGTACAAATGATTGTCACTAAATAGGTTTTTACACACATTTAAGCTTCATTTGACTAACATTTCTTCATTGAGCCCATCACATGAACCATGTATCATTTATTTGATTGTCCCATTGACATGAATCATTGTCTGGAATTGCCTTTTTTTTTTTTTTTTTCCTTTTTCTTATAGGGGACAATAAATCCTAAATAATTCTGAATAATGCACACCACTATTTTCATTTGATGTATAGAAACTGTTTCTTTACTAATTCCTATAAATAGTTCTTATTAATTCACTTATTTCACTCTATGCACCTTACATTTTTATTGTATCAGGAGCTTTGCAGAATCTAATTACATTAGGATTTCAGGGTTGTACTGCATAAAAACATGACATCCTAATGGTGCTCATATATTTATTATTATTTTTAATTTTTAATTTTTTTTATATTCTAAAATTTTCCCAATGGCTTTTCAATTGTTACTATACTGATATAATTTCCAACAAATATTGCCTAGACAAACAAGGCAGGATAAAAAAAGTCCTAGAACTGTTTATTTTTTCCTTTAAGATTGGAATATATGTCAAACAAGCAAGAATCATACCTGACCTTTCAGCTCTTGCTGCTTTCCTTTCACTAATCCAATCTTCTTACTTGCTCCAACATTCTCATTCTCATTGCTCTTCCCAAATTCATTTGATTCTGCCCCACTTGCCTTGGTATTATTTGGTGTCAAAACACCCCGCATGTACCTGGATGCAACAGCTGCCTTTTCCTCTTTGATAACAATTTTCTGCCTTGAGCTTTCCTCCTTCACTTCCAATAACTCATTCAATTTTGTGCCATTTATTCCTTCATTATCAGATTGGACTGGACCCTCTGATGGCTCTAACATTTGCATCAAATCCTTTGGATTCCCCACAAAAGGGTGGCGTCCTGGGACCGGTCTCACTCCAACAAGAATAGGAACTGGTCTTCCAGCTTCCACCCTATCAACATAGAAAAACTGCCCAAGTTGTAACTTGTTGTTCAAGATGAACTCATTGTCTTCTCTTGATAGTGAGACATATGTTGAATGAGACGAGTCAGAGACTTTTATGAAGAAGCCTTGATTAGGCCACAAGTCAGACCCAGTTAAGGCAGGCACAATGCTAATCACTTGCAGTAGAACGGATCGATATTCTCCACGTACTTTTACATTGGAATTTATACTCTGAAGAAGCTTTAGTAGTACTCCAGGAGTAAGCGATGCCATTCTTTTCCCTTGTCTTCTGATCTGAATATCCAAATTTGTAATGTCTACCTGAATGATGCATTGAAGTTCATGGCATTGATTAATCAGAGTTATATGTTTATTCCATGAAATTTACCTCATACATCACAAATATTAATCCTATGCATTCCTTCATGTCAAAGACTGCCACGTTTTTCAGTTTGTGTAAGATTTTTCTAGGAAAATTAGATTGACACTTTCTGTCTATAGCTTCCTATTATTAATAAGGTTTCAATCAAGTGTGTGGTAAAAGCAATAAAATTGCCTAACAAAATGAAGGTACTGATTTGGACTAATCATTCAAATAAATCAAGTACGAAAGTTTTAAATGTTTTGCACCCTAGCAGGCTAGACAATCTGCCACAAAATAAACTGGGGGGGAAAAAAAACTATAATGCTTGAAACATCATAAGGCTATATTCATTGACAAACAAGAATTAAACCAAAAAAGTAAGTATTGGATTTTTTTTCTTTCTAAAATGAATAAATAGTATAAGTTATTAAGCTGTATGTGTCACAATGATGTGCTTTGGAATGAATAAAAATATTGACATGAGCAAGAAAGATGTATAAGTACCTGAGAGAGAGAGAGAGAGAGAGAGTGAGTCAGAGCATAAAGAGCCAAGAGAAAAAAAAAAAAAATAAAGAGGTCCTTCTCTGAGTGAAAGAACAAAGTTTCGCATAAAGAAGTAAAACAACTGTAGCTTGAAGACACAAAGTGAGTCTCATTGTATTGGTCTAAGGCTTAAACAAGAGCTTCTATAGCTTTGCATGTCAGGCACGTAATTATCAACTTTCTCTTGGCTTTCAAGCCAAGAGACAATATTTACATGTTTGAATTATGTGGTCCTTTGATTTAAAATGACAAATCTGCCCCCCCTTTAGTGAAGCATCATGTTGGAGCTTTATTAGCACCGTCAATGGGCATTCTAGTCAGTTGCTTGAGGTTGGTATTTTCCAGGTTGCATTTCCTTTTACGTTAGAGGAAAGGGAGCCATTGGGAAAGGTAAAGGGATTCCAATGTCTACTTCAGTCATTAATGCAGTATTTAATCATTTTAAATTTTTTGATAAACTTAATCATTTTAATTTGACTAGAGAACTTGCACATATGACACATAAGAAATGGGATAAAAATGTGACCTTTTTTTTTGGATAAACATATTGATGTAGATTGTAGAACAATGAGCTCTCATACCAGTATGTTAACTCAGGAAAAAACGCAAAACTTGATACTAATTAACTTAATTAACTATAATATTTTTTTTTGATGGTAAATTAACTATAATATAAGACTTAAAATAACATACAATTGACTTCCCAAATGGAATAAAACAAAATTCAAATTAATATAGTCCTATACCGAGCATTCGCTCAACTAAGGCTACTGAAAGTGAACTATTACCTAATACTTATCAAGGCTCAGCTTAAATTCATGGAAAAAGTAATAAGGAAGTCAAGTCTCTTTTCTTTTGTCCCCTTTTGACACAAGAAAAGATAGGAAAATAAAAGGAACTCATTAGGACACCTTCCCCAAGTGTAAGTTTCAACCAATCCAAATCCATTGGCCCAATTATAAATCTAATAAAAATGTAGGACCTGAATCATCTGATGTTACTTGATGTAAGTAGATAAAATAGTCAGTTCAAACTCTCTACTTGATGGTTGCACATTAAATATCAGCTATCAATCACAAATCACAATCATTAAAATTACAAACAAACAAAAAAATGTTTAATAACAAAATGAAGCTAAAGTTACTCTATTGAGTCTATTCATGGGAAGCAAACTTTATAACATGAAAATATGAATAAAATACATTGCTCAGGAAAATGCATTGGCTTCAGTTTCTGCACGAACCAAGCTAGCATACACACCATTAACATGGGAAGCCATGAGTGTCTCATGGTTCCCATACTCCACAACTGCACCATCTCTCACAACAGCAATCATTTCGGCCTCTTTGATCGTATTAAGGCGGTGGGCCACTATGATTGTGGTGGCTCGCTTAGTAATCTTCCTTAATGCATCTTGGACATGCTTCTCTGACTCCAAGTCCAGTGCACTGCTAGCTTCATCTAGTAGTAGCACCCTTGATCTCTTCAGTATGGCCCTTGCTATTGCAATCCTTTGTTTCTGCCCACCCGATAACTGGACCCCACTTGCACCAACCTATCAAAAAAACAACAACAATCAAGCTTTAGTCCTAAAATTTTGGGATCGGCTATGAATTCTCAAGAGACTAACCAAGGGTAGCTCACATGTATAGTAGTAAAAAATTAAAAGAAATGGTAAGGTAATTAGAGATTGGTCACTTGCTATGGTGTATCATAAAAGGTCCCTTATAAGCCATCTAATTAAAATTTCATCTCAGCCTTGATCAAACCTTTAAGAGAATGTATTATTTTAGATCTTATGGTAATCCCAGTATTTATGCCATACCTGAGTTGCATAGCCTTCAGGGAGGCCACTGATGAACTTGTGAATGTAAGCTTCCTTAGCAGCCTCTTCGATCTCAGCCCATGACGCATTTGGATCCCCAAATGCAATATTTTCAGCTATGGTCCCTGCAAACAATGCAGGCGCTTGACCCACCAAAGCTGTTTGCCTTCTCAACCACTTAACATCAAATTCCCTCAAATCAATACCTCCCGCCATTACCTTCCCTTGAATTGGATCATAAAATCTTTGTATCAACCATACTACTGTTGATTTTCCTGATCCACTTCCCCCCACTAGGCCACCATGCTTCCACCTTTGACCTTTAAGTTGAAATCACTTAACACAACCACATCTGGCCGAGAAGGGTATGCAAATGTCACCCTTTTGAACTCAATATCCACTGGCTTTGACGTTTCAATCTTTCTGCCTTTATGTTGACCATTACCAATCAATGGCCTACGATTAATGATGTTAAGTATTGCTGGAATTTCTGTTGCAGCCATGGAAGTGTCTGGGGCTAGACCAGCTAATTGTCCAACAGAAAATGAGCTCAAAACAAGAATGAGAAATGTCTTATATACCACCCCAAAATTTGTTGTGTCTTCTTGGACAAGGCGTGCACCATACCAAAGGATTAAGGTATATGCTCCATACATGGCACCTTGAGAGAAGCCAAGTGTTAGGCCTTGAATTTGTGAACCTTTCGCTGATTTTTTCTTAGGCTCTGATAAGGCCTGGTCAAATTACTTAACTGTTCTTGAGCTGAAAATGTTGTGACTGTTCTCATGTTTGAAACTGCACCAGATGCAATATTGCTAGCTTTGGCATATGATTTGTTATCAAGTCTTGGTCCAATATTTATGATCAAACTCAAGTAGCTTGCACCAAGGGTAAAAGGAGTGAGAGCTGCAGCTACAAGGGTTAGTTTCCATTGAAGGAAAAATGACACACCAAGTCCAACTGCAGCTGAACTCAATCCCATTAATAAGACTGATAGACGATCGCCAAGGACTGAACGAAAACTAGTACAACCAATTGAGAGCCTTGAGACAAGTACCCCAGTGGAGTTTTCTTCAAAATCAAACCAGCCAGGTTCTTGCTTTAAATAATATAGATTGGAATAAGAGGTCTCTCACTCTTATTGTGAGATTTGTTCCAGCCCAACCACACAAACCTTGCTGTCCTGTAATGAAGATTATACACCCAAAGCCAAGCCCAACAAGTACTAAACAAAGGTCACCAACTTTTTGTTACATCTTTGATGCGGGTTCATCAACATAAAACTGAAGGGCTTGGCCAAGAATTAGAGGAAAAATAGATAGAACTGTACCTGCAAGCAATCCCAAGAGAAATCCTAATACTAACATGAAGATGTCTGGTCTTTGTAACTTCCAAACTTCTGGAAGTGTATAATTTTCTGGATCTGTTTCTTGTTTTTCTTCCTTCTCTTCTAGTTCTTCATCTAGCATAGACTTCAGGTAATTCGACCTTGAAACATCATTTAAGTACTTCGATCCCGATACATCATAAGTTGATTTCTCATTCATAGACAACTCAGAAACTTTTCCAGTATTATTTTTTGAAGTGTGGTTTGAAACTGCATCAGAAGCAAGCTTGACATGGCTATAGTAGGCCCCGGCTTTTTCCATAAGCTGATTATGGTTGCCAATCTCTACAGCAGAACCACGGTCAAGAACCACAATGGTATGAGCATTTCTTACTGTTGCTAGCTTGTGAGCAATGACAACTGTGGTTCTGCCAGAGCAAATCTTGTCAATGGCCTGTTGGACTATGGTCTCAGACTCAGGGTCTAGTGCACTGGTAGGCTTATCCAAGAGAAGGATGCTAGGGTCTTTGATCATGGCACGAGCGAGTGCAATTCGTTGTTTCTGACCTCCTGAGAGCTGGGTTCCCCGGTCCCCAACCTGTCCAACTGTCCAAGTAAGTATATAAACCAAGTTAGACTATGAATGTGTTTTGTAAGTATTTATATATTTATAATGGTCTATATATATGTATTTAATCATGTCTGAATGCACCTGAGTATCATAGCCTAGTGGGAGGTCAGTGATGAATCTGTGAGCATTGGCTGCAACGCAAGCCGCAATTGCCTCTTTCTTGGTAGCATTCTCCTTCCCCATCATCACATTTTCTATTATGCTAGTGGCAAAAAGAGCTGTCTCCTGACCAAGCATACCTATCTGGTCTCTTAGCCACTTGACTTGCAGTGTCCTTGAATCATGACCATCCAAGGTGATTGTTCCTGCCAAAATTTTTGATACTCTAACCAAATCAGGAATGAAATGTAGTAATGGCAACACTTATGCATAATATGATCATAAGCTTACCTATGATAGGGTCATAGAACCTCTCTATGAGAGCAAAAATAGTGGACTTTCCACCTCCACTTGCACCAACCAGTGCAACAGTCTTATGAGATGGAATCACCAGATGAAGAGAATTGAGAATTTGAGCATTGGGACGAGATGGATATGCGAAAGTAATGCCTTTGAACTCAATCCTTCCACGAACACTTTTGATTGCCCTCCCTTCAGGGCTGTAGGGATCTATCTCTGGAACTCTGTCTATAATTTCAAACACCCGGCTTGCCGCCACAGTTCCTTGTGCAAATTGAGAATAGTATGTTAGCGACAATGCCAAGCCCCTGTGAAAATGTAGACATGTATCTTTCATGTCAAGTACTAAGAACATTGTGTAGAAGATTTGGTGCCTTTTCAAGAAAATTTCAGAATCATTTTAATGTCAACGCGATGCCCAGAAAAATTTGAGATTTGTTTTTTTGTTAAGTGAAAAATGAAAATAATAGTTAAGAACTATTAGTGTTAGTTGATACATTATATTAGATTTTCTAAATTAATTAATTTATATTTCTTATTTAAAAGTGTTTAAAATTTTGTAAGTTTTTTTTTTTAAAGAAAATATAATGCACTTTACATTCAATTTATTATATAAAGCGACATATTTTATAAATAATGTAATGCTTGGTTGGGATTTGTTTCTAGTACTCCTTACATATGATTTATATTTTATACGTCTTGAATGACCTAAAGAAAAAACATATATAAGTAAATTTATTGTGAAGAAAAAATTTACAAGACTTTAATAACATAAATAAAAACGAAGTAATTTTATCAAGAACCTATCAAAATTACACTGAGAATGTGACACAATGAAGCAGCTCCTCTTTCTACAAAAACATCTACTTCCAAAATATCATTGAAACGGATTGAATGGAAGTAGACTAAAATGGACCTAAATAGACTGGAATATATCGAAATAGACTTAGTTAAACCAAAGTGGACCGAATGGACTGAATTAGATTGAAATAGACCAAAATAGGCCAAAGTGGACCGAAATGGACCAAATTAGACTAAAATGATATGAAGCAGACCCAAATGGATCGAAATGGACCGAATAAACTGAAGTGACCTAAATGAATTCAAATGGACCAAAGTGAATTGAAGTAGACCTAAATAGATTGAAAAGGACTGAAGTAGACTGAAATGGACTGAAGAAAACTTAATGAACCAAAGTGGTCCGAAGTAGACCAAATAGGCCAAAATGGACAGAAATGGACCGAATAGACGAAAGTGGACTGTATGGACGGAGTAGACCGAATTAGATAGAAATGATCCAAAGTAGACCTAAATGGATCAAAATGGACCGAGCTAGGCCGAATGAACCAAAGTGGACTGAACGAACTGAAGTGACCTAAATGGACTAAAATGGATTGAAGTAGACCTAAATGGACTAAAATGGATTGAACTGGACCATGTTGGACTGAAATGCTACACTGATGTTGCTTAAAGAAGCGTAGTAACAATAAATGTTACGTTTTAACTTTTAGATATTATATAGATGCAATGTGCAGAATTATGTTATAAAAGGCACATGTAATTGAGAGACTAATTTTCATTTAATGGAATTAGTTTGCATGATTCTTAGTAATTTCTTAAGAAAGTGGATATCAAGCTTATTACCTTCCCCCAAGATTGACACCAAAGAAACAAGACCTTCATACCAGAAAGCCAATGCTTATGTTGAATAAGTAACCAAATAGATTACTCCAATTCCTGCACCCTTAACAAAGCCAAGCTTTGCCCCAGGAGGCATTGATTTTGTCAACAATTCAGCATATCTTGCAGTCAGTTTATCCTCGGCAACAAATGAAAATACAGTTCTGATTGAACTGATGGTTTGCTCTACCACACTACCAGCTTTCCTATAGGAAACCTGAAACAAAATAACCAAAAAAAAAAAAAAAGAGCAAAATGCTAAGACATGACACGAAAAGAAGTTGTTGAGTCCATGTTATTCTCTTTTCTACTTACCTCTTCTTTTGCAGCTAGACCTACATAAATAGCTTTGTAAGCAATACCACAGAACATCATCAATGGGATGACTGAGAAGACTACTAGAGATACTTTCCATGACCTCAAAAATCCAACAGTATATCCACAGATGAAGGTAAATATATGGTGGATGAAGTGTGCCATCTACAGTTAAAAACACACAATAAAAAAAAAAAAAAAAAAAGGTGCAAATTTGTTAATGCTATTTGTCTTAATAACATGCTACTCAACTTAGCTGTTCTATAAACATAGACATACTGCCGGCTTAAATCTCCAAAAAAATACTTCATATGAGATTATCTTATAATTATGAAGCAAATAACAAATTATAATGAAAAGGAATGTGAAATATTTTTTTGAAACATTGAGCTTTAACCTTCTCTCCCATCACTTCTTGTATTTGAGCAACATCACTTGAAATTCCATGCATGATATCACTAGTGCTGATTTCTGTGTCAAAAAAGCCAATATCCTGTCGCAGAACTGCTCTTAGATATTCTGTTCTTATTCGTTGGGCAGATCTCTCTCCCACCAGTCTCCAGCAAGTGATCTCTGCAAATTTTGAGAGATAGAAAACAGTACACTGTTGTATTACTTTTGAAGATATTCAACTCCTACAAAAAAGGCTCTAAAAAGTTACAAAGAAAGAATTGAAGTATTGTAGGACTTTATTCTGTAATCTCCTTCTTACCCAGGTATGCTCCAACGACCACAATTGCTGATAATCCAGTCATAAGTAGACATACCTAAGAATTGAAAATTTCAAAGAAAACATGATTAATTTCCACAGTTGGTCAAAATATATTCTGACTCATTCTTTTGGTTAATTACAACAAAATATTTAAGAATTTTAGAATGTATCCTATTAATTTATCCTTTCAGTTTTGTTAGAATAATAGTTAAATGATCGAATTTACATTTTTCTAAAGCTTAAAATTTTAGAACAATTAAAAATTTATCAAGATATTAGAGCAAGTGGTCTTGAGTTTTAAGCTTTTGGAACAATTAAAACTTTATCAGGTGGAACATTGAGTTGCATAATAAGGCTAATCCTCCATTTTCAATCCTATATCTTCCATGGTTCAATACCCATAGACTCCCTTCTGAGATTGGGGGGAAAATGGTACCTGTAATTTCTAACTCTAAAAATAATGGCACTAGGGGGGAAAAGGTTATTTATACAGAAAGTTGTGTACCTTCTCTACATCCTTCATCATCTGGCCTTTTTCTCCATTTGACGATTCTATGGCTATCTTATTCACAAACTCTCCAAAAAGATAAGAATACCAAGGAAGAGATCCTCCATTAATCTGAGCTCCCAAACAACCCAAGATAACAAGAAATATATCCCACTTTGTTGAATACTTGAACAAGTCAAGCAGCCCAATTGACTTTGCTGGCCCCCCATCACCCTCATCATCATCATCTTCCTCATAAGCCGAAACCTTATCACTGTCATTGTACTGATCATCCCCCCCATAAATGATGACTTGGAGTTTGCTGACCCCCATGTGATAGCCCATGACCATTGTGAGCAATATAGTTATGCTCACCAAGGTCATGTCCAATATGAGATAGGTCATGACCATGATGATGATAATTACCTTTATGAGACGAGCCATGAAGAAATTCATGTTCTTGAGACTCATATTTAATCATATTAAGCTCATCTTTCGTAGCCAAAGGACCACTACCAGTTCCACCTCTAATGTCCAATGTTGAAACCCCACAAGGGCCCGAGGCCTACATTCACCAGAAATGAAACTGTTTCCAAAAAATGGACTCTCGCCATCTCTAGCTACATAACTTTGGAGCTCAAGCCTCCCTGCAGAAACAGCCCCATAGCCTGAATAATCATGATATGGACTTCTAAAGTCTCGAAAGCCTTTTGATCGAGAATGGTAATAGTCATTGGCTGAACGACGAAATATACGACTCTCTGAGGGGGGCATGGGAGTCCATGGATTTAAAGCTGCACTTAAGTTGCTACTAGCATGCCAGCTAGTAGGCTCAAACTGCCATGATAGTTCACCTTGCCATGACATGTCATTGTCTGAGGCAAAAGGTGTGGCTGGAGGTCTGTTTTGGGTTCTTCTAGGGGTGGGAGTATGGGACCTGTGATGAGAGCTGGAAGAAGTGCCAAAGTGTGAGCTAGTGGGTGTGAGATGGAGGTGGTTTTGGTGGCTTGAGGGAGAGTAGAATTCCATTTCAAAGGATGAGTCAGCCATTGATGGAGGAGTGTGATGGTGTGGAAATGTGGCATGAGCTTGAAATGGAAGTGGTGAAGGGGAAGGGAAGGAGAGAATATAGAGGTGAAGAACAGAACAAGGACTACATTGTAGTTGGCGTCCATTGTTGGTTTGTTAGTCACTATACTTTGCCTCTTCCGCCTGTATTTTAGTTTAGTTAGTCTAAGGTGGATTACAGTTAGTTTAATTGGTAAACTCTTTTGTCGGACCTAATTTTTAATCTTGTTTAGATAAAGAAGAAGTTTATTTTGGTGTCTTGATTAAATAGTAAAGAACAATTATCATAAAGTGGACCCCATAAATTGGAAATCTTATCGAATCTTAAAAAAAAAAAAATTAAAAAGATAGTTGTTAAAGGTTCTGTTTACAGGATCAGAACAATCGAAATATAGGTTCAAGGTTCTTTTTGTTTTGTCTGAGTTGAGGTCTTATAATTGTAAAGGTACAAGGACTAGCAACATTATGCATAAGAACAGGAGGGCCTATTGTTCTAGTTTGAAAAAATGTCAAAACATTTTGTTGACTCATCAAATTTTAAAGTTAATAGTGTCTTACCATCCTTTATTCAACCAAAGGGAGATTTTAACCTCTATTTTAAGTTGCAACACTATTTGAATAGACAAATGGCCTTGTTTTGGGTATGTGAGTTAATCCCTAAAGACAGACATCACAACATAGTGCACGGCCAGCATTTGTTTGATACAGAAGATTGTGAGTGTTTGCTAGTGAAAAATAACAAATATTCTCTCCCTAGATGGCAGCAAATTATCAATAGTTTATATTTACAAGGCTTTCCTCATTTGTCATTAAAATGTGATTTAACAAGGGTCCAGACTGGATCCACTGGTGAAGAGACCACAGCATCCAGCAATGAATGATAGTCAATTATACATGAAAGATTGAACATGACACTGCCCTCAAAAAGTTTTCAAAAAAAAAAAGGATAGATACATTTTTCAAAACAAAATAGTAAGCCTTATTCCACAAAGAGGGGAACACGGACCATCTCCAATAGGAACTCCCAAAGCTTAGGGAGGAATAAAAGAGATAAATTTTACCATAAAATCCACTAGCATCAAAATGGACAATTACGTTTTCATAATTTAAAATATGAGACTTTTTAAAAAGAAAACAAATGAAAATACAAGATAGCTGCACGCCTGCACCAGGATAGATACCTATTACCTATACACCTGTAAGGTTATGCATGATATAATTTGAGTGGATTTGAATGTGTATTAAGTGGGTGTGTGCTGATTTCTGAATTATTTACTAGATGACAATTATACCTACAAAGGATGTGGGACAAGTTTTGACATAAAAAACTTGTTACTGATAACATTGGTTTACGACATATGGTTTTATTTTTCCCCAATAACCAATTGAACATATTCAAAAAAAAGAAAAGAAAAAAGAAAAAAAAAAAAAAGAGAGTAGCCCATTGAACATACCCTCAGGTATTATTAGTGATATTCAAGAAGCCTATATAGAAGTGCTATGAAGGTTTTTTTTTTTTTTTTTAAGAAGTGTTATATCCAATATATTTTTACAACAAATTATATGTGGTAAGTTATTATTGGTTATAATTTAAACTTACTACTAAAATTACTTTTTTGCCTACTAATAATAACTCATAACAACTTGTCACTTATGATTTGTTATGTCAGTATCGTGAAAATGTTATGATTCTTATGAATATAGTATTTCTCATATTCTTTAGGAAGTGACTAAGAGCTAGGATTAATCCAAGGACCTCGAGGCTTTGTTGATAAGATGAGAATGAGAGATTAAATTCCAAGTAGATAATACCAAGTCCTATGTCTCAGTTATTGCTTTTAAGACCAAATTCTATATGAAAGGCTGAGATTTCAATGAAAGAATTCAGCCTGTTCAAAATGGTACAAAGATGAGTACTGCCATTTATATCCACATTATCTTTTTTCCTTCTTGGGATACAATTTATGAATCAATGTTTAGTAAAGAGGATGATGGTCATTACTCATTAGTCACATTACACACATGAGGGCATAAACATGTGTACCATTATATTGGAGACGGTTTTCACCATTTGAACCAGAGAATATGTACATGTCAACCCGGCACGGCCAATAAGAGAAAGGGCATATTTATTGACACCTATATTTCAGTTATGATAGTACACACGATCATAAGCCAAAAAGTTCATAATCCACACGCATGCACACCCTCAGTGTTTGCACATTGACTTAAAAAAAGCTAACTTTTTTATTATTATTATTTAAAGTATGTTTGGAACAATTTATTTAATTAAAATTAAAATTTTTTTGTTGAAAATACTACAGATAAAGTTAAAAAATAGTTGAAATAGTACAATAGGATGCATAAATAGTACTAAAAAGTGTAATGAGACCTATAAATAGTAGCAAAAATAAACTGAATAGTAAAAAAAGCTAGTAAAAAGAGCTGACTTTTTAAGCCAATACCAAACGCAACTTTAGTTTATTTTCTACTATTCAACTTATTTTTGTCACTATTCAATTTATTTTTGCTACTATTCATAGGTCTCATTACATTTTTTGATACTATTAATAGATCCACTATACAGCAAAAAGTTTTTAATTTCAACTAAATAAGCTGTTACCAAACAGATATTCAAAGTATGTTTATTTGGATGTGAAATAGGGTAAATGAAAAATTTTGGAGAGAAAATAGGAGGTAAAATGAGTTTATGGGTCCGTTTGGATACAGCTGAAAACTGAAAACTGAAAACACTGTAGCAAAATAATTTTTAAATATGTGAATAGTGCAGTGAGACCCATTTTTAATGAAAAGGTTAATAAAAAGTAAAATTTGTGGGTCCATAAACAGTGCACAAATATACTGTTCAGGAACAAAAGTCAACAACTGCAGCTACTGTTTATGTGAATAGTAGCCGCACAGTAGCGGCATAGTACCAATACTCCCTCACACGCCGGAAAAAAAAAAGAATAAAAAAAGAGACAAAACGCAAACCAAAAATGCAAATGTGAGAATAATTGCAATCCAAACACTCACTATTTGTTGTTTGGTAAGGAGGAGGAAGAAAACTTCTACGTGGGGCCAGGCATTTTCCACCCGGGCCCACACAAACCCTTTCTCTCTAAAATGAGGAGAAAATAGGGGGAGAAAACACCCTCAGCATCTTCATAGCAACAGTGAACTCCTGGTTCCCTTTTTTTTTACCTTGTCCTCGTTATATTCTGCATTCTATTGTATTAATCTATTGTTTTTTGTTGATTTTTTTGTCTCGTATGACATTCAAATTTTTTTTTTTTTTTTTTTGTCATCGTTCGTTGATCTGCCTTTTCCTCGTTTATTTTCCTTTTGTTCCTAATAAGTTAGGCAAAGAACTGAAGTACTTTCGAAAAAAGATGCGTGCCAGTAACTCGTCTAGTGAAGAACAGAAGTTTCAGGTCCGAAAATTACAGATCTCAGACAAAGACAAGGGTTTCATAGAGCTACTGAGGCAACTGACTGTTTGTGACTCTGTATCTGGCAAAGATTTTGAATATCGATTTTGGGAGCTCAGCGCCCTTGGAGATGACCACATTATTTCCGTGATAGAAGATGAATCTTCTGGGAAAATTATTGCAACTGGGAGCATTTTCATCGAGAAAAAGTTTTTTGAGGAATTGTGGCAAAGTTGGACACATTGAAGATGTTGTGGTTGACTCCAATGCTCGAGGGTTGAAACTAGGCAAGAAAATTATTGCCTTCCTCACAGAGCATGCTCGTTTGATGGGATGTTATAAGGTGATTCTTGACTGCAGTTTGGATAATAGAGCGTTCTATGAGAAATGTGGCTTTAAACAGAAAGAAATCCAGATGGTTAAGTACTTTATTTGATTTTATTTTTGTATCACTAACAAACCATTTTTGACAGCGGTTGTTGTCTAATAATTGTATTTGGAGATTTTTTTTTTCAATTGGAATGAGGCAAATTCTCTCTGTGCATGGTGTCTACATGTACAAGATAGGTTTTCTCGAAATCAATGAGTTTAGATGTTCAGTTCCTCATTCACAATTACATCGTTTTGCCCATTGGTAGCATCAGCTTCAGCGTCAATCGGTGGGATATCGTTCTGGCCATAGTTAATATCAGCAAGTGGGACTACGTTCTGGTGGTCATTGGCAACAACAATAGGTTGTCTTGCAGTCCAAATGGACCAAATCCTTCTGCATATGCGTATCAGTAGTAGGAGTAGAACAACAAAGTTGACGAGGGACCCAACTACATCATGAATGAGTTGTAGGACTGACACAACTTGCTGGAATCTGAAACAAAATGGAATTATTAGAATAACAGTAAAATTGACAGAGCATTAATAATGGGTTATGGGGAGAAAGAAGTTGAAATACTTTCTCACCTTTCATCTGCCATTGAGATTTTTTGGTGAAGATTGCTTATTAACCGTAGGAGTAGAACAAGAATGAGGTCAAGAGTCCCAACTACTTCAGAAATGAGTTCTAGGACCGACTGAACTTGCTGAAATCTAAAACAAAAACAGATTGTTAGAAAAAATTTACAGAGCGTCAATAATGGGTTGTGGGGAGGAAGAAGTTGAAACTCTCTCACCCATTATGATTCATGTGCCATTGAGATTATTTAATCCATTTTTTCAAAATTATTCTCGATGTGTTCTAAAAAGAGTTATTTACAAACAAATTCCCAAAAAAAAAAAAAAAAAGTTAAAAAAATAAATAAACATATAGCTACTACTAAGATTATGTAACTAAATTAATTCTGCATTAAAAGATTTTATCTTTTTAAAAATTTTCTTTGTGACTAAGAGGTCTCAAATGGTCAAAATGTAATTACCAAATACCCAACAATTGGATGATTTAGTTGATCAATGATAACATTTATGACCAAAGCTGGTTCCGATCAATATATATTAAATTGATTAATGAAACTTTCATAATATTGATGAGAATGAGAATCTTTTATTCCACCCCTAATATTCCATTTTTTACACTAGTGTGCATTTTCCTAAACAGGGGGGAAAAAAATCAGTATATCAGTATATCATGTGCACATGAAAAAATAAAGGTGTGACAGATTACGATTGTTGGAATAGAAAGTGAACCAGTCAGATTTGGACATGATTATATTGATTTTGGGGCAACCTTTTTGTTCTAACAAAGATTTGTTGATCTACACAAGTATTAATGTAGTAAGTGGTTAAGAAGAAGGTTTTTTTTTTTTTTTTGAGAGAGGTTAAGAAGAAGTTTGATGCATCTATTCTAACACATTATATGGGTATATGTACACATAATTACACACTAGCTATGATATTTAAGCAAATAAATTTTTTTTTAATAAAATAAAAATGAGGGGGTATTCGAATCCAATATTTGTCATGGAAGAGATTAGACACTGCCACTAAACTACAAGATCAATGACAAGCAAATTATGATTAAGTGCAGAGTACTTAGACTGTCAAATGCTGTTACTTTATATAAATAACTTTCTCATTTTTTTTATACCCATTCTTTGTTTTGACAATATAATACCAGTTTAGGCTATTCTAACAAAATTAATCCATGTATCGTCTTGATTTAGTGTTTCTTTATGATAGTTTAAACTTATTGGCTTAAAATATAAGTCGAATAAAAATACAATTGTAATTAAAAAAAATATTAAAGCCATAAAAAACTATACATAAATTAGATAAAGAAGTCAGCTTATAAGCTGAAACAAATGGGCTCTTAATGGAATTTGATCATGGGAATCGAAACATGAAACTGGAGGCAAAGAGAAATATTTTATAATTAGTAAAGGTAACAACTATAATTAAGCCAACTTTTAGCAAAAAGCCAAAAAAGTAGATACCAAAACAAACACCAAACTCCTCATTGGATTGACCAAGATCCTATGCTGCTGAATTACCAAAGCTCAAATTTGAGTCAGAATAGAAAGAATTTTGATGGACTCCACTCAGCAAATTCACGCAGGAAGTTGCTCTAAATGTGAAGCAAAAAGAAGATGAAAAAAGTGACCCTTGAGTGTGGATTTGGCTTCTATTTCAAGCACCTTAATAACAGCGGATTTAAGTCTAGTGTGAAAATTAACAAATCAAAATTGTCTTTCAGATTTCAACCTCACTTGAAAATTGAACCAATGTCCATGTTTAGGGATGACAATAGGGTGGAGAGAGGCGGGGCCAAAGGATAGGGTCTTCCCTCTTGCCCCACAGAGTTTTGTTTTGCCCTATTCCCATGCTGCCCCACATGACGGGAAAAATAATGTTACCCCATCCCCACCCCTTGGGGCCCCGTGAAGTCCCGGCCCCCCCATAAAACTCTACTTTTTGTTAATTTGCCCTAAAACTATTACAATATTTTTTAATAAAACTATTTCATTAATAAAAATATACTCAAAATTATAACTAAATTTATTCCATCAAATTAAACTAATTTTTAACAAAAACTGAATAATATTATCTAAGTGTTTAACAAAGACAATATCACAACAAAAACAAAATCTCATAGTATAACAAATAACAAAATAGAGGCAGAAAGCCATGTTGAATAGAATAAAATAAGGTAATATTGATATGTTTATTTAAATAGTAGGATTTTAGGGTATGAAAAATTTACAATTATAACATTTATTAATGCAAGGTGGGGCGAGGTGAGTCTAAAACATCTAAACTCATTCTCGCCCCGTCCCGTGGTACAGGGCTAAAATCTTGCCCCATCCTTGCCCCACCAACTTTACAGGGCGAAAAAAATTTGCACAGAGTAAAGCAGGGAGGGGTGGGTCAAGTGGGGCAGGGCAAAATTGCAATAAAAATGGATGTTGGAAGTTGGAAGTTGGAAGTTGGAAGAGTAACACAATTGTTAATTAACTCTCATATTTATAAGAAGAAAGAGTAATACTACTATTTAGAGTAAGTAGCACTCCCTTTAAGCTATTCTAATTTTAAGCATCTTGACACATGTTGCTAATGTTCATGTAATAAAAAGAGTAATGTTAAGGATATAATATTTTTCAACTGTTTATTGTTGACATAACCTGTTATGATTAGAATAATATTATTTTCAATCAACTTTATTACTAATACCATTTTTGTTATATACCAATGCTACTTTTGTTATAAAATAAGCCATATTAGGAGTTGTGAAATAAATCATGAAAAATGTTGTCCTTAGATTTATTGTGCGAGTGATGCTAAGGTTACAATGAATTTACTATATAATATTTATAAATTAATGTGTTAGTAAACACACACACACACAAAAAATATTATAAGGAAATGATTATTATTTGCATTTTCCCCATCTCATTCCTCTCTCAATTTGGCCTTAAGAGTCACTTACAGTAAATTTTGATGAGAAATCCTATATAATCTCAATTTTGTTATTTGCATTGCTTCTTCATCCTTTATTTCTTTCGAGTTCCTAATCGTTTATTTATGGCTGTTACTAAAATATGTAAAAAGTATTTTCCTTTACTATATTTTTTTGAGAAAAATATTTTCCTTTACTATGGTTTTTATTTTTATGATCATATTGGCAATTAATTGATTGGAATAGTGTTTGGATTATATTTTGGGGAAGAAAATTATTCGTACTTTTAATTTAGTTAAATGGCTCAAAACAAATTTACTAGTTGGGTTAAAATGTTAGTCAACCAATTAAATCCTGGCATGTTCAACTCTCATCTACCAAAATATGAAAACCCAGTTCCAGGTCATTCAAAAGAGCAATTAGATATGCATCAATCATAATCTCTGATTGGCGATTAGGAAAACAACTAAGAACCATTTTCCAAAAGAAAGGATGAAAGAGAGTGTCCTATCCAGGTTGATTTGGGCCTTGTATAAAAATCCATCCAAATCCACATCTTTCTGTTTATGAGCCCAAAATGGAACATTTGGTTGTGGAGGCCCAAAACATTTTCCCAAACCGGCCAGCAGAAAGAGAAAGGCCCAGATCCACACTATTTATTTATTATTATTATTTTTTTTTTTGAAAAAACCAGATACACACTATTATTCATAAACTTTAACCAGTATAAAAGAGGAAAAAGAAAAACAGAGCATGAATTGTACTAAAACAATCAGAAGGCCAAACAGTTCAAATTTTCCCAACCACAGGAAAATTCAAACTTCCCGAACTGGCCAGTAGAAAGAGAAGGGCCTGGATCCACACTATTATTCATAAACCTCAGCAAGTTTGGAGAAAAAAGAAAAGCAGGGCGTGACTTGCACGAAAACAATCGCAAAACAAACAGTTCAAATTTTCCTAAGCCCTCAACAAGTATTGGACTAAAATCACTTTATTCAAAAAACATTACAAACCACAATAGATGCACACAATATAGATTCTGCAAAATGAAAAGAGAAAATGTAAACCTCATACCACGGACAATTCGAACTAAGCAATTCAAACAAACCATTAAAAACAGAGCAAGAAGCAGTGCACACTCTATTTCAACTTATTTATATTGGAAGCTCCAAGTTATGTAAAAGTAAAACTCACATAGTAGGTATTAACATAGCAATGTTGTTAGTTAAAAACCTGGGAAGTGCGAGAAGGAGTGTGATGATGAGAATGACCAGGCCAAGAACTATTTGAGCAGCAAGTTTAACTTCTGAATTAAGCCCATTCCCTGTAGTAACCAAGAGAAAATTGTATGAAATATGTAAAAATTGTTAAAAAGATATATTCAGATATATAGATTCATTCTAACCCATTTGGAGCAGAGGAAGTTGGGTAAGCTGGGTTTTTGGTTCACTTAGGGAAGCGAAGCTAGAATTCGACAATTATATATTTCATTTTAAAATCATTTGCTAATGGGTTTTGCTGGGTGGGTTTCAGAGTTGGCTTTTTTTCATTTGCTGATGGGTTTTGCTGGGTGGGTTTCAGAGCTGGCTTTTTTAAATTTGGGTCAGGGATGTGAAGTAGTCATTTTATTTTATTTTGCGGGGGGTTTTGCTGGGTGGGTCAGGGATGTACGTCAAGTAGTCATTTTTTTTTTGCTGGGATGAAGTAGTCCTCTTGAGGTTGAAGCCAAGGCAATGGAAGCAGCTGTGATTTTTGCAAGAGATGTTGGTATTCAGAATATTATATTTGAGGGAGATTGTTTGCAAGTCTACAACTGTTTACAGGGAACCTCCAAAGCCCCTCCTGCTGTTGCTAATGGTCTTAATGGCATTTTGTTCCACCTTCAATCTTTTCGTTCTTTTGGTTTTTCACATATTAGGAGGGATGGAAACAAGCCTGCCCATATTCTAGCTCAACATGCTCAATTTGTTAGTGATTTTGTGGCATGGGTTGAGGAAACCCCCAGTTTCTTAGAAACTGTTATTGCCTCCACTACAACAAAAAACGTTTATTGCAACGAAAAAAACCATTGCAATAGCATTAGAGTCATTGCAATAGTTGATACAAGATGTTGCAATAAAATTTGAGGTAATAGGTTTATACAACAAAAATTTTTGTTGTAATAAACTCCAAATATTTTAATAATAACTTTGGTGCAATGATATATATATTGTTGCAATAAACAATTTACTATTTTGAATATCTTGTAAGTATAGGCTATTACTTTATGAAACTTATTGTAATATATTGCTAATAATTGAACAAAATAAGTCGGACTAAATTACTGCAATGATATCTTTATTGTAAAAGATAATTAATTCATTTTGTCACTGCGGTTAACTATGAAATAATTGATATCAAATTATTGCAACGAAATATTCGTTACAATTACATGTTTGTCATTGCAATAGATTGTAAAAGAATTAATATCACATTATTGCAATGGTAACTTCGTTGCAACAAGCTATTAGTTCAAAATTTTCGTTGCAATAGATTGTAAAAACAATTTGTATCAATTTATTGCAATGATTCTTTCATTTTAAGTTATTGCAACAATTTTTCCTAATATATTATAACTTCTATTGCAACTGAAAATTATAAGTTGTTACAACTTATTATTGTTGATACAATAGTTTAACACTTTTAAATTACTATTGCAGCCATTTTAACTTGTAGATGCGATATTTTATCTAAAACTACTATGTACATATTTTGTTGTGTTAACACTTGATGTAATAGACATTTTTTGATGTAGTGCTTTGATGTACCAGAATGTTTATGATTGCTATTAATATTATGTTGCTTTTGACATTAAAAAAAAAAAAAAAAGGTTAATGTCACTCGCCTCACACCCATATATTAACCATTCATCTTTACTATTTCTATCCAATGTGGGACTTTGTCATTTAATTAACTAGGTAATTTACATCACAATGCACCCTTGATGTGGTGGTCACTTCACAAATATAAATGCTTATGGGGTATAGAGGGTAAGAGTCAGGATTCAAGTCTCTAGGAGGGAGCATCACACACATATAAACTTAGATTAAGTTAGAGTAGAAAATCTATCTTGTATAAAAAAAAAGGGTAATTTACAGCAATAATTTTGAACAATTTAGCTTGCTTCTAGTTTATCTCCCTCAACAACAAAAGAAAAAACACAAATAATTATAATTGGTTTACCTCTCAAAATTATTCTTAATTTTTTTTAAGAGACTTATGTTCAACAAATTCTAAGAATTCACAATAAATTTATATATATATATATATATATATATAAAATATTAGTAAACAACTCAATTAATACTACATTAAAATATTAACTATTATCATTTTTTCTAAAAGAAAATACGTAAAGTTCATTTGACTATAGGAACAGAAGGATGTCTCTAATACATTATTAATAATTAGAAGATTTAATTCATCATCAATACAATTTTATGACTCTAACTTCACCTCAACCTATATTGGTCTTGCGCCATCCTTAAATGTTCTATTGAACCGATCCTAAAACTTCATAATAATTTTGTTGTTTGTTATGTTACTCACTTCACTTACACTAGTATTTAACGATAATAAAATCTTTTAAGATCACCTTGTTAAGGGACTATGTTTTATGTCCATATAACTAAGAAGAGAAGGATGTCTCAAATGCATTATCAAACAACAAACAATTAGAAGATTTAGTTGATCTATAGTACGATTTATGAGCCAAACTTAGCTGTTTATATATTGGTCTGGTCATGTGCCATGCTAAAATTGTATACTGAACAGATCCGAGTAATTTCATAGTATTTATGTATATATTTCAAATAAGAGATAAAGATTTGAACACGGGATGTTTGAAACACTTAAAAGTGCTAGGTCAATTGACCTAAGGGTCATTGGTAATTTGGTGCAACCTTTTCATTTCAACATAGATTTTGTTGTTACACAATAAAATGTTTTGAAATACTTTAACACACACCAAACGTCCTTAGCTCAATTGTTACTTCCAAATGTTGAAATCCCTCATGCTCGTAATTATTGAATCATCCAAAAAAAAAAAAATTGATACAATAATTCTAACACATGTACACATATATATACAAATATATAATTACACACATTTTTATATAAAGATAGGCCAAAATCTAGGCAAATACCTTTGGTGAGGTTTATGCCAACCCTTAGAAAAGCATGTTATCTTGCCTATGAGTTAAACATTTGAGACAATTTCTTAGGTTCTATACATTATATTTCTCATTTAAAATAAAAAAAAAATTGATTACATTAAATGTAATTGTTTTATGGAAAGTAACATAATTTGTATTGTATTGGTCGTGCAATTGTGAGAGACAGCACCCCCGACCCTTTTTTTTAGGAAGTTGGGCCAAACCCACGAGAATTGGTGGAGTCGTGTTATTGCCTCTCAAAATGGAGGTTCTACTAATTATATTTTCCCCTTTAGATTAAGAGTTTTACAAAGAAGCCGCCGCTTATTAAATTATTGGAAAAAATAAGAAAACAATAATGGAAAAATTCATCATTTTATTAATTTGAAATTAAATTTACATTGATCATAGAAAATTGCATGGTTTTGTTCCTAGATACAATCTAAGATAAAGTACATGGCTTTGTTTCCTAGTTACAATCTAAAAATCGAAAATTACAAGGATAAGTATTAATCTATTAACCCTTAATCTAAGCTCGTAGGCTTTGTTAGGTGGTAAGGTGTTAGGCACCCACCTTATCCGATGAAACCGGTTTTCTAGACTATGGTGGCCAACATTCATATCATATTATCCAATATGTTACCAACCAATTTGCATGTTGAGCTTAATGTGTGTGCACATGATAAACTCTAATTCCCTTTATTAATCATTACATTTGGATTGAAAAATAAATTTTAGTGAATGTATGTGGATGGTGACATCCTAGATTGAAGGATTTAAGAGAATTATGAAACAAACATGTTTTTCATATTTTAGATGTGGGTTTAAGATCAAAACTAGTGTCATACATGAATATGTAATGAACAACCAAGAACATGTGAAGAACGCATATGAAAATTTAAGAACATTCAAACATATTCAAGAAATTTAAATAAACACTAGCATGCTCTAATATTAAATTAACATTATAGTAATATGAAAAACGAGTTAAGTTTAGAGATTATACTTGCATGCAAGATTTACAAGGTGGAGGAGGAAAGTCTTGATAGAGGTCCTAAGAGTGGAGTAGAAAAAAAGAACTAGGAGAGCGAGAGTGAGTCTCCCTCAATACCTTTATTCTTAGGAAGACCAAGATATGACAAGACTATTCTATTTCACTAGAACTCAAGAGAGGAGAAGAGAGGGGGCTTTGCTGTCTTGGAATGGCGGAGAGGGAGGGTTAATATGGTAGTGGTGGAGAAAATATGAATGGAAGGTCATTTAATGAGGGTTGACAAAGAATAAAAAAGAATCATGAATCTAGACCTTATTTTAGACTTTGGGCAAATCTGGTGCATCAAATGTAGAGATTAGTGGGAGTGAGGAGCAAGCAAAATTTGGTTTTCTCGTAGTTACTGTAAAAGTTTGCAGACACAAATTCAAAAAATCATATCTTACTCAATTCTGACCGGAATTGTCTTGTTTTTATGCTCAAATTGAAGCTCCGGATATCTAGTTTTAGGGAAAAGTAACATCATTCAAAGATTCAAAATATTCTGAAAGATATCAATGAAATGGTGAGTAGAGGTCATTTGTTAGAAAATAATTTTAGCACAATTAACATTAATATGTCCCAAATTAGTTTCTGTTAATGCCCATTTTTGACAAAAGGGCTCAATGGCAGAAGAAACCCAACAATATGAAAACAGATAGAGGAAGAAAGCAGTGAAGTAAAGACCATTAAGCTAGAATGGCAGGAATAATGATCAACAGGCCCACAAAATAATAAGTGGCTTGAAAGAAAGCAGATGGGCCGAGGAAGTCCCAAAGAATGAAGTAGTAAGCCCATGAGGATCATAAGAGATGGAAAGAAAGCAAAAATGGGCTGAAAGAGCCCAAAGAAAGAAATTAGTAAATGAGGTTGGTTCGAAGGCCAATAAATCCAAAGGTAAAGGATGTGGTAATTGGGTTAGGGAAGCCCAAAAGATTTAGCAAAAACTCATGGGAATGAAAGAGGTAGGAAAAAGTGAGATGGGCTGAGGATGCCAAAAGAATGAAATGGGCCAAGGATGCCCAAGGTATTGAATGGACTGGCCTAATGGGAATGCTGGGCAATAAAGACTAAAAACAAAAGGGGGAATAATGTAAGAAATTGGCATGGCAGGCGCTTTAGCCCACAAGCCTAGAGTTAACAACGAGGCAAAAAAAGGTGAATGATATCATAGTAGGAACAATGCAGTGGAGTGGCAGGAGCACTAGCCAGCCCACGGACAAAGGATAAAAAGGGATATGGGCCAAGTCAAAGAAGGGAAGGCTCATACCAGAGCAATGCCCAGCCTAAAGAAGAAATGGGATGCAGAGAATGAAAACCTAAAAACTCATTCACGTCGCAAGAGTTAAACAAACACCAGAGCGTGTAGCAAAATTAAACAAACCTGGAGGTAATGGCAAACATGTGAAAGCCAAAAAAGTAATGGACTCATATGGAAGTGGAGCACGCACACAAGGCTTAAGCACCATCTACCTGTACCCAGCCAATGTAGAGGAGGTAGGCCACGGGTCAAAGGTAAGAGAGGGTGTGGTCTGGCGGTGGCGAGAAGGGAGAGCCTATTTTGGGGCTTCTACTTAAGTTCTTTTGGGGAAAATGTCCTGCTGGGATGATATCTCACCCAAAAGTGGTAAACATGAGTTGAAATCACTAGATGCATGCTATAGAGGTTGGTAAGGGAGAAGTTTAACCCTTATCCGGATGGAAGCGTCAAGGAGAGTGAAAGAACAAAATAAAACCACTTTTGCCTGTGGATGAGGCGTGGCATAGCTAACGTAGTGTAGTGGTAGTGGCTGGGCAGCCGGCGGACCAGTAGGAAGTCCTGGAAGGACACCCACAACAAGCCAAAAGCAATTAAGGGGTAAAAATGTCAAATCTTGTCATGACAGGCAGTATAAAAAGGCCATAAATGTGTACATTAGAAAGGGGGGAGGAAAAACGGAAGAGAAAAAGGGAAAACAAGAGACATAGAAAACAAAGAGAAAGAAAGAAAGAATAAAGAAAGCCAAAGTAATGGAAAATATGAGCGATAGAAGTAAAATCATTCATCAATAGGCTACCTACTTCTCTCCCTCTCAATAGCCCACTCTCTAATGAGTCAAGAATCCCAGATCAAGCCATCTAGATTCTTTTTTCCAAAGTGAGTAACTTCTATGGCAGGAGCCTCCCTCCAAGGTTACCCATGTTGGAGATTGGTTCCCTTTTTGGACTTGAATCTGCCAAAGAGCCAAGCTCGTTCTTTTAGTAGATTAATCTTCTCTCCTCTTATCATATTAACGACTAACTTGACATTTTGACATTAATCTTTTTCTGCCGTAATCACGCTGTCCTATTTTCCTTCGTGGAACTATTCATGTATTATTGTTGTTAGCAAAAAATGTTTTAGTTAAAGTGTTTTAGCTATCCTGCTGTATTGTGTTTCCTGTTATAACACTTGTAACAGTTTTCCTTATCGTGAGTACGTGATGCGTTCAAGACTCTTGCTAGGACGCATCATCACAAGAAGGGCCTAACTTGCGCACAAGCTGGCCTAATGCGTGTTTCAGTTAGGCCAATTCCGGCTCCCCTACCCCAGAATCACGTGGTACAGCAGGAGCAATCCAGCCTAAGACGCAAAAAGGCCCACCACAGTTTCCAATTAACATTAATAGGTTCTAATCACTCTCATTTCAAACTTAATTAGTTCCAAATTTACCCTAATTAAAAAGATAATTGCACAAATTACTCATTGAATAATTAATGTTTAACTATCTAATTAATTAAGTGTGTGCAACCTTACCATAAAATGTAGTCCTAACCAATCAAATTATGATACGTCATTAATCTCAAATTGATTATAATTATAACCAATTATAATCAATTTTTCATAATCAAATATAGTCAGACTCAATTTGTGATAGCGCATCTTGGCTATTAAAACTTGATTTGATGATAACTTTTAATCTGATGGTCCGATTAGAGCTTATGATCAGTCAATTTAATCGTTATAATATCAAAGTCATTTAGATGAAATGAAATTAAGGATCTAATGGCCACAATTAAGATGCATATTTCCAAGGTGAAATAACCCTTTTACCATCTATGTGAAGTTAAATGCAGATTGCAAAATGGGGTGTCAACGGAATGCCCCTCATTGATAGAGCTAGAAAAGCGAATGTCAATGTATGAAAAAGGCACCAAACTTTGTAATTAGTATTTAACCGTGGTGAATGTATGATGAATGCAGATCAAAATGTGGACTGACATGTAGTGGATTAAAATGTGGACTTAATCTTAGGGGAGATTACCTACATACCTCTTGGTGAGAGGATCAGGTCCAAACGTAGTTCATGTATGTAGTTTTTTTTTTTTTTTTTGAATAAAATCAGAGTACAAGACATGCTTACCTAAAATGGGGATTTTGGTCCTGCTTCGATCTTAGAATTTGGACGTGCTTCCCAAAGGTCTGATGGATTTGAATTTTGGACATGCTTCCTAGAGGTCCAATGAATTTGAAGTTTGGACGATCTTCCCAGTTGTCTGATGGATTTGAATTTTGGACGTGCTTCCCAGAGGTCCTATGGATTAGTGGAAGGCGATGTTCATGCAAATGTGTATGGGTCATTTACCCTAGTTCCTGTAAAATAAATATTTTAAATTAGTAACAGAGTTATTCATTGAAAGAAATTTGACATACTTAGCCAATGTCCCTAGTTTAGGGCATGTTGCAATGCTTAGACGAGTTTTGAGATGAATAATTTAACGTAAGTCTTGCTTTTTTGTGCGGATATCACCTTTTTGGTTTGGAAATATAAGAGAGCTACTGTAGATCCTATGGATTTGGGGAGAACTAAGGTCCTTGAAGGTAGGAGAGCTATTGTCAATCCTACAGTGTATAGGAGAACTAAGGTCAATCCTACAGTATATAGGAGAACTAAGGTTGATCATATGGGTTTTGGGAGAACTAAGGTCGATCCCTTGAAGGTAGGAAAGCTACTGTTGATCTTATGGTGTATAGGAGAACTAAGGTCGATCCTATGAGTTTCAGGAGAACTAAGGTTAATCTCTTAAGGGTAGGAGAGCTACTATCGGTCCTATAGTGTATAGGAGAACTAAGGTCAATCCTATGGGTTTTAGGAGAACAAAGGTCGATCCTTTGAGGGTAGGAGAGCTACTGTCGATCCTACAGTGTATAGGAGAACTAAGGTCGATCCATTGGATGTAGGAAAGCTACTGTAGATCCTACAGTGCATAGCAGAACTAAGGTTGATCCTATGAGTTTCAGGAGAACTAAGGTCGATCCCTTAGAAGTAAGAGAGCTACTGTCGATCGTATAGTGCATAGGTGAACTAAGGTCGATCCTATGAGTTTCGGGAGAACTAAGGTTGATCCCTTGCATGTGGGAGAACTATTGTCGATCCTACAGTGTATAGGAGAAGTACGGTCGATCCTATGAGTTTTGAGAGAACTAAGGTCGATCCCTTGAGGGTAAAAGAGCTACTGTCGATCCTACAGTGTATAGGAGAACTAAGGTCGATCCTATGAGTTTCGGGAGAACTAAGGTCGATCCCTTGAAGGTGGTAGAGCTACTGTTGATCCTACAATGTATAGGAGAACTAAGGTCGATCCTATAAGTTTGGGAGAACTAAGGTCAATCCTTTGGAGGTAGGAGAGCTATTATCAATCCTGTAGTATATATGAGAACTAAGGTCGATCCCTTGAAGGTGGGAAAGCTACTATTAATCCTATAATGTATAGGAGATCTAAGGTTGATCCTATGAGTTTCGAGAGAACTAAGGTCGATCCTATGAGTTTTGGGAGAACAAAGGTCGATCCTATGAGTTTCGAGAGAACAAAGGTCAATCCCTTGAGAGTAAGAGAGCTACTGTCGATCCTACAGTGTATAGGAGACCTAAGGTCAATCCTATGAGTTTCGGGAGAACTAAGGTCGATCCTTTGGAGGCAGGAGCGCTATTGTTGATCCTACAGTATATAGGAGAACTAAGGTCGATCATATGGGTTTCGAAAGAACTAAGGTTGATCCCTTGAAGGTGGGAGAGCTACTGTTGATCCTACAATGTATAGGAGAACTAAGGTCGATCCTATAAGTTTCGAGAGAACTAAGGTCGATCCTATGAGTTTCGGGAGAACTAAGGTCGATCCCTTGAGGGTAGGAGAACTACTGTCAATCCTACAGTGTATAGGAGAACTAAGGTTGATCCTATAAGTTTTGAGAGAATTAAGGTTGATTCGTTGGAGGTAAGAGAGCTATTGTCGACCCTGCAGTATATAGGAGAACTAAGGTCGATTATATGGGTTTCGGGAGAACTAAGGTCGATCTCTTGAAGGTAGGAGAGTTACTGTCCATCCTACTGTGTATAGCTATTATCTAGCTATATGAGAGTGCATAACGGGTCCTTCACTTTGATTCCTACAAAAAAAATGCAAGTTTCAATTAGCAATGGAGTTATTCATTACAAGAAATTGGAAGTACTTAGCCAATGCCCCTAGTTTGGGGCATATTCCATGCTTGGATGGGAGCTGAGTTAATTTGATGTTGCAACCATTGGGGAATATGGAAGAGGGTCATGGTCCACCATCCTTGGTTCCTGCAAAAAGGCTTTCTTTCTTTAGCTTGTTAGAAACCAATTATCATGAAAATATTTTTGGCCATTGTCCTTAGTGTGGACATGCTTGCAAACAAATGGATTAATGCCTCAAATGAAAACATACTTTCATGCAAGAAGAACATATCTGCACACAATATAAATAGGCTAATGCCCCAAGTTTAAACGTGCTTGATGCAAACAAATGGGCTTAACCTAACATGCACCCAAATAATTTTGTCACATTATTTTGACTTTATTCGCAATGGTTATTTGGGTGGTTGGTACTAGGCCTTGGAAAGGCTGCCTACGTACCTCTCCCATTGAGGATCAAGTCAAGACGTAGTTCAGGAGAATTGGATTTTGGTCTTGGAAGAGAAAGATTTTTTTTTTTTTTTTTTGAAAAAAACAAATTTCATTTTTTTTTTTTTGAACAAGAGGTGATCCTTTAAACAACCATTTGGAAAATCATAATGTTCAAGAATCAAACAAATCTCTTTGATGAGGAAGGATCAAGATCATTAAACTCATTTAATCAAATTTGCTTATTTCTTTTGAACACTATCTAATTAAGTCTCTAAAGGCAATCAAGAAATGAAATGTGATAATATTTAGGAATCACATTGTTGGGTGCAAACAAGGAGAGTGATCCAAGTTTGAAAGTTCTTTTGAGTCATTTAAGGATTTGAGAATTTGAAATTTTTTGGCCTCGAACATATCATCTAGTGGGGTTTGACAATTTTAAGCATTTTTCCTTTTTAATTCAAGAGAAAATAATATTAGAGTTTAAGATGTGCCTACAACTAGCAAGACTTTAAGGAGGTCTTTACTCATGGGTTGTAATGTAGGCTAGGTTTAGGTTATGAAATGAAAGATATAAAAGGCTCAAAATTCACTATGATGTTTCTCCCAAGTATGCATTACTCAAAAATCAAGTCTTAGAGGAGTCTTCATTGGTCACTTGTATCAACATTTGTTTTTAAGCTCATTCCTCTTGAAACATAACTCTAAACTTTCATCTTGTAAAATCCTTTTCTTTTTAGATTACATCTTCAAGTTTTCAATTTGCTAGGATTTTAGCCTTTTTTTTCTTCTTTTCTTTAGTCTTAACTTTTGCCTACGCTGCCCTTTTGGGTTTTCAACTTAATGGGTTTTTTTTTTTTTTGGTCTTTCATCTCTTGATTGAATGAACTTTTTGGGGACCTTTTGCCTTCCTTGTTTTTCTCAGCTTAATGATTTTTAATCATTTTGATGCACTCTCTAGACTTCTTTCTTGACTCGATGCACTTGCACTTTTAAGTGCTTGATGAATCTTTTCCTTCGATGAACTCTCTTTTGGATGAACCTTGTATTCCTCTTGGCATGATGAATTTGAGGCTCTACAAACTTGATGCTAGGGCAATCCAACTAGTTGGATGACCCGACCAAACCGCCCGAACCCGCCCAACCCAAAGCCCAACGGTTGGTTCTAGATACCTAAGTCTGTCGGATGTGGGTCTAACTATTACAAAAATTGAAGTTTCGGTTCGAGTGACAGTTTAAAAGTTTGAAAACCGTAGCAACTGACCCGACCAAAACTACTGCTCAATCTGCAGATTTAATTTCACTTTCACATGGGTGGGTATGTTTCTCCCTGATGAAATAGACTTCTGCGTTTTGTCACGTTAGTAGACAGTAGCTATTCACCACAAATTAACTATAAAAAAAAAGTTATGTTATGTTAGTAGCTATTCAATGTCAATAGCTTTTCACCACAAAATTAACTATAAAAAATTGTTTGAATCAATGTTAGTAGGCAGTAGCTATTCACGTCACTTTGAACTTTGAATCAATGTTAGGCAGTAGCTATTCATGTGAGCATTAATGGCTTTGTCCCATTGTAGTTGCTGGGCTTAATGCAATTTCATCTTAATAACCAAATGAAAACAATAATATTAATGGCTCCATATTCATAGTCCCAATCTCATAATTTCTCTTTAAAGTTCAAATTATAGCTTGACTCTTCCCTACCATCCATGACCATTGCCGATGAGTTTCACTTCCTGTTTGCCGATGAGTTTCGCTTCCTGCTTGTTAACATGTATTGGGTGTCCTCTCTCTCAAGTATGATTTCAAAATCTCTCTTTTTTTTTTTTTTTTTAATCTTCTCTCATTTCTCTCCTTATCTCCGTTCCAAGCTCATAAATATTTGGTTTTTGCCATTTCAAGCTTTTTCTTTGGTTGATTTTTCCCTCTCTTTTTGTTGTTTTCCTTCAAACTGATCACCCGACAAATCTGACACGCCAAACCGAAGAATCAAGACAAACGGTTTCATTTGACCATTCAGTCAACGATGGGTGAGAAATCTGTTCACCCGACCTAAGCGGGTCAAGTGACAGTTTGACCCCAAACCCAATCTGCTCGACCCGTGGACAACCCTACTTGATGCACACTAGAATTTTATTTCTCTTTTCTTGATTGAATGAAACCTCATTTTTCTTTGATGATTTCTTATCTTTAGCTTAATGAATCCTCTACTTGTCTTTTATGTCTTTTGGGAGAGCCTTATCAATTAGCTTTAAAGCTACAAGGTTGAGTCATCTTCAACATGAGATTTAAGTATTCATATCTTGATTTTTCCCACCCCAAGTTTAGATTTTAGTGGGTTCATGCCAAAAAAAAAAAAAAAAAGGCTTAGTGTTTGAAGGCTCAAATGGGCTAGCAATGGATAATGAACATTCTAGGTAATAGGAAATAATTTGTTTAACCAAAGATGGCCTCCTAACCCTAATAATGCTTACTTGTAGGCACAATGACAAAAGCTCTTTTAATAAATTCATCTAAAAAGAAAAAGTATGAATGCTCTAATTTTGTGAAACAAAAGACTTTTGAAAATTGGATCGAGTGCATGGATTCTTGGGATTTTCTGATGGATGGATTCTCTTTGATTGCCTTTTAAGACCATTTCTTCTTATATTCTAAGTCAAGTAGCAAAAGTCTTTACATAGATCAAATGAACTTAATCATTCCTTGGTACAAGTTGATTGCTCAAGCCTTTTTGTCCAAGGGATCCTCATGTACCATTTTGAAAATTAGGCTTTTTATTTATTTTTATTATTATTATTATTATTATTAATCTTGAAATCCTTGAAAGAAAAAAATTGGGTCTTTTTGAAAAATTCACTAGGAAGTTCAATGCCCCTAATTCAAAGAATTATTTTTGAAAATGACTCAAGGGCCCAATGCCCCTAGTCCAAAGACATTTTTTATTTGAAAATTTTTCTCTTTTTTTTTTTTGGAAAAGTTTGAAAATCTTGATTTTTTTTTGGGTATATTCATTCAATAACAAAATGCAACAAACAAGCATATAGAAAAAAAAAATGCAACAAGCATAGCATGGACTTTATTAATTAGGAAAACAACAAACAAACTCTAAATAAGCAACCACATTAAAAACAAAAATTTTTGGAGTTGAATTTAGACAAATTCATATGGATCAACCAATGAAGGTGGAATAACGACTTGTCGGTCAATAAGATCCTGAATGTTATGCCTCAGGTGAAAACACTTATCTATCATATGGCCTACCTCTTGATGATATTTGCAGTGAGTATTGGGATTATAGCTTCTAGGCATAGGATGTGGTATGGGCTTAGGATCTAATGGTTTCAACAACCCCTTAGCTTGTAATTTCTCCAAGGCCTCACTCAAGGTCATGTTTAATTCATCAAACTTCCTTCGAGGCTTAGGATTGATAGTTGTAGATGCTTGAAAATTCACTACATTAACCACTTCCCTATTGGTGGTGTGGGCCATTGCTTTCTTGGAAGAGTAGCTTTCCTCATTCTTTAATATGCCATTACTGACAACATCTTCCACTTGAGTACTAGCTATGATCAAGGCTTTGAAGTTGGGAAAGTATTGTGCAAAGAGATGCTTATGGTATATGGGCAACAAACTCTTCACGACCATTTGGATTTGCTCTTCTTCATTGGGCCTATTTGTCACTTGGGCTTCCTTTGACCTCTATCTTGTGATAAAGGTTGAGAAGGATTCCTTGGGCTTTTGCTTGGTGGTCTCTAAATCATGCCTAGTAATGTCTACTTTTGTATTGTATTTGTATTGCTTGTAGAACTCATTGGCAATGTCCTCCCAAGTATGGATTCAAGAGCCTTCAAGATTCAAAAACCAATGAAGAGCAGCCCCAGTAAGTATGTTTTGGAACATTTGGGCCAAAAGTTCTTCAATAGCTCCCAAGGGTTGGAGGGCCCTTGTGTACATCTTCAAATGAGCCTTGGGGCAGCCCGTTCCATCAAACTTGTCCAGCTTGGCATCTTGAATTTGGGTGGAGCTCTTACTTGTCGGAAGAGAGAAAGAGAATGGAAGTTCATGGCATCTTCCTTCCACCAAAACTTTTGAAATAGTTGTTCCATTTGATCCAAGCGCCCCTTCAACTTTTTCTCACTTTCAGTTAATTGAGGGTCTTGAACTTCATTCTTATCATTTTCGAAAGTGGCAGTATCTTTTCCTTTGAGCTTTTGACTCAAAGTGTTGTACTCTTCATGAAATTTAGCTTGGCTCGCCACCAAAGTATTGAACAATTCATGGAAGTTGGTCATGGGCTCATTCGATGTATTATCTTCAACCATGGCTACAAGAAATGAGTTTGGGTTGGCAAATGAATTTGGCGATAAGCTTGGTTGACTTGAGCTGAAACTTTAAAGGCCTGAACCTTCACTTGATTGGGCTTGCACTTGGAAAACTGCATGCACACATGTTATATTTTCTCTAGAAAAACGAATTGGACCTCCATGGCGAGTAGGCTTCAATCATAAGCATTTGGGCTTGGGTTCATTCATAGCATACATGGTTCAAAAAATTATGATAGGCTCAAGCGTTGGACTTAGGCTCATCATGGTTTAAACAATAGCCAAACACATGCGTAATGAAATGCAATTTACATGGACCAACCTAAAGGTAGGTTTTATGGGTCATTAAAACATGGGTAGAAGGTAGGTTAAAGGTCCCCACAAGCTAGGACATCATACCTCTCAACTTGTGAAGCCAAGAGTGCCGCATTGGTCCGAATGGTACAGTTTGTCCCTATGAACCACCATGGCATAACCATGATGATCCTTGTCGCGGTGGGTGGTAGGTTCATCGCTGGGTATGTGAGTCTTAGGAAGACCATAATCCATAGCTAATACTACTAGGCTTCCAAGCTAGCACACAAATAAAATAAATTCCATTCAAGCAAATGATGCATGACATGCAATATAATGACATATTAGACATATTATATACAAAAAAGCAATAAACAAACAATGACATGGCCGGCCACCATAACCTAATTAAAGCTTAGCCCTTAATGTACCCAGTGGAGTCGCCACTATGAGAGACTGCGCCCTCGGCCCTTTTTTTAAGGATATTGGGCTAAACTCACGTGAATGTGTGGAGTTGTATTATTGCCTCTCAAAATGGAGGTTTGACTAATTATATTTTTCTCTTTATATTAAGAGTTTTACAATAGAGTTGCAACTTATTTAATTATTGGAAATAATAAGAAAACCATAATGGACAAATTCATTATTTTATTAATTTGAAATCGAATTTATATTGATTATAGGAAATTACATAGCTTTAGTCTTAGATACAATTTAAGATAAAGTACATGGCTTTGTTTTCTAGTTACAATCTAGAAATTGAAAATTACAAGGATAAGCATTGATCTATCGACCATTGATCTAAACTCGGAGGCTATGTTACAAGGTAGGAAGGTGTTAGGCACCCACCTTGCTCGGTGAAATCGGTCTTCTAGACTATGGTGGCTAACATTCATATCATATCATCCAATATGTTATCAATCAATTTGCATGTTAAGCTTAATGTAGTGACCCAAAAATGGGGGTCTTGCAATTCATGGAATCCCACATCGCCTAGGGAAGCACATAGGGATGTGCTTATAAGGAATGACCTCCTTTCAATGTGTAGATGCCTTTTCCCTAACGCAACCTGGGAAAGAACAAAACCGTGAGGGGTATGGGACCCAAAGCGGACAATATCTACATAGTTGGGGAGGGGTCGTTACAGATGGTATCAGAGCCATACCCTAGCCGGAAGTGTGGGTCCCACATGCGAGGACGCGTGTGCTCGTAAGGGGGGTGGATTGTAGTGACCCAAAAATGAGGGTCTTGCAATTCATGGAATCCTACATCGCCTAGGGAAGCACATAGGGATGTGCTTATAAGGAATGACCTCCTTTCAATGTGCAGAGGCCTTTTCCCTAGCGCAACCTAGGGAAGAACAAAACTGTGAGGGGTATGGGACCCAAAGCGGACAATATCTACATAGTTGGGGAGGGGTCGTTACACTTAATGTGTGTGCACGTGATAAACCCTAATTCCCTTTATTAATCATTGCATTTGGATTGAAAAATAAATTCTAGTGAATGTGTGTGGATGATGATATCCTAGATTCAAGGATTTAAGAGAATTATGAAACAAACATGTTTTTCATATTTTGGATGTGGATTTAAGATTAAAACTAGTGTCGTGCATAAACATGTGATGAACAACCAAAAACATGTGAAGAACGCATATTAAAATTTAAGAACATTCAAACATATTCAAGGAGTTTAAATAAACACTAGCATGCTTTAATCTTAAATTAATATTATAGCAACATGAAAAATGAGTTAAGGATAAAGATTATAATTGCATGCATAAGGTGGAGGAGAAGACTCTTGATGGAAGTCCTAAGAGTGGAGTAAAAAAAAGAACTAGAAGAAAGAAAGTGAGTCTTACTCAATACCTTGAGCCTCAGGAAGACCAAGATATGACAAAACTACTCTACTTCACTAGAACTCAAGAGAAGAGAAGAGAGAGGGATTTGGTGTCTTGGAATGGAGGAGGGGGGATTTATATATTAGTGGTGGAGAAAATATGAATGGAATATCATTTAATGAAAGTTGACAAAGGTTCAAAAAGAATTATGAATGTAGACCTTATTTTAGACTTTGGGGAAATCTAGTGCATTAAATGTAGAGATTGGTGGGAGTGAGGAGCAAGCAAAATTCGGTTTTCTCGTAACTACTGTAACACCCTGTGGAGCCAAATACAAAAAATCATATCTTACTCAATTTTGATCAGAATTGTCTCGTTCTTGTTCTCAAATTGAAGCCCTGGATGTCTAGTTTCTGAAAAAAAAAAATTAACTTCATTCACAGATTCAAAATATTCTGAGAGATATCAATGAAATGGTGAGTAGAGGTCATTTGTTAGAAAATAATTTCAGCACAATTAATATTAATAGGTCCCAAATTAGTTTCCAATTAACATTAATAGACTCCAATCACTCTCATTTCAGAATTAATTAGTTCCAAATTTACCCTAATTAAAAAGATAATTGTACAAATTACTCATTGAATAATTAATGTTTGACTATCTAATTAATTAAGTGTGTGCAACCTTACCATAAAATGTAGTCCTAGCCAATCAAATTATAACATGTCATTAATCTCAAATTGATTATAATTATAACCAATTGAAATCAGTTGTTCATAATCACATATAGTCGAACTCAATTTGTGATAGCACATCTTGGCCATTAAAACTTGATTTGGTGATAATTTTCAATCTGATGGTCCGATTAGGGCTTATGACTAGTTGATTTGATCATTACAACAACAAGGTCATTTTGATAAAATGAAATTAAGGATCTAATGGTCACAATTAAGATGTCTATTTACAAGGTGAAACGAAATCCTTGGCTACAACGAAATCCTTTCATTGAATGAAAATCACATCAGATAGAAAAATAATATCCAAAATTAATGAACAACCCTGCTATGGACATATTTTATATAATTGGCTAATTCTTTGACAAAACGCACTTTACTTGTAATTGGGTAGATCTAGGATGTGTTTAATACTTCAAGAAACATGTTGTTCAAGTCTAGTATTAAAACTATGAAGATTGGTCCAAGGAACAAGTGAAGAAAAACTGTTCATTAAAACTGGACAGATAGCTCGACACTTGCGAACAGATAACTTGATAGTTGCTCGACACCTCTCGATAGCTAGGCTATCTATCGAGCCCTTCAGTTGATTCTTATCGCAATCTCGATAGTTTCTCGACAGCTGGTCGATCGATCGAGATAGCTTCTGTCCCCTCGACACTAGCTCGACACCTCCTCGATAGCTGTATCTGTCGAAGTTTAAAGTTCGACACCTGCTCGACACCTACTATTTATCGAGGTTACGAAAATCAGAATTTTCAGATCTGATTTTTGGGCCAGGCTTTTGTATTTGTGTAGGGTTTCTTTTTTCACAACCCTAGACCTATATAAGGCTTATTTTAGAGGCCGTCACATAAGAGAATACAAGAAGAACGAATGCAAAAGGTGATCGAGACATTTTTCTCTCTGAAAGAAGCTACTGCGTCCTTTGCGCCTTAGGGTTTTGTAACCCAGTGCTTCTTGATCTTCATTGTTGATGAAGTGAAGAACTTTGCAGCCAACATTCTTCTTCCTCAAGTTGGTGAGTGAGTCACGTACTAGGATTCATGCAAAGGAGTTAGTCATATATTGAGATCCGTGCATCATTAAAAGGTTGGTGTTCATATATTGAAGAGTTCAGATGTTCTGAAACGGTAGAAGGTTTCTGTTATGAGTTCATCTACGAGGATTGTAGAGTCTAGGGACAAAAGTTTTGTACTAGATCTGAAACTTCTTTTTACTATAGTGGATTGCTTTTTGGGAAGGTTTCCCCCCAGGTTTTTTACTGTGAAATTAATTTGTTTCATTGGTTTTCTTGGATCATCATATCTTGTCTTATTTATTTTTCTGCTGCATGATTTTGACATGATATTGATGTTTGTTTATTTTAACAAGTTTTATTCATAATAAATCTAATTAACAACTTGGATTTAAAACTTGTTAATTCTATCAACTAGGGTCTAAATTTTTCAACAAGTGGTATCAAAGCGGGTACACTCTGATTGGATTAATTTCCTGAGTGTGATCCTTGACCCTTATTGTCATGGATCGTTGACAATCTCTTTTGATTCTTCATTTATTTGATGGAACTAATTATGCGTACTGGAAAGTTCGTATGAAATTTTTTTGCAGGCTCTAGGTGAACAGGTATGGCAAGCTGTTGAAGTTGGTTGGATTAAGCCAAAGGAAGCGCCGGTAGATTGGGATGATGCAACAGTCATAGCGGCAAATTTCAATAGTAAGGCCTTGAATACTTTGTTTTGTGGGGTGGCCAATGAGAAATTCAAGAAAATATCATCCACAGAAGTTGCCAAGGTAGCATGGACCATTCTTGAGACCACCTATGAAGATACCAAGGCAGTAAAGACTGTGAAGTTTCAAAGTCTCACTAGTAGTTTTAAAGAAATAAGGATGGAAGAGGATGAGACCTTTGATGAGTTCTATAGCTAAACTCAAGGATATTGTGAATTCTGCTTTCAATCTTGGAGAATCTATTGCAGAATCCAAAATTGTTAGGAAAATCCTAAGGTCCTTACCTGAAAGAGTCCATGCCAAGATCACTGCCATTGAGGAAGTGAAGGACATTAATCAACTTCCTTTGACTGAGCTTGTAGGGAACCTTCAAACCTATGAGATGGGATTAGGCTCAATGGGAAAAGGTGGAAAGAGTAAAAACTTAGCTCTCAAGGGTATAGAGGAAGAGATTGAGGACTCTGAAAGCGAAGATGAAGATGATGATGAGGATGAGGATCTAACCTTCATAACTGATGAGATTATCAAGCTTTTTCAGTTTAGGAAAAAGGGTAAGGGCAAACCTCCTAGGAAATCTAAATCCTCTAGGAAGAGCAAGAATGAGAAACCTCCAATCCAATGCCATGAGTGCAAAGGTTATGGTCATATGAGGATAGAGTGCTCAAACTACCTCATGAAGGAAAAGACCAAGGAGTCAAAATATAAAGGGTTGGTTGCTACTTGGACGGATATTGAGAATGACTCTTCTAATGAGTATGTGGGTGAATGTAGTCACTTTATGGCCTTTGCTGCCTCAACCGATAAGGTGATTGTGGAGAGTGCTAGTGACAGTGAGGATTCTTCTGATGATGAAGTACCCAAGAAGTTGATCATTCAGGAAGCCTATGATAAGCTATGCACTTAATTCATAAAATCTGAAAAGACTTCTCATCTTTGTAAAAAAGAGCTTAATGAGGTAAAAACTGAAAGAACTGATTTGTTAGTCAAACTAGATGAGACTACAAGGTTAGTTGAGACTCTTATTATGGAGATCACTTCATTAGAAGAGAAGGTTAAGAATCTTGAGGTTGAGCTTAGTCAAGCTAGAACTCAAATAGAAAGGATGTCTAGTGCAAAGCTTGATGAGGTATTGAGTGCTCAAAAGCCTAGTTCTGATAAAACTGGCTTAGGATATGCTGTTTCCTCCAGCCCTTTCAGCCCCTTCTCTTCCATGGCTTCTAGATCAAAGACTGTCTTTGTGCCACAATTTGAGAAATGTAATAAATGTATGAAATCCAAAACTGATCTGGCTAATTCTAAATCCTTTGTTAGATCTCATGTTTGTCACCATTGTGGTGTTTCTGGACACATTCGTTCTAATTGCTTTAAGTTGTATCCTCATAAGCAATTGTCCAAACGGTCACAGGTTTCTTCTCAAGGACCTACACTTTTGTTTGAAGAGTTATTAAAAGTTTTGAGCTTTTTAACTCAATTTCAGGAGAATTTTAATTATTCTATGTCCTTTAGTAGATATACTAGGACACGTGCCTTTTCATTTTCACGACTAAAGACTCATGTGGTGTGGGTGAGAAAGGAGCCTAAGACTTAATTGTCTTTTTTGTTTGTCCTCTGCTTTAATTCTTTCTATCTAAAGTAGGACTCTTTTTACTTGGTTTCTTATCTGTTTTTGGAATCATGCTTTCATGCATATGCATCTTTCTTTCATGCTTTCATGTTGTTTGTCTGTTTTTGTTTGATTGTTTAGTTTTTTATTTTGTTTTGTTTTCAAAATAAAAATAAAAAGGAAAAATCAGAAAAATACAAAAACAGTGTGTTTGTATGCATTGATACTTGTGTACCTTGGATGGCCATTGAAACAAAGTTTTCTAAACTTTGTATCTTTTATAACTTAGATGAGCATCTCTATGCACAACTAAGCAAGTGAGCTTTGTGGCTCGTTTTTGTGATGAGTAAGATTAAGTTATCTCTTGGTCTTAACACTCATATCACTCTTTTTGACGGGAAGGACTATAAAATCCTAAGAGAAAGGTATAAATAACCATCTCACCGTTGTTGCTTGCCAATCATGAAAGACACCTGTATGTTTCGACATAGTAAAAATGCAGTGTCAATGACATTTGTGTGCTTTGACATAGCAAAATTAGAATGTCAAATATCAATGGGTATTTCTTTTCTCTCTCTTATATGCCCATGCATGATATGCTAAATAAAAGAAAAATATGCAAAGAAAATAAAAAGCAAAAAGATCAAAAATGTTTTTAAATATGTTTGCAAGCGTGTATTCTAGGAGATGTGAGAGTTTTAGGATGTACCTCGAAGGTGATAGTCCCCATCAAACAATTATGATTGTGTGTGAGTTAAAGTGATTTTCTCATATCTCAAATCGTTATAACATGTATACACTTGTGCAATCTTGCGATGTTTTTCATACACAACACGTAATATTCTTTACTACTCTTGATACATGTGCAGGTACAATGTGATTTGGCCATTACAAGGTTTACATGTGTTTATGTATACTTACTAAACTGTCTTAACTTGTTTTTGAAATATAAAATTGGTTAGACTTGTTTAGTGTGTGTGTGTGTGTGTTTTGGGATCCATGTGCTTAACATTTTTCTTGTTGAGAGATTTGTTTTTCACATGTTTTTTATCCTTCTATTATCTTGTCATCCATAGCATCTTATTTCATTACATTCATGCATTTATATGGATTTCTTGTGCCCCCTTGATCATCCTTGATCATCTTTATGTTTCTCGGGTGAAGCTTTCTGGTTTCTTGCACCCTTTGTTAATCATGACAAAAAGGGAGAGAAATTGTGGAGAATATGTGGTTTCTTTTTAACATTCTACATGTTAGGGGAGAAATCTATGTCCTTATAAGGGGGAGTTGTGTTTCATCTTGTTAGGGGGAGTGTTTACCTCCTTGATGTTGTAGGAGCTTCTTTTAGCTTCTTCTTCTTGTACACTGGTCTTGTGGCCATGTTTACATACATTGTACTCATCTTTGATATATATTTATATATGATGATGTATGTTTTCTTCACCTACCTTTATATGTGTTGTTTTTTTTCTCTCTTTATACACATGTTTCTTTACTTGTATGCAATCTATTATTTTTGTTTCACACTGAGATGCCTTGATGAGTTTTGTTTAAAGTGTTTCAGAAATACAGGTTGTCAAAATCTAATTGCCATAAACTCTCTTCTTGCAAAGTTTTTCAAGAGTTTGTGTTAGGATAGATTTTATTGTATTTAACAAGTGATATGAGTTGAGTGATTTATAACTTCTCTCATATGTTCATTTGTTTATTGTGGTTTTGTCACGGATTGCCAAAGGGGGAGATTGTTATGGACATATTTTATGTAATTGGCTAATCCTTTGACAAAACGCACTTTACTTGTAATTGGGTAGATTTAGGATGTGTTTAATACTTCAAAAAACATGTTGTTCAAGTCTAGTATTAAATCCATGAAGATTGGACCAAGAAACAAGTGAAGAAAAGCTGTTCATTAAAGCTGGACAGATAGCTCGACACTTGTGGACAGATAGCTCAATAGCTGCTCGACACCTTTCGATAGTTAGGCTATCTATCGAGCTCTTCAACTGATTCTTATCGCAATCTCGATAGCTTCTCGACAGTTGGACGATCAATCGAGAAAACTTCTGTCCCCTTGACTTCTGCTCGACACCTCCTCGATAGCTGTATCTGTCGAAATTTAAAGTTCGACACCTTCTCGACATCTGCTATCTATCGAGGTTACGAAAATCAGAATTTTTAGATCTGATTTTTGGGCCAGGCTTTTGTATTTGTATATGGTTTCTTTTCTCACAACCCTAAACCTACATAAAACTTATTTTAGAGGCCGTCACATAAGAGAATACAAGGAGAACGAATGCAAAAGGTGACCGAGACCTTATTCTCTCTGAAAGAAGCTACTGCATCTTTTGCGCCTTAGGGTTTTGTAACCAAGTGCTTCTTGATCTTCATTGTTGATGAAGTGAAGAACTTTGCAGCCAACATTCTTTTTCCTTAAGTTGGTGAGTGAGTCACGTACTAGAATTCGTGCAAAGGAGTTACTCACATATTAGGATCCGTGTATCATTAAAAGGGTGGCGTTCATATATTGAAGAGTTCAAAGGTTCTGAAACGGTAAAAGGTTTCTGCTATGAGTTCATTTACGGGAATTGTAGAGTCTAGGGACAAAGGTTTTGTACTAGATCTGAAACTTCTTTTTACTATAGTGGATTGCTTTTTGGGAAGGTTTCCCCCCAAGTTTTTTACTGTGAAACTAATTTGTTTCATTGGTTTTCCTAGGTTATCATATCTTGTCTAGTTTATTTTTCCGCTGCATGATTTTGACATGATATTGATGTTTGTTTGTTTTAACAAGTTTTATTCATAATAAATATAATTAACAACTTGGGTTTAAAACTTACTAATTCTATCAACTGGGGGTCTAAATTTTCCAACAAACCCAAACTAGAACCAGCTAGAATAAGAACAGTACAACCTAGCAGGCTAGCAATAATTATATGAGATGGTGAAATCGGCACTCTATATTTATGTTGTTTTATTATCATACTAGCATGTAATTCATGCAAACGCATTGATGCATTTAAAATTAAATACAATTTTTATTATAAAAATATAAATAATTAGTAAAATTATTAAAAAATAAATTAGCATGTAGCACATGCATATGTATAGATACATTTAAATTAAACACAAATTTTTCCATAAAAATATAAATAATAATTCAAATTATTTAAAAAAAAAACATAATTAGTTACATATTAAAATTCTTACCTAAATTTAATACTACTTATTATCTTCTTCTTCTTTTTTTCTAATTTTTAATAAGATAGAACGTGTGGTGATTTTTGTTAAGTAGTGATTTTTATTGAAAATATGCGATTGGTTTCTTTTAAAAAAAAAAATTATAGTTCATTAATATTAGATTTTTAGTATTTTACACTTATTAACTCACTTGACACAAATATTAAAAAACTTAAGTGGACACATGGCACAAACTTAAGTGGATAATTATGGTGTGGTCCCCAAATAAATTTAGACATATAGTTCAAAATTGGATTCTAAATTCAAATTCAAATTGTACTTTTTCTGAGCTTTGAGAGATTGTAATATCAATATTAATAAGTGCTACCAAGATGCAAGGTTATGTAAATTTTGTGTCTTACAAGGGTGACGGAAATAAGTGTAAATAGTTTTTATTAAAGATATATTAGCCCATTAGAATAGACTTAAATTTAATTCTATTTTGTGTGTAAGTCAAGTCTCTTACCTATATTAGAAGTCTATTAGTCTAGATTTTATTCTACTATATATACTCATGTTATAGTACATTGTAATATAGGTTTTATACTACATTCTTATATAACAAAGATGTAGTCCTTAAGGGTTTCCCCATGGACGTAGGCCATAAGGCTGAACCATGTAATTTGTTCTTGTGTTCTTATTTTATGCTTTCCTCTTCAGCATCTATTCAAACATATCCAACATGGAATATATCATAACTAATATTTATTAGTTTTGGATGGAATCATGAGCGTGAAATAAATGTTAGGCCAAAATGTCAAACCCACAATCTAAATTTTATCATTTTTCATTTCAATTCTCTAAGTTTGCATTTGATTATTTCAATTCTCTAAGTTCCAAAATTTCTCAATTCAATTATTCATTAAACAAACATCCATTTACGCTATTAATACTCTCAAAATGACGGCATTCTGGATTGATTTTAAAATTTAATTAATTTATTTATTTCTTATTTTAAAAACATTAAAAAACCAAAAATTTATAAACTATTAAAAAACCCAAACGTCCCTCCTTGGCTCTCATCAATGGCTTCCATACCCAATAAATCAACAATGAAGATCCTAACAAAAACTATACAAATCCCAATAACATGAACACTACTACCATTCCAATCATCTCTCCTTGCACCTTTTTCTTCTGTATACTCTCTCAACACTCCACACTTTCACTCTCATACACTCTCGAAACCCAAAACCTAGAATTCCCTTTTCATTTTCCCCACTATGGCTATGAACATTTTCAACCACGAAGTGAACCAAGACACCCATGACCTCTTTAAAGTCACACTTAGACTCCAACCAAATCAAAACCCTCATCACCCACACTCCCCACATGGTCAACTCCTAGTTCTCCGACATTTACAACATCCACTACTGCCGTCTCCATCGCCTCATCGTTAACATCCAGATTCACCAAAGCTACTCTGTTTCACAATCGTCCTCTCCCTTTCCCATGCTTTCTTGGTCATCACCTTCTCTCTCCTTGGTGAACGAATGACATCGTTTTGGGGTTTGGATTTTTTTTTTTAATTTCTATTTTTTTAATTAATGTTTTTTTTTTAAATTAAGAAATATATAATCAAATAAAAATAAAAATAAAATTTAAAATCAGACCAAAACAACATCGTTTTGGGGTGTTAATTGCATAAATGAATGGTTGTTTAACGGAGGACTAAATAAAAGAGTTTTGAAATTTAAAGGACTGAAATGACCGTATGCAAATTTAGAGAACTGAAATGAAAAGTGGTGAAACTTAGAGGGTGAGTTTTGCATTTTCAATTAAATATTACAGTAAAAAATTTCATGTTTTATATATAACATATATAATGTTTATGTATTTGAAAATATATATTAGCTACTTATAAAATAAATATAAGTTTATTTGAAACAAATGAGAAAAAAATAATTTAAATTTGTATTCATGCAATTCTCTATTTTAGTCTATCCAACCACTATAATAATAATAATAATAATGCTATATCTAAGAAAAAAATTATCGATAGCCAATGTTATTAATTTTCTTTTGTGCTAGAATTTAGTTAATGTTGATTTAGAATCTTAGATTTGGTCTAGATGAGAATGAAACCTAAGTTGAAGCCTAAATCTAGTATAAATATAAATTTCATTTGCCTTATTTATTAATCTTTTTAATTTTTCTCCATTCCCATTGTGAATAATCACATTAATACCTTTTTTGACAGTATAATCACATTAATACCTTGTCAAAACTAAACCAAACCTTTCTTTTTTTCCTTTTTATTTTTATTTTTGACTCTTTAGTTTTTGCACTAGTGACTCACTTGACATAAAAATTAAAAAATTATTATGGACATGTGGCACAAAATTAGACTCTAATTAAAAATATAATTGGATTTTCTATTTTTTACTTTTCGGCATTTGCCTTAATAACTCACTTGGCATAAAAATTTAAGAATTATATGAGACATATGTCTCAAAATTAGACTCTAATTGAAAATCTAATTGAATTTTCTCTTAGCTTTGAAAATCTAAGTGTTATATTACATTTTCTATATGTTCTTAACATACACACCAATTTTCTTACCAATTGAATGTTATTTATCATTTGATTCATAAACTCATATTTTATGCATTATTTTAAATGACAAAAACTTGAATTTAAGCAATTGTTTAATGATATGGTTATTGATCTTTGATCACATTGAAATCTCCTAGTTTGGAGAATATACAAAGATAATATAATCTAAAGGTGAATTTGTCAAAATTCGCATCCAATTAAAAAAATATTAAGCGTAGTAATATTTCTTAAAGTTTGAATTGGTGTTAGTGGGATAAAATTTTGGGCTAATGTTGGTCGACCCATTAAAACCAGACGTCTTCAAACCTCAATCTCTCGTGTCTCATCCAATAGAGAGCTTTCACTTGCTTCTCACTCCTAAATTTTATAAACATTTTTTTTTTTTGGGGAGAAACAAATTTGAAATTGAACATCACAACATTCAAACCCACTCATTGCCACCCACTAAACACTATAACACGGCCAGACCACTCATATGTGCATCTATCAATCTCAACCTTTCTTATACTATTTGTTCAGTACTTTATTTTCACATGCTGAAACTATCCAAACTGCAACGTTCAGAACTTTGTTTACCTTTTCTAAACAACCAAACATATGTTATGGTTTAAATTCCTATGTTTTGATCACAAAAGGAAGACGTGTTTGTGTTTCTAGAACAACCGTGTATAAACATAGAAGCATATCAATTAGTTTTACCAAAACTTTTTTAAATGGCTCAAGGAATTCCAATATTTCTCAAAGTACAAAAGCCCTAGAACAGCAAATTCAATATCCAAAAACAATGTAAAGTCAACTTGACTAGTCTTCAAATGACACAGGCAAAAGAACTTGGGAAACCAAATGACAATTACCCATTTCCCCACCATAATAATCAATTGTTGCATTTAAAAACCTGTATAGTATACTCTACTTATTCTCTGTCAGCAACTAAATACAAATACTATAAAGTGGCAGTTCCTTAAACAGCCGATGCATCAAGGTTAAAATAATGCTTTATTGAATAATATTTTTACTTCAAGAACTACTTTTTGAAAAGTTTGTTGTCAAATTCACAATAGGTCTGTAATTACAATTTGCCCAAAAAAAGGGACATATATATAATATATCTAACCCCAAAGCCAATCATGCAATGATTAAACCAATGATGTATTTTTTTCTCCTAGAATCAAATAAAGTATATAAGAATGAAAATTTTGTAATAATAAATAAATAAATAAAGCACCCAGAAGATTAAAGAGCTTAACTCAGAGGAGAGAAAAATAAAACATTCATTCCACAAAAATGATAATAACTCTCACTCCCAACACAGATTATCAAGATCAAAACTAAATATATCTGATGCTCAAACTGACAAATCACAAAGTAGCAAGGTACAGATTATTTAAGATCAATATAACCTGAGAATAAGCTCTAAATCGGAAAATTAGTGAGCTCAAGTATAAGCGCAAACCAGTTTTATCCCTAAAATATAAAACTAACAAACAATTAAAATTAAGATTGCGGATAGAAGAGGGGAGCACCATAGGGAGGAAGTTGAGTTATTGGTAAGAAAGCCAAATTAGACTGTCTTGCAAGTTGCAAACATAATTAATAAATAAATAAATAAAAAGAAGAAGTAAAAAGAAAAAATCCAAAGGAGATTTAAGGCTAGAAGAAAACCCCAAATAGAAATGCCATTTTCAAAAAATTAAAAATTAAAAATTAAAACATTCCAATCCATCTTAATTCTTCACATACAGATTCTACAATTGTAATCTGACAGTAAATATATAGATCAAGGTCTGTAATACTATTGTGAACAGAAATTTGTGAAGATAACATTACTCTATAGTAGACTCATCACATAAGTCTTCATTGTCAAGCCACCTCAAAATGAACTGTCCTAATGCCATTAAGCTACACCAGTGTAGTAGCACATAAGATACCTGAAATTGGAGAGTGAGAATATTAGAACGCTTAAAAAATCTACTCATTGTTATCCACTTAACACTATAACATGAACAGAGCTGCTCATGTGTTCATCTACCTAGCTTGACCTTCCTTATACTATTTGTCCTGGTTAAGTTCAATATCTTATTTTTCATATGCTTAAATGATCCAAGCTGCAAAGTTAAAAGAACTTTGTTTACATAACAAAACAACAAACATAAGTTTAAGGGTTTAAATGCATGTGTTTTGATCACAGAAGGAAGGTGTCTCTGCGTTTCTAGAAACCCATATGTATAAGCTAAATCCGTTATTGAACAACCCATATGTTGCGTCAAGAAGTAAATCTGATACAGGATATAGTTTTTCTGTTGTTATGAGTATCAAAATGCTTGTTTATAATGTGAATTTGACTATTTGAGTACATTAGTTTATACCCTTAAAATGATCTTTATATTTGGAGTAGCAAGTTGTAACCATCAAATTGTCAAAGGCTGCTGTTATCCCTGGTTGCAAAGTGAACACGATGATAAATGTTGAAGATTATTTTGCTTTGCTTCTTTTGCCTTTTATGTAGTGAAGACATAATTTGAAAACCGAAACCATCAATTTTTCCTTAGAATCAGATGTACAGTGATAAAAAAACGATTTCTGCTGACATGGTAAACGTGGCCTTATTAGCCTTAAGCTGTGACAAACATGAATCTTTCATTAAACCTGACCTTATTTTTCAGATTTCTTGGATTACCACATCGACTGCCTATTTTTGCAGAAGCAAAACCCATCAACAACAAAGTGTTAGAGATTAAGATTTAAATGCCAAAAATCATTGCAGCAAATGCTGTAGCTGGTACTGACCTATAAGCTTATGCAATATGACCAACAATTATGTCTCAAAAGTGAAAAGTTTTTTTTTTTTTCCCATAGGGCCAAAAGATAAAGTGCTTATTATGATGGTTCTCTGGAACTTCACCACCAAAAACAACTTTTGCTTTTTGGTTGCTTTCTTAATTTGAAATTTGAAAAATTTATGTCTGTTTGGATTGAGAGGGGTAGAATAGAAACAAGCCATTAGAGTAGTTCTCTTAACACAACAAATAAATATGATAACTTCACACATTGCATATACATTAGACACTTCCCTTTTTGTGTAATAGGTTCATCTTCCTAGAATATTAAGTTAATATGATTCAATTCTTTTTTCTTTTCTTTATTTGATAATCGAAAAAGAAGGGTCTCACACATGTGATCATTGACCTGGCCCACTTGAACCCACAATGTCTAATTTTTCCTAGAATTTTTTAGTTATATTGATCCAGTTCTCTGTTTTACTTTGGCATTTAGGATGGAATCAATTTTCCGACTTTTGTTGCATGAGCAAAGTCTTGTTCAAGTCGAACATCCAGACTTAAAGCTTCTTTTGTCACTTGATTATCATAGGCGCGATCTTGCAACAACCCTTGAAACAGCAAAATGGCAGGTTGTTATTAATGTTGACCTCCATGTCCTACGTATATGTATGTGTTTGGTTCTTTTCATTTGTTTATCTTATACTGGTTATTATCTCTAATCAGTTGGAAGATTTTGAAAGAGCAGTCAACTTGTCATCAATTACAGGCAAATCTCAAATGCGGGAAGATATAATTCTGGACACAAGCAATTTGTCAGAGCCGTCAGGGAACAAATCATTCATGTGGAGAAAAACTTGGGAGGACACTTCATTGCGAGTTCCCATGAGAAATTATGAGTGGGTTAACTTGAATGAACAAGACACAGATGGGTTAGCATTGTTTCTTTCTGGGGGAAATCCCAATGAAAACTTCAATCGTTATGATTCAGAAGACAGTGGTATGTTGAAAAAATTTATTGATCCAACCACAGCATCAAGTTCAAAAGACAGTGCATCTGGGCTCATTGAACACAGCAGCAGAGAAATTGAAAACCTGAATATTAATGGGGTTTCACATATCAACCACAACCTTGGGCTCTCATTATTCTACAAAGTTGGGTTTTGAAGCACCAGATTGTGTTCAAGAGACCTCTTGTATCAGACATGATGGAGATGAGAGTGGGACCTGGAAGCTAATGAATGCAAACCTAAAAACTTCTTCCATGAGAACAAGTTGCGAGGAATCCAGAGCAGATTGAATGTATTTGGTTTCTTGAATAACTTATGGACAGCACCTGTGAACAGGGTCACTAGGAATTATACGAAGAGGTTAAAAGATGGAGAGAGCAAAGGGATTCCCCATCATACATTGACGTTTCTCATGGTGCACAGGTAATTTTAACTAGACCATACTGATGTCGCAATGCATATACACAGTTTATACCACGTAAATGGGTAATCAACCTCTGGCAAAGCAGTGAATATAGTGCTGCCAGAAGCACTGGTCCCATTTCAATAAATATATGCATAATAGTTTTATTTAGAATAATGATGATATTTTGTGGATGTCTGCTACACCAAAATTTATGAAAATTTTCATAAATTGTTGAAAGTGGAAATTAGGGGTAAAAGTGCGGTTTTTTGTTTATTTTATTTTATTTTAAAATATTTTTCTTTCTGTCTAGCAATTCACTAGCAAGGAGCGATACCACACAGTCCACAAAGTAGATTCTTTACATTAGGGAATAATAAGGAAGATTGAGTTATCATTTGGCTATAACCTGTGTTTGCACTATGTGACATGACCCCATTTGCACTGACAAATGCTTTCCAAAAATGCACTTGAAAAAGTGCAGGAAAGCACTTGTTAAAAGTGAAAATATGGTATAGTGAAGTATCTTATCATCATTTTTCCTGAGATACAAAGTCATGCATTACATTTTATTTTGAAATGCTGCTATAGGATGCATATTATGATGCTTATTCTTATTTGATGAGTGATAAAAATGTATTCACAAGAGGAAAAATGAGTACAGCCCCTGTACATGAGGTATGCAACAGATACACAAATGAAGAAAGAAAAAGAGGAAAATAAGGCTAATATTGCAATGATCTGTCAGATGAAAGAGAGGTCATCATGACAAATTTAAGCAGTCTGTGTCTGCAAGTGTATATGCACCATCCCCACCCCCCCCCCCCCCCCCCCCCACCACAAAAAATAAAAATAAAATAAAATAAAAACCACCAAATATGAGGCGGAGGGCGAATTCAGGGAATCCATGTTGCGTGGGTACGTGGGCTATAGTTACCTAAGAAAAAAGGAAGGGAATAAAATGGAAGATGCTAGGGATTCCAAAACCCCATCAATTTAATGTGTATTCAAATTCTTTTTAGTATGTAGGTTACACTCTTCTTTGTTTCAGTTGTGCATGAAGATAGAATATCACTTGACCATTTCTGATTTCAGCGGGATTGAATAAGATTTTATATTTTGTGGATGGAAGTGTCAAGCCTTATCAAGATTTACTTTTCTTCATACTTATTGGTGTGGGTCTCTTTGACAGGGTCAGCATTTAGCTTCTGGATATAGCAATTCCCAAGGAATATACTCAAGTGTGATAACAAAGGTTATGATCTTGTGCAACTGGCTTGGGGCATGTTGGGCGAGATATCACAGATCTCCCTTATATGTGCAAGTTAATAAAAAAATGGCAAAAATCACATTTTCTTTTCTATATTTTTATGCAATTTTCACTTTGATTCATATATTTTATTTTCACCGTTTTTAGTTTTTATTTAAAAAAAAGTCAGTCCTAAGTGGCATACGAAGTGCATTACTTGCACACTAAACACTAAATACTAACATCAACGTTAAAATAATAATATAATATATTATGAATTTTAACTAAATGAAGAAAAGGAAAAATAGAAATAAAAACAGAAAATAATATAAATTGAAATCCAGCTTTATTTTGAGTATGATGACAAGAACTTTGTTGGCAACCAAACACAATATCAGCTGAAACACACACGATTAGCCAAAACCCAGAAATACCATAGATTGGTTAAAAAATCTAATGTGAGATGAGAGAAAAAACCCAGATTGAGCACCCAAAATTTTCAAAACCTAAAGAATACAAACCCAGAAAACATCGACCAAGCAGCAAGAGAATCAGATGTAAATTATAAAATTACCAGGAGAAAAAAAAAAATTTACGAAGTAAATTTCAAATGATCATATCCAAAATGTGAGAACCTTCAAACCCACGAGTTAAAATTAAAAACCAATGGATCTACGAAACATAATTTCTTTTAAAAACATTATGTGTGTTCGTAAATATTAAGGTTTGGAAAAAAAAAAAAAAAAAACTGGTGTTTGAGAGGCAAAATTTGCAAATAATAGATTTTTAGAAAAATTTTTGATGCATGGCATGCGGATGAAAGATTTTAGTTAGTTGGACTGTTTTTGAAAATCGAGTTTAAGAAACTCGACTTCCAACCCATTTTTCTTTTGCGATAAGTCTGAAATGGACCACAAAAAAAAAAAAAAAAAAAAAAAAAAAAAAAAAAAAAGGGTGGAACTCGAGTCTAAGAAACTCGAGTTCCAACAGAACTTGAGTTTCTTAAACTCGATTTCCACTTTTTAAACCAAAAATCACTCTAACTTACTAAAATGTTTCATGCATGTGTGTTTTTGCAAAATTTTTTCTAAAAATCTATTATTTGGCAAATTTTGCTGTGTTTGAGATCAAAAGCAAATATCTGTTGCAACGACATTTAACTGTAGCTTAGAAAGAGAGAGATCTGACATAACAAACTCAATCATAGAGGCATGGCTTTCTTGGCATCCATAATCTCGCCAAACACACCTGTAGACGACGTCGTAGAGGAGAACCCATCAACGGAACTGCTCTGCCTGTGCCTACCTCTGCCGCCGCCGCCACTCTTCTCTCCATTTCCATTATCGTTTCCTTCAACGCCACTCTGATCCGCGCCACCGAGTTTATCAACATCAATGTAGGTCGAGAAAAGGTCATCCTCGGATCCGATCTCGTCCAAACTAGCAGTACGGAGGACCCACCACCGCCGCCGCTGCCGCCACCTCCGCCGTTAAAAACGTCAGACAGCGACAGATCCATCATCATATCATCGGACAGCCGAAAGCTGACCTCGGAGTGAGCCCTCTTGTGGTGTCCCCCACCTTTCTGGGTTTGTATTTTGTGGGTTTTGAAAATTTTGAGGGTAAATCTTGGTTTTTCCTCTCATCTCTCATTAGATTTTTTAAAAATCTTTTTTTTTAAAAAACTAATCTATGGTATTTTCCAGTTTTGGCTAATCGTGTGTGTTTCAGTTGATATTGTGTTTGGTCGCCAACAAAATAATGACTGGGTTTATGATCTTGTTTGTTCATACTCAAAATAAAGATAGATCTAAATTTATATTATTTTTTATTTTTATTTCTGTTTTTTCCCCTTTTTTTTTTTTTTCATTTAGTTAAAATTCATAAATTCATTTTTTGTTTTTAAAAGATGGCGTGACATTTTTAAAATGCTAAATAATATATTATATTATATTATTATTTTAATGTTGATGTCAGTATTTAATGTGTCAACGATACAGTCTGTCTACAACTTAAGACTTTGCGTTAGGGCACTGAAGAAAATGATTAAAACAGATGGCATTTTTCTAAATAGAAACTAAAAACGGTGAAAATAAAATATAGAGAGTATAGTGAAAATCGCGTAAAAATGTATGGATGAAAATGTGGTTTTAACCTAAAAAAATCAATTCAGCTGATAATGATGATCTTATTTACAGTCATAATTTTAGGTAAGCACTTTTGCACTTGAAATTCATTTTACTTTTCTAATTGTCGCTCATATTATTATTAGTTATCAATTTAGTTAAATAACATAGAATTCTCCTTAGGAAAAAAAGGTATTGTTTTGCCATGCTTATCTTCTGCATGAAATGCTTGTTCATGAAATCACCAAGTACCAATGCCTTGGTAATTTATTGCGCTTAAATGCTTCTTTTTGCTTTTAAGACATTTTTTTGTCTATTCAATAAGCTTATTCATTTCTTTATGCTCTTCTTACTATCATGGTATTTTATGTACCTCACCATTCTATCCCTATACTTCTTAATTGGTTATAGGATATATTTATCATTTTAAGATCACATATTATAGTGTTTTTTTTTTTTTTTTTTCCAACTATTGTGATGCAAGCAGCACCAAAAATATTTCAGATTTTAATATTGAACTTGAAATTATTTTCTTTTTGAATTTGGTTTTTAATGTTGAGTTTTTTTATGGGATTTAATTAGATATTTCATATGGATGTGATTCTTGAAAGTTGAAATTCTATTAAACTAGTGCTCTTGTAATCATGAAAGACATTAGGATTGGAATAAGAAATTCATGGTATGTGTTTCTCTTTGTATGGCGGTGATGCCAAACGCACTTAGGTGATGATGCCTATGGTTTTCAAGCAGATTCTAGGTGGTAAAGCCTAGCATTTGTTCTGTTTATTTTATTTTCCTCTTTATCACAATATTCCTACCCTTGTTCTACAGTATGTTGCGACTTAAATCCTACAAGTATTGAGAATATTCGGAAAATATGAAGATTTTCATTTTCATGACTAAGCAGATATATAATTAGATATCGTTTCTTTTTCAGGGTTGATGTTAGATATAAAACTAATCTCTGCTTAAATATGCTCTTTCATGCAGGTATGTTGGTATCTCGAATAGCTTAAGGGCTGTATTTTTTGGTAAATTCTATCATCCATGTATAGGGATGTCTTTGCAATGCTTTAGCGATGGTGGGAATTATTGGTTCTGAACTGCTAATTTTCCTACTTCCTGACATCCAATTTTCTTGCCTGGCTGCAAACAGCTAATCTGTTCTCTGTAGACATTTCTGTACCCTTGGGCATCAATTTATACCATTCATTAATCATGTGATCAACATCGTTTCTACTAGCAATGCATATTTGAAAGTATTAGACAGATTTATACAGAACTTGTCTGTAAAAAACTGTATTGGTTTTGCTAATGGGTGTTGGTGATAGTTGCAGGCCTTGCTTTTAGCACTGCATGTGTTGATCGGTGGTTGATTAGTGAGTGTCCATGCATGTATTGTAACTAGTAGGAAAGGTCTATGGAGTTTTCATTTTCACAGTTAATGTTGTTACCCTTCCTGAGCACTATCTTGGGGGCCAAAAAGGTTAATATGTTGGGTACAATCTTTGTTGAAAGGAACTCCAGCTCTCACTTATCATAGATTCATCCACCTGATAGATTTGAAATGACTGTAATGGCTTCAGCCCCTCCCCAATCAGAGGTTCAATATTGTATAAGGGATATACAGTGTAAAATAGGTAGGTAATTTATACAGGCTTTCACATGTGACTGGCCACACGGTCACAAAACAAGTATATAACAAAAACTATCAAATGATAACTTCATTATACTTAATAAGGGCCGTGATAGAAGAGAGCAAAGTGGAGAAAGGAATTTCATCTGCCTCTTTTCTCTTAGATGTACCAAATGGAGGCAATTAATTAGACACGTTCGAGACGAATTTTTTTTTTTGGGTAAGCTCGAAGGGCAGATTTACTGTTGTCACCACCCTTTAAAATTATACTTTAATATAATATTGGTAATGCGACTTGCTAATTCAAATATGGCCGATGTTTAGAGCTATATTGAAGCTTTGATGATTTAGCGCATTAAAAAGTTTCTTCACTCACATTGAGGTTCTGTTTGGATATTGCTTATTTTGTTGAAACTGAAAACTTATTACTGAAAGTACTGTAAATAAAGGTAAAAGTTAGTTGAAATAGTACAATGAGGCTCATAAATAGTGTCAAAAAGTGCAGTGGAGCCTATGAATAATAAAAAAAATAAACTGAATAGTAAAATAATTTATAATTTTAATCCATATTTAAACGCACACTAATGTCATCTATGTGACTATATCTACATTAATTTCTATATATAAAAAGAGCCAATGGCTCCATCTACAGCCATTTTTGGTTTAGTTAAGTTTTTGTAAACTAGCTACTAAAAGACGCTGCGTTTGGTGCTTTCTATAGATGCTTTAGATTGTTATTATTATTATTATTATTATTTTAATTTATAAAATGGGATATAGCAATGGATAAACGCACCACTTCAATGAGCTGGCATATATCTTTCTATTTTTTTTTTATTAGTACACCGGTCACCAGTTTGGTTTGAGACTTCGAGCTACATGTTTGTATTTTTGTTTCTTTGTTTTAGTTCCTTATATCTTTCTTTTTTTTTTTTTGGTAGAAAGTTCCTTTTATATATATATATAAAAGAGTGAATGCAAAAGGCTACAGTAACTTCGCCACAATATTTTTGATTTGTTCAATTTGTACTGTTTCATAGTCTTTTTTTTTTTTTGGGTGAATGTGGTAAAGCTTCAGTAGCTTTGCTACATTATTTTTGGTTTGTCAATTTGCACTGTTTCACAAGATAATAAAATAGTAACACAACAAATTAACACAATATTTCACAATTGTTAATGTGATAGTTCCTTATAAGTAAAAATAAAATAAAAAAATATCATACTAGAACCAACCAAAACTAAAGATAAAGGTATTGTGAAAAAAGAAGTGCTACATCCACGACATTTCACAATACTTTCATAACAAATTATAAGTGGTAAATTATTATTGGTTCTGTATTAAACTTACTAATAAAATTACTTTTTTGTCCACCAAATACAACCTATAACAACCTCCTACTTGTAATTTGTTATAAAAATATCATGGATATAGAATTTTTTTTGTAAAAATGTTAAGACATTTTGTTGTCGTCATAATATTTTCAAAATTGTTGAGATGTCAATTCTTTACAAGTCAAAATAATAAAATAACAAAATTATAAAGGTATTATGGAAATGTTGTGCCATTTTGTTTTGTTTTTAGAAATTTTTTATTAGTTTAGTCAACTTTGTTAAGCCAAAATTCATTATTTCATATATAGTTTTTTTGGGTTGACTTTTTGTATTTTTTTTTTTTATACACCATTTTAAGTAAAAACGCATAGTTTTACACACAAAAACAAAAACTTAGGATAAAAATATTTTTCATCCTTTATGTTTTGGTTAGTTTATAATTCCTCCTTAAAATTTAAAATCAAGTAATTTTTACCTTAATATTTTGGAAAATAGCAAATATGTCATATGGTTATTTTCTCATTTAAACCCTAATGAAATCTTATGATTCCTAAATTATTTTATTGTGTAATGTCTAAATACTCCAACTAAATTTTAACATTCCAAAGATTTTCTTCACGTATTTTGAGTTTTTTAATGGTAGTAATTCTTGGAAAGTTGGAATGATAATATAAATTATTTTATTTGTTATCTAAAGAACATTGATTTTCTAGGTATAATTTTGAAAACTTATAATTAACCTAATGGAAAATTCAATGACACATGCCCTTTGTTATCTTTTTTTTTTTTTTAGCAAAACTCAGTTGCTTGTTATTGGAAGATTATGATATTCGTTATCATTCTTAGAAGTTTTTCGTAAGTGGATATATTGCCTTTAGCAAATAGGTACTAAAAAACTATTATAGCAAAATAGATATTTATATTTTAAATAGCTACCCTAACTTTGTGTGTGATCAAAATTCTTATATGAATGAAATTAACTTTTTATGACATAATTATCAAAATTTTTAAAATTAACGTCTCTTTTGATTAATGTAAATTTATATGTACTTTAAAAATCAAATAATTTATATCTTTTTTTTGTGATATAAATAAAATTTAGAATTTACTTTAATCATTACTTTTTTTCCACAACAAGCACGTGTCTTGCACGTGCTGTCCTAACTAGTAAATTTTTAAAAACCAAAAAAAAAAAAAAAAAAAAAAAAAAAAAAAGCACTATAGCTACAATGCCAATTGAACAAACCAAAGTAGCATGGTTTGCACATTGGTGCTTTTTATATATAGAAATTATTAAACGTAGTATGGTGTATTGGACCTAGTCTATATATAAAAAGCGCCAATGCGCTATAGCTACAATGCATTTGGTTTGTTCAACCTGCACTGTTCATTGGCCTTTTTTTTTTTTTTTTTTTCGGTCGGTTTGTTTTTGCTTTTTTGTATTTTCTTTTTATTTCTTTTAAATATTTATTATTTAAATGTGCATATATAGTTAGACCATCTTAACAAATTCTTACAATATTTTCACAATTATTTGACAATTTACACTGTTCATTGGCCTCTTTTTTTTTTTCTTTTTCTTTTTTTATAACATTACACCCAGTTTTGCTTGTGCTCTTTTTGTCTTTTCTTTTAAATATTTATATGTAAATATATTGTTACTCTGACGCAATACATTTTTACAATATTATCACAATTATTGAAGTGTCAATTTTTTAAAGATCAAAGTAAAATAATAAAATAAGAGACTGAGAATTACTACCATCTAAAACTCAAAATACATGAAGAAAATTTTTAGGATGTTAAAATTTAGTGGGAGTATTTTAGACATTACACAATAAATATTTTAAAAATCATAAGCTTTCATTATGGTTTAATTGAGAGAATAATAATATGACATATTTGCTATTTTCCAAAATATTAAGGAAAAAACTACTTCATATTAAAGTTTAAAGAGTAATGTTATATTCACAACATTTTCACAATAATTTCACAACAAATTTTATGTGACAAACACAATAAATATTTTAAAAATCATAAGCTTTCATTACAGTTTAACTGAGAGAATAATAATATGATATATTTGATATTTTCCAAAATATTAAGGAAAAAAATTGCTTGATTTTAAAGTTAAGGTGTAATGCTATGTCCACAACATTTTCACAATAGTTTCATAAAAAAATTTATGTGGCAGGGAATTTTTGATGGATAAAAAGTGATATCCGTAGTGAGCTTAGTTTAAAATCAATAACAACTTGTTATTTAGAAATTGTTCTAAAAATGTTATGGATGTAGCATTTCTCTCAAATAAAATAAAAAATATCTATTCGGATCCTAAAAATGAAGGTATTGTGAAAATGTTGTGATATTTTGATGTATTCTTAGACTTCTTTTTTAGTATAGTCAAATTGGATGAGCCAAAATTCACGGTTCCACACACAATTTTCTTGTGTTGTCTTTTTGTTTTTTTTTTTTTAATGCATAATTTTAAAACCAGTAATAATTTTTCATCTAAAATTTTTTCTGAAAATGTTGTGGATGTAAAAAATAAAATAATAAAATATCAAACCAAGACCTACCACAGCTGAAAATAAAAAAATATTTCAAAAATGTTATAACATTTTGTTGTGTTCCTAGGATTCTTTTTTATGTGACATTTTGTTGTGTTCCTAGGCTTCTTTTTTTGTTTAGTCAAATTTGGTGAGCCAAAATTCATTGTTTTAGGCACAATTTTCTTCAATTGGGTTTTTATTTTTATTTTTTTTATTATTATTATTTTTTTTTATAAATGCTCAATTAAAAGTGGTTAGCCCAATTTAAAACCAGTAACAATTTACCACCTAATATTTATTATGAAAATGTTATAGACGTAATATAACTCTAAAATAAAATAATAAAATATCATACCAGGACCCACCATAGCTAGAAATAAAGGTATTGTAAAAATATTGTGGCATTTTATTGTATTCCTAGACTTCTTTTTTGGTTTAGTCAATTTGTTGAACCAAAGTTCATTGTTTTATGGGAGATAATGGGGTTTTGCCCCTTTCAACAAATACAAGTAACAAAATGCCCATATTCTGAAACTATTTAGTTATATGCCCTGTTTTGAAACTTGATTTTCTAAAAATCGAGTTTCAATATAAAAAATAAAATAAAATAAAATAAAACTCAATTTAATGAAAATCGAGTTACTTGCAAATGGTTACATAGAACTCGAGTTCCATGCAATTTTTTTTTTTTTATAAAGTTTTTTCCTATAACTCGATTTTCTAAAAATTGAGTTTTTCATTGAAACTCGATTTTTAGAAAATCGAGTTTAAAACAGGGGCATGTGTCTAAATAGTTTCAGAACATAGGCATTTTGCTACTTGTTTTTGCTGAAAGGGGGCAAAACCCAATTTTGGCCTTGTTTTATGCATAGATTTTTTAGGTTGATTTTTTTTTTTTTTACATATTGCTTCAATTTTTTTAAATATAAAAAACACATTGTTTTTCACACATACACACACACACACACACAAATTGACAAAGTAGCACTTTCCTTTTATGTTTGGGGTAGTTTCATTCCCCCCTAAACTAAAGTTGAATAATTCCCTCTTTTATATTTTGTAAATGAGCATATACTCCTATTGTTACTTTATTAGTTAAACCCTAACGAAAGTTTATAATTCCTAAAATATTTCATTATGCAATGTCTAAAATACTCCTACTAAATTTTAATGTCCTAAAAAATTTCTTGTTTTGAATAGTATGTAGTATACTGATAGTCATGCTTGGAAAGTTAGAATGATGATATATGATGTTCTATTGTTACTTAGAGAACACTAATTTATTAGGTTTAAATCTTTTAAATTTATAATTTTATCTAATAAAAACTTTGATGATAGATGTCTTTTGTTATTTTGTTCTTTTTTTAATTTCTTTTCCTGCTTAAAAGAGTGTTCATTAAAAATAAGTAAGCTAAACATTGTAATTAGACTCATAAAATAAGATGATAAAGAATGAAGTATGAATAACAAAATCTTCATATTAGATGGTTGCAAGAATTTAATTTGATGAAGATTTTCAAAAAAATTGTAGCATATATCATCATTCATTGTGAAAATTTAAATATTATGAAAAGATAGTGACATTCATTATCATTCTTTGTAGCATTTTTTGGTGAGTAGATATTACATTTAGTAAATAATTTCTAAGAAATTGTCATAGTAAATAAACATTCAAATAGCTATTTTAAAGTTAAATACATGATTTCATACTTCTTAAAAAAAAAATTATATATTAATTTTTTCAGGAAAGGGGCAACATGTGCTGTGCAACCCACAGTAGCCATGTTAAAAACGTTAAAATTTTGGTGAGTAGATGTTACATTTAGTAAATAGGTTATAAGAAATTGTCATAGTAAATAAAAATTCAAATAACCATTTTAAAATTAAATACATGATTTTATTCTTCTTCAAAAGAAAAATTTTATATTAATTTCCTCACAAAAGGAACCACACATGCCTTGCACGTGGAACTCCACTAGTCATATTAAAAACGTTTAAGTTTTGTGTATTCACATCAGACAATGCTCATATGATCACATAGCGAGCTGATAAGGACATATAACCTTTTCTCTAATAGAGATAAATGATTTTGCTAATAAGTGGCTTAAGAATACATAATAATTTTTATTTTTGAAATTTTTTTTTATAAATTAAAAAAATATTGACAATTTTTTTAATTCTTAAAAAAATATTTTCAAATGTGAATTACTTAATATGTGCCTAAAGGCACAAATTAACTGAACCATAAATCAACTAGGTGGATGTCCATATATGCACCTAACACACTGTCCTATTAGAAACACAGCTTTCGAAGCATTTGGTTCAATTATATGATAGCTGCATTTTCATATTTTTATGCGAGCTGAGAAGGACATATAACCTTTTCTCTAATATAAATAAAGGAGGTGCATGTCCAAATATGTACCTAACACACTGTCCTATTAGAAACACAGCTTTCAAAGCATTTGGTGCAATTATATGATAGCTCCATTTTCATATATTTATGCGGCTAGCTAGTACTGTCCTATTATATACGCAGCTTGCATGGTCGTCTTTTGATTCTGTTCTTGGGTCCAAGATTTTTGTTGTTACTCTTTTGTAGGAACTTGACCTGTTTCTGATGTAGGCAGTTCCTAATGTTTTTCTTCTTCAATAAAATCTTTCGCTATTGATCTAAAAAATAAATAAATAAAATTTTCCTTAGCTAAGCTGAGCATAAGTGCCAAAGAAAGAAAAAGGAAAAAAATTCTTTCACACTCAATCTGTCAATCACATCCATTTTTTTACACATTCATAATTGATGTGAAAATACTATATTTTAAAAATATTCACATTTTAACATATAAAACTAGATGTAAAAAAAACAAAAAATGAAAAATATTGAATGTGAGAGAATCAAAACTCTTAAAAAAAATACATGCCCAACACAATTCTATAGTATTACTTAAGGAAATTTTTAAGTTTAGATTTATAATGACAGTACAATGTGAACTTATATTAAAAAAAAGGTTACCATTTTGCTCTATAAATTGAGAGATTTTTTTTTTTATTTTCAGCAGAGGTATATAGATTCGTCTAATAGCACCACAAACCAATGTTCTGCTGCCTACACAGAGACACCAAAATTGTTCTTAGTTGTTGCAAATTGCAAACCTGAGCCAACTGTCCTATACTATACATATATACATAGACCCACTTATCCACACCAGTCTCCAACCACATCTCACAATCTGAAACCATGAAAGCCCATGTTGCAGTCCTTCCAAGTCCAGGCATGGGCCACATCATCCCTTTCCTCGAGCTAGCTAAACAACTTGTCGTCCGCCATGGCATCCATGTCAGCGTCCTCAACATCACCACCGAGGCTTCTGCAGCTCAAAACCAACTACTCCACTCACCAACTCTCCCTCCAAACCTCAAAGTTATCGACCTCCCACCTGTTGATATTTCAGCACTGGTCACAGAAGACGCTGGGATTGTCACTCGGCTTTGTATCAACGTACAGGAGAGCCTCAAGCCACTAAAGTCGGTCCTCATCGAGTTGGGCAAGCCACAAGCTCTAATCATTGATTTGTTTTGTACACAAGCTTTTGAAATCTGCAATGAGCTTTCTATTCCTACCTACACGTTGTTCACATGCTCAGCTGCTTTCCTTGCTTTCACTTTGTACCTTCCTACACTGGACCGTGAGGTGGAGTGCGAGTACGTTGACCTTCCTGAACCGGTTCAGGTCCCAGGTTGCACACCGATACGAATCGAGGACTTGCTAGACCAGGTCAGGAACCGGAAGATTGATGAATACAAGTGGGTCTTGTTCCACTTTAATCGAACCCCATTGGCAACAGGAATTTTCTTGAACTCATGGCAGGATTTTGAACCAGCTTCGCTTAAAGCAATAAGAGAGCACCCTTTCTATAAGCAAATAGCCACACCACCAGTTCATCCAGTTGGGCCGCTTATCAAAGAGGACGAGCCGTTGACTGAATTAGGTGCCAAGTGTGTGGCTTGGCTAGACAAACAACCATTCGATTCGGTTCTCTTCGTTTCATTGGGTAGTGGAGGGACTCTAACAAATGCGCAGCTCACTGAGTTGGCATGGGGTTTGGAACTGAGCCAACAAAGGTTCATATTGGTGGCACGTAAGCCAACCGATGGTAGTGCCTCAGGTTCATTTTTCAACGTGGATGGTGATCATGTTAATGATCCAAAGGCATATTTGCCTGAAGGGTTTATAGAGAGGACCAAAGGGGTGGGGCTGGTGGTGCCATCTTGGGCTCCACAAGTAGCAGTGCTCCGCCACCCATCAACGGGTGCGTTTTTGTCTCACTGTGGGTGGAACTCTACTCTAGAGAGCATCACTTATGGTGTGCCGATGATAGCGTGGCCGCTTTATGCAGAGCAGAGAATGAATGCGGCGATGCTGGTGGAAGAGGTCGGTGTGGCCGTTAAGCCGATGGTGGGAGAGGGAAAAGGTGTGGTGGAAAGGGAGGAAATAAAGAGGATGGTAAGGATGGTGATGGAAGGTGAAGAAGGGAAGGCAATAAGGGGTAGGGCTAAAGAGCTAGAACACAGTGCATCTCAAGGATTGAACTTTGGCGGATCATCATATGAGTCACTTTTTCGTGTGGTCAAAGAATGGACGACTTCAGATCAAATCTAATTGAAAGTTTGGGACGATTACACACTCCGATCACCTATGCGCTGTTTGAGTTAAAATTCTGGTCATGCATGTTTTTTGTCTTCATTGTGAAAAATTACATGCGGCATAATATTAGCCTTTGGATACATATTTGTAATGGTTAGTCACATTTCTCTTTCTTTTATTAAATTTGAGTTTGGTGATGGTTAGTGTGTCCACTTTTGGCATGATCCTTGGTGTGAAGAAGTGCCTCTTCGTGAGGCTTTTCCAATTTTCCTACTCTTTTTAACAGGTTTTAGAATTAGGCCCTTCGATGATGTGAAGGGTTGCAGAGGAATATTTTTATTCTTCTTCTATTTCTTTTGTGTGTGAAAAAGGATTTATGAAGAAATTTTGAAGGTTCTTTTTCCTTTATTGGAGAGTATGGACCTTGCTTCTTGAATGGCAGTGAGCAAGCAGTGGAGAGATGGCCTTTGTTAGAATGAGTGAAGATTAAAGCAGAGGAAGAACAAGTCCAGTCTATGTATAAAAAGAGCCAATGAGTTTGTGCTACAGTGAGCAACGCTACAGTACATTGGTTTGTTCAGTTCTTTTTTTTTTAGTTCTTTTTTTTAAAGGGTACTTGCTATACAGTTCTTTCGATGTTTCAATTTCCACTGTCATGGCTTGCTGTAATCCTGTAGGCTATTCCATGGCTTCTACTGAGGTTGATGCTGTGATATGCTGGAATGAGTTTTCCTGTAGAGGTCCACTCTGGTGGCTTGCTGATTATATTTACAATGACTTCATCTGATGAGCAATGGCATTCTTGATTGATGATATTCTGAATGACAGTGGTAAGGGCTTCGCCAAATCCGTACTTATGAAGTTCTGCTTCGTTACGGACTATACATTCTGACAAAAGGCCATAATCTAACAGGAGCTGAGGGGTTAGAGTTATGGTTTCTCCTTGGAATTCAAAGGCTATAGGATAATATGTGAAAGCTGCTGATAAAAGCTTAGCTCTGGTTATGCTAAATTCTAGCTGACATTGACATCCTATTCTCTCTAAGGGTACTGCCTGGCACATAGGATCCGTTTCTGAGTTTAGACATGGTTTCATTAGATCGTAACCGACGTCTTGATCAAAAACAATTCCCTGCATGCTGAAGAAATTCCTGCTTGCTGGTTATACTGAGATACGGATATGAGTTTCTGGGTAATAGCTACTTGCCTGGCTATGGCTTGACTCTGTGCTTTAGAATAGATGTTAGAGATCATCTGGCCGGAAAGATTTCTGAATGCTTTGAGAAGGAATCTGCTTTTCTAAAGCTGTTTTACCTAAAGGAGGGCATGTGAGGTACATTGAAGCCAGTGGGGCCCCAATTATTTTGCTAGTGGAAGCTTTGGATTGCATTTCCAGTGGGGTAATGGATGCTTTTTCAAGGCTGGCAATAATGTCTTGTAGCTTGTCGTGTTTCTCCTTGAGTCGTCTGCAATGAGTGGATATGATTTTGCAATCCTGACAAGCTGAGCTGCTTTCTACTTTATCTTTAGCTTCTAAAGATGCGAAGCTGACTGGACTATCTTATAGTCGCTGTCTAATGGTAGTTGTAATGGTCCTATGGTCTTAATCTTTTCTTTTATTTTTCTCACTAATTCTATATCTGGCTTATTAAACTCTTTCTTTCCTTTAGCTGAGGTCTTACTGTATAAGGGTCCTACAAGCTTACTAAGGTTTTCTATGTATTCTCTATCATAATTTAAAACTCCTAAAAATGCTTGCAATTTTTTGGTTTCTGATAAATCACCTGGAAAAGACAAAATTTTCTGAACTATATGTGGCTGTAATTCTATTTTTCCGTCTCCTATGGTTTGTCCTAAAAACTCTATCCTACGCTTCTTAAGAACCATTTTCTTCTTGCTAATTATTAATCCATGTTTAAAGATCTTTTTAAAGACTATTTCTAAATGCTTTATGTGTTGTCTATCATCTAAGCTATACACAAGTATGTCATCTATATATACACAAACAAAATCCACAGAGTCATTGAAGATTTCATCCATCTTCCTTGGGAAAATTGATGGAGCATTCTTTAAGTCAAAAGGCATTACTAACCACTCAAAATGTCCTTGTGGAGTAGTAAATTAAAACCTGTCCACTTAAATTCTGCTCTATCTTTATTATTATACATTATCTGTCCTGAACTAATTGCTAACTCTTCATTTTTAATTTGTAATTTTGCAAAATATCTATCCTTTTCCCAATGTTTTAAAGGATTTTCTCCTAATATTTCCAGTTTTTCTCCAAAAGATACTATCCTATCTATGTCTCTATCTCCTTTGATTTCAAAAATTTTGTCAGACTTGGTATAAAAAATTAAAGAATTGTCAATTTCTAAATCTTCTTCTAAATATCTATCTATTTCTGTATCATCAAAAATTTCTATACATTTTTTAAGTTCTATTTCTCCATCTTCTTCTATTAACAAACTGTCGAAAAATTCTAAATCTTCTAAGGTTCCACCACGCTTCGCTTGTGCAAACTCTGATGAAATGTTGTCTAAAATTTTATTTACGTATGGTATGGTTGGAACTTCTACTACTTGTTTTCTAATTATGACTCTGTTTCCTGACATGTACAGACTTCCTCGTGAAGAAATAAGGAACTGGTATCCTATGGAAAAATCACAATCGGTCTCATCTAATACTAAAGTTCTGGTTAAGCTATATGTCCTATTTTCATTGTTTTCAAATCTTTGCTGAAGAAATTTAATCTTACCATCATCTGGTAACTGCTTATTTATTATTATGCTTCTACCATTCATCATTTTTGCTTCATAAATTACTTTGCTTTTAACATACTCTGTATCTTTAATAAGCTTCCTGTTTATCATGCAATGAGTGCTACCTGTGTCTACTATCCCTACAAGTTGTATTACCCTATTATTTATTATTATTTCTATGGGTATTCTACACGCTGTTTGTGGATTCAGAATAATGACACCCTCTATAGTATTTCATGTCTGTGATTCGAATCTCACATCTCATTCCTCCACTATCTACCTATCTCTAAAAAGAAAGAAAAAAAGTTAAAATATATATTTTTTTCCACTCTAATTCATACTCTACCAACGATCCCATTGTAACAATCATTCTAATTTATACGTTCATAGTGAGCTTCTTGAGAACATTTTGAAGAAATTCCGCTCTAGAATTAAATGATATATGTTGGACGGGTGAACTAAACACACAATTGAAGGAATAATTAATCTTCTTAACCCCCTAAAAAAATAAATTTTCACAATTCGATTAATATAGTAAATTGTAATTGAAATAAAAGTTATTTTAGTCATTTTTAAGTAAATTCTTCACTTATACTATATTTATTATGTATCAATTACAGTATAAATTTGTAACAAGCACGTCAATAAATAATAATAATAAAATTTATTCCTGGATTTTTTGTTTGTAGATGAACTTTTGGTGGGCTGGCTCCCGGTCTTTTTTTTCTTTTTTTATCCTTTTCATTTCTGTATTTATTAATAGATTGATAAATCTTACAAATTCTTTGGACGTGGCAAAATGTGATTAGACTATGCATCCCACATAACGTGATCATATCAACACATGATGGCTACTCTTTTTTGATGGCTGCTCTTTCCTAGGCTAGTACTACACCTCAGCTTATTATTTAGTTATTATACCTTAAATGGATACCAAAACAACCTGTTGGGTTGTGCATAAAACTTGAAAAAAAAATCCTGTTCTTTTTTCACTTTGACCCCAAAAACCCAAACCGTACATTTGTATTTTCTCTCAAATCTCAACCATTCTTTGTTAACTATTTCAAGATTCAAGATTTCCACTAGATTCTATTGCTTTCAATTCCATTTCTACTCCATTACAAGTATTTGATCTTTTTATAAAAGAACGTGACTTTCTTTATTGAGGAATATGTTTTTATAAATGATTCTAAGCTTTCATTACATACCCATTTCCTTTCAAAGTTGAGGGTGTGAAATTTTTCTTCTTCTTTTTCCTTTCTTTGGTTTTTTGGGTAAATGTAATTATTGACATGGGTTGAGATTGAATCAACGGGATTCAGACCCTTTGTTTTCTGCAGCGAGCCGAGGTTGTCCAAGACTCTTGCTTTATTTGGTTTCTTGAATAACTTATGGACTATCAAGAAATGGAAGAAAGAATTCTGTATTTGATTAATTGGCAAAAAGAAAGAGTACAAAGTATTATATACAATGAGTAAAGCACGCCTAACAGACTAACTGCTGCTAACAGAACAAAACTAACTCTACACGTGCACACACAGTAATAACTAACATTCCCACGTGCCTCACTTACAGCATTAATTCAACTATTAAAACTACAAGTCGTATCTACACAGTACAAGCACTATCTGATGTCGTTTATGCAGTGGTTTTGTTCTGATCAGACTTCAATGCTCTTGTATGCTCTGCTCTTGTTGCTTCCTTGAGCCCATTACCATCTTCACTCTGATATGGACAGCATCTGTGAACAGGGTCACTAGGAATTATACGAAGACTCGAAGAGGTTAAAAGATGGAGAAGAGCAAAGGGATTCCCCAACATACATTGACATTTCTGGTGCACAGGTAATTTTAGCTAGACCATACTGATGTCGCAATGCATATACACAGTTTATACCACATAAATGGGTAATCAACCTCTGGCAAAGCAGTGAATATAGTGCTGCCAGAAGCACTTTGGTCCCATTTCAATAAATATATGCATAATAGTTTTATTTAGAATAATGATGATATTTTGTGGATGTGTACACTAAAATTTATGAAAATTTTCACAAATTGTTGGAAGTGGAAATTAGGGGTAAAAGTGTGGTTTTTTGTTATTTTATTTTATTTTTAAATATTTTTCTTTCTGTCTAGCAATTCACTAGTAAGGAGAGATACCACAGAGTCCACAAAGTAGATTCTTTACATTAGGGAATAATAAGGAAGATTGAGTTATCATTTGGCTATAACCTGTGTTTGCACTATGTGACATGACCCCATTTGCACTGACAAATGCTTTCCTAAAATTCACTTGAAAAAGTGTAGGAAAGCACTTGTTAAAAGTGAAAATATGGTGTAGTGAAGTATCTTATCATCTACCTTTGATAGTCCGCCTGTGGACTTAATGGAGGTTGTTGAGGAGGACCTTAATGGGATGTTTGTCAATAGGGTCTGCACTGAGATTGTTTTTGTTTCTTAGTTGGTAATGAATCTTTCTTCACCAAAAAAAAAAAAAAAGAAGTATCTTATCATCATTTTTCCTGAGATACAAAGTCATGCATTACATTTAATTTTGAAATGCTGCTATAGGATGCATATTAAGGAGTCTGTGTCTGCAAGTGTATATGCACGAACCACCAAACACAAAACCCGCCCCCAAAAAAAAATAAAAAATAAAAACCACCAAAAAAGAAGAAGCAATGATCTGTCATCCAACATGTTATTATCAGATATTTTATTGTGTCTTACTTTCTTGCTTGCTGTTTTGGTAAAGGAAAGCATATAATTAAGAAGGTATAACCTTTGTAACTGCCAAGTTTCAACTTTTTATTATTGGATAATTGAGAAGATGCTAGACAATAAGGCAATGGTCCTTGGACCAAATGGTATTTCCTACACCCATAAATATGAAGCGGAGGGCGAATTCATGGAGTCCATGTTGTGTGGGTACGCGGGCAATATTTACCTAAGAAAAAAGGAAGGGCATAAAATGGAAGATGCTAGGGATTCCAAAACCCCATCAATTTAATGTGTTTTCAAATTCTTTTTAGTATGTAGGTTACACTCTTCTTTGTTTCAGTTGTGCATGAAGATAGAATATCACTTGACCATTTCTGATTTCAGCGGGATTGAATAAGATTTTATATTTTGTGGATGGAAGTGTCAAGCCTTATCAAAATTTACTTTTCTTCAAGCTTGTTGGTGTGGGTCTCTTTGACAGGGTCAGCATTCAGTTTCTGGATATAGCAATCCCCAAGGAATATACTCAAGTGTGATAACAAAGGTTATGATCTTGTGCAACTGGCTTGGGGCATGTTGGGCAAGATATCAAAGATCTCCCTTATATGTTCAAGTTAATAAAAAATCAATTCCATTGATATTGATGATCTTATTTACAGTCATAATTTTAGGTAAGCACTTTTGCACTTAAAATTCATTTTACTTTTCTAATTGTCGCACATATTAGTCATCAATTTAGTTAAATAACATAGAATTCTCCGTAGTTAAAAGAGGTATTGTTTTGCCATGCTTATCTTCTGCATGAAATGCTTGCTCATGAAATCACCAAGTACCAATGCCTTAGTATTTTATTGCGCTTAAATGCTTCTTTTTGCTTTGAAGATATTTTTTTGTCTATTCAATAAGCTTATTCATTTCTTTATGCGCTTCTTACCATCATGGTATTTTATGCACCACACCATTCTATCCCTATACTTCTTAATTGGTTATAGTATATATTTATCATTTAAAGATCACACATTATAGTGTTTTTTTTTTCAACTATTGTGATGCAAGGAGCACCAAAAAATATTTCAGATTTTAATTTTGAACTTGAAATTATTTTTCTTTTTGAATTTGGTTTTTAATGTTGAGTTTTTTATGGGATTTAATTAGATATTTCATATGGATGTAATTCTTGAAAGTTGAAATTCTATTGAACTAGTGCTCTTGTAATCATGAAAGACATTAGGATTGAAATAAGAAATTCATGGTATGTGTTTCTCTTTGTATGGTGGTGATGCCAAACACACTTAGGTGATGATGCCTAAGGTTTTCAAGCAGATTCTAGGTGGCGAAGCCTAGCATTTGTTCTGTTTATTTTATTTTCCTCTTTATCTCAATATTCCTACCCTTGTTCTACATTATGTTGTGACGTAAATCCTACAAGTATTGAGAATATTCAGAAAATATGAAGATTTTCATTTTCATGAATATGCAGACATATAATTAGATATCGTTTCTTTTTCAGAGTTGATGTTAGATATAAAACTAATCTCTGCTTAAATATACTCTTTCATGTAGGTATGTTGGTATCCCGAATAGCTTAAGGGCTGTATTTTTTGGTAAATTCTACTATCCATGTATAGGGATGTCTTTGCAATGCTTTAGCGATGGTGGGAATTATTGGTTCTGAACCGCTAATTTTCCTACTTCCTGACATCCATTTTTCTTGCTTGGGTGCAAACAGCTAATCCGTTCTCTGTAGACATTTCTGTACCCTTGGGCATCAATTTATACCATTCATTAATCATGTGATCACCATCGTTTCTACTAGCAATGCATATTTGAAAGTATTAGACAGATATATACAGCACTAGTCTGTAAAAAACTGGTATTGGTTTTACTAATGGGTGTTGGTGATGGGTTTTTACACAGCATTGCGGTTTATAATTGCAATCCTTGCTTCTAAAACTGCATGTGTTGATCGGTGGTTGATTAGTGAGTGTCCATGCATGTATTGTAATTAGTAGGAAAGGTCTATGGAGTTTTCATTTTCACAGTTAATGTTACTACCCTTCCTGAGCACTATCTTGGGGGCCAAAAAGGTTAATATGTTGGGTACAATCTTTGTTGAAAGGAACTCCAGCTCTCACTTCTCATATAGTCATCCACCTGATAGATTTGAAATGACTGTAATAGCTTCAGCCCCTCCCCAATCAGAGGTTCAATATTGTATAAGGGATATACGGTCTAATATAGGTAGGTAATTTATACAGGCTTTCACATGTGACTGGCCACACGGTCTCAAAACAAGTATATAACAAAAACTATCAAATGATAACTTCATTATACTTAATAAGGGCCTTGATAGAAGAGATCAAAGTGGAGAAAGGAATTTCATCCGACTCTCAATCATTTGGTCTTTTTCTCTTAGATGTACCAAATGGAGGCAATTGAATAGACACGTTCCAAACGGGTTTTTAGTTTTTGGGTTAAGTTATAAGGGCAGATTTACCATTGCCACCACCCTCTAAAATCGTACTTTAATACAATATTGGTAATACGACTTGCTAGTTCAAATATGGCTGATGTGCAGAGCTATATTGAAGCTTTGATGATTTAGCACACTAAAAAGTTTCTTCGCTCACATTGGATATCACATCAATCTATATATAAAAACAAAGACCTCATGCGAGAAAGTATAAGGTTCTGCCATGTGACACCTTCTATGGTAGCCATTCAAAATTTTTTTTTTTAATTCTTTTTTTTTTTTATGGTTCAACTTACACCTCATCTATTACTTATTACTCCTCATCACTCCTCTCTCAAGCCTCAATTGACTAAAATAACTTTTAAACTTTCAAGTATACTGTATACCATAAATTGTTTAATAAAGAAAAAAGAAAAGAAAAAGAAATACCATTAATTAAACTCTTCTACATCTACTCTTCAGTTGCCCGCCTGTTGCAATTATCTAAGTTATATAGCTCTTCTATATCTAACCCATTAGTTGCCCGCCTCTTTCAAGTATCTAAGTTATATATTAGTACACCTCCATCTAGCCATGAGTCTCCTTTTACAATCACTTCTCTTCTTTTCTTTTAATGTTTCCCTTTTTTTTTTTCTTTTTTTTTCGTTTTTTCCTTTCTAAAATCTTTAGCTACACGTTTTTTAGCAATCACGTTTTTATAACTCAAATTCTTGATGTATTGTAGGATAAATTGTGCTTGAAATGAGTAAATCCTATGGCAAAATCGCAGTTCTCATTTTGGAATCTATAAAGTTCATACATGGTGAGTAAGAGTTTGAAATTTTATTCTTTTTCTCCCTTTGAAATTTTATTCTAGAAAAGTAATCGTGTTCTTGGCTAAGTAAGAGGAAACACAAATACTTCGCTTTAACTAATATAAACTAAATTAAATTTTTTTTTTTTTTTTTTTGTTATCAATCTAATATTAGTGTTTGCAACAAAGGGTTAGGTTTTAATTGTGTCGTTATCAATTCAATATTAGAGTTTGCAATTTCAACGTGTTGGGTGTTTTGTTGGAATTATTACAGACAAATAAAAAGAAGTGGTTTATGAAATCTCATGACAGGGCAATAGCAAGGAATCCAATCATATCCAATTGCTCTCTCTCCACACCTTTGCAAATACCACAAACATTTCATCATAATTGGAATGTCCCTTTGAGGTCAATTTTATTTTTCCCGTTATTTTCTTTGGGATGTTATTTTTAATTTCACTAATCAACTGGGTTTATTTTTATTTTTTGGGGACAATAATCATCATATGCAAATGTTAAAATCTAGAGCATCTTATCACAACTATTAGTATACGTCCTTTTCTTACTTTCCAACTTCCAGTCTTCCATTCATGTAACTAAAACTATATGGGGCTAAATAATGACTATCCTCGATTAAAATCTCATTTCTATTGCCGCTTTGCATTTGCCAACTATTGGTGCTACAGTGATCAAAGGCACTATAGGGAACTTTTGGTTTAACTATATATTTTTGCTAGATATCAACACAGCACAAATTCCATTTTCGTGCACATTTTAATTTAGTCTTCTTTCTTTTCTGAATTTAGCTTGCTCTTTATCAATGTTCATTCTTTGTTGTTAATTAATGAAATGCTTTTGATTCCATAAAACATTTGGATATTAATGTTTACATTCTTGATCAATTTTGAGTGTTATTTGGATGTAATTATGCATCAATGTAGTAGACCTCATGGTAGTTTATTTGTTGCTTAATGTACTCTGTGCAAGAAGGTGAATTAAAAGGTTTGAGTTTACATGTGCATGAGATGAGCTTTATGCAATCTTCTGTAGGAAGGGGACCATTCACACAATGACAAAATAACACATTCAAGAATGTAAATTTCGTTCATATTTTCCGGCTATAAGAAACTTTTCTTTTTTTATCTAATAATAATTTATAGTTCTAAGGCATGCAAATGCTTATATCTGGCAATTTGCTTTATAAATTTATGAAGCTTTAAAGGAACAACTGAATATAAATGTTCATGAAATAACTTTTTAACCATTATTGTTTGTGACTTTCAAATGACTGCATATTGCAAATTGTCATGTTGATATTAGTTTAGGATACTTACAAAAAATAACAAAGAATGTTGCCAAATCTAAATTTGGCACTAACTAAACTCAATAGAATTTTTTTAATTTTAATATTGAGCTATAATAGGATCTGATTATGGTTAGAAACTAGGGTTTGATTTGAATTTAGTTTTACTATTAAACTCTGTAAATTAATCATGACTAACAATAATTGTATTAATGAACACAAGGGGTTAAAAAGGTTTTTTTTTTTTTTTTTAACAAAATATTTCAAAATACACTGCACATTGCGTGGGATATTAGCTAGTGCATAAAAAGGGTGAATGTGCAAATACACAGTAGCTACAGTGACTTTTTAATTTGTTCAATTGGCACTAAGGGCAAATGCAAAGTAGCTACAGTCCCCCCCCCCCCCCCCCCCCCCCCTTTTAATATTTATATGAGTTAGGCACATATATTGTTAAACTGACACAATAAATTTTACAATATTTTCACCATTATTGAGATATCAATTTTTTATAGGTCAAAATAAAATAATAAAATATAAAATTATGACCCATCACAACTAAAAATAAATTCTTTATGAAAATAAATTCTTGGCACTGTTACATTTTTTTTTTTTTCTAGTCATTGGTTTGTTCTCTTTTTTTTCTTTTAAATATTTATACGAGTTAACATATATATTGTTATACTGACACAACACATTTAACAATATTTTCACAATTATTGAGATATCCAATTCTTATAGGTCGTAAAATATTAAAATATGCAACCACAATTGAAAATAAAAGTTTTGTGAAAATTTTGTAACACTTGTTATCACAATATTTTCTCAATAGTTAAGATCTCAGTTTCTTATATATCAAAAAAAAAAAAAATGCTAAGTCCACAACATTTTCACATTAATTTCACAACAAATCATAGGTAGGCTATTATTTATGGATACAAAAGTGATATAAGTTGCGGGTCTATTTTGGAATAAATAACAACTTACCCTCTAAAATTTGTTATAAAAATATTATGGAGATAACATTTCTATAAAATAAATAATAATAATATACTTTTTTGGTTTAGTCAACTATTATAAGTGCCTATCATTCCCAACAAAATTCAATGACAAAAGTCTCTGACGTAATTTGAATCATTTGATTACAAACATTCACAAAATTTTGACAAATACAACCAAAAATAGCGACTCTTCGTTCAATAGCATATACAAAATATTGAATCACACTATGAGATTACCGACTAAATCATGAGGAAGGCCTCATGAGACCAAGAAGATATACATAGTCCATTCTAGATCTTTTATAAATGTTCGTATCATCCCTACCTCAAGCATTTGTATCTTATAATCCTTTACACCCTACCAATTTCAACAATCCAACACATTTTGCTCTGGACCATCCACTCAATGATTATCTAGGCTTTGAATCACTTCCCTTGCTTCGGAATGATGAGAGCGAGAAAAATGATCTTGGAGCTGTAAGATTAAAAATTTGGGTATAACACTGTCAGAAAAATGTTCAACAATTCTTCAATGATAATTATTTTGATCAAGAGTCACCTCTGACAGAGAGACTATTTCTTCAGCTCCATCGCATTGATAATGTTACTGCTAGGAAAAGTAAGATAAACAACACAATCAGATTAATGCTGATTAACCATACCTTTTAAGGAGCTTCCGGACAAATGATCGTCCCTTAGTCTGAAGTTTGCTGGAGGTGCTGGGATAGAGCTGTAGGCTTGGACTGAAAGAAATGAAAGCCATTGATTGATCAACTTTTTTTTTAATATTATTGAGTGATACACTAGAGAAATAAAGTTACATTTCTGTGTCTATACCAAGCATAAAAAAGAAAAGAAATAAACAAATAAAGGAGAAGATGCAACAAATAACGAAAGCATAATTTAACCCAGTGGAAAACAAGTTACACACTCTAAATAAGTTGCAAATGGCTATCATGCAGACCACAAACTCAAAGTTGGCAGCAGTTACATTAGAAAATGATCATTTTACAGAATGATGGTTGAAACTTAACCCATATAAGCAAGCAGCACCAATGGAACTACTGAAATCTTTTTATTAAGTGACAAAATTTTATGCTTGCTGTCAACAATTGAACTCCATTTTCTGCAGAAGGGTTTCTAGATGATTTCTGGATTCCGTGAGCTTTCATTAGTTTCTGTTTATTCGTTACTTTTGTTCTCTCCTTATTTCTTTCTGCAGTATCACTTGTATACAGTCCGTGTACTTGGGCAGTGCTTTTCTTATTGATTTTTCAATGAATTTATTTACTTCTAAAAATAAAAATAATAAATATGAAAAATTTAAAAATAGGGGAAAGAGTAAGTTACCCTGTTCATTGAACTCGCTCTCATTGAAGCTGTCGTCAGAAGGATGACCATGTGAGAATCCCATTCTCGACTTCCTCAAGTCTTCTGATGATCTATTGGCAACATCACGCCCATCTTCTGTATCATCATCTCCTTCAGAAGTTGTAGCAGAGATCCAGTCAACCAAACTATCAGCCCCACGACTTTTCCTTCCAAACTTCAATAGCCGTTTAAACCCTTTTGTGACATCCTTACGAGACTGATTGTGGGATGCATTGGCAACAATAATAGGTTTCTGAGCAGCTCCCCATTTCTTTCTCATTCGAGCTGCATCAGCCTCTGATTGGGTAAGACTATGAGAATTCCAAGATGCAGGGCTCCCAATTGGAGAATCAACAAAAGCATCAATATCAGAGGTCTCATGCGGGTATGAAAATGGATGGTGCATGCGTGAATTCCATGAGATCGGGCTTCCATTTGGTGAGTCCTGCAGAGATCCTACATTGTGGAAAGTTGAAGGCACAGTAGCAGGCAATTCAGTAACAGAAGTAGGGTCCACTTGAGAAAGAGATCTCATGGAATCGCCATTTTCAGACCCAGAATTAGCTGACTTGTCATATTCTTGACTTAGTCTTGTTTCTCCATTATCCATGTCAGCACAATCTTCGACTGGCATGGTTTCAAGCTCTTCCTCTTCTTCCTCTTTGGCCATATCCACATCATCTGCTGATTCATATTCTTCGTCATTTTCCAAAGTCTTGGATGCCAATGAAGCTTTCAGCTTAGCTATACTAGCTCCAGCACCAGGACCTATGCCATTACCCTTCCTGAGGAAAGCCTTTGAATCCACATTCTTTGAAATTTTTTCAGATGGGATCTGCTCAGTCTGCTCTTTATCAAATTTTAATGGAGCCAAAACAGAGTTGTCAGAGTTCACAGCGGACAAATCCTTCAACTCTACAGGATTAGCGGCACTTTTTCTTGAGGACTGAGACCGCCGTGGCTTCTCTTCCTTAGCATTTGGTGCCTCTTCACTGATACTCTTGCTGCGGTTAAAGTTTCTCACCTGTGAGCGGGGGGTTGTTTTGCCAACTCCCAAAGAAGGTTTTGTGTTTTCTTTCCTCAAATCTGAGAAGTTGGGAACTGACTGTGCAAGAGGATTTTCTGCTTGCACTCTTCTCCTCCCAGAAATGGAATTGGAGACTTTGGCTGATGACCGTGTAACTGAATTTACTGTGGTGCGAGGAGTAGATGTAGACACATTTTTGTTAGGCAAAATCTTCTTTGCTTGAGCACTTCGGGAAGCAACATCTCCCACAGATGGCTCACTGAAAAATCTGTCTTGTCCATAAAATTTATGTTCAGGAAATTCAGAAAGGTCTTCATCGTCTTCACTCTGAAAGGAATCTATTGGGTGCTGTGAAAGCACAATCTTATTATGATTAGTTACAAGAAAGAAAATCAAAAACCAAAATACGGCTTCAGAATTAAGATTGAGTGTACACATCAAATTATACAAGTCATCAGATTTAGCACTTATGTCCTATATGTTAATCCCAAGTCTACTTCAAAAGGAGTACTTTAACCTCCAATAAGCACTTATAAATCTACATGCGCACTCCTTAGGGTTTTGCGATTAAGCTCACAAGCATGAAAAGTTCTATTTAATTTGGTTAAGAGAATAGATGATATTAGGACTTATAGGTGTGGTGTTAAATGACAGGAGAAAAATGCAGAAAATAATGATCCATGGAGGATAGGAGAAAAATATAGGTGAATGTGTCAAAGCTTTTAAGAACCATTGCTTTGCATTCAATTATACAATTTCAAATAAATCCCAAGTGACAGCACAATAAGCTGGGAACAACTCCTCATTAAGCTTGATATCATACTCAAAGGTACATAAATTTGAATGAGGGGACACTTATTTCCTAAAAACATAACTATAATAAGAATACCTGTTCCCTCTTCACACTCGACCGAAAATTGAAAGATCTGAGTTTATCTGCACGTCTACGAGCACTAGAGACATCCCTATCAGCAGAGGCAGAAAACTTGAGCTTCATCTCAGCTTTACTCTGCTCAAGGTTATCCTGCATGGCCTTCATCTTGGCTTCCTTCTCTGCCCTGTTGGAACTCCATTCTTCCCTCAGTTTAGCATCTCTTTTTTGCATGTACTTCTCATAGAATTTTCCTCTGGAATCATCTGTGAAATGAAGCTCAGCAAAGTTCTTCCTCAGACTATCACCATAATCCTGAATATCTACCATCTTCATTGGTGGTGGGGTAGAGGTATTGAACTTTGCCATATTAATAGAAGTCCCAGCTGGTTCAATCACTGAAGGTTTTTCAGATAACTGTGCAGGAGCTACCTCCACTGCTTCTGGTTTTTTATACTGTGAACTTGCTGCTTTTTCCATTTGTTTTTCTGCAGGCTTGTTTCTCCGGGCAGAACCAGACTGATCCCCAGGAACCCGAAGCTTGTGCTCAGCAAAAAGCTTCTCAAGCTCATTAGCCTTCATTTTCAGCTCATCATTGAGCTCCTGATTCCCCTTAGACTGTCTAACTCTCTGAACTTGCTCCAATGGCATTGTTGGCATCGTAGAAATGCTTTCTTGAGCCTCCGAAGCCTTTTTACCAGGATAATCCAACTTGTTATTTTCATAAGAAAAACCAGCCTCATCCTTCCTACTACCCTGAGGCTTCTTAATCTGCTCACGACTAGCAGAAACTGGTTTCTGAAACTTCATGCTCTGGGGTCCAGATTCTTCCACTTTCTGAAACTTCATGTTCTGGGTTCCAGATTCTTCCACTTTCAATTGTTGCCTATCTGATGAACCCAATTCTTTCTTTCCCACCTCCTCTAGTTCTCTCGTAAAAGATCTCCACTTGGACTGAGGATCCAATTGATCACCCTCAACTCCTTTCACCAGACCCGAAGGGGCGGCTTCCCGAAGTTTTAGCCCACTACCACCTTCAAACTGTCCTGAAAAAGAGCGGGTATGACTATTATAAACCCTAGAACGCGACTGAGTCACCGGTCCCAAATCCCCGACTCTATTTACAAATCCACCATCAGATGATCCATCCCCTACCTTGCTTCCAAAACCTCCAACTTGATTCTTCACTCCAACAACCTCAGACCGATCCCTATTTACAAATCCGCCATCAGATGCACCATCTCCTACCTTGCTTGCAAAACCCACAACTTGATGATCTTTAACCCCACCACCGGACAAAACCTCTTGATCACTGAAATCCCTTGATTGATTCAGAGACCCCACTACTTTATGATCCTTCCAATTCGTCCGCCCCTTCACTCCCACATCTTCCTCTTCTTTACCTTGATCCTTCAACCCAACAGAGCTTGCAGTGTCATTCAACAATCCCTTCTTATTATCCTTATCCTTATGATCCTCAGCTCCACTACCCAAAAACCCATTACTACTATTCGATTTGGGCTGCGAAACAAACGGAGAATTAACAGAAGACGGTGTACACAAGGGGCTCTCTACATCCTTCTTTTCTCCACTAACATCAATGCTCATATCACTGGCACCACTCCATCTCCTCAACACCGGCAGAGGTGGCGTTGTCACCGCTGCCGCCGCAGCAGCAGACGACGCGTCAGAAGAAGAGAGCCTCCTGAGCTCCGCCGCCTTCCCAACGACGACAACCGGCTTGCCGCCACTACCACTACCGCTACCGCTACCGCCGCCAGTCTCCTTCTGCTTGTTCTCAAAGAGGTTAATACGGTCCTGCACACTGAGTCGCCTCGCGGGTTGACTCGCCGCGATGGAAGAAGAAAATGGTGGTGAGTCTGATGACTCGGTCACAGACGAAGAATCTTCTTTCTTGTTATCGTTGTTGCTGCTGTTGTTGTTGTTGTTGTTAATGTTGTTTGCAAGCTGTGCTGTTGTTACAGTATTGGCGGGTTGGTTGGGTTCGTTTTTCTCGTTCAAGTTTCGTCTCGTGGGGAACTTGGGTTGCTGACACGTGGAGATCTGTGATTGGTGTTGCGTTGTACCAAAACTGTGTTGTTGGTCTTGACCGGCTGTTGTTGTTGTTGTTGGGTGGTGGGACCCATTGTTTGGGTCTTCTGCTGAAGTGGGGTCATCGATTGACATGTCAGATCCTGTGGATGATCGGATGGCTGTGTCGTCGACACCTGGCTTCCACGTGTTGATTAAGAGGTCCGGTCTTCTTTGGCACAGTGACCTAAATTTGGTGCATGCTTCACTGCACACAAAAAAAAGAAAGAAAATAAATAATTTTATTATATTTTTTTAGGGGAAAAAAAAAAAGGTACAACTATATAAAAAGGTGAGAGAAGCTAGATGGGCTTTGAAAAATGGAAAGGACCCCTATAACTACTGTACCTTCCAAATCAATACTGAATGTGATGGTACTTTTTTATTATTTATTTATTAATTAAATCATACTTGTGCAAGAAGTCCAACATGGTCCACTAGATAAAAAATCATAAAATCTTTGTCATGGGTCCTCCACAAAGTAAAAGAACAAATGGTATCCAGCATAATTTACCATGTTAAAAGACTAAAAAATTGATAAATTGAGGAGCTTTGGTAACTTTTGGCACATAATAATAAGAGCTTGACCCCATAAAAATTGGGATTTATTACCCACCCCTTGATGAAACCGACAAGTTGGGAACGGAACAAATGAGCAGGCCAAGGATTGGTCAATTCAAGAATGGGCCCCACTATCCCAAAGAACAAAGTTTTGAAAGGAAACAAGATCTGGGTTCTGTTTGTTTGGGACTTATATGTAGATTTCATGATTTACCAATCATGAAATATAACCATAGCCCATGACATTAACGACCCCAGATAAAAAAAATTAAAAAATTAAAAAAAATTTACAGTGCTTTCCTATACTCACATCTGACAAATCTTATTCACCAAATGATAGATCACAGGCACTTTTCAGGCCAGCCCATTTTATATTTTTGGGTATACTGTACATTTTTAAGGATAGGTGCTAAAATTTCACTTTCAAAGTAGCTTGGCATTTGCATAAATTTAGGCAAGTGGACCCTGGATGATGTGACCTATCAACATTGATTATTAATGGCCTAAACAGCTTAACAAGTTCCTCACTCAAGAGCCTAAAGTTGGGGCATTTGAAAACTGCATGGAACCATAATATTTCAATTTTTTTTTTATGAACATAATATTTCAATTTTTTGTGCCCTCATCACTATTGCTTTTTATAAAAATGAGGCACTATCAAAATCATCAAAATGACAATGGACGTTTTTGGAAAAATTAGCGATGGGAGCTACTTTCACAATCCAAAAACATAGCCAAGTAAAAAAAAAAGAACCAATTGAAAAACCAAATAAAACCAGAACACACTCCCATGTTTTTTAAAATTTTGAAGGAAAAAAAAAGACTCAAAAGTTAAATGATAAGAGAAACAAAAAGAAGTAACCTTTGCACTTTGGTTTCCAAAATGCCCCAACTGACTCTTCCAACACAAGCTTTTTCAAAAGACATTGCGATTATACCAAGAATTAGTTGACAACACGGCAAATAAGTTAAACTTCCATTAAAAAACAAGGTATCTCCCTGACTTGACCGCATATGCTACCAATTCAGTAGACAATGTGTCAAAATCCTTTAATAAGATAACACAATGAGAGGAGCAAGGTCAAGGGAAGAATAGGTGAAGGGTAAAATCTTGGCAATTATGTTCTATTCTATTAGAAAATCTAGTCGTGAAGGCAAAGTTTTGTGAATAAATTACTGACCTGGCATACTTGCTAATGTTTTCTATATAAAGCCCCCAAGGAAATGGTGAACGTATGGAATGAAAACTTGAAACAACAATTAATTTTAAGTTATATTAGCTTCCCCCTTATTATATGTCTTCAGTAAAAGGGATTTTCATTATCCATTGTCCACAACACTTGCAATTGGTGTGATGAAAAGCATTGTGGCATAAAAGGTTCCCGTCAAGCACGCATTACTTTTTAAGTTTTCCACCTTATGCAGTTTGGGAAGAGATTTTGACCTGAAGGGAGAGAAGTTTTAAACATTTCCTCTTCAATTCTCTTTTCTTTTGTGTTTTCCATCCCAGCAAACCAGAGGAAGATTCTTCCCTGTCACTGCTACCAAATCCCAGGACTAAAGTGCTACAAAAAGATGGATTCACTTGATGCCACATCCACAAGCGCACACGCACACACACACACACACACAAATAGGCACACGCCACAAACTGACAGGAGGAATAGGAGCTTTAGATATATAAGGTTTACTTGAAGATAGAATTTCTTAGAGAGTTCTTACTTCAAGCGATGAGCGCCAAACCGATTTGCAAAATGATGGAGTTCAGACACTGTATCAGGGTTGAAACCAGCAGCTGATGCACGAGCACAAGCTGTGGTCAAGTCCTGCCTAACTGCAACAAGCCGTACATCAATGGCCCTTAGAAGCTCCTTCCTGGATAAGAGTGAAAATAGCAAAACAAAAATAAGAAAAAAAGTAAGCAACTCAGAGGGAGTTGTCAATTCAACATATCAAGAACATCTGTTATAAAATAATTTGTCATTTTAAATTGTTGATGACCAAGTAATGGCATTTTTTCTAAGAAATTAATGCATATAACTATGATCATGAACTGTGTACTTCAATCATTGGCCATGATCAACATAACTTTGTCTTTGCCCTTTCTTAACTGTTGACCATGTATGCTAGTTTGTCCACCTGCTCAAAACATCAAATCTTTGACACTCCAGTCGACTTCCATGATATGATGATTCCTAAGTTCGTGAAAATCCCAGACCTACTAATCAAACCAAAAAGTGCTTCAAAACATCATTTCTGCGATGCAGGATCCAAGCTAGCATACATCAGTCACAGCAATAAGGGAGATCACATCTTAAATAAATATCAAAAGTATCTTCAATGGCTGATATTTAAAGGGCACGTGCAATTGACTAAGTGAACATTTGCAAAACAAAATGAAACCCAGAATATAGTAAATGTTAAGTAATTTGAAAAACTGATCAAATTTAATTTAAACAAAAAATTGGGGGGAAGAAAAGAAAGTATTACTTTGTTGCATCTGCTGCTCCTGCAGTTCCTATTCCATCTCCACCTGGAGCACATTATCCAATATCAGCACACTAACAACTCGTGCTTTTAAAATAAGTAGCTTTTACTAGACAGTTCCAACATAAAATATTTCAAAAGAATTTTCAGGTGTCTAATAACCTAGGCAGAACATAGCCCATGACATATTCCAAGGAAATAAGACTCCAAAGAACCATACTGAAGCCGGGAAATTGGCGAAGTAAAAGATAACATTAGTAATATTGGCAAACAGCTGATCTTAACACAACAGACAACAAAGAATTCAACAACATACTTGCTTAATTATTAAAAGAAAAACTTAATTCCTAGATATAAATTTTCAGGATGCATTACCACAACTGTTAAAATATGTTACATAATGATTTTACCAAAAACAATAGCTCAGAATGAGTTTGCATTTCTCTCCCAATTTCCCCCCAGAAACCATCATGGCCCATGATATCATAGGAAAATTACGTTTTTCTTTTGGGTATGTATCATGGGGAGGCAAATTCACAGTTGTATGACACATCATCCTAATCCCACCCCCCCAAAAAAAAAAAGAAATATGGACAGAAAATAAAACAAAGGACTAAATTTCATGCATGGGTATATTCAATAGTTCAAAATTATTTCCCTAAAGAATCTCCATAATTGCTTCTATAGGCTCAAATGTGATAATGATCTCCAGTACAATAAACAATTCATGACTGGCTCTTAAACAGAAAAGATTTGGAACAAAATCTCTAGCAGATGTCCCTCAGCAGAACACACAACTACAACTCATTTTCTCAGTAGTGTGCTACTGGCATCAACACAACAGGTAGACCAATTTACGTAAAATGCATCACATACTTGATTAAGCAGAAGAAATACCTTGCCGGCAAACAAAATTAGTCACAGTAAAATTCACTAAATCAAAGAGGTCTACTTATTGAGCCAATGAGCCACCACTTGGATCATAAGATACACTTTAGTCATTAACCCAAAAACCAGGCCTAGCATAATACCCTAAGTACAATGGCAAGTTAATTATGTGAGATTCCATCGGATAAGCCACCAATTCCTAGTTCCTAGATTGTCTTCCGTATAAGAACCATTGCACATAGAAAGGTTGCAGTAATATCATCAGTACATCTTTGCCTCAGTGCCCCATTCCCAAGTCCGATCCAGTACTCCATAACTAATGAAACTGAGCTTGCTAGCAGATCCCCACAGCTCCAAGGAAGAGACCCAAGCTTTAAAAGAACAGGTCATGGGCTTTACCTAGGTCAAAGGTCCTTTTTTTTCTTTCTTCTTTTTTCTTCTCTGATATTTCTCTCATGATGCAACCACTTTTGTCTACAACAAAATGATGAAATAAGTTTCTCCTCTCCACTAACTTCTTCAATACAATCCATAGCAAAACTCTAGTGTCATATTTTTGCAAGGATATGGAGTGTTGATCTTCAAAATTCATGAAGGTACGCTGTTAAAATTTCAATATATGTTGTAGTACTTGTTATTATTGCATGCACAAAATCAAGCTCCCCCTTTGCCAAGTAAACTGGCCATAACGTAAACAATTGAATCTTTATTTCTTTAGGCACCAATGCACTACACACAAATGCAAACTTAACGTAGTCTCATTCTAAACGCAACTTGATATAAGTGCCCAACCTTGTGTAAGATGAGTATTGATGCAACTATAGTGACTATCCCCTATGTATAACTTTCTTTTTTTTGATAAGTGACTATCCACTATGTATAACTAGTAGAAAATGATCATAATTACATAGATAATGTCAAAATAAATCATGTGACTTAAGTAGATCTCCACTATGAGGAATAAGCTAAATTATCAGATAACAAAGAAAATAAAATTCCAATTGCTAATGAATTTGACATACATTAGCAGGTTTTTTGTTTTTTGGATAAGTTGAATTTGACATACATTAGCAGGTTATATGACATTATAATTTTTTTTTTCTAATAAGGAAGTCATTCTAATTGAATACTTCCGGCTTGACATTCTACACCACAAATGTATAACTTAACATATAACTGCATCAAAAAGAATATGATCTTGACAAGACTCCAAGGCTTTTTGGCATGCATAGCTTATTATAGGCTTCACGAAGAGGCACTCAGTGATGTCATTTGCATAGATTTGTGCTCTATTTATATAAAACAATCCCCGCTAGCCAGAATTTAGTCCAGTTTGTAGCAGTTTATGCTTCAAAGATTGACAACATAGCGGTGAAATTGATGTTCTGTGCTTTATCCTTTATCACTATGTAAAATTTTTCTCTTAACTAGTAATTTCACACGTACCTAGTGCGTAATGAACCCAAAACCTCCCCTCCACCTTGCATTTACAGGGGGACAAAGTGCCATTTAAGCTAGAGCTCATTGGCATATTCCCATTATGTATAATGTCAGTATGTACAAGGTTTTTAATAGCACCGTAGAAAATTAATTCAAGAAATTTAGCAGTCTCAATGGGATATCTATTGCTATTCTTCTGATCATACCAGCATCACCAACCATTGGCACCTTGGCTTATGCCTATGTTGAGAACCAACGCAACTCAGACTTTGCCACTATTAATGATTAAAACAAAATAACAATAATGGTCAGCCACTGGGCATCTCCACTAACTCTAATGTCCCACTTCTCACTCTTGGCTTAAACTTTCACTGGTACTGTCCACAGCATAATATCACAAAAGAATAATACAACATGAACCTCTAAACAGAGAAAAATAAGTAAAATATAAGGAAATCCTAAACATCATACTTGCTTCTGTGTATAAAATATATAATGTCTTCCTAGACAGGATTTTGCATGGCAAGTTTTCTTGTAATCAGACCATCCGAGATTAAAAGTAAAATAAACTATCTAAAGTCAAAAAGAAAGAAACAAAGCATACCTAATGCCCCAGAATTCTGATCTCCTGCCCTCTGACATGAAATAATTTCCCAAATTCAGTGATAAAAATAATTGTATTTCCAATTATTGGCACATTGGTTGTCTAATTAATTGAATTGTGGTTATTACCTGTGAATATATTCTCTGGGCTGCTTCCAACTGAGACATCTCTGCATCATATGTGTTAACCAGTTCCAAGACCTCTGGTGTACTAACAAACCGAACAAACCTGGAGAACAAGTTCCAATCAAGTCAAAGAGAAAAATCAAAACTGTATTATGTAGAAAGGCAGCAAAATCCAAGTATACTTAAAATTTGTTTCAACTGGCAGTATGTGTTACCTTTCCAGTGTTCCTTTAGTGAACCAAGTCTCAGCATTTCTTCTCTTCTCAACTTCAAGCTTAATCGACTGAACTGCAAGTGCAACCTGCTCTTCTGCAACCTTTAAATGGGTCACAAATGGCTTTACTAATCCTGATGCAAGCTTCTCAGTGTTTCCATCACTTGAAACAAACAACTCACAACTGCCCAGAAAGGAGGAAGAATATAACCCCATATCAAAACAATACAAATAGGAAGACAGAATAATAAAATCTAAAACCCAGTAACAGTTATCCTCACCGTGAACGTTTTGGTGACAATTGGAACACAGCATAATCAAGAGGCATGTCAGACTTCATCTTCCCCCTACTATTGCTAAATTAGCTCTTCTCTGAATTATTCATATACCCAGATGTACTTTCAGTAAAATGCAAGCCCAGATCCTCACAACTTTAATTAATCAAGTCATAAACCAGCAAAACTTCAATCACAAAACTCCACTACCACAATGTAGATTCTGGAAAAATCAATAAAAATACACAGAAACATAGTTACCATTTATAGAAGTGATGATGCAAATACATAATCTAAATTCATAAACTACAAATAAAGATGAAGTTAATAAAGAGGTGAGAAACTTTAATTATTCAACTCAAATAAGAGAACCATCTATGGTAATCCACATTTCAAATCCAACTGGATTACTTAAAGTAAGTTCAAATTAAAAAAAGTGGATGGCAAGTGGCTAAAACCCACTAAACTTTTTGACCAGATTGCTCACCAAAAATACCCAACAGATCTCAATCCCAAAGAATAACTCCAAAACCAAATGCACCAAAAAAATTCAAGCTCTTGAACTAAAATAGAAACCCAAACTTCACACAAATCAAACTTGTCCCAGATCTGGTTCAACAAATATCCAAACCCAAATGCCAAACCAAACCAAACCAAACCAAACCCACAAAGACTTCATAGTTTACACTCATAAATCCAAATTCAAATGCAAAACCAAGTCAGACCCAGATGAAAATAAACACATACAAATAGATATACGCATTAATACACACAACCCAGAAACAAAAATAGAATTTTCAAAATACCCATTAGTCTTTTGCAATAATTTAAGTAAATGTGAGAGGGATCAGTGAAACTAAAGAGTACCTGAGATCTTGGACTGTAGAAATCGGATCCTCCTAATCGGGTTCAAATGCTTACCAACATTTTTACTCTCTGAGCTTTATATATTCCACTTTTTTCTTCTTCTTCTTCTTCTTCTTCTTCTTTGAGAATAACTTTCTTTCTTTTTTTGTAATTACTTTAATGGGTTTGTTTTTGTTTCTGTTACTATTTTTTTATTCTTTAAGTTCTAAGAAAACCCTAACATTGACAAGATAGTCTTTGCTTTACTCTTCCCTCAAATGTATTACTTTCTTTCTTTCTCTCTCTACACTCTCTGATACAGTAGAGAGGGATAGGGAGAAGAGAGAGAGTATGTTTGTGTTTTTTTTTGTGTGTGCTTTCAGACAAGTTTGCTTGTAATTTCCAAATCCTAAAAAAGCTCACGAAGGATTGAGAGACAATGACTCTTTTAAGTCATAACAGTGTGATGTTAAAATTTTGAAATTACCGAAATGGACTTTTGACTGTAGAGTGTTAGTCATGTCAATTTACTCCAATGGGCTTGACTTGGTATTAGCTTGCTGTCATTTTTTAAATAAAAGAAGAAAATGTTAGCGGATATAATAAGAGCATTAGCTTAAGAAATATTTTTAAAAATTTTGTATGGGAAAAGAAAAAAGTAAATGATTCTTTTAACAATTTTTATATTTCTCATAAAAGTAGTATCAAAACTTTTGTAAAATAATTCATTTACAAATGCCCTAAGTGCCTCCTTTAACCGGACCAATATGGTCATTTAATTAAATTGGACTTATCTCATTCTTAAAATTTTCCATCTACAAATGTGTAAGAGCATCTATTAACCGGAATCAATGTGGTCATTTCATTAAATTGGACCTATCTCATAAGGAAATGTGAAAATTTTGATGTCGATAGTCTAATCAATATGGCCAACCTAAATAAGTTCCAAAATGAAGCATGAAGTCAAACGGGAAAAACTTTAGTGCTCCAGGAGCAATACTCCCTCCTCTCACATGACGAGTGGGCCCCATGTATGAGTCCCACCATGGAGCCCACCCCTCATGTGAAAGAAGGGAGCATTACTCTCGGAACATGTAAGAATTACCCAAGCCAAACAGCTTGTGCAAATGAACATTCTCATAGTAGGTGTTTACATGATTCAATTGGATTAGAGGTTGAAGCTGTGTTGTCTTTGGAAGCATCATCCATGGTTATCAAATCTACTTTCATAGAGAAACAAAAAAATTGGAGACTTTCTTCGGTTGATAAACAGTGAAGTTCTAAAACTACCCCTGAGATTCTAAGCCCACGTCAGTTATATTGTGCAGAGAATGAACATAATTATAAAAAGAAATTACAAAATTTTATTTGTCTTCATAAAAGGTAATGATTTGATTAACTCATATTTTTTTCTTCTTCTTTTTTGACAATTTATTAATTCATCTAGTTTTCATGTTTTAAGAGAAAGAAATTAAAAGAAAATTCACAATCAATCTAATTATGAGTTCATTATTAATATTTTTTCTAAAGTGCTGTGAGTTGTGACTACCAAATACTTCAATTCACATTATAAACTATATTTCAACTTTAATGCAATATGTAACTTCGAATTAAGTCAAAATATCTTATTTGGGTTGTTTAATTCCTTGATTTTAGATTTTTTTTTAAAATCTTATATCATGTTAATGAGAAACTTCCAAATGCTAATCTGAAGATTCATGCTAATTTAGAGACATGAATCATTAAATACGACAAAAAATCATATCAAATTTCTCTTATAATCAGTGTTATATTTAAAAATTGAAAAGGAAAACTACTACTTAAGAATGGAAATGCAAACTACATGAGAGTTAAGACTTCTATGTTCATGTTATGTTTTCTATATGTGTGTTTTGGGCTTAAAAGGAGAAAGAAAAACTTCTATCATGTTCATAATTATTCTCTCATGCAAGAAATTCTTATTTACAAATAACAAATTACAATTTATCCTTAATTATTTCAATATTATTTCCCTCCAAATATATATGACTCATTAACATGTCTTGGGAGAAAAATAATTTAAAAAAAAATATTATAACTTAAAAGGAGATAAGATTACACATAGATTTTATTTTCATTTTTTAATAATGCCTTTTCCCTTTTTGTTTCTTTTTTTGAATAATGCCTGGTGGGAAAGCTTTCAGTGAAGAAAATGGGCATCATTGTCCAAACATACATGATCTTATAGCCTATAGGTGGAATCATGGGATGGACCACTATTGAATGATGTGGGCATTTTTGTAATTTAAGCATGGTCAATTTGGTACATTCACTATTAAGTAGAGATTCTAAATTTAACGGTTTCTTTGGGGGAAAAAAACTTTTAAAAGTGAGAGCGAAAGAAAGAAAAAGCATATCGTGCAGCCAAAGCAGTGACCCCGGTTTTTCTAAATATTTTTGGATATGTGAAATTACCATATTACCCTCCTTTAAAATTCTTCGAAAGAAACTATTATACTGTTCTTTAAAATCCACTTATATTGCGACACTTGTCACCATCATTTGAGTCAGCACAACCTCATATGGAATAATAAATACTATTAATAATAGAAATAATTATAATTATAATCATCACCATGATAACAACAAAATCCCTTAATTATTACTATTTTTTAAAATGAAAGTCATTTAACACAATTGATGGTAATTTTTAGGGCTTTTATTCAAGGTGAAAAAGACTGTTTTTTTAATTTATTTATAATTTTTTAGAAAGAATTTGAAAATCAAACTTAGGAGATTGGCCGTTTACTAAACTAACAAAGCATCCACAAAAAAAAAAAACCTTATTTCATAGGTTATATTTTGAGCTCAAGAAATTAAAAATTGATATGACTTGTGAACCATCACTTTAACTACAATGATAGTTAAGTATTAGAGAGATTGTGCATGGGAAATTATTAGTTTATTAAAGGTTGTTTGTCTAGTATCAATTTTAGACCCTCCAAGTATATGCCGTTACCAACATTGCAGTCTTTTGTCAGTTATGTGGTATCAAGCAACTACCAACCACGTCCACTCACCATTTCCAAATTTATGATAACTACTTCTATTCTAATTCTAATGTTTGTGGTATATATTGATTTTTTTTTTTTTTGGGTAGAGTTATTGCTAAATGTGACATAAGTTGGTAAATTTATCTGATATATGTGATCATGATTTTGTCTGCCCAAAATAAATATGAGCTATTATGTGATGTTGTGAAACCTACTATTAGGTTTGACGTAAATACCATCTTATTTGACTTGTCAAATTCTTATGTTAAAAAATATAATGAAAAATGTTATAAAAATTGTGGAGTTGGTGCTCAATATAACTACAATTATGAAGTGACCAATATGATAAAGTTACTACCATATGAAATAGTGTTATTAGTAGAGAATCACTAGAGATATTATACCCAATTAAGGAAATTCTGGTATTGTAGAATCAATAACTCTAGAGAATTTGCCAAATATGCTCCGCTAGAGGGATGTGTTGCTTGATGAAGGTTACATCAAATGAAGGTTACAAGAGTATTGTGATTGAAGGAGATGCATAGAATGTAAGTAGAGCCTTTGAGAAATCGAGAAACAACTCCCCATTGGAGTATCAAAACAAGTATGGAGGACATTTTGTATTTAGTTAATTTCTTTAAGTATGTTTCCTTTTCTTTTGTATTAAGAGGGGGCCATGTTGCTGCCCACCACTTAGCCCATTAAGCTACCTTTTTTAATTGGATGGGACTAGTCTCCATCTCCAACCTGTCACCTATGTTAGTTTAGGTTATGGATAGAAATGGTTCCAGACCCTCTCCAGATTGTATTTCTCTCGTTTTGTTTTGAATGAAGTATTTATTTAGTATAAAAAAAAATTGAGTTCTACCCATCTTGCTTTCATCCCATTATAACCAAATAAATGTCTTCATTAATAAACTACTATAGAATTTACCCAAACCACGACAATTTTCACAAAATAGTTTATAAATGTCAAGTTGATAAAGTGTTAATGGTAGATTATGAAGTGATATTAATGATAAGCCCAAATAAGAACTAATAAAAACCTACCAAGCTATCTTTTGTGAAAAAATGTTATGAAAATCGATATGTTTATAGCACTACTCTTGTAGAATTTCTCATCTTTGATACATTATTTATTATTATTATTATTATTGGAGAAGGGAGATTTGAATCTAGAATCTTATCAATGGAAGAACTAGACAATGCCAATGTTGAAATATAAGACAATTAATAATTTATTATTTTGATTTGTCTAAGAAAAGTTTTTGATACATTACTTAAGATACAAGAAATAGACTAATAGAGTGCTGCTTGTATTGTATACACCTTTCTTCCTTGTCAAAAGATCATAGTCGTATTCACTTTTCAATAATGCACACATTAATTGCTAGGTCACTATTGTTGGTAAAAAAAAAATACATAATATAAAAGAGTATAGAGTAAATCGCTTTTTACTAAATTATGCTGCTAATATTAGAACTTTTTGGATAATGAAAGATAAGGAGAAATCAAAAATCTTTGTTCCTATGCTCTTTTCTTTATGTTCTTTCTTTTCACCCAAAATTTGGTACCATACACTTTACATGTGTTACTCCATTTTGATATCAATGTCATGGGAACTAAAAAAAGTTGCCATTTTTAATGGTTAAAAAAAAAAAAAAAAAAAAAAACCACTAGAGTCTAATCAAGTCAACAGAGGTTTGGCCATTGTAAGCAAACAGTTAATTTTTCATTTTCTGTCACTTATCTATAAAATTTTCCTATCTTGTCCATGCAATGTCAAAATTTACCAATCGATTAGATGGATAATATTTGCATCCTGTCCTCCATGATGGCAATATTATCATGATGTTGCAACAACTTGTTGGTCGGTCTTCCTTCGTATGTCCTCTTCAAAATTGCAAAATTCATTTAATTATTTCGAGGATTCACAAAACCTATTCATCCATGTTTCAAATTAAGCATTTAAAGAACCATGATATTCAGTAGTTTTAGGAATTAAAGAGCACTGCATTCACAAAACCAAGGGAGTCAGCTACTTTTCAAGTGGCAAATTGAATTGCTAAACAGTCTTTCTAACTTCCAGGCCATGATTGTAAGAAGCTATGAATGTCTTATTCATGTACTGCACAATCTTCTTTATAATGTATAAGTGCCAATGCATAATTCTAATTTTTGTGGTCCACAATAGTACAAATTTGTAACTGTTTTGCAAAGTTCAATTGGAATGTTTGCCATCACTTCCATTTTTCATTTGGTGTTTTTGATGACGTGTAGGAGGTGATGAGATTATTCCTCTGATTTTGTCTAGATTGTTTGCGGCTTTAACCTTTTTTTTTTTTTTTTTAATAATAATAATTTGATAGTTATAATGAGAATTTAACCCTGAATGTTGCTCTTGAAAACACAAAAATGTGTCAACCAATTAAGTTACAAGACTAGCTCTTAGCGGCTTTAATTAAATCCTCTATCTAGCACACAAACACACACACAAAAGAGAGAGAGAAGAAGAAGAAGTGCCAATGCCATAATCTTCATCTTAGTTGGTGAAAATACCTACTAAATAATACTAAAATGACAATAATTGTGTTGGTAAATACATTGGTAAGGAATATATAATATAAGTGCCAAAAAGAGGACCCCAAAGAAAGAAAGGGAAAACAAATATTCTTATTCATAGCAAGAAAAGTAAAATTGAATGTTACTCATATTCTATGTGTACCTACCAAAATAATAAATTGTGTTGGTAAATTCATAGGTAAAAGAAATTAAGGAATATATAATATAGGTACCAAAAAGAGGACCCCCAGATAAAGAAAAGGGGGGGTGGGGGGGAAATACTAATTCAGAGAAAAAGTACAATTGAATGTTACTCATATTCTATGTGTACCTACCATTCATACTCAAATTAAAGCATGAATGGTCCTAAATCTAACTTTAGATTATCAAACTCACTGATCAGCTACAATACTCTTTTCTTTTAGAGTAGCATTATCTAATCTTTATTTAAACATTATCTATGAAAAGTAATCATATATTTAGCGAGCCACCAAAAGTGGGCTTCATTAAATGTTATTCCAAGTTACCAATTTGCCTCTTACAGAAAAATAGTATAGGGGAAAAAAAAAGAAAAAAACACAAAGTATATTTTTTTTTTCTTTTTTCCTAGAAAAGTAAAATTCTTACAATGATATTGTCCTCCTTTGTGTCTCTTTCTTACCCAGAAAAGTTGAAATGAAAGAGAATACAAGTCTTCATTACTGGCAAAATTTGCTATTCTTTGGTTGGTGGTTTGGATGTAAGACACTTGTGCAGCAACAACAACAATCCAATTTTTTTTGGTACGTGTCAGTGACATAGATCTTCTTCATCTACTTTCTTCCTCAAAGGGGTTAACATCTTAAACTTTCAATATGGCCACCAATGGATGAAAATGTATTCCATCTTTGAGTGACTGGCCAAACATGATTAGCTTGTTTGTTGACAAACTTTGCTTAACCAATCCTTGTTGAACACGTGTCAAAAAATGAAGATTGAGCAAAACTCTTTATGAATCATTAAGGCACGTGGGATGTGGCTCTATTTGCCCCTTGAAGTCCACCTATTTTACTTATCTAAATTGGTAATTATGATATGATTATTATCATTTGATTGGGATTATAATTGAGAAGAAAATATGAGAAACCCATAACTTTTAGATGGATTTAAGGTATTATCTAAAGAAAAAGAAAAAAAAAAAGAAAAAGACCTTTTTATCATGAGAATCAAAAGAAAAATGGAGGAGGATTTTGATACACATGGTTTGTGAGCCCACTATAAAAGATCCACCAACACCTTCACCTGACAATGCTTGTTTTTGTGGCCCCTAAAACCATTGAGTGTAATTTTAACGGTTGGACCATAGAAAATCATTTATATATCTAAGGGTCTTAATTGCATGATGGGTGGACTTCTTTTTGCCTTTCAACAATCAGCCTTATATTTCAATTTTAAGGGGAACCCACCACTTGAATAATAGGTGGGGCACTTCACACATGTATGGGATTGACTATAGAGAATGGCTATGCTTGTTTTCATCGTTAGCGTACGAACTCGTAACTCAACTAACACGTTTTGATATTTATAACCGAACGTTTAGATTGTTTGAAAATTTTATAACTAAAAAATAAAATTGAAAAAAAATTTGAGCTTAAAAAAAAAAAGTGCAGATTTGACACTGCTATATCAAACAGGCACAGTCCAGAATGACTAGATGTCCAAATGATATACTCTTTTGTCTTTGCTGCAGAACATCCAGCAATTAAGGGTTGTGGTCTTGTGGAAGATGTTTTTTTCTACTAGATGGACATTGCTATATAGTCGGTAAGCTGTTGTGAATTGCTGACCAAACAAAGTGTCTGATACACTTTTTTTTTTTTTTTTGGGACACTTTAAGGTCCAAATCCTTCTGGCACTCATTTGCCTGAGGTGGTTGTTTGGTAAAATGCTTAGTCAGACAATTTAGTTTGTCGTTTGTATTATTTCTTGTTTCATCAATCTCCTCTCCCATGTTTCTTCACTGTTCAACCACAGATTAAAAAAATGTATATATTACCAATACAATTGCATGTTCGATAGTATTATATAGCATGAATAATTGGGTTTAAACATAGCAGAAGTGCCATATAAATACCATGTGAAGTTTGCAGATTCGATTATTAAGAGCAACCAATACATAATGTCAATACCATGTTATGTGGGCTCGTTCATTACTGTTATTGAAAGCAATTACTTCATACAAAGAAAGTTATTGGACAGAACTGCGTATAATTCTTCCCTTGAATGACCTTTTCTAATGGCTGTGTCACTTTTTCTTATTCTGGTTCATCTTAACACTTCTATAGAAAACAAGTGGTTCAGTAACTCCTAGGAAGGAAACTAATGAAATACAATGCTTGAATTGTTCCACCTTGTATCATGGCTGATGTCCAAATAAAAAGTACACATTCTTAGGTGCTGTTCTTTACTTTTTTTCATGGCTTATTGACAAATATAGAACCATATAGCGTATTAGCTTGTTGCCAATGCGCTTTTAATTGAGAAATTTAGAGTATCGATATCTAAGTTTTGATTAATAAAAAATTATGTTACCTTATAGCATTCATGATTAATGCAACACAATTGGACGCAGATATGAAGAGTAGATAGTAAGACTAAAAGTAACAATGTGTTTATTCTGCAAATATTGTCTTGAAAAGTCAAAATCAGATGAGATCTCATTTTAGAATGCGATCAAACTGATGTAAAGATAAACAACAGCTTTTTTTGCTTCTACAATTCAACCATATTGTCAGACGTTCAGGGAGATTTTATTAGCTTTTGAGCCCATCAGCCCCACTCTCTTTACTAGTGTGAAAAATGGAAGCACTGATATCCACTATGGGAGCACATTCAAATTATTCAATGATTCTGACTGAAAGCGAAATAGTGTAATTTTAATTTTGAGTTTTGGGCAACACATTTGTAGCATTGCCGACCACATATACAGCTAACAAAGTCCAAGATGCTTGTGCTTGCAGTGAAGTTATTTTCACATTTATATAGGGAGTGCCTAATGATCACAACTTCACCTGCAAGTTTCATTGATGTCCTGGATCTTCTTTATTCCCTTTCCAGCTGATTAATGATTATCTTACTATCTAGAATTGGATGCTATTTATGTGTGGTTTATGGATTAGAAATTATATGTGTTGGATTTTCCTTGAAATGGCTGGCTCTCTCTGCCCTGAAGATGATCTGGAAATAAAATGAACTTTGCTTAAGTTGTTCATCACATTCTATATGAAGAGATATAACTTTGAAGCAGTTCACAGAATGCTTCTGGAGAAGCTCCTGCACTGGTTTGGAATTTGCATGTTCAGTGTGCTAGGTTTCATTTAGCAGACTCAGATCTGGGAAAGCTAGGTTCTAGTTTAAACATACACATTCACCCTTTGATGTGACTTTCTTACCCTGCATCTCTGTTTCTAGATCTCAGCATCTTACCACATTTTTGCTAAATGACATCTTATGATTCTTTTTATGCTAATGTGAGGGTTTTGCCAGGCATACTGGGCATTGAACTATTGGCTTCCACCTAGCAAATCAATAATTCTCAGTCTGCCCATTAGAATCTTGCCTGAATCAAAGTTATGCTGAGAGCAAAGAGTGAACTCTTCTTTCAACCCTGCAGACTAGTTTTAGCAGAGAATTGCTCCTCTTGCCCCTTGGATAGTATCTAAAACTCTAAAGCACTGGAAACAATTAATCTGTTCAGAGATGTCAATATCAATTCTTGAGGTATTTACTTGAACTAATAAGTTTTATGGTATAGCAAACTACATCAATGTGCAGAATTGCTCCATTTTCATATCATCTCAGATAAAAAGGCCTTTAAGCTCTTCAAGAATGCATAGAATTGCCATAGATATCACATGAAGATGTCATTGAAAAGATAATGCATGATATTCCACCAGGTAAAGAGATTCTCCTGTCAGATAGCTCATTTCTATTTTCTCTACATACAATGTAACAGTAGGATTACGGGAAAGAATCAAGTTCTTCAACTATATCTTCTACCAATTCCTTTTTTTTTACCATATAAATTCCCAGAACCAAATAAGCTATTCTGTAACAATCACAAAAGATAAATTACATTCACAGCAGGAAACTACATGAAAGCAAAACTCAAATTTCATACCATACCATCTCAAAAAATGGACTTTAAGCAAAGCTCATTGAAAAAGCAGGAGCATGAGATTCAAACTAATAGCTATGTTCAAACTAATAGTTAGCAAACATAGGATTTCAGAGAGAAACTGTATTATGTAGACCATTAAATCAATAGGTTTAAGCTGCACATTTCTAAGGGTAGAATAATTAACAACTGAAGGCAAAGAAAAATTGACAATTGGCGTCACATTCTACAGTAATTTAAGCATCTAATCAGTCTATTCCACCAAATTAACAAAGTTACAACTCTGATCAAACTAAGACTCAATAAACTTACACTTGCACACACACATAAATACTACCAATTTCCAATACAGATCCTTCTCATCAATGGGTCTATCTTCACTCATCAGAAAAACACATAAAATCCTAAAACCCCAAATCTAAAACCCTAGTTACTATCATCACTATTATTGTTATTGTTATTAGTATGATGATTACTAGCATTCCCAACACCACCACCGCCACCTCTCTTCCCACCACCAACATGCTTCAACTGCGAAATCTCCAACTGGGTCTTCATAAAAAACTGCATCCTCTGCAACTCCAACTCCTTAGCAAACTTCATTCTCTGCTTCTCCATCTCCACCACCTGCTGCAGCTTCGCGCTCTCAGCTTGCTCATACGCCTCCCCAAACCTCAATATCGCTTGAGTCAATTCCCTCACTGCATTCCCCCATCCCCCTCCTCCTCCTCCTCCTCCTCCTCCTCTTTCCTTCCTCTCCACATTCCCCCCGCCTCTCCCCCCCATCACCATCATCCTAGGCCGCTTTCTCTCCGTCCTTGTCATCACCGGGGGCGGCAAACTATCCATTGAATCCCTCTCCTCCGCCTCCAATTCAGAGTCTGAATCCGTCTCCACCCCGCCCCGCTTCTTAAACATTTGAAACCTCTGCCCACCACCACCAACACCACCACCGCTACCACTCCCACTCCCACTACCACCACTATTTCTCAACACCAATTCCAACTTCTTCTGCTTAGAATTACTATTACTATTGCTCAATTGTTTATTAAACATCTGACTATTACTGTACTGACTCGCCGCTGCGGCAGCGGCTGCGGCGGCGGCCGCCGCCGAGGACCGGTTACCAACCGGAATTCCCACCGGCACTTTCGGGAGCGTGGCGAGCGGAATTTTGGCCGTGGGACCGATCAAATGATCCAATTTCTCGAAAAAAGGCCACTTGCTCGGCCCGCCGCCGGAGGCGATCCTCGCCTTCTCGAGCTTGTACTTCTTCTTCACCGTATCGATCCGATTCTTGCACTGAATATCGGTTTTCGGAGTCTTCCGATAGTCCTCTCTGCTGCTCACAATATCGGCGACCTCTTTCCAGTGCTTCTGCTTCAAATTCCCTCTGCTCAGTTGAAGGTACCGCTCTCCCCACGCGTCGATCAGCACCGCCGTCGCGCCTTCGCTCCAGCAATCCTCTCGTCCTCCTCCTCCTCCGCCGGATCCTCCGGCTCCGGAACCGGAGGATCGAGGCTGTTGAATCGGGAGAGCTAGGGTTAGCGTGTTGTTGTTGTTGTTGTTGTTGTGGTGGTGGTGGTGAGATTGCGGCGGCGGCTGTGCTTGCGGCGGAGCAGAGGCTACCGTCACCGTTATCCGACCGTTCGTCGGCGGTCTCGGAGGAGACGACGAAGCCGCCGGAGATTCCGAATCCGGCGATTGCTGCGGCGAGTGGATCTCCTCGTCCTCTTCCATCTCTTCCTCTAGCTCCTCCTCCTCCACCACTTCCGCTTGCTTAACGTGCGCCGTCCTGTCCAGCTAAAGTGCGCCGCTGCGCTCCTCACTTACGTTCACCAGATCTCTCTCACTCTCTCTAAAAGGAGGCCGTGCTAAAGTGCGCCGGTGAGCGCAGGACACGTATGGATATGCAGAGGAAAGGAAGGAATATTACGATAGTAACTAACGTGCGCCGGTGAGCGCAGCATAAGGCGATCTGAGAAAAAAAAAAGGCTCTCTCAGAGAGAAAGAGAGAGAGAGAGAGAGATATTAGGGTTTGTTTGTGTGTTGTGTTTGATTGAATTTTTTTTTTTTTTAGAGTGATCGATCGGCGAATATAATGACTGACTTGACTGACTGACTGACTTTTTATAATTTCAGTGTTTTTTTTTTTTTTTGGTTTGTTTGTTTTATTGACGGGAAAAAAATTAAAAAGTTAACGGCGTCGGAGGAGGACGGGTGAGGTGGCAAGACGTGATTGGTTGGAGCGAGGAAACTCCGTCACCGGTCGTTGATGATGATAAAAAATCAGAGATGTTAAAGCCGGCTCGGGTTTGGTTTTTAGTTTGGTAGGTATAAGAAAAAGAACCGTGTGTGTGTGTGTGTTTGTTTGTCTTTATTTGTGGTCGGTCAATTTGACGGAAAAAGCCACCCTGCTTCTTCGAAATTACCGAACCCAATTTCCATTTGGGTTTCCCGGTTTCCGGTGCCTCCTGGTGCTGCATTTTTAAGCTCGATCCTAACATTTGGTGTATTTTAGTGTTTACAATAAAAAAAGAGGGAAAAGAGAAGGTGTTTTTATGATGTTGATGGTTGCACCTAAGATGTCGGCCTACAATATTTATAGTTATGTGGGTGTATATATATATATATATATATAATGGTTTGTTTCTCAAAAAGAAAGTTAGAAACTTGAAAAAGTGTCTTTGCATATTGATTGTATTAAATAATACTACTATTCATTATTATCATTACTTGAGTTTGAACAGTTTCATTTTGGAGTTGGTACTTTTTTTTTTTTTTTTTTTGAGAAAATTTTGGAGTTGGTACTTGAATGGAACTTTTGCAATGTTTTGAATTTGATGTAGATTTTTTGAGCTTCAGCTATCCTCACAAGTCACAGAACTCATTTGAATTACCTTTAAATCCCAAAAAAGAAAAGAAAAGTTCACTAAAAATATCTTTCTTGTATTTTATATTATAAATCCGGTTAATGTAACTCTTAGCATCTATTTTAGGAAATTTTATATGAAAAATTGAAAAAAATTAGTCACTTTTTCATAAAAAAATTTCTAAAATTGTTTACTAACATGGACAAAACTTAAGTACAATATTTTAGGTACTATTCATTAAGTTCCTCACTTAAAATTGAGTCATGTGGCTACTTAACTAAAAAATACACTTTCATCTCATAAGAAAAATTCCACATTGCATAATCTTAAAAAAAGAATCTAAACAACAATATCTAAATATTGTACCTAAGTATTATCTTATTAACATATGCTTAGTAAACCTCTATATCATATTACTAAAAGTCGTATAGCTGAATTAACTCCTCTTTGTGCATAAAGTAGTTGATTGCTTAGTGATAACCGGAACATTTCTCTAATTTCAAAACACACCTATAACATCATTCTCAAATGTCAAATACATGGGGGTGACAAAAGTCATTGGTGGGTGAGTTTCACTAAAACTAAGAAAAAGTGAGAAAAACACATTTCTTTCAAGCAAGCGTGTTTGAACTTTCAACTGAAGTTGTTTTTATGAGATGACATCAAATCAAAGCGCGCGTGTTCACAAAGGCAGGCATGCCACCACTTCACGAGTTGTACTGTTTTTTTAAGTTGTACACTGACGATTGTTTCATTTTTAAGCTTTTACGGTAACAGTTGGTCTTCGGCGGTAACCCAAAAAGGCTAGTCACCGCCGGGTGATACTATCGAGATCGTAACCGACAGGTGTCGGTGGCAAAGACCGGGAGCGGGACTCACGTTACTTGAAAAACGGGGTGATTTGACATACCGTTGCCGGTAATTTACAGCTTCCTTCAATGACTGACGGCTGCCCAATTTATACGGCTGTGTTGTGTACGTATCATATGGATTGCCACCGAACTTTTTTTTTTTCATATGACAAGTTTGGATTATACATAACACTCATGATTCAAGCACATTTATTCTCAAATCAATTTATAATTAATACATTTTTATGGTGCATTATGTATAATAACTTAGCAATTTTAATAAATTTTGTGTCCCTTAACTTAGGGTGCAAATGTTGGGTCTAGCGTTTCTATGCACTGAATTTATTGAGATGTTAATATGTGACAACTATTTGACATGCGTTCAAGTTATTTCCTTAACTTATTCTTACAAATTTGTTATAGGAAAAGTCAAGATCACAAAAATTTTCACAACTTTTTGCCACAACTGTAATGTGACAGTGTGTGATTGGTGAAAAAAAAAAGTAAGTTTATGTGAAAGCGATAGTTGATCATTCATAATCTATCATGTTAGAATTGTGAGAAAAAATTGTGAAATTATTTGTGGTCTTAGAACTACTCTTTATTATATTGGCAATCAACTCTTCCACTTGTTTTGAAATAAAACAAACTTCTCCATGTTTTATGGGAAAGATTGAACTTTTCATTAATTTAATTGAGACGTGTGTAATGTCATTACTTTCAGACAAGTGAAGATCATTTCCTTTTACACTAGATAAAATAAATTCTAAATTAAAATTTGAGGAATTTTCCAATTGATTCAACAACTTGTACAAATTCATAAAATTCGTGCTACTACTGTACTTATGGTATGAAGCAATTGAATTCAAGACCATGATGTAGTGGTGTTTTTGGGTTTGGTAGAATTAGATTAACCTCTGTTTATCATATATATCTATAGAAAGAATTAGATTAACCTCTCAGTTAGGGTCAGACATTGGAGCATTAATTGTTGGTGATATAAAGGTAGGATAAACATGTGGTTTTCAATGCAGCTAGATGATTCAAGACCTGAGTAATCTTGCATCTTCCAATCAGAAAAAATCTAGTGTACCTTTGCTTTTTATCCATAGACAGCAAGGTTTCATGTGGCAGAGGGCAGTGCTAGGCGAATTCCATCAAGTTCATGTTCTGCAATCAGTTGGCAACCTAGACGAGACCTGAAACAAAGCATCAATATAGAATTTAAACTAGCTTGGACAGCAAGAGAATTTGCAGGCCAGTTTCAATGCATAGGGATATACTTCTCAGTTAGCCCAAAAGCAAGATCCAACATGTCATTTTCCTCATCAGTAGGATCTTCTAGTTTATTGTAGTACTCCATATCCTAGCCAAGAGTTTTAGGAGTTAGCATCAGACCCTCAGACCATACCTCATTAGCTCATTGGAACTAAATTAACTCAACACAATCAAAAGTACATGGCGGGTAAAAGGAAAGAAAGGAAAAGCATGCATTTTAGCCGGGGAAGGAATGTAATCCAGTGACAATCACTGGATAAGAGCTAAATGCAACAAACATCATTTTGCATTATTGGATCTTATGCAGTGATTATTGTGAAGGCTAAATTTTCTTCTAGAAACAAGCAAGTTCCAAACACACATATACCTGCACAATTACATGACATGTAGAACAGGCACACGATCCTTCACATGCCCCTACAATCACATTAAAGCTCATTAATCTTACAAGAAATGCACTATAGGTATACTTAAAACTTTTCTACTTGAATTTCAAGTGAACAAATTTAAAAAGTCTTGACCCTAATCGCTGAAGGACAATTTCACTAATTGTCTTCATAATTCAATTCAATCAAGTAATTGTTAAGCAGTATGAAACAGTGAATCAATTCATCTCACATAAAACATAATTCGACATTGTGGATAGAGTTAATAACTTCTGCTTTTAACCCTTATTTTGGTAAGGTTAAAAGAATAGCAATATCAAGAGGAGGCCAAAAAATGGAGACTCAGGTGAGGTGCAAAACATTGAATATCATGCTCAAGTATTACCTTCAATATCTATGTCATGTTCGAGGGCAGCTTCTAACATAGACATTCCAATTGGAACATTAATAACCTTCTCCTCTCCATCCTTCTCAATAAATGTCATGCATATTCTGCAGAATTGAACAAATGGGTGTCAGGAGAGAACGGGAAAAAATAACAGTGAGTTCCAATAATTAGATATGAGAGTAATAGATGGCATCAAGGATGGCAGTCCATTTTTTCATATTTTACTATATTGCATGAGTTTAAGTAGGCATGTTCATCTTCTTGAATATATCAATATGAAAACCCCTAAACCTTTGTCCCTAAAAGCCTCTTTCCATATAAAGAGCAACTTACTTTTTTTTTTCTTCATTCCATTCTTCATGGGCCTTATCAGAAGCTTTTGCACAAAAAGAATGACTCTTCTGAAATGAAGATAATGTTTAGAGACTGAACAACGTTTTTGGTGCTAGATAAAACAAGAGATTCCATGTATTTCAAGCAGAAAAAATTCAGATACAGTACTCTGACTGCCAAAGTACTTACATTAGATTGCACCCTTAAAAGGATCAAACTGATATGAAACCAAAATATATATACAAAAGCAAATAAGAGGCACATAGAAAAAACCTGTCAGCAAAAGCTACTCTACATTACATAACCAATTAATCTACTGTGCAGTCTCAATCCTATCACTTGCAATCACACCCCTTCCACAAAAAACTTCTTCAATACACAAAACTAGGTCTATATCTTCTTGAAGATAGGAGAGGCCAGCTGCAAGTATCATTCAATTTAATTGCCTCTTTAGAGCGCCAAGCAAACCATCACTACTCTAGCCAAGATACTCTTGGCTCAGTTGCACTTCTTGCTCTCCCATTAGGGACAGCTTGGATTCAAAACCTAGGGGCAAGGTCCACTCAACTTATTGTTGCAATTTTTTTTATTGAAAAAAAAAAAAAAAAAACCATTGCTAGAGTAAAGCACTTTTTACAATTCTTTATCACTAACCACAAGGGTGCCAATTGTGTTTCTGCTACTCTTTCAATCCTTGTTTGCATGTTTAAGGAATCAAGGTCTATCTTCAAACTGGTATTATTGCTCCTCCCCCCTCCTTCCCAAAAGATAGTAGAATGAAGCAATGGCCATATGAATATGGAGATGAACATTGTCACCAAAATGATTACACAGTTGTGACTTAATCAATTGCTTGGATGCATATGAAACTTTCTGAACAATGATATGAAAGAACATGGTAGCCAAGAACATTGGCATGCTTAGAAGGTTTTTTTTAAATGAAAAAAAAATACAAAATTTTACTTAAAAAGGCTAACCAGAGGTTGCAAATAATGATTGCAAAATGCATGTGATTGTGCCATCTTTGATGCGGATGTCAAATGCCCTGCCAATAAAGATATGACATCAAAACATTACCTAGTCAAAGTAATAATGACTGACACTACTACTTTATGGAAATTTTAGTGAATGTACAGGGAACGGAGCCTGAGACAATTGATAGCGTTAAAAATACTTGGAAGCACTAGACCAATGACTTCAAACTTCATTCAATTCAACAAAGCCTAGATCTTAACTACTTAGATGTAACTTAGTATTGAAACATTTTCTATTCTCTACTTGTCAATTACAAATTATGCAGTTATAAAATGTTATAATCGCAAGATATAATAAAAGAAGGGTGTCAGTGGACACAAGCAATCCAATAAATTCTGACTTCCTAGTCATTATGCAAGATTGTTAGTAGTTCTACATGTACAGACAGAAAATTCCCAAGCCCTAAGGATATCACATCTCAGATCCCACCAACATGAAACTGAGTGTCCATGCCACTATGAAGTGCCTTACAATCATGTTGATAAGAAATAATGTGCTACTACAAGTTTAAAGATGTGGAACAGTAATTACAACAGATTTGTTGCTATATCACAGACAGACTTATCTTATAGAAATCCACTTCACTAAAATTAACCTTTTCTTCTTCAACACTAATCATGATTAACAATGAAGGTTTTCAGTTCTGCCAAATTTTGCAATTTTTCAAGGCAACATGAAATGAAAATTTTTTAATCTTTTACAAGGTAATGACAGATTCATAGTGCTCTGTTTAATTAAGTCTCCTAAAACATGGGACAACTTTGGAAAAGAATCCACTCCCAATAAATTAAGATTCAAGAATGGGGATAGCACCAAAGGAATTTATAACAACAAGAGTTCATTGATAATTGGGTTCTAGAAAAGGGATCATATAGTTTGGCTTCCATTCCACATGTACACGAAATCATTAGTATCATTCCACATGTACACGAAATCATTAGCAAACTACTACTCATTAGTGCCTTCCACCAAAGCGGCATGATGTGGGTTCAAGTGCCAGAATCAATCTCTCCCAAAAAAAAAGCTGCCTCCCAATCATATCTTTTGGACCCAAAAAAAGTGAGAGTTTTGTCCACTAAGTATGACCTTTTTACTACTCATTAGTGAATTTGATCTAATTAAACAACAACAATATTATTATTAATAATGTCAAGCTAAAGCACAACACACATTACTTTACATATCAAATTCAAGATCGTACCTCTTGTGAGATCCTGGATAATCCTAGCTCCGAGCTGTGATATCTTATAAACAAGCATGACGAAAGACAACTACCTGGAAACCAGACCATAATAAAATAAAAAAGTTCTAAGCCATTACCAAAAAGGAATTAAAAAAGAAAAGAAAAGAAAAGAATGAAATATATACAAACAAAGGCGGTCCTGTAGATGAGGAAAAATAAAGCAAGCTAGATACTTTAACAACCTAGAAGCTCCATTTTCTCAGTTGGTTGATTTATAAATATATAAAGTAACTTACTTCAGTAGTGTAATCTTTTTGGTAATTATTGCAAACAAAGTGCTATACATTTCCTTCAGCAACATTAATGTGAACACTTGGTATCCTCTAGTGAAAGTGGGAAATACTCATATATATACAAACAAAGGTGGCCTCTTCTCTCTAGAGGAACAAAAATGAAACCTTTACGCAGAAAGTAACAAACTTTTAACTACCCAGAATTTCCATTTTCTCAGTTGGTTGATTTTACAAACATATAAAGTGAGTTAATTTAAACAAAGTGAGATACATTTCCTTCGGCAACATTAACGTGAACACTTGGTGTCCTCTAGTGAAAGTGGGAAAAACTCAATCAAATTCAAAAAACTTTGAAGACCCACTTCAGATTGAAACATATAAATATGGAAAACACAAAACAAAAAGTGAGAAGAAAAGTAAAAGCAAACCAGAGAAGAGGGAACGCCTTGTGAAATGGGTATTGAAACTCTGCCTTTGATCTTGGTTCGATTGGCTTTAGGCTAGCTATATATAGGTTTCGAATGAAAAAAAACGACACGTCGTGCTTGGTGGATTTTTGGAAAAAGGAAATGGAGATGCGGGGTATCGAACCCCGTGCCTCTCGCATGCAAAGCGAGCGCTCTACCGTTTGAGCTACATCCCCATTTGAGAAGTGAAGCACTCCGAAGTTAATGAATCATTATATTTGTGATTCTTGGTTAATTTCTTGCACATCTTAAGTGCCTTTCTCACCATTCAATGGAATTGAACTCTTAAGTGAGCCCATGAAAAGGCTAATTTACCGTTAAGGTTTTATCACATGAAGTTAACGTGAGTTTCAATTCACTCAACTAGTAAATTTTTTTTTTTTTTTTTTTTTATTCACTGGACAAAAGATATGACATTTAATGACATGTTATTCAAAACTATAAATTACATTCAAATATTTATAAAACATGTTATTTAGGCCAATATTTGGGCTTACAAAGTAATTGGATTTAATATATATATATATATATATAATGGCTATATAACTAAAATATTTTATTCTCATAGAAAAAAACAAAACAACTTTTGGTATAATAATGGCTACGTTTATTTTGAGGAAACAAGAGATAATTGTTGAAATCTTTGTCAGTGGTTTTCTTTCTTTGGGGTAGTCTAATCTAATATATTAAAGTAGAAGCCTCTACCAAGGCTTTACCATTTGTCAATTTGAAACTTCAAATATTTTACTTGTGGCAATCTTACTAAAAAAAAAAAAAAACTCTATTCAGGCCATGTGGCCTATTAATTCCATGCGGCAAGTCACAATTCATCCACCTCGACTTTATTGTGTTTATATGTGTCACTTGTTAATAATAAATAGATTTTATTTATTTTTTATGAAAATTTACTCATCTTAATTGACAATGCATTTACATTAATTATATATATGCAAAAGGTCCTCATATCCCTCCTAATTACATGTGTACTATATTAACAATAATTTCACCCTCTTACACGTGCACAACCCAAGAATATCATTAAGAAAAAGGGTGCACAACCAGCTCCAAAATGTTGCGATAATCTAATACTCCGTAATTACAATAGGAAAGGAGGGAAGTAGAATTTGAATTTTGGATGTTTTAGTTAGAAATATAAAGAATGATAATGCATTTACATTAGTTGAAAGGAATGCATTTACATTAATTATATGTAATCTCATCATAGTGAAACTAAAATGGATTGAGAGAGGACAAAATTTATATATAATACATGTAATTATGCATGTGAATATGTATAATATTTTAGAAAAATTTGAAAAATTAAAAGCTATTCATTTGAATATACTAAGTGATGTGAATTCCTTATCAATAATAATTCTACGCATGGTTAGATTCTAGTTATTAATATCTAATAAAATGTTGAGTTCTTAAAGTTATGGTTGTTCTATGTGGTTATCTTTATCTCTATGATTACATTCTTGTCAATTATTAAATTAGTTAGTTTAAGTTTAAAAACTCTATTACCTAAGTTCCAAGAAATTAAACATTCTCCAACTAAGACTCTATTTAACTTATTAATTGTTAAGATGATTTAATTTAGATAAAATTTTATTATCTAACCTTCAAGAAAATTCCAATATAAAAAATTCAAGATTTAAAATAAAGATTAATATTTATTTTAATTAATTTATTCATTTATCATAATTTTGTAGTTTAATATAACAAAACTTACCCACTATATACTAGCCATCTTTGTGCCAAGTGGCTCAATATATGTATGTATTACGTTAACTAATTTAGAGATTCATGTGATTCACTAATTATTATGATAATTACTTTAAATAATCCATGTATCATATATAGGGTATCATTGAGATCCTTGCAACAGTAATTAATAAATTGAGATTACAAGCTAATCTGTCACAAATCACAAAGTGAAAATTCAAATATTTATTTATGAGGTGGTTAAAGTATACCAATCATATCCATTGTTTTATAATTTAAAAAAAAAAACATATCCATTGTTCCATTAATTACTATATAACCAAGACGAATTTAAACTATTCTCATACAGATAAATATCTCTAAAATTGCATTAATAAAGGTCCCACAGTATTACCAAATGTAGTTCACTGATAAGTATGTGCTGTATACTTAACTACTTAAGTTTAGACATCACTATAATTTCTGCTTCTACAAGTACAGTATCATTCACAAGAAACCTCTTTGATGCATTATTGAGATCCTTTAGAAGCAAAAATTCTGGATAACCCCAGCCGTCCGAGGAAGGAAACCAATCTTCAGCTGCAAAAGATAAAGAAATCAAACAAATTCACCAAACAGAACTGGAACAAAACAAATGAAAGATACAAGGTAATACACATCCATAGCTAGTGAAGAAACCCTTGAGTTTCACCATGCAGTACTTCTGGTACGATTTTAAGCATGTTGAAAACAAACATCCTCCACTCCCAACATTAACATGAAAATGATAAAAAATATTTGATATACCTCTCTTTTCTTTGTGCTTTCCTTTGATTTGATCCCTTATGCAGAGCTTGTATTCTGCAAAAACATTTTGCTCTGTTGGAAGACAATCGCATAACCACAAGTAGACTGATATTGCTTTCTTTTCTACAATAGAATCTCCTTTGGGATGGACCTTTAACTTCCTGGATTCAGTACAAAATCAGTTGCAACGTGCAAATAACAGTTGCTAAGTTCAAAAAAGCAAGATTTTCATTTTTTTTTTAGAAAGTTTCAACCTATGGTGTCCGCTTCTGATAATTGTTCTTTATCATCAGACTAAGACACTAATCAGTTTTTCGTGTAGGCTGGAATTGAACTCTAGATCTTTTATTCAATCGTTAGAGATTTTACCAGTTTAAGCATATTCAGAAAAGAAAGATTTTCATTTTTATAACAATGTAAGTGCAACTTCTAGTTATGCATATTACCATTTTGAATCTCCAACAGTGAATTCTTGTGAATAATAATATTCTTCATCTAGTGTTGAAAATCTTTCAATCTTCCAAGTCAAAGTGTTGTTATAGGGTTCTTCAATAAAGGAAAGACACTGCCTTTTGACACTACGTTCATGAACAAAAACCTCTGCACCAAATACGCAACAGTTGTTGACAAAGTATCCTTGAGAAGCATCATAGAAGGTATCAAGGGGAAGAAATTTGGCAAATCCCCATTCACTATTTGTGTCATTGAATCTTCTAATAGCACCACCACCAGCATCTATAAAAAAAAATTTCATAAAAAGTTAGTAAATAAATAAGGAAAATGTTTGACTCCAAACAAATTTGGAACTTTGTACTCAACATGCATTCCATCACGTGTAATGCAAATGCATACGATTTCTTAGTTTGTTGGGTTAAGTAAGTCATATGCATTTCATATGACAAAGATTAATGTCATCTTCTTAATAAAATAAAATACAATTAGCTACAAGAGATATTACAATTGGTAAAACATAAAGTGACACACAAAAAAAGGATTGAAGATTTCAATTCCAATTAGAATTATACATTCATGCATCAATTATGAGAGAGCAAACCTTGAACGGTCAAGTACTCGTCCCGTATCTGATCAAATACAAACAATTTGAAGCTGGCATTAACCTCCCAACCAAGAGGAAGTTCTCCCGTCTCAGTGATTGCCAAGTAAAGGGAGATGTGACCATTCACAATATTCTTCTTAATTCCTTTTGGATAGAGAGACAACCTCCTGCAAAAGAAGACAAGTTATATAATCGCTTGACTAAACAATTCATAGGGTAGAGAATTAGAGCACCCACCATTTATGCCCGCCAGCTTCAAAAATATCGGACTTGTACTCTAGCCCAGACTTGGACAGTAAAGAGAATGACTCTATTTTAAGTAGGAAATTATCTGGAGTAAAATGTCTTTTGGATCTGGTGATTACTGCAATACAATAGAATATGAATAATTAACGGGCATTCTATAAAAATGCTGGGTACGTAATAGCGTTCAGGAAAGAATTCAACCAAGAAGTTCTAAAGAATGATCAATAAAGTCATAGATCATGTATATACAACAGATTTTCTTTTCATCATATATCACCTATCATATGTCATATTATGTTTAGCTAAATACTTTCTTTTTATTTTAAATTTTGAGAAAAAAAAACTTTTTTAAGATGAGAAAACGATTATTGCAAGGAACATAAATTAAAAACAAAACAAATAAAAAATAAACAGAAAGAGTCATGAATGGACAATTGCATATATATACGGCCAATTTCATGTTCCAGCTCTTATGATCATATTTCTTTTTTATTCATTTCTTTTCTTATCTTCAAATTACATGATGGCATCACAGATGTCTAACATAATTACTTGTAGGCTAGAAAATATGAGATATATATATATATATATATATATTTTCCCGAACATATAGAGTGACAATAACTTAGGAGAGGGATAGAGAACACACATGATTTATTGCGGGAGGTAGGAAAATCGCCCATGACTGAATAGTTAGGATTCTGGAAGTCCTTTGAGATCAATATATTAGGCTAATGTGTGTGAAACATAACAGTACAAAAATGTATTTGTAGAGAGAAATTAGAGGGAAATCACTTAGCATCCATGCAATGCACTTTAACGTATCAATTATCATGGCTTTATTTACATAGAAAAAAGGGCATGTGTACTTAGCAACTATGCAATGCACTTTAACGTATCCATTATCGTGGCTTTATTTACATAGAAAAATCAAAGGGCATGTGTACTTTGGAACAATGCAATGCACTTTAAACATATCATTGCATTATTCATGGAGGGAAATCAAAGAGCATTAATACTCTAGAACACTTTAAAAATATCATTGCAAGGCCTCTTTTTTTTTTGGCAGTAAATATTCGGTTTTTGAGAATTATTTTGTTACAAAGCTGCTATTGCAACTTATTTAGTTAAGTAACCTCCTTTTGGAACTCAATTTTTTAAAAGTTGAGTTCCAACATGGAACTTGATTTCACCAAATTCGAGTTCTATGTAATTCAATGGAATGTAGAACTCGAGTTCTACATTTGCCACATATCATTGAATTGCATAGAACTCAGCTTTGGCAAAATTGTGTTCTACTTTGAACTTGATTTTGAGAAAGTCGAGTTCCAAAAAGAGGCTGCATAACTAAATAAGTTCTAATAAATATTTTTTAACAAAATAATTTTTAAAAACTGAATATTTAGCAAAAATCACTAATAAAATAACTAATAATCGATAAATTAACTTTTAAGTGTTGTGCTTCATGATTTAAAACAATAGGAAATGTTCCGATTATTTGAAAACCTAGCTAGAGGTGTGATGAGATTTATTCATTTGTGGTGAGTTTGGGTGCGTGAGAGACCTTACAAAAACTTTTGTATGATTCAGGGCTCACATGAAATGATTGTCATTTGTCAAGTGGTAGTTAAGGACCTCTTTTATAAAAGAAATATCCTAACTATGCCTATATTTATCAATTTGTGTAATTCTATGTTGGATTCAATTTATAGTTTTTTGGATAACTAATGTACATATCATTAATTAAAAAGCATAGTAAAACAAATTGTAGGAAATTCTTTATTCCTATAACATTTTTTTTAATGAATCAATTTTAAGCGTTGTGCCACTTGATTTTTCTTGTGTGACTCTTTTGTGGTCAATTTTTCGTGAATTATCACCCCTAGTATTTAGTTTATGTAGGCCTTGAGCATAAATTTTGAGTTGCCATTTTTTTATGCTTTGCACCAAAAGCCTTGTAGCCTTGGTCTCCTTTATAAAGAGAACCAAGGTTCGAAGCCCTCTTCCCCACTTATTGTAATAGTTGAATTATATATAATAAAAAAAGCTTTGTATTCATAATCAAATAACTAGCAAGTCCTAAAATATAACTAAGCTGTAGATACTTCTCATAAACAAATATCACGACAAAATCAACAAAAGGGTAATACTAAGAATTAGGGTTTAGTAGCAGCCACATTAGCAATGCTAATTTATATTGATGAAGTGCGACAAAAACACAAAGCACTGAACTTGCAGATAAATATATAATTCGTCAACAAAATAGTAATGCATGGTCAATATGAACCAACTACTTTGGTAACCAGGACCTGTAATTTACTAAGCTGAGATGTGCTACAAAATTGTGAGAGTTCCATCCAAAACCTTAGCAATCTATTGCATCTTCTAATCAGAAAAAATCTAGTGCACCTTCGCTTTATATCCATAGATAGCAAATTTTCATGTAGCAGAGGGCAGTGCTAGGCGAATTCCATCAAGTTCACATTCTGCAATCAGTTGGCAACGTAGACAAGACCAGCAACAAGGTACTGATAGAATTTAAACTAGCTTGGACATCAAGAGAATCTGCAGGCCAGTTTCACAGAGAGGGACATACTTCTCAGTTAGCCCAAAAGCAAGATCCAACATATCCTTTTCCTCATTAGTAGGATATTATAGTTTATTGTAGTACTCCATATCCTAGCCAAGAGTTTTAGGAGTTAGCCTTCGACCCTCAGACTATACCTCGTTAACTCCTTGGAAATAAATTAACTCAACACAATCAAAAGTAAATAAGGGGTAAAAAAAAACATGCATTTTAGACAGGGAATGAATGTCACTGGGCGACATTCACTGGATTAGAGCTAAAAGCAACAAGAATCATATTGCATTAGTTGGCTCTTATGTAGTGAGAATTGCATAGCGACATTAATTTTCTTCTTCTAGAAACAAGCAAGTTTCAAACACACATACCTGCTCAATTACATGACATGTGGAACAGGCATACGATCCTTCACATGCTCTTACAGTCACACTAAAACTCATTAGTCTTACAAGAACTGCACTATAGTTAGGAATTTTCTACTTGAAGTTCAAGTGACCAATTTAAAAAGCCTTGACACAGTTATCATCTTCATACTAAAACTCACTTATCATCTTCATACTAAAATTTAATGAAGTAATAGTTAAACAGTATGGAACAGTAAATCAACGAATCTCGCCTAAATAACATAATTTAACATTGTGAAATGAGTTAATACCTTCTGTCTTTAACCCTTATTTTGACAAGTTTAAAGGAATATCAATATCAAGAGGAGGTCAAAATGGACTCAGGTGAGGTGCAAAACATTGAATAGCATGCCCAAGTATTACCTTCAATGTCTATGTCATTTTCAAGGGCATCCTCTAGCATTGACATTCCAATTGGAACCTTAATATGCTTCTCCTTTACATCCTTTTTAATAAATGCGACGCATATCTGCAGAATTGAACAGAGGACTGTGAAGAGAGAGCAGGAAAATATAACAATGAGTTCCAATAATTAGATATGAGATCTGGATAGCATGAAGGATGGCAGTTTATTTTCATGTTTACTATATTGCATGAGGTTAAGTAGGCATGTTCATCTCCTTGAACATATCAATATGAAAATCCCTGAAGCCTTATTCCCAAAAGCCTCCTTCCATATGGGGAGAAACTTACTTCTATTTTTCTTCATTCCTTTCTTCAGGGGCCTTGTCAGCAGCTTTTGTATAAAAAGACTGATGCTTCTGAAATAAAGATCATATTTAGAGCCCAAACAACTTTTTTGGTGGTAACTAAAACAAGAGATTGCATATATTTTATATTAGATACAGATACAGTACTGTGACTGCCAAAATACTTATATTAGATAACACCCTCAAAAGAATCAAATTAATATGAAGCCAAAAAAAGAAGAAAAAGCAAATAAGGCTATAGAAAAAAGGCTGTCAGCAAAAACTACTCTATATTATATGACCAATTTATCTACTGTGCAGTCTCAACCCTATCATTCACTAAGATTTCCTCTTCCAGTATGTTAGAGATATATATATTAGCCCATTAATATAAGTCCAAGCCTAATTCTACTTTGTGTGCAAGTTAAGTCCCCTACTTATACTAGAAGTCTATTAGTTTAGGGTTTAGTCTACTATATATACACATGTTATAGTTCATTGTAATACAGGATTTGTACTACACACTAACATATTATTGATATAGCCTTTTAGGGTATCCTCTATGGATGTAGACCATTAAGCTGAACCACGTAACTCTCGTGTGTTATTGTGTTCTACACTTTATGCTTTCACTCTCACATCCATACTAGAATATTCAACATAGTGTATCAATGTTAATATTTAACATGGTATCAGAGCCACCTTCTTGTAGCCATGGTTTTTTGTCCTTACGGTGTATTAAGAGCAATCTTTGTCTTCCTCGGTGTTTCTTCGCTGTGTTCATCTTCTTTGGCTTCCCACTGCTGCCGTAAAAACTCTCCGGTCTAGTAATGCTACCGCTAAAAGTCGCATCAATATTGCAAGACCATTGTCTTCCTCAAACCACCATCATAGAGCCAAATTTCATTGAAGGGATCTTCTCAACCTTATCAAATCTCAAGATTTTATCAAACTTCCATCTTGAGTTTGAGAGGAGGTATTAGAGATATATTAACCTATTAGCATAAGCCCAAGCCTAATTCTACTTTGTGTGCAAGCCAAGTCCCTTACTTGTACTAGAAGTCTATTAGTTTAGGGTTTAGTCTACTATATATACACATGTTATAGTTCATTATAATACAGGATATGTATTACACTCTAATATATTATTGATATAACATTTTAGGGTTTACTCCGTGGATGTAGGCCGTTAGGCTGAACCACGTAACTCTCGTGTGTTATTGTGTTCTACACTTTATGTTTTCGCTTTCGCATTTATACTAGTATATTCAATATGGTGTATCAATGTTAATATTTAACACAGTCAAAGCCTACCAAACTATCACTAGACTAGCAAAGAGCCTTTCGGCTCAGTGGCACTTTGGCTCTCTCCATTAGGGAGAGTTTGGATTTGAACTGTAGGGGCAACGTCCCCACATCTTACTGTTACAATTAAAAAAAAAAAAAAAAAAATCACTAGACTAAAGCACATTTTTACAATTCTTTGTCACTAGCCACAAGGTTGCCAATTGTGTTTTTGATCCTTGTTTGCATGCTTAAAGAATCAAGGCCTACTTTCAAACTGGTATTATTGTGCCCCCTTGGGGCCTAAATAAAAAAAATCATAGTCGATGAAGCAACAACTGTCACGCCCCAAACTCGATACCCGGATTTGTGACCATGACCGGCATGCTAATATCAAGTTTAAACCTGATATTAACAAGAACCAACCTAACTTTTAAAAAAACTTTCAAAAAAGCTTTTACAAAAGCTTCCCTCTTTATTTCCATTCTTGTTTCTTTACTTAAATGATATAACTTTTCACTTGACAACTTTTTTTTTTTTTTTCCCAAAATAAACTTCATCAAATAATATCATCGCAAGTGATATAATGCTATACTAAAAAATTTTCGTTGTCATTAACTTGCTTAACCACACGTGAGCTCAACGGTAGTTAACAAATTACTTGACCAAGGAATAGGCATAAAAATCACTTTATGTCACCCCACATAAGGTTAGTTGGCCAATGACTTAGCAGATCACACGTGGCCAGCGATGTTCAACTAAATCAGTCCATACCAACATTAGGAAGGCTGACTACAATAAAATAATATATACAAATTCTCAAAACATTTAATAACTCACTCTTAAAAATTTTCTTTCTTTCTTAAAAAAAAATCTGATAAACAATTTCCAAATAAACATTATAATCATTGATTTACATTTCAAAAACCAAAATAATCATTGTTTTACATTTCAGAATTCAAAACGGAATCCTCATCTTCAAAGTATAAATATATTATCACTACACTATAGTTTACTTGAGGTATCTTATAAGTTCACTTGCACTAGAAAAGAGAAAAGGCACAACAAAATTCACAAAACAAAAATTCAAATGTCTCCGAAGAGATATGCATTTACTAATCTACCCAAGCTACCCCTTTTTGACTTTTAAAAACACTTACATCTATCTAAAACTCTATAAAATCATAACCTATGCTCTGATACCACAACTGTCACGCCCCAAACCCGATACCCGGATTTGTGACCATGACCGGCATGCTAATATCAAGCTTAAACCTGATATTAACAAGAACCAACCTAAATTTAAAAAAAATCAAAGCTTCATGCACTTAAAAGTAATTAAAATAATAACATGCATATAAACCATAAAATTAAATATGCAATTAAGTATGTGTGCAATTTTCGAGGACAAAATTTTTTTTAAGGAGGGAAGGATGTAACACCCCAACTTAATTACATATTTAATTTTATGGTTTATACGCATGTTATTATTTTAATTACTTTTAAGTGCATGAAGCTTTGATTTTTTTAAAAGATTATGAATAATTGAAATGACTAGTTGCATTATAAATATATAGTTAGTATGATGCATAGTTGGTGTTCTAATTAGACATATGATGCATGAATTGTGATTGTGGAAATTTCACTCCCATGCAACCAATAGAAATTCAACACACATAATGCCAAGGTTTCATGCATGATGACAAACTTTAAAGACCAAGTCTTGGCCATGCAATCACCAAGCTCCACCTAATCACTTCTTTGACTTTGTCAAAGCAACTAGAACATGCAAGGAGCTTCTCTATTCCCACGGGTAAACACAAAATCAGAATTTCCTCACTCACTTTACTCTCTTTTCTCTTAAGGAAAGAGCTAGGAAGCTCTCTCAAGTCTTCTCTCAAGTCCACGGCTTCACACACCAAAGAAAGATAAGTCTTCATCTTATCTCTTACTTGACTCTCTCCAAGCCAATAGAACAGCCAAGAAGCTCCCTCCTTCTCATGCCATGGCTCCAACACCAAAATAAAGAAAAATGGTATCCTAGCATGTATGACGTCGTTTCTTAATAGGATGCAAGCTTCAGATATAAGTAACGTGTGCAACCAAGTGTTGGAGGAGATTGCCCAAAGGGCAGCTAACATCCATCCTCCAGCTGGAGTTAGTCAAGGTTCTACCCAAGAGGCTTTTCTAAAGCAAATTAAAGGCCTCCTTCTTTTAGTGGCACTACAAATCCATTAGAAGCAGAAAGTTGGGTTTTTAAAATGGAAAAGATTTTCAAATTCCTTGGATGCATTGATTCTCTGAAGGTGAATTATGCTACATACATGTTTGAAGGTCTTGCTGAAATATGGTGGAAGTCAGCAGAAAGACTTCTATTAGAAGGAAGAGGTGATAATGCCAAGATTATTTGGGAAGAATTTGTGAAGAAATTTTATGAGAAATATTTTACAGAACGCTTCAGAGATAAACAAGCTAAAAATTTCGATGAACTTGTCCAAGGGAGTATGGGGGCTGCTCAATATGAAGCAAAGTTTATAGAGTTATCTCGTTTTGCTCCTCATCTTGTTTCTACTGAAGCTTTAAGGGTTAAGAAGTTTCTCAATGGGCTGAATTTCAAAGTCAGACATTGTTTGACTACTTCTCGCTGTGAAGACTACAAGGCTTTGGTTGTACTTGCTGAAGTCGTAGAAGAAAACCTCCAAGAAAGTACAAAAAAATCAAAGCTTCATGCACTTAAAAGTAATTAAAATAATAACATGCATATAAACCATAAAATTAAATATGCAATTAAGTTGGGGTGTTACAACAACCATATAATTGTAACCAAACTGTTGGGTTTTAAGACTTTAGGTTTAAATGTATTAGAAATTCTTTTTGTAATGTTGGCAAACCATGATCAAAACGTTTAGTCTTGTTTAGACTTGCTCAAAGAATGTTTTTGTGTAAAGTTAGAATCGAGTGTACTACAAGATTTACTACGTAAATCTGCCTGGCTCGATCGACCGAAAATTAGACTCGATTGATCGACGCTCGTGCATATTATTTTTCTACATAATTTTTCAACTCAGCCTAATCCCGTTTGACGTGTAGGGTTTTATGTTTTGCCTTAAGTATAAAAGGAAAAACCCTAGCCACGTTTTATAGTTGTTGCAGTTGTTGTTTATGCTATGTATGTAAATCTCTTGTGAGATCTAGAGGTGTTTACTTTCACATATACTTAGGGTTATCAAGAATCAAGATTGTGTTAAGAGCTTGATGATCAGTTCAGTTACAGCACAAAGAGCTTAAAGAAAACACAAGTGGGTGTACTTGTGGATGTTGCAGATCTGAGAAAGAAGTAGTCCATGGACTTGGAGCTATCATGTGGTCGTGGTAGTAAGTTTCCTACTTGAGGTAGCAATAGGATGTTAGTGGTCTAAGTCGCTATTGTGTAAACTTCAATTTTTTCATAATGGATTTGTTTTACCTTGAGGATAACTAGGTTAAATCCTTCTCAAGTTTTTTACCGGTTTGATTTTCTTGGGTTATCATATCGTTATGTTATTTATTTTCCGCACTTTACAATGATATGATTTATCTGTGTTAACCTATATCTGCATAATTTACCTAAGTTAATCACTTGGCTAAATAACTAGGTTAATCTGGTTGTGTTTAAGGGGTCTAAAAATGTACAAGTGGTATCAGAGCGGGTTAGCTCTAGTATTTAGTTCATTTGATCTAAAAGTTGATCCTTGACCTCTGTTGTCATGGAACACGATCACTCTCTTATTACTCCACCTCACTTTGATAGGAATAATAATGCTTATTGGATAGTAAGAATGAAAGCATTCCTGAAATCTATTGATAAGAGAGTTTAGAATTTCGTTGAATATGGATAGGAGAAGCCCACTACTCCTATTAGTGAGTGGCAACCTTCTCAGAAAGAAGCAGCCACTTTTAATAGCAAAGTTATGAATGCTATTTTTAATGCTGTTTTTATAGAGAAATTCAAGAGAATTTCTAATGTTAAGATTGCTCACACTGCTTGGAATATTCTCCAAACTGTGCATGAAGGCACAAAAACAGTTAAGATCAATAAGTTGCAGCAATTAACAACTAGATTTGAAAACATTAGGATGTTTGATGATGAAAGTTTTGATGAATTCTATGCTAAGCTTAATGATATTGTTAATTCTGCTTATAATTTGGGTGAAATCTATGATCAACCTAAAATTGTTAGGAAGATACTTAGATCTTTGACTAAGGATTTTAGACTCAAAGTAACTGTCATCACTGAAAGCAAGGATGTGGACTCCATCTCTGTTGATGAACTTGTAGGATCTCTTCAGTCTTATAAGTTAGACCTACCTAAGACAAGCAAATCCAAATCCAAATCCATGACTCTTAAGTTTGTTGATGATGTTGATGTGAATGGATTTGATGATGAACTCTCTACTACAGAGATTGCTTATCTTGCCAAGAACTTTAAAAACTTTCTTAGGAACAACAACATAAAGGTAAGAGGTAAAAACAATGCTGGATATAGAAATTTTAGGAGGAATGATTCCACTAAGGTGAATAACACTGATAAACCTAAAGAGAAAGTAGGTCAACCTTCTAAAAATTCTATGGGTCAACAATGTTTTGGTTGTCAAAGGTATGGTCATGTGAAATCTGAATGTCCTACATTCTTGAAGTCTAAGGGTAAGACTATGGCTGTAACCCTTACTGATGATGAAATTTCTAACAATGAGTCTGGTAGTGATGAGGATGAAAACTTCATTACTTTCACTGCTACTACTATAGTTGATGAAAGTGTTGTTGTTGAAGAGAACCCTTCTGATGGGGAACTCTTTGAGGATGCAGATTTACAGGAAGTCTACAATAAGTTTTGCAAAGTTGCTGCAAAAGATGTTATGAGTGTTGATTTAGGCTTAAAGAAAATTGCATCTCTTAAACTTGATAAGAAAATTTTATTTTTGAAACTGTTTGATGCTAATGAATTGTTGAATAATGTGAAAACTGAGAACATGCTTTTACTTGATAAAGTTAAGAGTTTGAAACTTGAATTATCTGTTACTAGAGAACAAACTAATAGGTCTGCTAGTTACAAACTTGATCACATGCTGAGTGTTCAAAAGTCTCCCTCAAACAAAACTGGTTTATGTTTTGTAGAAAGCATCTCTGTGCCTGAAACTCGTTGCACAAACTTTGTTTCTTCTTCTGAACCTCCCGTGAGTGAGGTTGTCAAACCTATTGAAGTTGCACATTCTAGGAAGATTAGGATTAATCTTCAAGAGTCTAAACCTAAGACTCCTAATCCTCCTAAGGACAAGTTGCATGATAGACCTACATGAGTTTGTCATTTTTGTGAAAAGTCTAGGCACATTCATCCAAACTGTTTCAAGTTGCAAGCTGCGAAGTGAGCAAATAAACCAAAAGTACCTGTGTCTCAAGCACAAGATCCTATGATACTTATTGGTGAATTGATAAAGGCTTTAAACCTTTATTCCAATCTTGGAGTTACTCAGAATTCTAATTTGAAGAACAACTCCAATGCTAGAGTTGTATCTAAAAAGTTTTGGATGCAAAAAACTTGATCTAATTGAGTCTTTCTGACATGGTCCTTATACTTCATCGCTCTACTCTTTGTGACCATTGTTCTTTGTTGTTTTTGTTTTTTTTGCTTTTTTAGGATTTACATTGCATAACATTTATGCATTTCATTCTAGGTTGTTTTTGTTATTTCTTTTCAAAAAAAAAAAAAAAAAAAAAAAAAAAAAAAAAAAAAAAGGGAAGCAAAATGTGTTTTGCATTATTTCTTGGATTTGAAATCAAGGTTGGCCAATTTATCTTTACATAACATGTCTATGTACTTTGTTTAGTTTGGATGAGCTTATTTATTACACTTTACTAGTTTGGGCTTTGTAGTGCATGTTGTGTGGGAAGATGTTTATAGTTTTTGATCACTTTGTCTTGATCTTGAAATCACATGCCTTTGATTGTTGAACTTGAACTTAATGAAAAAAGGTATAAATAACCATTTCACCATTGTTTACTAGCCAATTATGAATACCTTAGTGTATATCGTAAGATTTTGTGCTCAAGAAAGTGTAGCACACACACAAAAGGAACATAAGGTGTAGCCTAGGTTTAAATGTTAAAATTGGTGTGTACATTATTGGACTATAATTAAATCAATCAAATAAAATTGGTGTGTACAATATGAGGCAAATCAAGAAACTTACATGATTGTAAGCTTTTATTCTAGGAGATGTGAGAGTTATATGATGTTACTCTTTAGGTGATAGTAATTTATGTAATGAATTTTGTAGAAATTGTGCTTGATTACTACTCACATGTATCTTAAGTTTTTGTTAGTTGCATACACTATACAAGTTACTCTTTACTAAACTTTGTACATGTTATTGTGTGTGATTTTATTGTGGCCATCCAAGATTGAAAATTCCTTGATTTTAATGCAAAATGTGTTTGAAGTTTAAAGAATTTAAGGAAAATTGATTGAAAATCATATTTTTGGGAGATCTGGGTTCAATACAAGTGTTTTTGAAAAGTATTTCATCTTATACTCATGCATTCTATTCATAAAATATTATTCTTTGAGGAGTTTCTGTATTCAAATGCTTTGTTTTTCAAAAAAATTGATTTTTCCAGATTTTCAATCGATCAAGGGTGTTTTTCAACTGATCGAAATTGCAATTAAAATATTGGTTTGAATCTGTCTGGTTCGATTGATTCTCGATTGATGCTGGATCGATCGAATGTAATTTTCGATCAATCGAACCTGTTTTTCGAACAATCGAAAATCGTTCAGAGAGTTTTTAAAAACATAAGTTTTTCACGTGTTTGTCACTATTCAAACTTTTCAAAAAGTTCTTTCTTTCTCTCTTCGATCGGTCAAGGTTCAAAGCAATTTTTTTGTCGTTTTCCCTCAAATTTCTTCAAGGGTTTTTGACTTCTATGGCCGGTAAGATCTTTTTGCCCTTCCTTTTTCATTTATTTTCATGTTTCATGCATTTTTTTCAAGCATTTTGGGTAAATTTCGAACCTAAGGAAAATTGGGTTTTTGTTGATTTCAATCAATTATTTCAAAATTGATCATTGGGTTTTTGTTATGGGATGTTATTAAATTGTTCCTTGGTGATTAGTTTGATCAATTTGTTGATTTGAGAAAAATTGAATTTTCTAGGGCTTGAAACTACCCTAATTGGGGATTTTGTTCAATTGAGCATTAATTTATGAAATTGGCTTGTTTAGTTGATTGAATTGGTCATTATATTCTGTTATCTATCTTGTGTAATGATCAATTGGTCAATTTGTTGAGATTTGTGAAAGTGGGTTTTCAAAATTTGGAGTTTTTGATATACACTCTATGCTCAAGCCAATTATGTGATTTCAAAGTACAATTGATCTAATTCTCACTGCATTAGAGAATGCATCATGTGTTGATATCGTTCATGCATCATATAAATTGTTATTTTCTATATTGTTTTTGCTCTACCTGTGTCTGATATAGTCTGCCCTTTTTTTTTTTTTCTCTTTTGTCTCTCTTCTGTCTATCCTATTCCAACTTTAGTATCATGGTTAGGAAGACTAGAGCTCATAGGACCTCCTCTTCTTCTTCTGCTCCATCTTTTGATAGTGAAAGGTTTCTGAGTAAGAAAAATCAGGAAACTTATGAGAAGCTGAACATTTGTAGAAATGTATGGGCTGAGAGGAAAGTAATTTTAGATGAGTTAGATGGTGAGATTAAGAGAAATTTTGAGCATAGGGGCTGGTTACCTTTGTTGGATGTTGACCATCCTCCTCCAGCTACCTTGATCAGAGAGTTCTACTCGAACCTCTTTGTCCACTCCTATGATTCCAACACTCTAGTGAGAAGTTGGATACAAGGTGATGAGTACACCATTACTCCTACAGTAGTGGCTTCTGCTCTTGGGGTGCCTTTAGTCCAACATCTTGTCTATCCTTACGATAAGTCTCTTCCCCTTGATGACATCATGTCATATCTTACTGGGACTTTTATCCAATGGGGTTCTAATCCTCGGATCACCTCTCACGAGTTGACTGAGATTTATTATCTCTTTTTCCAGATTTCTTGCCATTTGATCTAGCCCATCTCTCATTTGCATACTATTCATTTATAGAGATGTGCATTTTTGTATGCTCTTGTCATAGACGCTTCTATGAGTTTTCCTCATCTTTTTATTCGTTCTTTGATTGAGGTTCATAGGAGTAGTTCTACTACTCATGGTTTGTTTTTCCTCGTTTTTATTCGTAAGATTTTATTACATCTAGGATTAGATGAGTTTCCAGTGTCTGAGCCCGTTCATATCATCACTCCTATAGGTGCCACCTTTCTCCGGCAGAGGGCTGCTTAGATGCGAGCTAGCTCTAAACGCCTTAAAGTAGATTCTTCCTCTTCTGGTGCACCTCCTCCTCCTCCTTCTTCTACAAGTGATCCGGTTGTTGATGCCTTTGTCAGTCCGACTACTGCTGTTGATCCTCCACCTTCTACTTCGAATGTTTCTAGCATTCGTCGTGATTTGGACACTGTCATGACCGTTCAAGCGGCTCATGGTCAGCTTTTGGTGGATGTGCTTATCGAGCTTCAAGCTTTGAGAGCAAATTTGACAAGTTTTAGACGGTCACCTTCACCACCTCCTTTTGATGATGAGTGATTGCCTTTTGACAATTCGTCACAAAAAGGGGAAGTACATTTGAATATGAGATTTTATTGATAGGGGGAGATTTCTGTTGTTTTGGAGTTGTGAAGCTTTAGATTGTATCTAGGTGCTTTATCTTGTATTTATATTTTTTGGCTCATGATGTATTTTGTTTCATTTGAGTTGTCTATGATAGGGGGAGATAGTATTATGTGTTTATTTCTATTTCTTGTTTCACATTGTGCTACATTGATTATTGATTTATATTTACGAGGTTATTCATGATATATGTCTTGTAGTTTATAATTATGTGAAATCAAGAATTTATTTTGTTTTACTTGTATTTTTCATACATGCGTTTATGTGTTTGTTAAGTGTTATAGGAATATAAAGGTTGATTCAGGCTGCTATCTACACTTGCAACTGATAGATAGTGGTTAGGTTGAATTTGTTTTTGTTAGGCAATGTTTTTGTAATGGGCTGTTTTTGTAACTTTGAGCACTTTGTTTAGTTTGTGTTTTGTCACAAATTGCCAAAGAGGGAGTTTGTTGGGTTCTAAGATTTTAGGTTTAAATGTATTAGAACTTCTTTTTGTAATGTTGGCAAACCATGATCAAAACGTTTAATCTTGTTTTAGACTTGCTCAAAGAATGTTTTTGTGTAAAGTTGGAATCGAGTGTACTGCAAGATTTACTGTGTAAATCTGCTTGGCTTGATCGATTGAAAATTAGACTCGATTGATTGAACCACGTGCAAATTGTTTTCTGTAGAATTTTCCAACTCAGCCCAAGCTCGTTTGATGTGTAGGGTTTTATGTTTTGCCTTAAGTATAAAAGAAAAACCCTAGCCACATTTTGTAGTTGTTGCCGTTGTTGTTTATGTTGTATATGTGAATCTCTTGTGAGATCTAGAGGTGTTTACCTTCACATATACTTAGGGTTATCAAGAATCAAGATTATGTCAAGAGCTTAATGATCAGTTCAATTGCTGCACAAAGAGCTTAAAGAAAACACAGGTGGGTGTACTTGTAGATGCTGTGGATTTGAGAAAGAAGTAGTCCGTAGACTTGGAGCTGTCACGTGGTCGTGGTAGTAAGTTTCCTACTCGAGATAACAATAGGATATTAGTGGTCTAAGTCGCTATTGTGTAAATTTCAATTCTTTCATAGTGGATCTATTTTACTTTGAGGATAGTTAGGCTAAATCCTCCCTAGGTTTTTTACTAGTTTGATTTTCCTGAGTTATCATATCGTTGTGTTATTTATTTTCCGCACTTTACAATGATATAATTTGTCTGTGTTAACCTAGATCTGCATAATTTACCTAAGTGAATCACTTGGCTAAATAACTAAGTTAATCTGGTTGTGTTTAAGGGGTCTAAAAACGTACATAAACTGATTGCACAATTATGAATTAATTAAATGCTTGGATGCATTTCAAACTTTCTGAAAGATGATACAAAATTAACTGGTAGTAAAGAATATTGGCATGCTTAGCAGGTATTTTTTGATGAAGCAACTACAAATATTGCTTAAACTTTTAAGAAAAACAAGGCCAACTGGAGGTTGCAAATTTTGATTGTAAAATGCATGTAATTGTGCCATCTTTGGTGTGGATGTCAATTGTCCTGCCAATAAAGACATGACGTCAAAAAAATTACCTTATCAAAGTATTATCAACCAACACCACTACTTTGGGCAGAATGTTTAACGAATGTACTGGGAACAGAACCTGACACAACTGAGAGCATGTGTTAAAAATAGGAAAAAGTTTCTCTACAAACTTAATTGGAGGAACTTCCTCCAAACTATGACGTGTCAGCATAAAAAATTGACACCTGTCCAACCTAACTAAAGCTGAAATTCAAGAATTAAATCTCGTTAACTCAAACATTAGACCACTTTTACATATATTTTTTTATTAAAAAAAAAACATTTCTCACCATCATCAGCTAAACCTAAACAATAAACACTCTGTCCTTTCTCTCTCCTTCAACGCAAATCCCTTCTCCATCTCTCTCCTTTGTTCTAGACCCTTTTTCCCTTTTTTCAATCGTTTTCAATCCCAACTAATGCCCCCTCCATTGGTCCCCCCGATCTATCTATTGTTTCCACACGCAGTCACTCTAAGTGTGAAAGTGTATTAGCCATGGTGCACGTTAGCGAGTTGCCGTGCGATGGAGACGGCGCATGCATGGTGTGCAAGGAGAAGCCATTGGACGAAGACAAGCTCACCTGCAAAACTTGTGTCACGCCGTGGCATCTCGCCTGCCTCAAGACCCGCCTAGAGACACTCGCCTCCGCTCTCCACTAGGACTATCTCGACTGCACATCCATCGTCGTCTCCGCCGCTGCTGCTGTGCTGGTCCGAAATGCGGCGAGCAGGGCTTCTGACGACCTAATCTCGAATATCCTAGCGATCGAGGTCGATGCGTCTCTGACGGACCGAGAGAAGGCGAAGGAGAGACAGGAGCTAGTGAGCAGAAAGGTCTACTACAATGAAGACGCGGACAACAAGAAGAAGAAGCAAAAGAGGAAGAGAGGAGAGAAGGATGAAGAAGACAAAGACGCGAAGGAAGAAGGAGAGAGATGTGCTGGATGTTCTCAGGTATTTATTTATTTATTATATTTCTGGGCAATAGGCTTTGATTTTTCAGAAACTGAGTCATTTTTTTTTTCTGTTGAGATTGGATTGATTTCTCACTCTATCCATGTTTTGATATAGAATGCCGTCTCATTAGCAATGTGGAGTTATATTGAATGATATAATTTTTTTTTTTTTAATTTGAAATTAAAAATTGTAGGAATGTGGAGTTTCAATGAAGGGAAACTCAGGTTTTGCATTGACAGAGGGGGGACCTTCATGGTGGAGGGAGCATTAGCTGGGATTGAAAACGATTGAAAAAAGGGAAAAAGGGTCTGGAACAAAGGAGAGAGATGGAGAAGGAATTTGCGTTGAAGGAGAGAGAAAGGACAGAGTGTTTACTGTTTAGGTTTAGGTGATGATGGTGAGAATTTTTTTTTTAATAAAAAAAAATATATGTAAAAGTGGTCTAACTTTTGAGTTAACAGGAGTTAGTTCTTGAATTTCAACTTTAGTTGGGTTGGACAGGTGTCAATTTTTGATGCTGACACGTCATAGTTTGGAGGAAGTTCCTCCAATTAAGATTGTAGAGAAACTTTTTCCTTAAAAATACTTCGAAGCGCTGGTCCCAATGACTACAAAAAAAATATAACGAAAAAAAAGAAAAAGAAAAAGAAAAAAACAAAGCCCTGATCTTAACTAAGTACATGGACATAAGAGCATCCATAACAGTGAAGATAAAAATTTAGTTTTTTAACTCCACTAAAAGTTATTTTATCTATTTTATCTATACACATGCTGTAGCAGTGGATCTATGTTAACTTTCAACACAATAAAATAATATAAACATCACAATAAAATAATATATACCATATAATAAAATAATATATCTACTACAATAAACAACAATCACAACCACCCGCAATCGCAACCGCTGCCACTACCGCTGCCACCACCGACTCTTCCACTGCCATCAACTCTTCCGCTGTCGCCACATGATAGAATAATATATTCTCTATAATAAACAACAATCACAGCCACTACCACCACTGCCACCGCAACCGCCACCACCACCGCAAACGCCACCATCAAAAAAATTATTTTTTTCTCACCAATATTAGATAGTAATAACCTATCACTTAAAATTTATTGCAAAAATATTGTGGTAACATTTCTTAGTTTTAATTTCTTATTATTATTTATTTTATTTTTCCCATTATCTTATTTGGTTTCATCCAAATACACGTTTTTTTTTTCTTTGTTTTTCTCCTCCACACACGTATACTCCTCTTTGCATTTTTGTTTTTCTACTTCAGCTTTGTCTTTCTTTCTCTTTCACTCTATCTTCACCGCCGCCCCCACAACATCCACATCGGAAAACACTGTAAACAAAATACCCCCGAAAATTTCATCAATTGCACAAAAATGCCCACAGATCAGAAAACACAAGCCCACTGCCACAAACACAAATACAAGCCCACTACCCACAACAGATCAGAAAACACAAACATAAACCCACATTGGCTCTGGGCATGAGATAGCAAAGAGAGGGTGGAGCTCAAAGGTTCGGCCTTTGAGGTGGAGATCTAGAGAGAGAAAATGCGAGATAGAGACCCACGTCGGCGCTGGACATGAGATAGCAAAGAGAGAGAGGGGGGTGGAGTTGTGGAGAACACAAAGAGTGGTTGGTGCTGGGCTGGGGCTTTGGTTGTTGCTGGGTTGGGGCTTGGTCGGCGGCAATGGGCAAAAACGAAGTGTGAGGAATGAGTAGGGAGGAGCAAAGTGAAGAAATTGAAAAGAGGAGAGAAAAAAAAGAAAAGAAAAAGATATTATTAAAATATTCTGATTCAGTGTAAACGCAACATAAAATAGTTTTTTTTTTTTTTTTTTTTTTTTTTAACCTTTGAGCTACAGTGCACATCTAAAGATAGATGTGCACTGTAGCTGAGAAGCTAAAATTTTTAGGTTTCTGCTGCAACTCTCTTTTTTGTATTTTGGTGTAGCTAAAATAGCTATATAGCTATTTAGCTACACTTCTGCAAATGCTCTAACTTAGCATTGCAAGATATGGGCTTGAGAGTTGAGACGTGGGAGTATCCTGGAACACGAGTCCACCCCCTACTAATCAAATACAGATTAACCATTTTATTTTTTTATTTTTTTTAATTTCCAATGCTGAATTTGTCTATCCAGTTACTTATATAGGCTTTTCACCTGGGGAGAACTGCAATAGACAAAAGAAAAAAAAAAGCCACTTTATTATTCAACCTATTTATAATGGTAAGATGATGTGTTAAGTTTTTATCGGTAATTGTCTAATTACTGTGCCTTTTTTTAGATTTTGTTTTTGAAATTTTAGGGTCTAATTACTGTGTTGACTACCGATTTTCAAGCCGCGGAGGGTGTAAAATGCAACCTGCTATGGTTTAGGGTGGTTATCTTGAGTTAATCATTAAGAATATGTTATGGTACTTTTTATGATTAAGTTATTCTCCAATTTTTAAGGTAACTATATAGTAGAGTTTTTAAAAATTTTAAAAATTTATTTTGAAAAGAGTTGATTGTATTTAAATTATTAAGGATGTGGTAAAATTTAATCCATTTTTATTTATAAAATGAATGGATAGAATTTAGAACTCCATGATCTCTGTAGCTTCACTTGGCTCGCTCATGCTTGGTAGGTGAGGAGTAAGTACAGGCACACTAATTCCACAACATATGACATGCATACTAGTTCAAGGACGGGTTTGATTACTTGATTCTTAGATATACCAGTACAAGGATCCATATTTAGTGTGTGAATACTAAAGTTTACTATGAAGGTTTGTATAGATGCCTTATCTACTATGAAGGTTTGCTTGAGTGATACTATCTCTCTGTTTGTTTTAGCAATAATATTTTTTAGAAAATGAGTTTACTATGAAGGTTAGTATAGATGCCTTATCTACTGTGATAGCCTAGACTTGCTTGAGCGATACTATCTCTCTGTTTGTTTTAGCAATAATATTTTTTAGAAAATAAGTTATTTTCTAAAAAATATTTTCTATAAAACTATTTAATTTTCCTATATTTGGCAGTAACTTTAAATGAGTTGAAAAATAATTTCATAACTTCTCTTATTTAGCTTGCTATGAGATAAAGTTGTTTTCCAAAAACAATTATTAGAAAACAATTTTTAAAAACAAGTCATACTTTTTATGTTGATTAATGATAGATTTCCTTTAACTTATTTTTTCTAATGCTACTAAACATTAGAAAACACGGAAAACTATCTTTATACAAAGTTTTCCATTAAAATAAACAAAGTGTTATCTCAATTCATTTCCTTTTAGTCTAACCTTTCATGAACAAGACAATTGCAATTCTCAAGTGTTGCACCCTTTAACTGACTGCAAAGTTACTGGGCACCGATCCATAAGCTGTACCGTAGCAAGAGATGAGTACTACATTTGGGTCTGCCTATGTGAAATTACAATCAATATTTTCAAGGAAATTCCTTGGTATAGCATATGTGGTGATTAGACAATGCCACTAATTCCCATTTTAGAAAAGAAAAGAAAAGAAGATTACAGTATTTTTCATTGCTTAATTATAAATAGAAAGTAAGCGGATGGGACTTTCAATCCGAAATCCATGACATTCACGCCGACTTTTTAATTTCATTGTAGTTTTACTTTCTTTTTGTCCCAAATCCCTCAATAAACTGGTTCACAACTTGCCCCCCTGAGCCTCACTTGTATGGCTTGGCAGCCCAATCCCATAAACTCTATCCCTCTTTGGACCCCTGATGATGCTTAGATTCCTCTCGGTCCCTCTTCTATTTTGCCCCAATAAAATTATATTTATTTACCAAGAAAAAGATAGAGTAAAATCTCAAATTCAAGTGAAAGCTATCAGTAATAGCATCCTTTACCGTGTCTCATATTTGTAGTTTGAACCTTACATATTCCTCATCTCCATTATTTACCTATTAAAAAAAGAGTAAAATATATTTTAGTATTTTCCTTAAACTTTTTATTTCTTCTCTCTCTCTCTCTCTCTCTCTCTCTCTCCATACAAACCAAGCACTTGAAAAGTGAAAAGAAGGGAATTTTAAAAAAAGTTTCCTTCTTTTGTTTTCTCTTAGGGTGAACAGATATATGATGCAAGTGAAGTGACATTTCTAAGAGTGCTTCAGGAAATGAACTTTGGTTGAAACATGAACATGGGAAGACAAAATTAAGATACACAATCTATTTATATATTGATTTTTCTCCCACAATTCTTACTATCTCACTCTAATATTACGACTTTTGTTAAGACAAAGAAGTTGGGCAATGGATTATTGGAGATACATATTGTAGCATTTTAATATTATTATTATTACTTTTTTTTTTACTGTGAAGATAGAAAATATTAAATACTTAAAATGAATAAAATTGGTTTTTTTAGGAGAAAAAGATTAGCTACTTAAATATAAAGATGTAGGATTTAATATGGAAAATAAGGAGTTAGTCAAATATTTAATCTCATATTAAAAATGAGAGAAACTTTTTTATTTATAAAAATGGTGATTAATAGACCGAAATGTATTGGAACAAATACACTTTTATTTAAACCCATACATAATTGAGGGCCACATGCATAAACACATCCACTTTTATTGTTGGCTCAAATATGTCATACACATCCTCCAAGCTAATTGCGGTGTAAATCAGTTTTAGAAGCTATTTTGGCAATATCAAAACAAAATTGAGAAGCAAATGCAAAACAAACATACATAGAACACATCAGGGACTGCTTACATATATATAACACACTTTTCAGGTTCCATTTGAATTTCATTGAAAGAGGATTCAGAATACATAATCCATATTTACAAAGACAATTAAAATACAACTCCAGAATTGACCATATGTACAAAAAAAAAATCACAACAACCACACCTTAATCCGAAAAATCTAGGGTAGACACTATATATACAAAAGCCAAGGAAAATAATTACAGAATAACACTCCAATCTCCCTAAAGGTAACCAGAAAAAAATAAGAGTTTTCCTCCCTATGAAACTCCAAAAAGAATTAGGTCCTTGTGAGACCATTCTTCATGTGAACCACTTTATTTTTATTATGCTTCAGATATATATAACAATAAAACTTTCTTTAAAGGTTCTTTATGTACAAAGTGCGTTGCTGCTGATACTTGAAGCAAAATTGTCACTTCTTCTCTCAACGATCCAAAGCACTAATCACGATCCTGAAACACATGGAGGAAAAACATCAGGAAGATTAAGAAGCTAAGATATTATAGCATTTACATTTTCACAATTTGCTTCTCCAACTAATACTGTATGCAATGTACAAATCTTAAAATATAGCATGTAACTTTTTCCTTTTTGACTTGGCCATTGTTTTAGGAAATAAGGCATTGATTTGTCATGAAACTAATGATTCCAAACCAATAAATTAGGTTTGATTGAAAAACCAACAATGAACGACTAATATGCATTTAAAAAAATTAATTCCTAAATCCCAAACATTATTGGGTCCACCTCATCAAAAAAAAAAAAAAAACATTATTGGGTCCACATGAAAGGAAAAGCTAATGCTTGGGCCAAAATGGGCTTTTACCCATTTTTCACAAATTTCTTTTTATTTTTAGCTAACGATTTTTTCTTTGTATTTTTCCTGAAATCCAAGCCTGGTATCCCCGCTGCACTCAAGCCAAAACCCTATATGAACAAAGCCATCCTTGATTTGAAATAAAATAAATAAATGATAAGTTTAAAAAAAAAAACTTAGTTTGGCTAGCTACTGAGAAAATATAGAAAAAAAAAAAGAAATGAGAATTGAAATTTTTACAATAGCCATGTGAACCCAAACATGATATACACCCAATTATCATTCATCCATATACCTTATCTTGACTAATCAAGTCAAGGAAAAGATAATAGGCTATGAAAAATCCTAAAACATCCATCTCAACCCCTACAAATGCATAAGATGCTAATCAATTAAGTTTTTATTTTTTTCATTAAAAAAATAATTTTTTATTTCCTTTTCCCTACTAACTCTAATAACTTTTTTTTAAAAAAAATGATAAAATCAAAAGAAATCATATATAAGAAGATTGTGTATTTTTTACATTACACATTCCAATCCTACTAACTCCAATATAAAGCTATTCTTTTTCTTCCGTCTTTTCTACTAAAATTTTTTAAACCAAACAAAGAGTCAAAGAAAGCAAAAAACACGATCTACTTGTACCGAGATAAATTCTCAAAAATCCTAATATAAGTTCTCATTTATTTTTCCTATTATTTATTACCAACCAATCAAAATTAATTTTTCTGATCAACCAAAAGATATCATATTTTTTTAAAAATGCTTGTATTAAACCTACTCTTTTCCTTCTTTTTCTTCTTCTGTTTTTTCCTCACCATTTTTCACATACCAAATTATAAAAAAAAAAAAAAAAAAAATTTCTACGCTTACCCTTCATATCTTTTTTATTTTTTAATCAATACACACAAAATGGATTTTGAACTAAGATTATTATCCTAATTAAGTTTAAGAAACAGTATTTTTCACAATTGTTGATATAAATTATTATGAATAATGTATTAATAAAAACAGAATTAATAAAATTGTGTCTTTAGAGCATTCACAGCAATGTAGTTATAATGCTATATTGCTAAAATTTAGCTCTACAAACACAAAAAACGCGCTGCAGCAATGGAGGCAAACCTTAAAATTATAGATGATTTGCTACAGTGCACATCTATGTTTAGATGTGCACTGTAGCTCACATCTAAAAAAAAAAAAATTTTTTTATTACGTTTCTCTCTCTTCTCTCGTTAAATAAAACATTTCTTGCTGTGTCTCTGTCTCTCCGACTTCTCTTCTTTCTTCTCTCTTCCTCAATTTTTTTTTTCTCTCTAGCTCGTCGGCCAGCTCCCTCGCCTCCCTCATCTCTCAGCTCGCCGGCCAGCTCCCTCATCGCTGATCTGTTCTGCCAAGCCAGCTCGCCGACCACCCCAAGCCCCATCGTCGATCTCCCCGGCCCCATCGCCCAATCCGTGCCTCTCTCTCTCAGTCACTCTCGCCTCTCTCTCTCAACGTCTCTGACCCACACCTCTGCCGGCCTTAACGTCACCGGCCCAAGCCCCAAGCTGCCGATCCACACCTAAATCAGTGTTCTTGTGGCTTTGAATTGGTGTTGAATCGATGGTGGTTGTGGGTTGAATCGTTTTGGTGGTAATGAGGTTCAGGCTGTTCAACGGTAGCTTGTAGTATTAATTACTGGGGATTGGGTTTGAATTGGTGGTGCTAGACTTGGTTTCAATGGTGCCTTTAAGTTTCGGTTACTGGGGTTGGATTTGAGAGTTGGTTTCGGACGTTGTTGAGGTTGGGTTTGATAGTTGATTTTGGTGGTGCCTTTTAAGTTTCAGTTGCTGGGTTAGGTTTGAGGGTTGTGATTGTGGGTTTAAGTTTCAGTTGCTGTGATTGTGGCTGATTTTGGGTTTAAGTTTTAGTTGCTGTGATTGTGATTGTGGTTGTGGTTGTGGTTTTGTTTTTTTGTTTTTTTGTTTTTTTTTTTTTCTATGTTGTGTTGTGGTTGCCAAAGTAAAGTGATGGTTGTGGCCGGTGGTGGTGGTGGTTGTGGCGGTGGTTGTGGCTGTGGCAGAGGTGATTGTGGTTGTTGTGATGTTTTTTTTTGGGTAGGGGATATATTATTTTATTGTAGGGGATATATTATTCTATTGTGATGTTTATATTATTTTATTATGTTAAAAATTAAAATAGATTCACTGCTGCAGCATATGTATAGGTAAAATAAATAAAATGACTTTTTATGTAGATAAATAACTAAAATTTTAAATTCACTGCTGTGAATGCTCTTATACCGTTACTCTATTATCTTTCATTCAAACAAAACTAAGAGTGCTAATGAAACTTGTTATATCCGGTGAAAAAAAAATGCAGTCGGGCGTTTTTGATGAGCAAAAACTGGTTATAGGTCATACTATGACTGGTAATATCCGGTTACATGAGGCGGGAAGGAACAGGCACCCATAACTTATTATATCCGGTGAAAAAAAATGCAACTTGTTAAATCCGGTGAAAATAATGCAGTCGGGAGCTTTTGGATATAGGTATATAGGTGAGTCTATGACTGGTAATATCCGGTTATATGAGGTGGGAAGGAACTTACACCCATGACTTGTTATATCCGGTGAAAAAAAAGTGCAACTTGTTATATCCGGTGATGAGCTTCTCTGGGAATACGTGATAATGACTGGTAAATTGATAATATCCGGTTACATGAGGTGGGAAGGAACTCACCCCCATAAACATTTCAATAATAATTATAAAACCCACCACAGGCCTGCATAACTCTAAGCTTAGCAAAACCAAAAGCTCTTTCTATATTCTTAGCTCTGCTTCCTTCCTCCCTCCCAATCATCCTCTCTGTCTCAGTCTTTTCCGGAGAACGGGTGACAATAGGTACATATTCTTTTATTAACAATTTTTCTAATTTTATTTTGTAACTTTCAATATTTCATAGAATTAATTTCCTCTTGGTCACTGCAAGAACAAATGTCGTTGCGTTCAGACGTTAAGCTTGCAGCTGAGATACTGAGCCTGGTGATCCTAATCATCACACTGGTTCTTGCACTACTTAGGATTTTTACTAAGAACACTGGTGCTGCTAACCAACAGCTTCCTGGAGACAACCATGCTGACAATATCCAGATGATAGCTGTGAACGTCAACCCTGTTTGAGCCTCCAATATACTATAAGCCATGCAGATTTCACATCATTTGGAGCTTCCAGTATCCATAGGGCTGAAACACAGTGTGTAATGCTTTGTCTATGTTGGTTTGTTTGAATTACGTGGTATAAATAGTCTGTGTCATGAAGTTTGCTATATATATGTTGTGTGATTTTGTCAGTGTGGATCTGTCATTCTGTTGTGCTTTTTAAGTCTACGGTGAATTAACATGTTTTAGTCCGATACAGTGCTTGTTGAAGGATTATGAAAGTTTGAAACTTTTTATATTTTATATTTTTTATGATTGTTTAGTACATGCTCTATTTTTATTATTCCTCCAAAACATGCCAAAGTTTATGAATAATCGTGTGGATCTGGGCCTTTTTTCTTTCAGCTGGGCCGTTTGGGAAGTTGTAACAGGGGAAATTGATTTGGGCCATTAAAACCAGATCGTCGGTTTTGGGCTCACAAAAAGATGTGGAGTGGGATGGATTTTTCTAGATGCTCCAAATCAAAATGGATAGGTCACTTTTTTCATCCTCTTTTTTTGGAAATGGTTCTCAGAGATTATGATTGATGCAGATCTAATTGCTCTTTTGTATGGTCTTGAACTGGGTTTCCATTTTTTGTTTTTCCTAACAAACCAAATAATAGGAGTTATCTTTTTGGAATAAGTTTGCCTTATCCATTTAAGCTATTTTTGGTACAAGTAAAACTGCAAAGTACTTTCCAAATGCGAGATTTGAGTTGTTCATAAAATTTTGAAGTGAGATGCAAGTAAAACCTATAATATAATATAAACTTCCAGTCCAAACCATTTATTTGACCCAAATACATGCAGAAAATTAGCCCAAAAAATTAACATCAATTTTGGATAAGACATTAGAGATTGAGGGTTGAAGACGTCTAGTTTTAATGGGTCAACCAACATATTAGCCCAAAATTTTAAACCAACTTGTATATCTATTTTGGGCCATGTTTTATGTTGAAAAATGTGCGCATACCCACAAACACAGTAACACCAGTTCAAATGCACTATTAAGTTTAACTGTTTCTCCAAAAAAAAAAAAAAAAAAGGTTTAACTGTTTAAGTCTCCTCAAAAAAGTTTAACTGTTTTAAGTCTCCAAAAACCGACAATTTATAGTAAGAATTGTTTCTTTTCCCCTAGAAGCAATCCAGACGCCATTCCAATCAATTTTTTTTTTTTTGGCTGAATAAGAAATATTATTACCAAAAAAAGGAGAACAACTGAAAACAAAACAAAAAAAGAAGGGATGGGATTTAGCCAACTTTTCCTTCCACAAACCCAGAAACTATAGAGGGGTGGGGGTGAATGAGCTACACCCATTGGGTTAAAGGATGAGCTACAAAGTTAGAGTTTTCTAAAAACAAAACAGGCATTCCAGTCTACAAAAGAATTGAAAATAGCACTAGTCTCTTCTAGAATTGCATTGAAAATATGGTGTTGCAAATGGATTTAAGGTAGCTTTTATCACATCTGGCCACAGGTTCACGCAATATATAAAATAAAAAGTACAATAACTTCAATTTTTTTTTTTTTTTAAGATTTCACAAGTATTTTTTTTTTTTTTATCTCTACAAATATGTCATACTATTATTTTTTGCATGTCTAATTAATATTGTTTTTTAAGGTGAACCACATTCTTCTAACTTTTGTTGTAGTGTGTTATATTTGCTTAATATACAACTAAACTTTATAAGTTGTGGGTTCCAGTTAGTTCAACTGGTAAAGTCTCTGATGGTTGTATAAGAGATTTAGAGTTCAATCCCCGTCTATACCAAAAACTGATTGGTGTTTTGGTCTGATGATAAAGAGCTATCATCATGAGCGGATGTCATAGGTTCAAAAAAAAAAAAAACTATATAAGTTTAAAATTTATTATTCAAAATTTTCAACTCTTAACAAATAAGGAGATTATAATAATAATAAAAAGTCATCAAAAAATTACAATGTTATCTTGACCAAAATTAAAATGAAACCAAAGGAATAAAATATAGACTTTATACTAATTTATTACTCAAACAATTGGTAGGCATATTCAAATTCATAATCATGTAGATTGTGTTTTGATATAAACTCAAATTCCTATTTCCGAAAAAACTAAGTATTAACCCAAACTAAAATTCAACCAAAGTAATAAAAGGAAAAGGCAGACATTGTGTGGGGAAATTAAAAAAACATAATACCAAAAAACTTTTTTTTTTAAATCATCCTTAATCAGTGTTATAAGAAAGAAAAAAAAAATCCACCAAAATAAAGTAGAGATAGAGAAAGAGTACTCACAATTTTTTGGGGGAAAATATAGATTAAATGGAAGAAATGATATGAAATTTATACAAAATAAAATGGGGAGAAGAAAGTGTTGGCGCTAACCTCAGGTTTTGAATTGCACTATGTTTGATCAGGCACTTTCTGAATTAACAACATACGAAGAAAAATCTGTTTGCCTCTTTTTTTTATAAAGTTAGATTATTATTATTATTGTTATTATTTTTAAATTTCCAATGCTGAAATTTGTCTATCCTGTGACTTATAAAAGCCTTTCACCTGGGGAGAACTGCAATAGACAAAAGAACAAAAGCCACTTTATTATTCAACATATTTATATTGGTAAGATGATGTGTTAAGTTTTTATTGGTAACTGTCTAGTTACTGTACCATTTTTTAGATCTTTTTTTTTTTTTTTTTTTTTTTGTTGAAATTAAAGGGTCTAATTTCTGTATTGACTACCAATTTTCAAGCCTAAGAGGGTGTAAAATGCAACCAGCTATGGTTTAGGGTGGTTATCTGGAATTAATCATTAAGAATATATTATGGTACTTTTTATGATTAAGTTGTTCTCCAATTTTTAAGGTAACTATATCGTAGAGTTTTTAAATTTTTTATAAATTTATCTTGAAAAGAGTTGATCGTATTTAAATTATTAAGGATGTGGTAAAATTCAATCCATTTTTGTTTATAAGATGAATGGATAGAACTTAGAACTCCATGATCTCTGTAGCTTCACTTGGCTCGCTCATGCTTTGTAGGTGAGGAGTAAGTACAGGCACACTAATTCCACAATATATGACATGCATACTAGTTCAAGGAGGGGTTTGATTACTTGATTCTTAGATATACCAGTACATGGATCCATATTTAGGTGTGTGAATACTAAAGTTTACTATGAAGGTTTGTATAGATGCCTTATCTACTGTGATAGCCTTGACTTGCTTGAGTGATACTATCTTTTTGTTTGTTTTAGCAATGATATTTTTTAGAAAATGAGTAATTTTCTAAAAAATATTTTTTATAAAACTATTTAATTATCCTATATTTGGCGGCAACTTTAAATGAGTTGAAAAACAATCTCATAACTTCTTTTATTTAGCTTGCTATGAGATAGAGTTGTTTTCCAAAAACAATTATTGGAAAACAATCTTTAAAAATAAGTCGTACTTTTTATGTTGACTAAATATACATTTCCTTTGACTTATTTTTTTTAATGCTACTAAACATTAGAAAACATGGAAAACTATCTTTATACAAAGTTTTTCATTGAAATAAACAGAGTTATCTCAATTCATTTCCTTTTTGTCTAACCTTTCTTGAACAAGGCAATTGCAATTCTCAAGTGTTGCACCCTTTAACTGACTGCTAAGTTGCTGGGCACCGATCCATAAGCTGTACCGAAGCAAGAGATGAGTACTAAATTTGGGTCTGCCTATGTGAAGTTACAATCAATATTTTCAAGGAAATTCCTTGGTATAGCATATGTGGTGATTAGAAAATGCCACTAATACCCATTTTAGAAAAGAAAAGAGAGGAAGATTATAGGATTTTTCATTGCTTAGTAATAAATAGAAAGTAAGCGGATGGGACTTTCAATCCACAATCCACGACATTCACGCCGACTTTTTAATTTCATTGTAGTTTTATTTTTATTTTTTTGTCCCAAATCCCTCAATAAACTGGTTCACAACTTGGCCCCCTGAGCCTCACTTTGTATGGCTTGGCAACCCAATCCCATAAGCTCTATCCCTCTTTGGGCTCCTGATGATGCTTTATGAGTAGATTCCTCTCGATCCCTCTTCTATTTTGCATCAATAAAATTATCTCTATTTACCAAGAAAAAGATAGGGTAAAATCTCAGGTTCAAGTGAGAGCTAATGGTGGAACGAAAACTAGGGATTGGAAAAACAAGAAAGGGAAACAGAGCTTCGGCAAAAGCACTCTGCTCTGATACCATGTAAAGAAAGAACTTTCTGGAGAGTGAAAGAGAATTTCTGAATTGATTCTAATTGATTGAAATAAAGTAAGTGTTAATTTACAAGCAATTGTTACTATATATACATGTATAAACAGAGATGCAAAAGGCGCCAAAATAACAACTCTGACTAACTATTCTAACAACCATCCTAACAGTATAACTGCCACTTATGACTACACCAATGAACACATGACTGCTGGAGCTTCTAACTTCTAATTCACTTGCTTTCTTTCCTCCACATCCTTGCGGTGTGTCGTTTTTCTTCTTCTGTTTTGATCTTGATTGTCGTTTAAGCTCTTTTGCCTTTTGCCGTTTAATGCTTGCATCAGTCTCAACATCCCATTTTATAAATATAATGCATACGACACTCCAAATTAATGATCAGTGCGACAAGCCTTCAAAAAACAAGTGCTACAATTTATTCAAACAAATAATCTTCAGTTTCGATACATAGATGATACAACTATTGATTACAAGAGGTTTCTCTGGCTAGTGAAAGTTTCTCTGTGAACTTCTCCTAGGCTGTAGAATATTGTGTCCCTACGTGTAGGTGCTTTTGTCCCTTAGGATAACAAGGTTATCCTTAAGGCTAGGGGTTTCTTTCTTTCGGGGGTTTGGGAAACAGGGAAATCATGGATGATCTTACAAACCATTGTAAAGGTTTATCGATTTCTGACAGAGAAGGGCCAACTTTCGATCTTGAGGAGGAATTGGCTACGCTAGAATTTATCATCGCTGGCAAATTCTACACAAGAAGGGCTCTAAATATGGAAGCTATTGCTTCGACTTTTATGCCATTGTGGAGATCAAAGAATGGTTTCAAAGTCAAAAATATGGGCAATCACATAGGCCTCTTTACATTCGACAATAAACATGAAGTGGACTCCATTCTCTCAAATGAACCTTGGAGATTTGACAAGCACCTTTTGGTATTGCAACGCTATGATAAGGATGTGCCAATTGAGCATTTGAAATTCAGTAGTACAACGTTTTGGGTGCAGGTACATGACATCCCAGTGAGATTCATGAATCCAAAGGTGGCGGAAGGAATTTGTAGTACTGTTGGCACAATCATTCGGAAATCTGAAACGGAGATGAATGGAGGGAGTTTTATGAGGGTAAGAGTTAAAGTGGATGTCACTCGTCCACTAAGCCGAGGAAGAATGGTGTCAGTTGGACAAGGCAAAGAAAAGTTGGTCTCTTTCAAGTATGAGTGCCTACCCAATATTTGCTACTAGTGCGGCTATCTTAACCATGATGATAGGGACTGTGAGGTGTGGCTAGATAGTGAAGGATCCCTAAAAGTTGAAGAACAGCAATTTGGACCTTGGCTCCGTGCACCACCTGCGAGTCGTGTACAAAAAAATGTAATCTCAGTGCCTGGCTTTTTTCACAAAAAGAAAGGAAGTTCGTCCACTCAAAGAGCTCCGTTTCAGCCAAGGCAAGCTCAGGCAAACTCCACGACGGTCCCTCCAGCCCAAACGACACATAATGACGTGGATCAGAACAACATGGAGCAGTCAATGGAGCAATTAAGGGGATCGGTTATAGATGGACCAATTAACTTACCTACGGTTTTGGGGCAGAATAATGATCAGGTATAGCCGTTGGTGAATCAAGTAAAGAGAGTGGAAGGTGAATTAAAAAATACTGAATTGCCACATTTAAAGACACGGTCTGCCAGCCCACCAGCAATTAATCTGCATTCAAACTCCCTCAAAACGGCAGCCAATCAAGTTTTTGAACCAAAAGACCCGTTGCACAATGAAGCTTTCCTTTCCAAGCTCGCTGAAATTGATGAGGGGCTATCAAAGTTAAAGGTCGGGCCACACACATTGAATGATCCATCGATTGCTAAAATTCCAATCAAGGAGCACGTGATCAGTGAGGATGCAAATGAGGCGGCTGGTCTTGAGTGTCTTGAAGAGTCCTAGTCGCTCGCCACCTAAGCCATTGCACATGCAACAACAACTTCTACTAGCACTAATCAATTAAGTGAAGCACGTGACCATCAAAAAACAGCTAGGGTTCCAAACTCAGCACAACAAGGCCGTGTTCTCCCAACCTGGACTTGAAAAACACGTGAAGGAAACAAGCCTCCAGCTGCTCACGTTGAACAGATCGTGGAGAAGAAAAGAGAAGCTGAAACAAAGGGTAGATATTCCAATCTCCCTTCCAAACGACAGCAATCCTACCATGGTGACAAGGATGTCTTTTTTGAAGAGGCGGAGGCTGTGGATCAGCCCTGCCAAGCGCGATGAATTGTATAAGTTGGAACTGCCGTGGTTTGGGGCAATCACGTGCAGTTTCAGAACTCACCGAGTTGGTGAAAAAAATGTCGCCCTCAATCATCTTCCTCAGGGAGACCAAAGCAAAGGATAAGCACTTAAAGAAACTTTGTTCGAAGCTTCAATTAGAGAATGTACACATTGAACCACGGGTCAATACAGGTGGTGGATTAGCACTCTACTGGAAGAACGGGATCGATCTCAGAGTACTAGACTCCACACCAACATACATTGACATAGTAGTTAACCCAAGAATGGATGATGCCTGGCGGTTTACGGGTTTCTATAGAAATCTTGTAACGGCCAACCGGGAACATTCTTGGGCGCTACTAAAACATCTTTGCTTGAAAATGGAGGTACCTTGGCTGTGTGTGGGAAACTTCAACGAAATTACCAAAGCAGAGGAGAAAAAGGGCGGAGCAAACAGAAGGGAAAGGCAAATGAGGGAATTCAGAGAAGCCTTGGACTTTCGTGGATTTAGAGATCTTGGATTTGTGGGATCTCCTTTCACATGGGGTAACAACCAGTTTGATGGTGAGGTGACTTGGATTCGTTTAGACCGAGGGGTGGCAACCCCATCTTGGATACAATTGTTTCCCACAGTACGAGTGCATCATGTTCAAGGTACGTTATCAGATCACTGTCCATTGTGGGTTTGTTCTGATGATGAAAATGTTAGATTCTACAATAAATCCAGACCATTCCACTTCGAGGCTGTGTGGTTACGAGATGAAAACTGTGAGGGCATCATCAAAAGTGCTTGGAATGGGGGGAATTCAGGAGACTCGGTGGACAGCTTAATAGGTAAGGTTGAAGCTTGCAGAGTGAGATTGAAGTCATGGAGCAGGTTATCTTTCAGTAATATACGCAGATTGTTGACTCAAAAAAAGGAGCTAGTACATGCCGAAAATCTGTCCATGGTGGGGACGAATCACAAACAAGTCCGGATTCTTAGGGGTGAAGTGTATGAGCTCATGGTTAAGGAAGAGTGCTTGTGGCAACAAAGGTCATAGGTAGAATGGTTAAAGAGTGGGGATTTGAATACAAGCTATTTCCATGGCCAAGCAACACAACGAAACAAGAGGAATTTCATATCCAAATTAATTTTAAATGATGGCTTGGTGGTAGAAGAAACCAAGCAGATCGGGGACACCTTTGTGGACTATTTCAAAAATATTTTCACATCCTACACCCCTTCAAACTTTGACCAGATTCTCCAAGGTATTGAATCGAAAATCACCCCCTCTATGAATGATGATTTAATTATTGATTTTATAGAATCTGAAGTAGAACATGCTTTGAATCAAATGAAACCATTAACTGCAGCTGGACCTGATGGTTTTCCTCCAATTTTTTTCAAGTCTTGTTGGGATGTTGTTGGCCAAGATGTCATTGTGGCCTCTTTATCTATACTTAACACGGGATCCATACCTGAAAGTCTTAATCACACTTTTATCTCACTGATACCAAAAAACAAAAAACCCAGAAAAACCTACTGATTTCAGACCCATAAGCCTGTATAATGTCTTGTACAAAATTGTGTCCAAAACCATTGCCAATCGACTTAAAAAAATCCTGTCCAAATTGGTCTCAGAGTCACAAAGTGCATTCATGTCAGATAGATTGATTATTGATAACATTCTTATAGCCTTTGAAACACTACATCATTTAAAAAATAAGAGAAAAGGAAAAGAAGGGTTCATGGCTTTAAAACTCAATATGAGCAAAGCATACGATAGGATGGAGTGAGGTTTTTTAGAAAAATTAATGGAGAAATTGGGTTTTGCAAGTAGGTGGATATCCCTTATTAGCTCATGTATCCGATCAGTCTCTTTTTTTGTATTGGTTAATGGTGAACCACATGGGCACTTCACTCCTAATAGAGGCCTCCGGCAAGAGGACCCTCTATCACCTTACTTGTTTCTATTATGTGCAAAAGGTTTACACTCACTTATTCAACAAGCAGAACTTGCAGGTTCAATAAGAGGGGTCTCTCTTTGTAGTGCAGGTCCAAAGGTCTCTCATTTGTTCTTTGCAGACGATAGTTTGCTGTTTTGCCGGGCAACCACCCAAGAGTGCAGCACCATCCTTGACATATTACATCAATATGAAGCGTCTTCAGGGTAGAAGATTAATCAAGGAAAAACCCAACTATTTTTCAGCCCTAATACCGACTATCATGTGCAACAAGAAATCAAAAATATGCTTGGAGTTGGGGCCACCATCAATTATGAAAAATATCTTGGATTGCCGTCTTTTGTGGGTAGAGCAAAGAAACAAAGCTTCAGCTATATTCGAGAAAGAATTTGGCACAAAATGCAAGGGTGGAAAGAGCGCCTTTTATCACAAGGGGGGAGGGAAGTACTCATCAAAGCGGTCCTCCAAGGGATGCCAACCTACACCATGGCATGCTTCAAACTCCCAAAGAGTTTATGTAAAGATATTGAATCTCTAATTCGGAAGTTTTGGTGGGGCTACAAAGGAGAAAGTCAGAAAACACATTGGGTGGCTTGGAAGAAGTTGTGTATGCCGAAATGTCAAGGTGGGATAGGATTCAAGGATATTGAAAATTTCAATCTAGCAATGTTGGAGAAACAAGTATGGCGATTGCTTCATAACAAAGACTCTTTATTCTATAAGGTCTTTAAATCAAAATACTTTCCCAATTGCTCTATCTTAGATGAGGGTGTGAAAGTGAAGGCACAAAGCTTGTAGGGTTGTGAGGTTGGGGTCGAGGTGGAGAATTGGGGATGGAAAGTCAATCTTAATCCGGGGAGATAAATGATTGCCGGATTTGCACTCAAGCCGGGTGGTCTCACCCCAAAAAAATCTGCCCAATGATACTCGGGTGTGTGCTCTTATTGATGAAGAAAATGGCAAATGGTTGGAAGACCATATTCTGAATGAGTTTGCCCCCCATGAAGCTGCTGCAATCCTTGGCTTACCCTTGAGTTCCACCCAAGCTGAAGACAAACTCATTTGGTCAGCAACCAGGAATGGACAATACTCCACCAAATCGGCTTACCAGCTCCTATCAAATGAGGTAGCAATGAAGGCGCCGGGTCCATCTAACACAGCAGCCAACAAATATTTTTGGTTGGCTATTTGGTCGCTTAACCTGCCAAACAAAATCCGCCACTTTCTTTGGAGAGCAGCAAATGAATCTCTGCCAACAAAACTGAACCTCTTGAAGAGGAACATCACATCAAATTCTGTGTGCGATCGCTGCTGCAGTGAAACAGAGGACATAATTCACGCGCTTTGGGATTGCACAGAGGTGAAAGGTGTCTAATGGGAGCTGGAAGGATGTCGACCTTTTTTGGCTGAGAGATTGGTGTGTTTCCGTGACTTGTGTCAAGGAATTTTAGCTCAGAATGCACCACGGTTGGCTGAGATATTTGCTTACGTGGCCTGGGGTATCTGGCATAACAAAAATGCTCAGAGAATGGGTGAAACCACGGTGCCGCTGGGGAAGATTTACACTGATGCTGTTGAACGATTCAATGAATTTCAAGCAGCCCAAGACATCCCAGTGCAACAACGATCGGCGGACCACCCAACGCACTGGTTACCTCCATCACCAACTCAGTACAAGGCCAACAGTGATGGGGCGATTTTTTTGGACATGGGCACAGCTGGCATCGGAGTAGTGATACGAGATTCAGAGGGTATGGTAATTGCAGCGCTATCGGAACGCATTCCATTACCAGCCACAGTGGAGGACGTGGGAGCCTTGGCTTGCAGGAAAGCCATCTCTTTCGCCATTGAACTCAATCTACAAGATTTAGTTTTTGAGGTAGACTCCGAGATCATCTACAAGCATCTAGTTTCGGACTCAAAGTGCATGACAGCTTTTGGTCACATCGTGGAGGACTCACACAGGCTAGCTACAAGTTTGAGAAGTGTGTCTTTCTCACATGTTAGACGGAAAGGAAATAAAGTTGCTGATAAGCTTGCTAAGTTAGCAAAATTCTTGTATGAACCACAAATTTGGCTTGAAGACATCTACAGTGATGTCTCAAACTTTGTAATTCTTGACAGAAGTTTTCTGTTTAAGTAATGAAATTTCACGCTTTGATTCTCAAAAAAATATAATAATAATAATCTTCAGTTTCGTTGATGGCTCTAACTTGTAATTGTGTGCTCCTACTACAATTAATGTTTGTGCACAACACATCCATACCTAACCCTTACTTCATCTCTTGAACACACCAAGATCAAACACCTTAATTAATTATGAGCCTTCAAGCTAGTCTTTGTATGACTTGGAGTAGAGGAAAACACCACCTCTATTCTAAGTCATACAAAGACATGAAACCAATTCAAACGCTTCTATTGCAATCTCAAAGTCCTGGCCTTTAAATTTATTTTGCTACTTATCAAACAAAAAAAATCTTTATAGCTCAAACTATAAACTCAATTACAATGACTATATTGAGTAGGAGGAGGAGGAGAGAAGAGAAATAATGTGAAAACATTTTGGGAGTAAAGATAGATATGAAAATTCAAAAAATAAGGGATGATAAATGAGGTGGTAATCAGCATTAACGGGTTTATATTTTTGACCATTAGATCTACTTAAATCTAATGGTGTAGAAAATGTATAACTCTTTAGAGTTTTACACCAATTTAACTTTGAACAATGTTATACCTAATATAACTCTAAGTAATGTTATACTACCTAATTACTTTTTATAGAATTCATATTTTGAAAATCACACTGTTGCATTACATGTTCTATATGTTCTTAACATTCATACCAATTTTCATTTCAATTGCTTGTTATTTACCATTCGATCCGTAAACTTATTTTTTATGCATTATTTCAAAGTACAAAAACTTGAATTTAAATAATTGATTGATGACATGTCTATTAATTTTTGATCACCTTGAAATTTTGCAAGCATGGAAAATATATGAATATAATGTAATCTAACGGTGGATTTGTCAAAATTCACGTCCAATTAAAAAATATTGAGTGGTGTAACATTACTTAAAGTTACATGAGGTGTAACTTAAACGTTACTTGAGTTTATATGATAATATAAATGTAAAAATGTGGGAGTTAATATGAAAGATAAGAAGTTAGTGGAATGTTTAATCTCACATTGAAAATGTGGGAGATTTTTTTATTCTTTTTAATTATAGTGATTAATGGGCTAATCTATATATAAATATATATATATATATATATATATAACCGAAGCCTCTGCTGGCACCACAAATTTCCACGTCAGCACAATATTTAAAAAATAAAAAATAAAAATAAGAACATTATATCTCCTCAAAACCCTAGCAACCTTACCCCTCTCTCAAGTTAAAAAAATTAAAAAATTAAAATAAAAACATTATAACTCCTCAAAACCTTAGCAACCTTACCCCTCTCTCAAGTTAAAAAATATAAAGCCACAGTTTCTGCAAACTCTCTCTCTCCAAACGTAAATATCAAATTCAACCCCTTTAATTTCTCTTTATATTTTTGAGGCTTCTATAGAGTTATAGTGAGTTATGTTGATTTTGTTTTTTGTGTGTGTGTGTGTATAGATGGTCATAATACTCCGTTATTCCAAGAGAAGTTTGTGTTTTCATTAATTGAAGGCCTTAGAGAGATAAGTGTTGTAGTTTGGAACAGCAATACAGAAGACGATTTCATTGGCAACGGAAAGTAATTACTTTGTCTCATATTTTTGTTTTTTGAATTGATTTTGTGTGCTTTTTAGACCCTTTTGGATCAATTTTGTTAATTGGGTGTTTTTTTTTTTTTTTTTTTTTTTATAGGGTCCAATTGAGGAAGGTTCTTTCAAAGGGTTACGATGATCGCACTTGGTGTCTGTATACTAATAGTGGGGGTTAAGTGCTATAAATTACTAACCCTTTTAAGTGTATAATTTGTTTCTAAAATTTAAGTGGATGGAGGGGTTTAAGTTTGCTGAAATTAATAGAATCTTCACATGTTCTTGTAGTGGAAAGGCTTTGATAGTTTTATTGAGTTAATTCAAAGTCCTAATATATTAATAAGTTTGGATTATATAGTAACACAATCAAATTAAATTCGTTGCTACCCGTAGAATACTGTGTGAAGAAGTTGTTACAATGCTCAAATTTTAACTTCATTTTTGTTCACCATTGAATACTCATATAATCAATTTTCAATTTAGTGTTCAAGAATTAAACCAAAATTCTAACTGCGCTATCATAAAATATTATTATTAGTATGAATTTTATGGAGTTACAGTGTTCAGGAATTAAACCAAAATTCTTTTAAATTATCTATAATATTTTGTCCTCCGAAAATTTTCTCTCTTTAATTTTAGTATATTGTGTTTCTTAAGCTGTAGAGAGATTTTCTTTGTTTCTTATTTTCAATAATAAATCATTTTATTGCAATACCGGTAATTGTTTGAGAAATCCAATATGTTCATATCTCTATAGAATAGAGAATAGTAGAAGCCAATTTTACTACAAATACTTAAATTGAGTTGACTTAATTCCGTACAATTACAAAGTATAGCATGAAAGATAATGGAATTAATTGTTGTAATTTTTATTTTCTTTCCATGTTTTGAATTTCCTCTATATTATTATTACAACTGAGCAAAGATTGAGAAAGTAACATTACTACTCTAATTTGAAGTTTAATGCGTCCTCTCAAGTCATGGTCTTTATTTATATATTTGCTGTTTATATTTCTAACCGTTGATGAGAAATTAAGGCTCAGTTGCACAATATGTGTAAATTCTTCAAAAGGCTACTTTAAATAGTAAGTCAATGTGTCTCTTACATTTGGGTATTAGTTAGAATTGTTTTCAAATGATTGTACCAATAAAAGTGAATGTGTATAAATTTTGTTTAACTATCCCGTGCATCGCACGGGTTAGCGACTAGTGTATATTGATTCAGATATTAAGTTAGATACATTCAAAATTATTTCCATATTCATTAGTGGGTAAATAACCTTTTTATTATGGAAAATGAAGAGTCATTCACCCACTTAATGGACTACCTATTTGGGCCTATTTTATTTTCAGAAACACCTTATCTCATCCATTTAATTGTATAAGTCCAACCCATCAGATTTATGTCTAGCAATTAATCTTTTAACACCCACTATATCAAAATTATGGACCTCATTAATTAGATTAATTTGGGTGATAATTTCATGATGCCCATTGAGCTTATAAATAGACTCATTCAAGCTCATTACAAGTAACAATATTAGTACACCAAAAAAAAATAATAATAATAATAATTACAAGCATTCTTATACACTAAAAAATAGAGAGGTTCTTGGAAATTAATCAGATTAATTTGGATAATAATTTTGTGGTGTCCATTGAGCCTATAAATATACACATTTAAGCTCATTACAAGTAACAACATTAGTACACACCAAAAAAAAAAAAACAAACAAACAATTACAAGCATTCTTATACACTAAAAAATAGAGAGGTTGTTGGCAAGGAAATGTACTCTTTCTGGTATAGTTTTGGGTTTGAACACTTTGTGTAGATGTTGTTTTAGCCATACGACATTTGTTGAGCTGTTATATCCTAGGGAAAACAAGTCAGAGAAGGTTTGCGCTAGTTACAATGTTTAGCCAACCAAGAACTTGAATCTCTTTAAAGAGAGCGAGTGTCGCGCCTCAGTCCAAATAGTGTTGTGTATTTTCTAATCTCAAATTAATAATATTTAGAAGTATTATTCATTTTCTCTTTGTGTTATTTCCATTATTATTGTGTTTTGCACCAAAAATTTTAAGGAGATTAACACATGGAGCCTACACAAGAGAAAACAAATGAGAGTGTTGGAAATCTCAAGATTGGAGATAATCTAGTGATAGCTGGCATAGTTGATAAACTATCACAATCTTGGAGGGAGTTCCAAAAGACTTTGCGGCACATACAAAAGGAGATATCCCTAGAGACTTTGATCACATGCTTTCATGTGGGGGAGGAGATTAGAGGACAAGATGCACTCATGACACAAGAGCAATGGTAATTCCACCACAAAGATAAACCTTATTTTTGCCAATAATATGCCGAAAAATCATTTTCCTAGAAATGGTCAATTGAAACCTAAAAATAGAGTTTTCAAAAATAACAATAGACCTCAAGGAAGGGGAAACCCAAATAAAAATAACAATAAGAACCAAAGAACCCCTTCACAAGATCAATTTAATAGATCTTGTTTCGTCTATGGCAAAAATGGGCATATCACTCGATTTTGTAAATTCGAAAACGTGAACCAATTCCACGGGCTAACGTAATTGAAGAGCCTTTAGTGGCTATGATTACAAACATCAATAGACACATTTTCTATGAAAAAGATTGGTTCAAGTTGTACACTCCCTTTCCGGAAGAAAAAACAATTATGCTTGGTGATGCTAGCAAAACCCAGGTTCTTAGGAGTGGTAAGGTTGATTTGAAATTCACCTCTAAATGTGCACTAACATTGAAAAAAATACTTTACACTCCATCCATGAGGAAGAATTTGATGTCAAGCTTTTTTTCTTAATAAGGCTAGTTTCAAACAGACTATGAAATTTAATACTTATGTAATCACTAAAAAATTGATTATTTGTGGGCAAAGGTTATGCTTGTAATGGAATATTTAAATTAAATGTTGAAAATAATAAAGCATCTATCAATTCTATTTATATTCTTTCTTCTATTAATTTTTGGCATGCTCGTTTGTGTCATATAAATAGTAGATATGTGGAAATCATGAATTGTTTAGGATTAATTCCAAGAATGCCAAAAGAATTTGAAAATTGTGAAACTTGTAGTCGAGCTAAGATTACAAAAAGGCCTCATAAAAGTGTTGTAAGAAATACTAAATTGCTTGAGTTAATTCACTCCGATTTATGTGAATTTGAAGGAATTTTAACTCGTGGAGGAAATAGATATATTATCACTTTTATTGATGTTTTTTCAAAATATATAATTGTTTATTTGTTGAAAAATAAAAGTGATGCTTTTGAAAAATTTCAAGATTTTTAAAAGAAGTTGAAAATCAATTCAGTAGAAAAATAAAGGTGTAAATGCACTTTTAGTCCCCACATTTTGGCTTTTTTCATTTTAATCCCTACATTTTCATTTTACTATTTTTAGTCCCTAAACTAATTCACGCGTGTTATTTTCATCCTTTTTGTCAATCAACAGGCAGAAACATCAGAAGTGACTAACCAAGGAATTAAAATATTATTAAAAAAGCCACATCAGATAAAATAATAATAAAATTTCTAACCTTCTTATTTTTAAAAAAAGAAAAGAAAAGAATTAAATTAATTTTGTTTCTTCTCTTTTTTTTTAGAAGAACATGAAGAACCCAGAAACTTCTAAGTTCTAACCCGTCAGTCCCTCCCACCTTCAAAGATTCAAAAAACCTTCAACAAACCCAAAATCCTTACACACCTTCATCCTAATTTACAGATGCAATTAGAATCTCTCATTCTCATTACAAACCCAAATTTACAGTCCTTTCACATTCACATTCTCATTACAAACCTAAATTTACCCAAAATAACAATTGGAATCTCTCAAGCTCTTTCTCTACAGGCTGACTGAAGGTGAGCTCTCTCTTTAAATCCTTTGCTGAAACGACGAAGCCGTTGGTGGTGAGGTTTGTGAAGTCGGGTGATATGGGTTTGAGATAGAAAGAGGCTAAGATCGGCTTGATCTGGGTTAGAGAGATGCTGTAATCAGTTGCTGGTGGCAATATGGCCAGCAACGGCACGACGCAAGGCCAGTGACAGCAGAGCTTGGTGGTGGAGTCGAATCTGATTGGTCCGGTCTCGATCTCGCCGAATTTGGAGAAGAACAGCCTCAATTTCTTGGAATCGGTATCGAATGACGTAGGGTTCTAGGAGTTTCGTTTGAGAAGAAGAAGAAGTTGTTGTACGTAGCGGTTGTTGTTGTTGTTGTTGTACGTAGCCATTTTTCCTCATCTTCTCTAGAATCTTCTTTCTCTCTCTCTCATCGTCTCTCCTCCAACCCGAGCCTCCATGGCCAACCATATTCATCCCAGTTCTCTCTCCTTGATCTGAACATACTCATATCTATCCCCTTTCTCTATCTTCGATCTAGACGGTTAGATTGCGTTTTTTCTATTTGGGTTTGCTTGGGTCTGTAAATTTGGATTAAGGCGTGTAAGGACTTTGGGTTTGTTAAAGGTATTTTGAATCATGTCTTTTTGTTTGTAATGGGAATGTGAAAGAATGACAGAGTAATTGTTGAATGTCTTTGTGTTTTGTAGATCTGTGGGCATGTCTTTGTGTTTGTAAATCTAACTGATTTTATGGGTTTCATTGCTAAGGAAATACAAGAAAAGAGAAAAAAAATATATTAATTTTTTAAATTTCTGGGCAAGGTTTGCTGGAAAGAAAATGAAGAACATGATTAACAAGGAAGAACACATGTTCTAGATTCTTCATGTTCTTCCCAAAAAAAAGAGAAACAAAATTAATTTAATTCTTTTCTTTTCTTTTCTTTGAAAATAAGAAGGTTAGAAATTTTATTATTATTTTATCTGATGTGGCTTTTTTAATAATATTTTAATTTCTCCATTGGTTACTTCAAATGTTTCCGTCTGTTGACTGACGGAAATGACGAAAATAACATGCGTTAATTGGTTTAAGGACTAAAAGTGGTAAATTGAAAATGTATGGACTAAAATGGAAAAAAAGTCAAAATGTAGGGACTAAAAGTGCATTTACACCTTTATTTGGAAAGATTTACAAAGCAAGTATAATACCAAGGAGGCTGGTGCAAAGAAGTATGCTACTAGTAGATTTTTTCGTTACCAAATGGTGGATGGAAAATCGGTTGTGGATCAAGCACAAGACTTCCAAATGATTGTGGCAGAATTGAAACCTGAAGGCATAAAGATTGGAGACAATTTGGTGGTAACTGGCATAATTGATAAACTACCACAATCTTGGAGGGAGTTCCAAAAGACTTTGCGGCACAAACAGAAGGAGACATTCTTGGAGACTTTGATCACATGCAACCGTGTGGAGGAGGAGGCTAGAGGACAAGATGCACTCATGACACAAGAGAGCAATGGTAATTCCACCACAAAGGTAAACCTTATTTCAACCAATAATAATATGTCCAAAAATCATTTTCCTAGAAATGGTCAATTGAATCCTAAAAAGAGAGTTTTCAAAAATAGTAATAGACCTCAAGGAAGGGGAAGCCCGAATAAAAGTTACAATAAGAACCAAGGACCCTTTGCACAAGATCAATTTAATAGATCCTGTTTTGTCTGTGGCAAGAGTGGGCATATTGCTCGATTTTGCAAATTTCGGAAACGTGAATCTATCCCGCAGGCTAACGTAACCAAAGAGCCTTTAGTGGCTATGATTACAGACATCAATATGGTGCAATATGTTGAAGGGTAGTGGGCAGATTCTGGTGTTAATAGGCATGTCTGCTATAACAAAAATTGGTTCAAGTTGTACACTCATTTTGAAGAAGAAAAAACTGTTATGCTTGGTAACTCTAGCAAAACCAAGGTTCTTGGGAGTGGTGAAGTTGATTTGAAATTTACTTCTAAACGTGTGCTAACATTGAAAGATGTACTTTACACTTCGTCCATGAGGAAGAATTTGATGTCAAGGTTTTTGCTTAACAAGGCTAGCTTCAAATAAACTATGAAATCTGATAATTATGTAATTACTAAAAAGGGATTATTTGTGGGTAAGGGTTATGCTTGTGATGGATTGTTTAAATTAAATGTTGAGAATAATAAAGCATCTACTAGTTCAGTTTATATACTTTCTTCTATTAATTTTTGGCATGTTCATTTGTGTCATATAAATAGTAGATATGTGGGAATCATGAGTAGTTTAGGATTAATTCCAAGACTATCAAAAGATTTTAAAAAATGTGAAACTTGTAGTCAAGCTAAGATTACAAAAATGCCTCATAAAAGTGTTGTAAGAAATACCAAATTGCTTGAGTTAATTCACTCTGATTTATGTGAATTTGAGGGAATTTTAACTCGTGGGAAAAATAGATATATTATCACTTTTATTGATGACTTCTCAAAATATACAACTATTTATTTGTTGAAAAATAAAAGTGACGCTTTCGAAAAATTTCAAGATTTTTTAAAAGAAGTTGAAAATCAATTCAGTAGAAAAATGAAAAGAATAAGAAGTGATAGAGGCCGTGAGTATAAATCAAGTGCATTCAACTCATTTGTTCAGTCTTTGGGAATTATCCATGAAACTACTACACCATATTCACCTGCTTCTAATGGTGTGGCTGAAAGAAAAAATAGAACTCTAATTGAGTTAACAAATGCCATGTTAATTGAATCTGGTGCACCTTTACATTTTTTGGGTGAATCTATTTTAACTGCATATCATGTTTTGAATAGGGTGCCACATAAAAAGTCACATACCACACTTTTTGAGATGTGGTAAGGACATAAGCCAAATTTGGGATATTTGAGAGTATAGGGTTGTTTTGTTTATGTAATGCTTACTGACTCTAAAATACCTAAATTATGTATCAGAGCTACTACCTGTGCTTTTCTTGGTTATGTGATTAATAGTGCAGCCTATAGATTCTTTGATCTTGAAAACAAAATAATTTTTGAATCTGGTGATGCAATTTTTCATGAAGAAAATTTTCATTTTAAATTGAAAAATAGTGGGGGTGAAGAAAATATTTTGTCACAACCTAGTTCTTCTATTTCTCATTTACAAAATCAAGAAAATTTTGAAATGGAACCTAGAATGAGTAAAAGAGCTAGAGTTGAAAAGGATTTTGGTCCTAATTATTATGTTTTTAACATTAAGGAAAATCCCCAAAATTTAAAAGAGGCTTTAATATCACCTGATGCTATATTTTGGAAAGAGACTGTAAATAATGAGATGAAATTTCTAATTTCTAATAGAACTTGGAAATTAGTAGATCTTCCGTCGGGTTGTAAGACTATAGGTTGTAAATGGGTCCTTAGAAAAAAGTTGAAACCGGATGGATCAATAGATAAGTTTAAAGCTAGATTTGTTACAAAAGGCTTTAAACAAAAAGTTAATCTTGATTTCTTTGATACATTTTCTCTGGTAACAAGAATTACATTTATTAGATTGTTAATTGCTATTGCTGCAATTTTTGATTTGAAAATTCATCAAATGGATGTAAAATTTGCTTTTCTAAATGGGGACCTAGTGGGAGAGATTTATATGGATCAACCCAAAGGCTTTGTAGAGCCTGGACAAGAAAGCAAGGTATGTAAGCTAACTAAATCCCTATATGACTTAAAACAAACACCTAAGCAGTGGCATGAAAAGTTTGATTCCTGCATGATTGAGAATGGTTATAAATCAATTGAATGTGATAAATGTATTTATTCTAAATCGTGGAATAATTTTCATGTTATTATTAGCCTCTATGTAGATGATATGTTAATTTTTTGCTTAAATATGCATGTTATAAATGAGATTAAAAATATGCTTAAAAGCCATTTTGATATGAAAGATCTTGGTGAGGCTAGTTTTATTTTGGGCATGAAAATTACAAAAACATGTGATGGAATATTTCTTGATCAATCACATTATGTTGAGAAAATATAATTTTCATGATTACAAAAGTGTAGCTACTTCATTTGATTCTAGTGTTCATTTATTTCCTGTGAATAATGATGATGAGATTTTTAATCAAAATAATTATGCTAGTATCATTGGTTGTTTGCGTTATGCTACTGATTGTACTAGACCTGACATTGCATATGTAGTAGGAGTGCTAAGTAGATTTACTAGCAAGCCTAGTAAAGATCATTGGCTAGCTATTAAGCGAATCACGAGATATTTAATTGGTACCAAACGCTATGGCTTATTTTATAAAAAGTACCCTGCTATGATTGAAGCTTTTAGCGATGCCCATTAGAATACTTTGTCAAGTGATTCTCTCTCTACCACTGGTTATATTTTTACCTTAGGTAGTGGTGCTATTTGTTGGAAATCTAAAAAGCAAACAATAATTGCTAATTCAACAATGGAAGCTGAATTAATAGCATTAGTTTCAGCTAGTGAAGAGATAAATTGGCTTAGAGATTTGTTATATGAAATTCCACTTTGGAAAAAGCCAATTCCACCTATATTAATTTATTATGATAGCACTGTCACAATTGGTAGAGTTAAAAACCGTTACTACAATGGTTAATCTAGACCTATAAGAAGAAAGCATGGTACCGTGCGATTTTATTTGAGTAGTAGCATCATAACTGTGGATTATATTAAATCTAATGATAATCTTGCAGATCAATTTACCAAGGCCTTGGCAAAAGATAGGGTTTGGAATACATTGAGGGGGATGGAACTAAAGTCCATAGATTCATGAGCATATATGAGGATACCCAACCCAAGGATCAGAGATCCTGAGAATTGGGTTCAATGGGAAAAATAAATCATACGATGGTCGTAAGAAATGGACTATTTATTTATTTATTTTGTAAATAATTTTTTAAATTGTTCATCCCTATGATGTAAGTGCATTTATCCTATAATATGGAATGGTTGAGTAAAAAACTCTTAATGAAATTTGTAGCTCATATAAGTGGGGTGTCAGAATTACAAGAGCACCCATGACAAAATTTCACCTATGTGAGTGTGGTGGGGCCGCTCCCGTTATCAGATTTGGACTTAATCTCAAATACACTCATGAAACTGGAATTAGCCCACGGCCGTAAAGTGCTAACTATAAAAGCTCATGTCAACACCTGAGTTGTTATTTGTAAGTAATGACGCTTAATTTTCCTAAAGTAGTCATAGTTCAAGTCGGAGACCACTACGACTCTAGAGTTGAGATCGCTGTTTTACTAAGTGAAGGTTCAATGCAGAACACACTTTCATGATGCATAGTGACCAGTCTTTGCCTGATAATCTCTCTTTAACTAAAAAAAAATTTAATATTAAAATGAGTGGGGGATTGTTGGAGCATTTTAATATCAATTAATCTAAATGAATAAATTTAACAACATAAATGTAAAGATGTGGGAGCAAATATGGAAGATGAGGAGTTAGTGAAAATGTTTAATCCCACATTGAAAAGGAGATAGACTATTTTATTTTTTTTTAATTGTGGTGAATAATGAGCTAATATGAATTGACTCAGATATTAGGCTAGATACGTGCGCAAGGCCAGCTCAACGAATTTGCGGGCCCTAGGCGAAAGCTTTAAACGGGGTCTTTTATTATATTTAATTATAAATTAATATATTTTTTTCAATTAAAATTTATTTTTCTTGCTTTTTGAGAGGCAAAATTATTATTTTTCTTGTTCATTTATGAAACCTTCACTCAAATTTTCTGCAAGATTTTTTTTTTTACTAGTAATAAATTTGTCCATAGCTCATTTTTGAGATTCGATTAGTTCTTCTCTTTGTATTTTTTTTTTTTTCATATCTAGATGAATATTTTCTAGTAGACATTTGTAATTAAAAATTATTTATGAATAAATGAAACACAATCTATAATAAAAAAAAATTAAAATTTAACTAGAATAATATAAATTTAATGTATAAAACAATAGAACCTGGTTTATCAAAAGCACAATTGCAGCTTTACTTAATATGATCACTTTTCATTTTAAACCTGCACAAATAAATTAAAATTAATATTAATACAAAGTAAATTATTCTAAATTTGTAATTTTGTTATCAATACTTTTTTTTTATGAAGCAGTAAACCATTTTTTTTTTTTAGCAAAATGTGTAGGACTCAACTTGATTGGATGATTGGATCCACTAAGAAGTAAGACCAACCCACTAGCAAAATATGTAGGACTCAACTTGATCCACTAAGACTAAGACCTTAGACCCACCCACTATCCCTCCATGGCTCCATCCCACTAAATCTGATTTCTTAAAAAATAAAAAAAATAAAAAAATGTGTAGCACTAGGATCACTGGATCAATACTTTAAAAAACGTGTAGGACTAAGATCACTGGATCAATACTTTAACTTCCATCCACTAAATCCGATTTCTTAAAAAAAAAAACAAACAAACAAACAAACAAACAAAATTAAGTGGGTCCATTCGGACCATTCCATAGCCTTCTAGAGAAATCTAAAGAAATCAAAATTTAAGAGAACAAACAAAAAAGAGTAAAGTGTAAAGAGTAAAGTACAACTAAACTAAAGTTAAGCCAAAAAGAAGAACAAAAACCCAACACTCCAGTAGCAAACCATGAAGAAGACGAAAGAGGCAAAGGAAAAGAAAACAAAAAAGAACCTGAAATGAAGTTCTGCAAACACACCAAGTCTACTGCCAACACCAATTGATGAGTAAGCCAACTAAAAAGAGTGTTTTTTTTTTTAATTTATTTTTATTATAATCAAGATGGAGAGAGTGAGTATTTTTTTTTCTTCTTTCTTTTTTCTGCCTTTTCTTATTTGTCTCTTCTTTCTTTTTTCTGACTTTTGTAATCTTTTCTTCTGCATTGAGGAAAATCAGTCTCTCTCTTTCTCTCACTCTTTACATTTCAAGTAATAAACATGGGTTTTCTTAATGAAATGTAGTACAAAGGTTTGATCCAGAGGATATTTGGATGTGGTGATTTTTTTTTTTAATTTTTTTTCTGAGAAAGCTAAAGATTTGATGATTTGATTAAACTTCATGTCAGTTCAGCCTCTTTGCTTTGTGAGCAACGGATAGAAATAATTTTTTGTTCTCAATTTTCAATAATTTGGGCGAGGTCTTACATCTTTTGGGCGGACCTTAACATTTTTTTTTTTTCCAGATGAGAAAGTAATATTATATAATATATTATTACTATTGGGGGCCCTCTTACAAGTGGGGGCTTTAGGCGGTGGCCTAAATGGCCTATAGGTTCATCCGGCACTCAGTGGCGGCTCTAGGATATATTTTTAGGGGGGTCAGTAAGAAGATGTATTTTGGGTAAAAAAAAAAAAGTGAATCTTGCGGTCATGATCTACATGATTTCTTTATTACAAAATTTTTCATAATACATACTAGCAAAAGAATAAAAGATGAGAAGTGCTACATCTAAAACATTTTCACAACACTTTTCCAACAAATTTTAGGTTATAAGTTGTTATTAGTTCTAATTTAAACTCACGACTGAAATTACTTTTTTTCCTCTTTAGTAACAACTAGTAACAATTTGCCAATTAGACTTTATTATGAGTGTATTATGAACATAGCGTACCTCATATAAGATAAACTATAAGTTCATTGCATATTATTTATTAATATGATGAAGATAATAATTATTGTTGCTAAGATTAAATCTTAGAAATCATCTATTGTTTTTAAATACAATCAACATATGAATTATTGTTGTTAAGTGAACTCCAAGTGAGATCTAAATACAATAAACTTTTATGTATTAGTTTATTTCAAATTTGTTAAGATGTAAATGATTTTTTTTTTAGATTTAAGATGAAAAAATGTATACTTTTGTTGTTAGGCTTACTATTTTTCCCCCATATTTTAGATCATAATGGTTTGTTATTGGGTGTTTTTTTTTTAAAGACCAAGATATTGTCAAGATGATCATATTCAAATTCATTTAAGCTAGGCTTAAAAAAAAAAAAAAGTTTAGGGGGTTCAAAATTTATTTTAGGAGGATCAAATTAAAAAAATTATATACAATTTTTTTTTTGGCCCAACTCAGGGGGTTCATTTGAACCCCCTGGGCTGCACCTAGAGCCGCCCATGCCGGCACTGTATGTGCGCAAGGGGGAGGTGTCATACAGCACTTGTTGGACTATTGTATTTTAGGAGAAACAAGTCAAAGAAGATCTGCACCGGTTACAAAGTTTAGCCAACCAAGAGTTTGAATCCCCTTAAAGAAAGCGAGTGCCGCGTCTTAGTCCAAATAGTGTTATGTAATTTTTCTCTTTAAATAAATAATATTTAAAAGTATTATTCAATTTCTTATTTTGTTATTTTCATTATTATTGTATTTGCACCAATAACGTTAAAATCTCTAATCACCATAGTACGTATTCCCTCAAGTTCAAAGAAATATCCGGAAGTTTTCAGCTTCCCATGCATTAGAAACTTTTTGAAGTGCATGGTGAACGCCAATGATAAAAACAATTTTATATTCCCATAAATCAGGAAGATAACTTTCTAGGAGTTTAACTGAAAAGAATAGCATTAAATTTTAAATAGATTCATCATAGTACAGAATATTCAACAAAATTTAAGACATTCTGGCAACCAATTTTCCAATAAAATTATCCTACAAAAATCTGGCACAACAAATAAAATAGTGCTAAAGTGTGCACATCATTTTTAAAAGTTTTTTATTTTATTTTATTTTAGAATTTTAACCCATGAGATCTGATTTTAATGATTGTGATCTTTATTATCAGATCAATAATCTTATTGATTTTTGGTGTAGGCGGGGATTGAACACCGAATCTTTTATTCAATTATTAGAAACTTTACCAGTCAAATTAACTAGAATATTCTATTCTTTCCATATTAATCTAAAGAGAAAACCTTCAGTTAGGTCTTGGCGTAAAGAATGCATTTTACGCTATCAATGATGTGCCGCCCCGTCATATTTCCATTGATCGATCTTACAATACACTCTTGCACACACAAGTATAACTCAATTAAACACAAAATTCTCACACCTATTAGACCTGAGAAGCTCCAACGCCTGTCATCTCCTCCTCTCCTCGTACCACCGGACCTACTCCCCGCCATTGGAGCCGCCGCACACGTCGGTCAAGAGCTAGTGTCACTGCACCGGATTCTCATCGAGGTATCACAAATTTAATGGAATTTTGGGTCCGGCTTCCCTCTCATTCTCTCCCATTTTTTTTGAGACATGGGTTTATGATTTTAAGCTCAAAAGAGAGAGTCTTTAAGGCTTTTCTGATAAACCCATTTGATTTTAAGCACAAGGAAGAAAGAGAAAGTCTTTCTTTGTTGTGTCAGCAAAAGTCTTCGAAGCTTTTGAAACAAGTCCATTAGATTTTTATCAATCTTAAGCTGATTCCCACCTCAAAGTTTCAATCTTTAATTTTTTTTTCTCTTTCTTTATTGTTTCCACAGAATTTTTAAGACATGGGTTTTGTGATTTTAAGCACAAAAAACAAAGTTCTTGAAGCTGTTGCTGCAAACCCACCTCCGTGTCATTTTTTTTCTTAATGTTCTTTTTCTTAAATGTGATAGTCATTATCATTAATACGTATTCGAAACCCAATGTTTCAGTGTTCTTGCTCTTCAATTTAACTCCCAATGTTTCACTGTCCTTCATCAAATACATCCCTACAGAACTCTCAGCCACTAAAGAACCATCTCCAGCAAGAACTCTTTTAGGAGCTCAAACATTTGACAAGGAGTGGAAAAATGAATTGGGTTTCAAAACTCAAACCTTGACCAATGGAGAGGAACCGGTGCGACGGTGCCAGCTCTCGACCGATGTGTGCGGCAACTCCAGCAGTGGGGTGGAGGTCCGGTGGTACGAGGAGATGAGAGGCATAGGAGCTTCTCAGGTCTGATAGGTGTTTGAGAATTTTGTGTTTAATTGAGTTATACTTGTGTGTGCAAGAGTGTATTGTAAAATCAATGGAAATATGACGTGGCATCACATCATTGGTGGCGTAAAGGGCCTTCTTTACGTAGGACCTGACTGAAGGTTCTCTCTAATCTAAATCTAGTAATGTACATATAAATCAGATGGGTACTAACTTTAACAATGCCTGCACGTAAAAAGTTTCTGAATCTTTAACCTATTCTAAGCTTGCAATCTCCAGACCTTCTGTTAGGTTCTAAAGATTTAGGAATTTATGTATTTAGAACTCTAATGTGTAATGTTGGCAAACCATGATTGAAACAATATGTTTAGTCTTGTTTAGGCTTGCTCAAAGTTGTGTAATTCATATAAAGTTGGAATCGAGAGGCTGCTGATGCATTGGTGCATTTCGGCCAGTCTCGATCGATCGAAGGATAGACTCGATCGATCGAAAGTCGTCCAGAATGCTTTTCTGTAGAATTTCCAACTCAGCCCTATCTCATTAAACGTTTTGGGTTTTTGTTTTTGCCATAGGTATATAAGGCAAAACCCTAGCCACGTTTTTTAGAGTTACTCTAGTTGTATTGTTACTCATACTTCGCGGTTTGTGTGAATCTCTTGTGAGATCCTTGAGGAGCTTTCCTTCACATAAACTTAGGATTTTCAAGGTAGAGATATTATCAACATCTTGATGATCAACTCAGTTGCTGCCATTGGAGCTTAAAGAAAAACAAGCAGGAGTGCTTGTACTTGATTGGAGAATCCAAAAAAGAAGGAGTCCATGGATTCGGAGCTTGCACGTAGTCGTGTCAGTAAGTTCTACTGGTGGGTAGCATTAGGAAGTCAAGCGGGGAGCTTGTAAGTCCTTTTGTATGAACTTCGATTCTTTCATATAGTGGATTCAAGTTTACCTTGAGGATAGTTAGTTCAAATCATCCCCAGGTTTTTACCATGTGGTTTCCTGGGTCATCATATCATTGTGTCATTTATTTTTCCGCTGCTTTATATTCTTGATATGATTGTTTGGTTGTGATAACCTAGATTTGCATAATTTGACTAAGTTAATCACTTGGCTAATTAACTAGGCTAATCTGGTTGGGTTAAGGGGTCTAAAAACCTTTCACCTTCTTTCAGCAAATGAAACATTATCACATCATATAGGACCTGAAATTTAGGTAAAACAACAACAAACATAAACATCATGTATTGGCTACTTGAACGGGCTGAGTATACCTCCAAACCAATTTGGAGGAAAATTCCTCCAACCTACTACCCAACAAATCATAAAACCATCCACATGTACTTTAGTCACACTAGCTGTTTAATAAATCCTGGATGGTTTTATGGATTGATATATAGTGTCCGTTTGGATACAACTTATTGTTGTTGAAAGTTGTTGAAAACTGATTATTGCTGAAAACACTGTAGCAAAATAATTTTTAAATGGATGAATAGTATCGTGGGACCCATTTTTAATATTTTTTAATGTATGAACAATATATAAACAGTGTGTGAACAGTGCACGCATTGTTCATGCACAGTGATTTTTGTCTCTCAAAAGTCAAGAAAACCGGCAAAAAAAAAAAAAAAAAAAAAAAAAAAAAAAAAAAAAAACCCAGAAAACGCAACTCCACTTTCAGTAAAAAGAAGTGCTATCCAAACCAAGTCATAATACTTTAGAGGAGATTTATTCAAACCAATTTGAATGAAAACGTTGCCCCACTTGAACAATGTAAGGAAACAAGTTTCTTTTTGTTGGAAATATAGATCAATAACTAAACTTGTAAGAATTTGCTGTTGGAACAAGATACTATGGACAAAATGCTTTTGCTCAGCCTCTGCCACCTTTGAAACAACTCATCTAGAAGATTGGCATAACCCATTGATGAAAACATTAAACTCAGAGACAAATCTTGGTACTCACAGGATATAGAAAGCAAGTTTTCACTCATTTCTTCATAAATGATCACATCATTACTCTACATACAAGAAAATATAACAACCACATGGTGATTAACAAAAGATATATCAGGTAGTGCCAATGCTACTCAAAATTTGATGTATCTGCTTCCCTTTGCACTATTGATATTCCAACTTCCAATTCGCTTAATGTAAGGTGATAAAAAAGGGTGCAAACAACACTTTCCTGAAGAAATGTTTAGTGAAACTCAGTATGATAAAAAAACCAAAAGGCAAATAGGGAGGAAAAAAAAGGAAGAAGAAAGATACCTTACTGCTGGTGATAGCCCATTTCAAAACCTTAACTGATCAAGTTTTCAAGCAAATTTATTCAAACCATCCATGCTAATCTTACGATTCCCAAGTTCAAACTCAAGATTTATTTCAAGTAGATATGAGGCGTTTAATGAACACAACGGCATTTGATTGTTCAGTAGCTCAATTGAGCGTAAATTTGGAGCATCAATTTGAGAAATCGTCAGATTTACGTACTGTACTAAGACTAGCCTCCTAAGCTTCTCTCTTGAAACTTCAATACCACCTACATATAGCTATCATTCATGACCAAAATTTCAAGGGCAGGGAATTCAGAAATTTGCTTCAAAAACCACTTGTCTATGTCTGATATATCTGTTAATGTTAATTCTTTTAACTTGTTACAAGCGACAAAGTTGAGCACGGATGGCTAATTTTGCCCCCCACCATGAATTCCCAATTTTTGTAGATTTGGAACATTGATTTCAACATTCTTGATGTCATAACACCTGTACACATGAACCACATTGAGCCTTGGATGAATTGGACCTAGTCGAAGATTTTCCAAATTCTTACATCTTTTCAGACACAATTCTTCAATCTTGAGGCAACCAAAGACTAGATTCTGAAACACATGATCATCTATGAAAAGTTTCATCAGACCCAACACCTGCAATTGAGAAAACATAAAGAACACTCTTGAGGTCCAAAGTAAAATCCATTGAAGTCAGCTCAGTTAGATTCTTGTTATCTTGGAAAGTCCAAGGTAAGCTGCGAGGTTAAATTGAGATTCGACATGCCTCCATGAATGAATAACCAACCTAAGATTTATTTCTCTCGCATTACTTTAGCTGCCATGCGAAGCCATTGGTCTAAACGAGGGAAACGTGATTCACAATCATCATCAGAATATGCAAATGTCAAGTTGAATTCTTGTATGAACTTGTTCCTCTTCATCCTAATCTCCCGGTTTTCTCAAAATTCAAGATTGGCCATGAGGACAATCGACGTTGCCATTCCTTGGACAACACACTAGCTAGTACGAGCTGCAACTCTCTCATCCAGCCTACATATGATCTCATGAATGATTATGTGTTCAGGCAATTGTGAAATCTTATCCAGATTTGTTTTATCCATTCCCTCGTTCATGATGCTTGTCTTTATAATAGTGTTAATCATTCAATTTCACAGCAGAGTGTAAGAAATTTGATGAATGAATAACTGCATTAATTTTTGATTGTACAAACTGATCTATATATATACAAGCAAATAAGCTGCTAATTGCCTAAACTAATTTCTCAATCTATCCGGATCTTCCCTCCAAAAGCTGGTTATGAAAATACACCAATCACCAAGCAACATGTGTCCATAATTCCTAAACTACAAGTAGCATAGCATAACAGAAAGACTAAACTACAGTCGTTTATGTAGAAGCTAGTAACAGCTTTCCTTCCAATGCTTTGTTTCTGCAACTTTAGTCCAGGTCTCATCTTAGCTTCCTTCACTACAAAAAATGCGCTTCAGGGCTGCGTTTTGGAGCTGCGTTTTTCAAAAACGCAGCTCCAGGGTATTGTTTGAGCTGCGTTTTTGAAAAACGCAGCTCCAGGATATTGTTTTGAGCTACGTTTTTTGAAAACGCAGCTTCAGGGTATTGTTTGAGCTGCGTTTTTGAAAAACGCAGCTCCAGGGTATTGTTTCCAATACTGGACTTCTAGACCCATCTAGAGATTTTTTTTTTTTTTTTTTCATATATTCCAGAGCTGCGTTTAAGAAACGCAGCTTCAACATTTTTAGAGCTGCGTTTGGTTAAACGCAGCTCCAGATATGTTCAAGCTGCATTTTATCAAACGCAGCTCTAGTATTACTATAAATTAAAAAAAAAAAAAAACCCTAAACTACTCTCTAATCTATCTGATCTCTCACCTTCTTTCTCACTCTCTCCCTCTGACTCCCAAACCCTCACCTTCAACCCACCCCTCTCTACCACCGATCCTCCTCACCATGGCCGAAGCCGTCACTCTCTCTCACTTCGATCACCAGCACCACCACTACGGTGGTCTTCTCCATCCCCGAATCAACCTCGAAATCTCTCTCTAATCCTCAAATCACCATGGCGGCTGCGGCGGCAGCGGTGGTTGTAGCATCAGAGCCATCTGGATCCTCAACAGCCTCGACACCGTCATTTTCTCCAGGTACTTACGAAAATATGCCGTCATTTCACATTCTTCATTTGCTATGTACTAATCGATTTAACTCTTCTTCTCACATTTTGGGTTTTTTCTGGCTTATTCGTTGATAAATCACCATTTTTATATGTAAAAATGAATCTAGACCTATTTCTTTTTTTGCGGGTGAATTCTCATGTTTCTGGCAGTAGTTAATAGATAGATACTAACTCTTAGTGAATGTTCGTTGACATTGGATCAGTTGTTTTCATTTGGGAGCAAACACTGTGCTCAATTTTTGGCAGTCTGGAAAAGAATTGGTATGTCCTTCATTCGGGGGTACCTGATGTAAATTACCTTATTTGCATGAGTGGGTTTTGTTAAGATATATGTTCTTCGTGCTTTAACTACTCGTTATAGTTGCCACTTCATGATTATTTTTGTTCCCATTCTCCCTATGTTCAGTAGTTTTGTTGGACGGAGTAGCAAATATTGGTAGTGTGGAGCTTGGTGACCTTCAACTTGCAGCATACTTTGCTAAGAAAAAGCCAACAGGTCAACCTTTCTTTAGGAATGGTGAGTGTACATTTACTCAACATCTCTCTCTCTTGAATTTCAAAGGGTTTTATAGATAGGCTGTTATTGGGTGAGCTTGAGTTCTTTTTAATTCATAAACTCTTGGACTTCATAATATGAAATAAAAAAATGATTTTCTAAAGACAAATTGAAATAAGGGGCAGAGTGGTGTAGATAGTTTACTGTTAAATTGTTTATATCTGGATCAAATCAGCTGCCTGAATTGCTCACTCATTCTTTATGACCATATTGTTTGCACTAGTTCATGGGGTCCCTTTTTGGAAGGTTCTGATACTTTTTATTTGTTCTTGCAGTGCATCGTAAATCTTAGTAAACTATCAATGGAAATTTTTTTATTATTGCTGATATGAGATTATGAGAAATTAAAAAGGATTTCTTGATGTGCTCCTTCTGTGCCAATATATCTTAGTAAACTTTTTATAATTCTTTTCCTTATATACTACATCCTAAATAGGATAGTGTTGCCTGCAAATGGCAGATGTAAGTTTATTACAAATTCTTTTATGTATCAATTACAGTGGTTTAATTGCAACCAAGTGCTCTACATTATTCTTGTTTTTAACTTGCTAGTAAAGTAGAGGTTTTTCTATCCATTGGATATTGGTATCAAAGAGAAAACAGAGGCAATAGCCAGGTCATATGGTGACAGTGTTGCTGAATACTCAGAGCAGGTAAACTCCTAACTTCCAAAATGGTGACAGTGTTGCTTTGCATTATTAATGAGAATGAAAATGTGAATTTTCGCAGCAATATGAGACAGGATACACAGCACCTTCTAAGAAGTCTCAGTCGTTGGTTGAAGCAGTAACCATTAGGTACTTTTTCCAATCCATTATTTGTTATTAGTTATTATTACACAACTTAGAAAGTAAGGGCGCATGAGCATGACAAGTGGCTTGTTTTTAAATTCTAGTAAAAGTCACTTACCTTTATTTTTCGTGTAGTTTATGATTGAAGTAATAATACACAAAAGATAATATTCCATAAATCATTAGGACTATTTTCAATAATGTTCTTAAGCTCTTCTTCATTTCAAATGTACCCAGGCGAATATTAACTAATTGATTATCATGTGTAGAAGAGCTATAAGAGTAAATTCACAATTAAAATCCCAGAAGAGATTTGCAAATGCATTTCTAACGTACTGCCAACTGGTTGATAATGCCAGGTTATATTGCATGAATGCTTTGGAAGGCCCACCTAAGGTACACCCAACATACCTCCTCTTTCTTTGTGTTGTGACAAGAACCATAGTTAAAGCCAAAGCTTCTTGTCTTTATGCAGCCTGCAAGCTTTAGACAGTAAGAGCCTAAAGATATGGAATGTTGTTTTAAAAATACAATTTAATAAGTTATTATTAAAACACCTTCAAATATACGTATAAGGTTGCTGCATGTTTCCCAAAAAATAATAAATAGACAAAAAGAAAGAGAGAACTCAGCCTTATTAGTTATTATAAATATCTTTTACCTCTAGTGTTGACTAGTTAGATTTTGAATGGAAGGGGACAAAGTTTGTTTTCTCTGGACCCAATTAGATTTAGGGCCTAATATACCTATAGGAAAAAAAAAAATCTGAAACTCATGGGCCAGGCTCCATTGGGCCCTTGTGTGGCTTTGTCCCTAATTACAGTCGGAATCCAATGCAATAAAAGAGTGTTGCATTGACCACTTCTCCAGTTAGTGAAAAGCAATTTTTGCTTCTCATGGGGCCTGGCAGAAACTACAAGGTTCAAAACCTTTAGACCATAAAACCACAATGTCTAATACTTTTCAAAGAATTTTCCAAATCCTTAGGAGTATCCTTTCTATAATGACTTTGTTTATGCCCGCAACTCTTTGACATTTCTTTATGGCCCATCTGAATAATTTTATCCCGGGGTCATTTTGTCCTAACATTGTTGCTACTTAATGTGGTTTCAAGTTTCAATGAAACATCAATCTATGATTGATCACATCCCATAACTATTTAGCCAAACAACAATCTATGATTGATCACATCAATAAGTGGAGCTCATAATTCTTTTTTTGTAATTATTTTGTCTCCTTTGTGTCCTTGATCATGATTGTAGTCTTTTCTCAATAAAATTTCTTATATATATATGTATATAATCAATAAGTGGAACTCTATGGCAAGCATTTGTATTGCTTTGCTGACATGAGGGCTTTATTTAGGATCCTTGCCAGTTAATTGTGGACACTTAATTAACTCGTATTTGTGCTTTGCTGACATGAGCTTTTCAATTTAAAGTTAATTTGTGCCATGTGTTTGTGTGCATATTGAATTTATTGAATGGCTTCTGGATACTCAAGTGCTTTAGTGTTTATGATTTGGTTTGAGGATTATGAGGAACTGTGGAAGTTGGGTGCATAATGCTTTGGGCTTATTTGGTTTCTTCTCATAGGGATGTGTAGATCATCTAGTATAATGGCTTGTGCTGCTGTGTGCATCATGTATTGGTTTTGATTTTATTTATTTTCTGGCCCAGATGGATGTCTAGATTGTCAACTTTGCTTTGGTATTTCTTCCTTTTTCTATGCTTTTTGTGTAAGGGTTTTGTAGTATAGGATGCAAGTAGTGATTTGTTGCTCAGCAAAGTGGGAAGCTCAAAAGCTCCACTTGTTTGGGGGGCTATGGCACTTTGTCTAAGCATTGAAGTGAAATTTGATATAATGCTTGTTATAATTTATGAAATTTTAGTTTTCTAGGAGGGCACAAACCTTAACGTTAAGGTGAGAAGTTAGACCTAAATGTGAACTTAAGGTTTGGGGTTGAACCTAATATGGATTAAACATCAATCTTTGTTCAGAACTAATTAATTTAAGTAATGTCGCGGTCTGATGCATTTTCTCTATTTGGGGCTTACAAGGTAATGCCTATGGAGGTTATTGATTTATTCTTTGTTGGATTTCAGGTTTGTTTGGATGTCATAGTAATTTGGGGTTTATAGGGTGAGACCTGTGAAGGTCATTGATGTGTTCCAATGATGGAAAGTTTTGTTTGGATGTCATAGTAATGATTCTTCATGGAATTTTACTCCTTTTTGTATGATGTGGACTTTATGAAGGGAGAGGAAAATAAGACCTTTATTTTTGTAGTGTTGGGAATTGTTGAGTGTTGGCAATTTGTTTTGTTGGTTCCAATTGGTTGCATCTGTTGAGTGGTGGCAGGAATTACAGGTCTTGTTTTGGGCAGGAATGTGCTTATGGAGAAAAAAAAAATTATTACCTATAGCTGCGTTTTATACCGCCTATAGCTGCGTTTTTTCACAACCCATAAGCTGACAGCTATAGCTGTGTTTTTGTAAAAAACGCGGCTATAGACCCTCTTTGGGCTGCGTTTAACTGCATTATAAACGCAGCCCAAAGAGGGTCTATAGCTGCGTTTTTTACAAAAACGCAGCTATAGAATTCAGCTTATGGCTTGTGGAAAAACGCAGCTCTAGGGGGCATAAAACGCAGCTTTAGGTCCCGACCTGGAGCTGCGTTTATAAAAACGCAGCTCTAGGTCCCGCAGGGGGCTATAGTCACACCGGATAGGCTGTGTTTGGAAACGCAGCCATAAAAACGCAGCTATAGGCTATAGCTGCGTTTTTAGGGTCTATAGCTGCGTTTTTCAAATGCGGCTATAGCCCTCTTTTTTTGTAGTGCTTGCTAGCTTGACATCAACTTCTCGGACTTGCTTCCATCAACCTGAACCTTCTGATAGAGAGAACCACAAATCTAATCAGATTTAGTAACAAAAAACAATAATATCACTACCATACATTATAAAAAATAAAGGATTTTCTTTCACATATTTAAATTTATCACATATGTGTGTCTATATATATATATATATATATATAAAGAATTATGCACTTTCTCTTACTTCCATTCATATAATATAATTTAAAACATAAATATTTTGGACTTTTCCCTAATTAAATGTTTTTTGATTGGTATGATAGTTTTTGTCTAGACAAATTTGAACTGGGGTCCTTTATTAGATAGTAAAAAAGTTTATTAATTGAATTAACTTGAATTCATTATTTATTTATTATTATTATTTTTTTTTTTTGGGTTGATAAAAACTAGAACCTACTGTTGAAAACATAAATTCATTGCATTTGCACACACATATAAATAACTAGTCATAAACCCTTGTATTTCTTAGTAATTTTATAATTTAAGCATATCAAAATGATTTTATGTGAGTTCAATGATGAAATGAATGGCATTGCTAGTGGTCAATGTGGAAAACACGCAAAACTATAACCACCCAATAATTGCTTCCTATATAATTATTTTTCAAGTAACTCTTCCTATTTGACAGCAACAATTTCACCACACAGCCTTGTAAGCAAGTTGATACTTTTTCATGCACAAAGTGTTTCGAATTTAGGGGGGAAGGGTTCAAGTTGCAAAGTCAGTAGGATATCAATGCATATATATTTCAAAGCATCTCAATAAATAAATAAATAAATAAATAAATAAATAAAAAAGTTACAAAAAATTAAGTTTTTCCAATGATGCAACCCAGTAAAAAGAGTTTTAATGCATTGAAATGATTGAATTTCAAAACCCATTAAAAATTATTCCAAATTACACCAATCCAAACACTGAGATTAAAAAAAGTTGGCACTAACCTCAGGTTCTGAATTGCACTATGTTTGATCAGGCACTTTCTGAATGAACTAGATGCTAAGAAAAATCTGTTGCCTCTATGTTTTATAAAGTTTCAATTTTTTTTTTTAATTTCCCAAGTTGTCTATCCAGTGACTTTCATAGGCCTTTCACCTGGAGAGAACTGCAATAGAAAAAAGAACAAAAGTCACTTTATTATTCAACATATTTATATTGGTAAGATGATGTGTTAAGGTTTTTATTTTTTTATTTTTTTATTTTTAGGGATGTGTTAAGTATTTTATTGCTGTGTTGACTACCGATATTCAAGCCTCGGTGGGTGTAAAATGCAACCTGCTATGGTTTAGGGTGATTATCTGGAATTAATCATTAAGAATATATTATGGTATACTTTTTATGATTAAGTAGTTCTCCAGTTTTTAAGGTAACTCTATCGTAGAATTTTTTAAAATTTTTATAAATTTATTTTGAAAAGAGTTGATCGTATTTAAATTATGAAGGATGGGTAAAATTCAATCCATTTTTGTTTATAAAATGAATGAATAGAATTTAGAACTCCATGATCTCTGTAGCTTCACTTGGCTCGCTCATGCTTTGTAAGTGAGGAGTAAGTACAGGCACACTAATTCCACAATATATGACATTCTAGTTCAAGGGCGGGTTTGATTACTTGATTCTTAGATATACCATGGATCCATCTATAGGGGTGTGAATACAAAAGTTTACTATCATGGCTTGTATAGATGCCTTATCTACTATGATAGCCTAGACTTGCTTGAGTCAGTTGAGTGATACCATCTCTATGTTTGTTTTAGCAATGATGTTTTTTTAGAAAATGAGTTATTTTATAAAAAAAAATATTTTTTATAAAATTATCTTATTTTCCTATATTTAATTGGTAACAACTTTTAATGAGTAAAAAAAAAATCACATAACTTTCCTTATTTAGTTTACTATGAAAGAGAGAGTTGTTTTTCAAAAAAAATAAAAAAAGTGAAAAATAGTCCCTAAAAATAAGTCCTACTTTTTTATGTTGACTAAAGATAGTTTTTTTTTTTTTTTTTTTTTTTTTTTTTTTTTTTTTTGATACTACGAAATATTAGAAAACTATATTTAAACAAGCTGTACCGAAGCAAGAGATGAGTACTAAATTTGGGTCTGCCTATGCGAAGTTACAATCAATATTTCAAGGAAATTCCTTGGTATAGCATGTGGTGATTAGACAATGCCACTAATAAGTAATACCCATTTTAGAAAAGAAAAGAAAAGAAAAAAAAGGAAGATTATAGTATTTTTCATTGTTTAATTATAAATAGAAAGTAGTTAAGCGGACGGGACTTTCAATCCACAATCCATGACATTCACACCGACTTTTAATTTCATTGTAGTTTTATTTTCTTTTTGTCCCAAATCCCTCAATAAACCGGTTCACAACTTAGCCCCTGAGCCTCACTTGTATGGCTTGGCAGCCCAATCCCATAAACCCTATCCCCCTTGGCCCCTGATGATGCTTCAGATTCCTCTCGGTCCCTCTTCTATTTTGCCTCAACAAAATTATATTTATTTACCAAGAAAAAGATAAGAGCAAAATCTCAAGTTCAAGTGAGAGCTAATGGTAATGGCATCCAATATAGTGTCTCATATTTGTAGTTTTAACCTTATATACTCTTCATTTCCATTATTTACCTATTAAAAAAAAGAGTAAAATATATTTTAGTTCCTTAAACTTTATATTTCTTCTCTCTCTCTCTCTCTCTCTCTCTCTCTCTCTCTCTCTCTCTCCCCGTACAAACCAAGCACTTGAAAAGTGAAAAGAAGGGAATTTTAAAAAAGCTTCCTTCTTTTGTTTTCTCTTAGGGTGAACAGATATGATGCAAGTGAAGTGACATTTCTAAGAGTGCTTCAGGAAATGAACTTTGGTTGAAACATGAACATGGGAAGACAAAATTAAGATACACAATCTATTTATATATTTATTTTTCTCCCACAATTCTTACTATCTCACTCTAATATTACGACTCTTGTTAAGACAAAGAAGTTGGGCAAAGGATTATAGGAGATACATACTGTAGCATTTTAATATTAAATATTTTTTTACCGTTAAGATAGAAAATATTAAATAATTAAAATGAATAAAATTGGTTTTTTAGGAGAAAAAAATTAGCTATTTAAATATAAAGATGTAAGATTTAATATGAAAAATTAGGAGTTAGTCAAATATTTAATCTCATATTAAAAATGAGAGAAGCTCTTTTATTTATAAAAATGGTAATTAATAGACCAAAATGTATTGAAACAAACACACTTTTATTTAAACCTATACATAATTGAGGGCCACATGCATAAACACATCCACTTTTATTGTTGGCTCAAATATGTCATATACATCCTCTGAGCTAATTGCGGTGTAAATCAGTTTTAGAAGCTATTTTGGCAATATCAAAACAAAATTGAGAAGCAAATGCAAAACAAACATATATAGAACACATCAGGGACTGCTTACATATATATATGACACACTTTTCAGGTTCCATTTGAATTTCATTGAAAGAGGATTCAGAATACATAATCCATATTTACAAAGACAATCAAAATACAACTCCAGGATTGACCATATGTACAAAAATAATCACGACCACACCTTAATCCCAAAAATCTAGGGTAGACAATATATATACAAAAGCCAAGGAAAATAATTACAAAATAACACTCCAATCTCCCTAAAGGTAACCAGAAAAAATAAGGCTTTTCCTCCCTATGAAACTCCAAAAAGAATTGGGTCCTTGTGAGACCATTCTTCATGTGAACCTCTTTATTTTTATTATGCTTCAGATATATATAACAATAAAACTTTCTTTAAAGATTCTTATGTACAAAGTGCGTTGCTGCTGATACTTGAAGCAAAATTGTCACTTCTTCTCTCAACGATCCAAAGCATTAATCACGATCCTGCAACACATGGAGGAAAACATCAGGAAGAGTAAGAAGCTAAGATATTATAGCATTTACATTTTCACAAGTTGCTTCTCCAACTAATACTGTTTGCAATGTACAAATCTTAAAATATAGTCTTTCTCAAAAAAAAAAAAAAAAAAAACTTCAAATATAGCATGTAACTTTTTCTTTTTTGACTTGGTCATTGTTTTTGGAAATAAGGCTTTGACTTGTCATGAAATTAATGATTCCAAACCAATAAATTGGGTTTGACTGAAAAACCAACAATGAACCACTAATATGCATTTAAAAAATTAATTCCTAAATCCCAAACATTATTGGGTCCACATGAAAGGAAAAGCTAATGTCTGCCCTAAATTCAACAAACATCTTTAATTATTGGCTCTTCCCCAACTTGAAGGACTTGTTTGCCTAAAAAGGACAAATAAAGCTAAGATTCCGAATTCACTGGATCTCTGAACCTCAATCTTGTATTGAAAATCTGAACAATTTCTAGTCCAGAAGGAACCATGCTAGAGAGTCATGTATATATATATATATATATATATATATATATATAAAAGAGAGAGAGAATAGAGAACCAGTCATAAGCGGTCGGGCTTGAGTCAGCTCGGTGTAATTTCTTAGCTGACGATTTTTTCTTTGTATTTTTCCTGAAATCCAAGCCTGGTGTCCCCGCTGCACACAAGCCAAAACCCCATATGAACAAAGCCATCCTTGATTTGAAATAAAATAAATAAATGATAAATTAAAAATAAAAATAAAACTTAGTTTGGCTAGCTATTGAGAAAATATAGAAAAAAAGGAAATAGAATTGAAATTTTCACAATAGCCATGTGAACCCAAACATGATATACACCCAAGTATTATTCATCCATATGCCTTATCTTGACTAATCAAGTCAAGGAAAAGATAAGAGGCTATGAAAAATCCTAAAACATCAATCTCAACCCCTACAAATGCATAAGATGCTAATAAATTAAGTTCTTATTTTTTTTCAATAAAAAAATTAATTTTTTATTTCCTTTTCCCTACTAACTCTAATAACTTTTAAAAAAAATGATAAAATCAAAATAAATCATATATAAGAAGATTGCTTCTTCTTCTTTTTTTTTACATTACACATTCCAATCCTACTAACTCCAATATAAAGCAATTCTTTTTCTTCTGTCTTTTCTACTAAAATTTTCTAAACCAAACAGAGAGCCAAAGAAAGCAGAAAACACGATCTACTTGTACCGAGATAAATTCTCAAAAATCCTATAAGTTCTCATTTATTTTTCCTATTATTTACTACCAACCAATCAAAATGAATTTTTCTGATAAACCAAAAGATATCATTTTTTTTTTTTTTAAATGCTTGTATTAAACCTACTCTTTTCCTTCTTTTTCTTCTTCTGTTTTTTCCTCACCATTTTTCACAAAACCAAATTAAAAAAATAAAATAAAATAAAAAAATCTACAGTACTTACCCTTGATATCTTTTTTATTTTTTAATCAATACACACAAAATGGATTTTGAACTAACCTTATTATCCTAATTAAGTTTAAGAACAGTATTTTTCACAATTGTTGATATAAATTATTATGAATAATGTATTGATAAAAACATTGAATTAATAAAATTGTGTCCTTATACCATTACTCTATTATCTTTCATTCAAACAAAACTAAGAGTGCTAATGAAACTTACGTGAGTGTGGTGTCCCCGGAGTGCTAGACCCGGACGGAGACCCTGGGGCGGAGCCTGAATCAGCTGAAAGGTTCTTCAAATGGGAGCTAGTCCTAAGAATGGTAATGCTCCGAGTTACAGGCACTTGATGATCATCATGAGGTATCACCATAGGAGGAGATCGTGCGGCCGAAAATGAATCATGCTTGCGCAGTTTTCCGAGGCCGGTTTCTGGTGGTGGACCGGCAAGCGTTTCGTCCCAAAGCTTGTGAAGAAAACCCATGACTTCTTCTTTGTAACAACCGTATGTACCTACGTGTATGATATTATGGCAATATATATATACTTTGTTTACATGAAATGAATAGTTTTTTTTTGGACCCAATACTACTGTTACGAATAGATGGGTGGGAACGAAACGAAAGAGGGCAGATAATGTGTGTACAGGAACCGAAAGAGTTTAATCTTTCTGTTTGTGAAAGAAGATGTAATGTATTCTAGGGCTTTTATAGAGAAAGTCTTTGTGTGTGAGAGAAAAGGATAAGATAGATGTTTCGATGGCTAGAATTTGAGTTGGTAACTCCGGCTAATATGGCTTCACTATTAGCCATCCAATTTATTTGGGGTAAGAACTAAGAAGGTATAAACACTAACAACCAGTCAAGATGAGGTGAGGTTAATTTAAGTGTTAAGAACTAATTAAGAATCTTCCCCAAAAAAAAAAAAAAAAAAAAAAATACTATTTGAGTGGGACTTCTTTATTTTGGAGAACCATGTAACAAATTCACTTAAATTGTATGTTCTAAGTTCTAACTACAACTTCTCAAAAAAAAAAAAAAAGTTCTAACTACAAACTTTGACCATGTTTTAATCTTTCGATTGTAACACGTGACATTTTTTTAATTTTTTTTTTTTATATATAGAAAAATGAGACAAATAAAGTGTGTAAAAATCTCTTACTTTAGAAATTACTAAAATTATTATTAATTTTATTTAATAAGATTCACAAATTGTTGTAATATAGTGACAATTCAATAACATAATAAATAAATGTATGATACTTCCTTAATTGGTGATGCATCAACTTGTGAAATCTGTATACTAAAATTTATAAAATCCCTAATCTTAGGGCGTTTTATTTGGTTAGTTAACTAAACTAGAATCTTCTAAAAGTGGGCAAAGATCCCAATGTATAATCCTTCATTTGATTGAGGAATTCAACTAACTACTGATGAAGAAAGAATCAGCCTTCTTATACTCAATTTTATTTTATAATACTTTTCTATAAATTAGATAATCAAGTTGCAGGATTAGTTCTACTACTAGGCCAATTAGGCAATTGCCTAAAGTCTCCAGGTAGAACAAGACCTTCAAATTTTAATCACTAATAATATTAGTATACTAATAAGAGTATTAATTATGTCCTAAATATTAGCCGATAAATTAAAAATAAATAAATAAATGAGTAATGCTATAGATATAGCAAAATTAATTTCATAGCATTTTAAAATTAACATGTCAACTCACACTTGGGCCTACAACAATCCTAATTTAGATCTTTTGCTATAGTAATTAGGAATCTTGTGAAATTGTTGACAGGTTGGTGTGTCCCTAATCCCTAGCATTACTCAAAAGTAATTGTTTATAAAAGACAAAAAAAAAGAAAAAAAAGAAACCTACTATTAAAAAATGAAAAGAACATTAGCAAAGTGTAGATGGACTACCATCCACTCATTTCTTTGTTTTTTTTTTTTTTTGGATAAAATTTTATCTTTGTAGTTTTATACATATATTAGTTATTAACCAAAAAAAAAAAAGGGTTTTGTAAAAAACTATAAAAAAAAGTGCGTCTAATAAAATTATAAGTAAAAAAAAATATCATGTAATTAAATTTAAATATATGAAGGCACCAATTCAAATGCCGCCTTAGGTCCCAAAATTGCTTGGACCAGTCCTATCGAACCGATATCAATTTTATTTGAAAATTTCATATGCATTTATAAAATTATAAAATTTGTTCAAAGGTAGCAACAAATTTGACTAGTCCGTATTTATATCATTCAAAAATATTCCTAAATCTAACATTTAATAAGGAAAAACTTGAGAATAATCATGTAAAAATATATTTCCAACTCTATTTAAAATACCTACAAAAAAAAGACATTTTCCTACTAATTCATGTTTCAAAACAAATTTATTCAATTTTTTTTTAATTATGACACTAGACAAAAAAAAAAAATCATATCCCATGTACAAATGTGATGAGGCTACTATATATATATATATATATATATATATATATATATATTTTTCAAAACAAACTTATTCAATTTTTTTTTTTTAAAATTATGACATTAGACAAAAAAAAAAAATTTAAACCCCATATACAAATGTGACAAGGCTACTGTATATATATATATATATATATATATATATATATAGACATATATTAAAGTTGAGCTGCCACAGCCAGCCAATTTTGGTCAAGCCGAGAAAGACCAGACAAATTTAAAGGCCTATATCGGAAGCAGGTAGGGACTAAGTCAACTAAGTAGACAGATGGATCCTACTGTTTAATTTATAGCGTGTCCTTTTACACGTCAATTGGATAAGGTTAAAGCAGAATCTAGTACAGATCCACCAAACTGGATGTTGAAGTTAAGGTTGTGGCTGGGACCCACTTAACTGGCACGTGATTAGGATGGTGCACCCCATGATTATCGTAATTCTTATCTTCCAATTGGTCTAACACATTGACATTGTTGACGGCACCCTATTGGAGGAACCCATTGTTTCTTGGAATGGATAAAATCTCTTTCAATGTTACTATCGTTTAGGCATTGGAATAGCTATTCAAACATGGTTTGGTATGAAATGGCTATTCAGTTGCTGATTATGCACCAATTGATGATGATTTTATGGACTCAAGTGAACCAAAATTTGTGGTAGAAGTTGAATAACTACTGTAAGGAAGTTAGAGGTCGTTTGGTATATATGTTTAAACACACGTTTTCAGTTTTTAAACAATATTATACATATTTTTACACACTTTTTCACCCACATGTATTTTTAAAAAATACAAATAACATTACTAGAACAACATTACTAAACGGCCCCTTAATGTCTATGCCGATGCTCTTGCGAAGATGGCAGTCCAATTATAGCGAGATTTTGTTATTTTAGACACTCCTCTGCTAAGAGAGTACCCTTTTGATATATGACCTTTTATATATTCTATGTACTAATCCTGCTTCTATGATAGTGTAATTAGTCTCTAACTTTTTATTTATTTATCTTCTCCATTTTTTTTTTCTGTCTATCTATTTCCCTGTTACAAGATTAATTTTTTTTTTTTAAATGATGATTTGGTATAGTTTACTTTTATTAAATTGATTTGGTATAGTTTTCAGTTTTTCACAACGGTAGGTACACAACTTTTATTTAAAAAAATTATGGTTAATTACCTTTTAATTCTAGAGTTTTAAGTATGTTTTATATATTTAAGACTTTTTTTTTTCACTTAAATAGTTACACTTTCAAATTTCTAAATACACTTCATTTAAATCTTTTATTTGTTACCACCATTTTTTTATGAATACGGTTAAACATCATATAATTAGCTAATTTAAGCAAATTTTATTTCAAACTTTGAAGTACTACTTCAAACAAAACTTACCCCAACCTCTAAGGTCTAAATAAAACTCTATCAATACTTTGGAATTCCTTTACCCCATTTTGATTAGGATAGTGTGCCCATGATTATCTTATCATCTTCCATGGTCTAACATATGGTTGGGGTAACCACTTTAATGATTTAATTGCACCTCCTTAGGTGCTAAAAGTGCCTAGAAGTGAGCAAGGTCTCTAGTTTGAGAGCTGGGGTGGGTAGTGGTGGGGTAGATTTAGGAATCTCTAACTAAAAAACGAGAGAGAGAGAGAGAGAGAGAGAGAGAGAAGAGAATAAAGGAAAATGTTGGCCTAATGGAGCCTTGGAGGGACACATGTACGTTGTTACGATGGATAAAATTTCTTTGAATATTATTGTCTAGGGATATTGAAATAGCTACATAATGATGGTTTGGTATAGTTTAATTTTGTTGGTTTATTATATTTGAAAGTAAATTGTCAAAAATTTTGTACCTAAACTAGTTAGTACTTTCTTATATTTTCAATAGGGATATTCAAAATTTAAATTCTATTACCCTCAATTATCAAATAAAAATTAATTTGATAAAAAGTATAGTTATATCTTGTCTGTACTAAACTTAAAAATTTTAAAAAGTTCTACGTGTCAAAAAAAATTTTTAAAAAAAATCACTTTGATGTCCTTTCAAGATTTAATCATAAGACATTGATTTAAATAATAATTTAATGATCCTGTTAAGGATCAGATGATAAAATGCTGGTTGGAAAAATACAAATAGAATGAACATCAATGGCTTTTAAACGTTAACTCATAGCTGCTCTATTTCCTCTTACTTCTCAAACGTGAGCTATCTTAACTCTTAAGCTTGCCTTCCTATATAGACGTGGCCTACATTTGGTTTCCTCTCTAAATGGTGCTACGGCTCAAGTGCCCTTGAGTTTTTTTTTTTTTTTTTTCATGGATAAGTCTCCTCAAGCCAATAGCGCTCTCAAAATCTCTATTTATTCCTCTTTTTTTTAAAAAAAAATTTAGACATGATAGATTAAAAATCATAGTATTAATTTCATAATAATTACCTTTTATATTATCTAATCAAAACACCAAATGGTTTTTAATATAGAGTATAGATGATGAATTTGCACTTCAATCATTTAGTCGACAATTTTTTTTTTTTTAAGTCGGAGTAAAAGTCAATAATAAGTTAACCATGGTCCTTCTCCAAAAAAAAAAAAAAAAAAAAAAATGTTAACCATGGTCCCCCTACCTTTGGAAATTTCTTGTATTCTTTGAAGGATATAAGTCTTTGGCCTCATCAGTAGACTTATATCCTTTAAGGGATTTACGTCTTTGGCCTTGTCAATAGACTTATATCCTTTGAAGGATTTACGTCTTTGGCCTCGTCGGTAGACTTATATCCTTTGAAGGATTTATGTCTTTGTGAGCTGTTAGTACTTTAGAGGACACATTATAGGCTGAATAACTTCTGATTGGTTTCTTCATTGCATTGCTCTAGAGTAAAACAAGAACTTAATCAACAATTACAAATGATTATTCTCCTACTGGTGATACCTCTTTAGGTGTTCGACGTTCCAATGACGCAGTAACTTGTCGTCGTCCAACGACTCAAGGTGGTAGCTTCCTTGTCAGGAATAGTGGGTGACTTTGTAGGGGCCTTCCCAGGTGGGGCCAAGTTTTCCATGAGTGGGGTTCTTCGTTGTAGGCGTAACTTTCCTGAGGACGAGGTCCCCTTTGTTAAATCTCCTGAGCTTTACTCTCTGGTTGTAGTATCCTGACATCTTCTACTGGTACCTCGTCATTCTTTTGGACGCATCATCTCTTATCTCATTTAGGCAATCCAAGTTTGTCCTCAGCTATTTGTTGTTGGCTTCTTCGTTGAAGAATTCTCTCCTTATGCTGGTGCCCCCACTTCAACGGGGATTACAGCTTCTATGCCGTACGTGAGGTTGAACGGCGTCTCTCCTGCTGAGGTTTTGGTCATGGTTCTGTAGGCCCAGAGGACACTTGGCAATTCTTCAAGCCATGCACCCTTTTCCCCCTCCAGTCGAACTTTAATGGCCTTCAACAAGGTTCGATTGGTTACTTTTTTCTGTCCATTGGCCTGTGGGTGTCCAGGTGATGAGAAGTGGGTTTTTTATCCTAAGTCCCAAGCAGAAAGATCTGAACGCCTAGTTGTCAAATTGTCTGCCATTGTCTGATACGATCGTCCTCGGAATGCCAAACCTGTAAACAATGTTCTTCCATACAAAACCTTGCACTTTTGCCTCTGTGATTGTTGCCAGAGCCTCTGCTTCTACCAATTTTGTAAAATAGTTAATTACTACAAGTAAGAATTTTACCTGCTTTTTATCTTAGGGTAGGGGGCCTACTATGTCGATCCGCTATTGCGCAAATGGCCATAGGGAGGTTATGATCGTCATCTTCTCTCCTGGGATTCTGTGGACGTTTCCATACTTCTGACATTTGTCACACCTCTTGACGAAGTCCTTCATTTCCTTCCACATTGTTGGCCTGAAGTATCCCGTTCTAGTAATCTTAGATATCAGAGATCTTGGTCCCGCGTGATCTCTGCAAATGCCTTCGTGGACTTCTTCTAGAATGTACCTTGCTTCATTCTCTTTAACACACCTTAAGTAGGGGAGAGAAAACCTCCTTTTGTAGAGTGCATCATTCAGGAGCGTGAATCTGGTAGCTCGTTTCTTTATCTTCCTTGCCTCGTTTGGATCTAACGATAGGTGGCCATCCTTCAAGTAAGAGATGATAGGTGTCATCCAGCTCGTGCCCCCTTGTATCGTAAAAGTATGGAATTCTTCTATATTGGGGAAGTTTTGTACTTCCATCTTGATCCCCAGTGGGTCATCTTCAACTTCTGACAATGCTTGTCTCACCACTTCATTTTCTTCCACGTTTAAACTCCGTGGAACTTGCATAAACTCTACTTGTTCCAGATCTCTAGCAAGCTAGTTCGTCAACTTCAAGTACTTCTGCATCCTCTGCTCTTTTGCTTCATAATCCCCTTTGATCTGCCTGATTACTAACCTGGAGTCACTTTTTAGGAGTACTGTTTTGGCTTCCATGGACTTAGTCAATCTCAACCTTGTTAGTATTGCTTCTTACTCAGCCTCGTTGTTGGTGGCTAGGAACTGGAGTTGGAACCCATACTTCAAGGTGTCCCCTTCTAGTGAGGTTATGATGACTTCGACTCCACCTCTACCTTTGGATGACAATCCATCAGTTTAGACCGTCCATAACTCTGCTACATCCGTCGGGCTGTCTTCAGGCATCATGAATTCGGCGATGAACTTCGCTAGTACTTGGGCCTTTATTACTGATCATGGTTTGTATTCAATGTCGAATTGGCTCAGCTCGACTGCCCATTGTACCATTCGTCCAGCGCCATCTAGTTTGCTCATTGCCTTCCTAATGGGTTAGTCTGTCATGACGAGGATGGGGTTTGCCTGGAAATATGGACGAAGCTTCTGAGAGGCAACGATCAAAGCAAAAGTGATCTTCTCGATACGCGGGTACTTTGCCTCTGCTTCTTGAAAAGCCTAGCTTACATAGTACACTGGGTGTTGGATCCTTGCTTCTTCTCGAATAAGGACTGCACTTATTGCCATGGTAGTGACAACTAGATAAAGGAACAAGTCTTCGCCCTGTTTTGACAAGCTTAGTAATGGAAGGTTGCTCAAATAGCATTTTAGCTCCTGGAACGCCACTTCGCATTCGTCCGTTCATGTGAAGGCTTACTTGAGGGTCTTGAAGAACGGAAGGCACTTATTCGTCACTCTTGAGACGAAATGGTTCAATGTTGCTACTTTTCCTGTCAACCTTTGTACCTCCTTGACGTTCCTTGGTGAGGTCATCTCTAGTATAACTTTCACTTTCTCCAGATTAGCTTCTATGCCTCGTTGTGACACCATAAAGCCGAGGAACTTCCCCTAGGAAACCCCGAATGCACACTTTGCCGTGTTCAACTTCATCTGGTACTATCTCAGAGTTTCGAAATGTTTCCTTCAGGTCGTCCAAATGGCTTTCTGCTTCTTTGCTCTTGACGAGCATATCATCTATGTACATCTCCATGTTTTTCCCAATTGGTTCACTAAACATCTGGTTTACTAACCTCTGGTAGGTAGCTCCTGCGTTCTTCAACTCGAATGGCATGACTCTGTAATAGTAGAGTCCTTGACTGGTGATGAAGACCTTCTATATATATATATATATAGAGAGAGAGAGAGAGAGAGAGTAATACTGGAAGCTTAGATAGCATTGACGACGTTAATTTAGATCTATCATTTTGATTATGTCTTGGATGCCGTCAACGCCACCATTGTTGCCCATGGTGTTAGTTGTAAACTTGTGTAGTGAGTGTGATGATGAGGATCACCCATCCATGTATTTCAGTTGCAAGTTTAAGGTCAGAAAGAGGCGACATTTGTTCCCTACAGTAATGTACAAGAGGAAATTAATTCAATCAATCAATACTGGAAGCAACAAAATTATAATTAGAAAAATAATTCCTAAAACATTTTCAAGAAGCTTATTTTGGTTTTTTGTGGTGTGTCTTGTATGCTTTATTTAGGAGACATTTTCATATGAGCCCAATTTCTCCTAAATAGAGCATTAGGCAATTTAACTTCCCTCACTCCATATTTAGAGACATGGCGGGCTTCCTACTCACTATTAATAAGTTGGTCTAGGTTGGTCTAATGGTTTGGACTCTGGAGTAGTGGCGAAGCAAGAAATTTATCTTTGGGAGAGCCATATATAATTTTTTTTTGTATGAAATGTAAAATAGTAATGTGCAATTTTTTTGGGGCTTTTTCTTTTTGCTTGAAATGTCCTAATATATTGTTAAGTGGACCGAAGTTTAATTTTATTGGGCATAAAAAAATTTAGGGTGGTCACAAATCTTTTTTTAAGGATAGAAAATGTTTATTGTTAGGCATTGGGGCCAAAATGATAAGGTTATTTAAAATTTTTCAAATTATTTAAGATATTTTCAAAAAAAAAAATTTAATTTTTTTCAAAAATGTCTCGATCCCTTAATAGCTACGCCACTGCTCTGGAGCTCCCACTTGAAACTAGTTTTGTTTTTACTTGTTATGTTCTATGAGTAACCAATAACCATAAAGTTTACAATATTTTAATAGATATAATTTTGGCCATAGATTCCCTACTTTTGTTGACTTCCCCATTTCGCATTTCATACTCCTACGAGCATTATCATCAGGTGTGTCAAATGTCAAATATTTGACATTTGACGCACTAAACACCAAAAACAAACCTTCATAAAGTATGTTAAATGCCAAAAAATTTTGAGACATGGTAGAGTACCGTCTTATATTTCGCACGATACAGATCAATATGGCATATGTGTTTAATACTTTTATATTCAATGTGGGCTCAGCCAGCTATAAAGATAGGTTTTTATTTTTATTTTTAATCGGTCTTGTCTCTCCTCTCTGGTCTCCATCTCTCTCGTTGCTCCCTATTTCTTTCTCACTTTCATTTTTTATCTCTCACTCTCTTCCTCTCTTGTCTCACTCTACTCCGCCGACTTCAAGCCACTGTCATGCCGCCGATCTTGCTTGAAGTCGCTGCCTGCCGATCTTGTCTAGAGCTGCCGATCTCTCTCTCTCTCTCTCTCTCTTGGTGGTTGTGGCAGTGTTTCTAATGGTGGTTGGTGGTTGGCTGATTTTGGTTGATGGTGGTGGGTTGATTGGGTTTTGGGTGTGAGATTTAGGATGGGTTTGAGATTTGGCATGGGCTCAAATGTGTTGTTTTTGTGGCTATGGATGGGTCTCACTAGCGCCGCCGCCGATATTGGTTGTGGTGATTGATGTTGTGGTGTTTTTTTTTTTTTTTTTTTTGCGTGTAGGGGCTGATGGTGGTCGGTGGTTGATTTTGTGGGGGTGGTCGATGGTTGTGGGTTGATCTGTAGGTGTGGGTAGTGGAGGATTTTGTGTGTGTATGTGTATATTTGCAAAAGTTTTTTTTAGATTATTTTAATGTGTTGGATATATTATTTTAATATATAGAATTGAAGAATAGAAGATGCAATAAATATGGAATGGTAAAATGACATTATAAAATAATAAAATAGATTTTTGGTGTGTCAAAATGACATTTTTTATAAAAGAGCTGATGAGAATGCTCTAACTGCTTCAATTTCATTTTAAGGCTGATTTTTTAAAATAGGATTTCAACTTGCCTTCATTTTGTGATGTGACAATTTGTGATTCGTCAAAATTTTCCTCTCTCCACAAAGTGATCTCATCATGCTGCCTTCTAAATTTTGTATGTCGGTAATTAACTTATTGGTATGTATAAATTTGTGTTGGTTCAACTATGCTTTAAAAGAATGTTAATTCTTTCCATTTTCTTGTTTGTAAGTTCAATATGAGGTTAGTCCTGACCCCATCCTTAGAATGTGACCAGGGAAATTTTGTAATGGGCTTAGACCTTGCTTAAAAGAGTATACAATAGGAGTGGGACCCAGGGAAATATTGTCTTTTACCCTTTGGGCACGTAAAGGAAAAATAAAAAATTAAATGCAACATTATTCACACTCTGCTGCTAGCTGTATGTGGTAGCTTTGGCTTTTGATTCTATTACTTTATCACTAAGAATTTTTGTTTAAAACTTTTTAAATGATCAAGTTGTTTGTGTTGGGTAAAATATATTGATTGAGCTTTATTATTGGTAATTTTTGTTGTTGGACTAATTTTTTTGGACTTGTATATTTTGTTTTAGATTTAATCTATTAATTTTTATGACCTTGAAAAGGTGGAGAATGCTAAAACTACAAAATTTTTATAAATTACTAATGTAGTGAGTGATTATTGATAAGTAAAAAATAATGCAAGTGTGCGATCCAATAAGAATTTGTTACCTCAATAGTTTGTAAAAATATTGTAAAAAAGTGTGTAAGTATAACATTACTCTTAAAAGAATTGATGACATTGTTAAGGGAGGGCAAAATGTAATTCTATTAAACAAAATTACTAAAATTAATACCTATTAATATACTAATATTTAAAAAAAAAAAAAAAAAAATTAGGGAAGGCCAATGTTCCCCTAGTCCATATATAGATCCGTCCCTGCCTGAAAGTTAATGAGTTAACAAGTATTAGAGACGCATCCAAAACAATCTTGTTCAAAATGAGAAACCAATAACTAATGAGCAAGCAACTTCATCATTCTCTGAATGTCAATCGCATTACCAGTGAGGGAAAAATTGATTCAACATACAATTTTCACTGAAGCTCTATGTCCCCTTTGTAATGACAAGGAGTAGACCATTTCTTATAGTGAGTGTTGTACTGCATGTTAGGGTGATAATACCTTAACCCAAAAATTTAGGCCAGGCCCATGGATTTAAACCCAATTATGTTATACATTAATTCTTATCCAACAATATTAGTATTGTATGATTTGGTTATGCATTAACTTTGAGGAAACATTTCAAAACTAGCATTCTAGAACATTTCAAAACTGACAAAATGACATAATTTTTGCAACAGCTGTTATGGATGCTCTTATACTGGTTAAGTTAGATTCATATTAACTCTCACACCCAACATAGATTACCAAGTTCTAAACCATGGCCATATTTGATGCCCAAACTGATATACAGCAAAGTAAGGCTCATATAAATTAGATTTAACCCAAAAATCCAAGCTCTAAAACGGGAAAAACAGTGAGCTCATGAATAAGCAAAATTTATTTATGCCGAAAACATGAAACTGGCAAGCAAATAAAATGAGGAATGCAGATAGGGAAGGAGGGGCACCACTACAAGGAGGAAGTGTTGTTGTGCATGCCAAATTAAGAGTGTTGCAAATATACGTATCAAATCTAGAATGCAAACATACAGCAATAACACTGTAAAACATGAGCAGAGAGTAAATGCAAAATCCCACAAGAAATTTAAAGCTAGAAGAAAATCATGCTGGACAATCAGAAAGACTGACTTCATTTTCCTAGTTTTGGAAAGTTACAAGAGAACCCCATGGGTAGATGCTGTTTTCACAAACTTTTTAGAAACATTTCTATCCACCACTGATTCCTTACATTCTACAATTATGATAATTCGATAGTTAAAATGGGAGAAGAGAGATTTGAACCCTAGACATCTTTGTTAAAAATTCCAAGAAGTGATAGTTAAGTTACAAGGCTTTGAGCTACAAATTATAAAATTATGATCTCATAGTAAATGTATGGACCATGGTCAACAATATGATTGTGAATAGACATAAATCTATAGTAAAGCCATCACCATAAGTCCACAACATCAAGGCACACCAAAATAAAATTTCCCACAACCATTAAACTACACCAAATTAAATTTCCAAATCACATATCCATGCAATGATAACACTTAAAACCAGATTCCTAAATACTTATCAGTCTATCTTATAGGATAACCAATCATGTTCACTTTAGCTCAACAAGATTTACCCAAAATTGGAAAGTGAACATACCAACACTCATGCCACCCACTAAACACTATAACATGGTCAGACCACTCATATGTGCATCTATCAATCTTGACCTTTCTTACACTACTTGTTCAGTACCTTATTTTCACATGCTGAAATGATCCAAGCTGAAAAGTTAAGAACTTTGTTTACCTTTTCTAAACAACCAAACATATGTTACAGTTTAAATGCCTGTGTTCTGATCACAGAAGGAAGATGTTTCTGTGTTTCTAGAACAACCATGTATAAGCATAGAAGCATATCAATTAGTTTTACCTAAACTTTAAAATGGCTCAACGCATTCCATTCCATATTTCCCAAAGTAAAAAATCTCCGGAAAAGCAAATTCAACATCCAAAAACAATACAAAGTCATCTTGAGTAGTCTTCAAATGACACAGGAAAAAGAACTTGATGAACCAAATAACAATTACCAATTTCCCCACCATAATAATCAATCATTGCATATAAAAAACTGTATCGTATACTCTACTTATGCTCTGTCAACAACTAGATACAAATACTATAAAGCTGCAGTTCCTTAAACAGCCTATGCATCAATAAATAAATAAAAAAGAAGTAAGAAGAAAAAATCCAAAGGAGATTTAAGGCTAAGAGAAAACCCCAAACAGAAATGCCATTTTTCAAAAATAAATAAATAAAACATTCCAATCCATCTTAATTCTTCACATACAAATTCTACGATTGTAATTTGACAGTAAACATATAGATCAAGGTTCGAAATACCATTGTGAACAGAAATTTGTGAAGATAACATTAATCTATAGTAAACTCATCACTCTATAGTAAACTCATCACATAGTCCTCATCCTCAAGCCACCTCAAAATGAACTGTCCTAACCAGTGCAGTAGCGCATAAGATACCTGAAATAGGAAAGTGAGAATATTAGAACACTTAAAATCTACTCATTGCTATCCACTTAACACTATAACACAAACAGAGCTGCTCATGTGTTCATCTACCTATGTTGACCTTCCTTATACTATTTGTCCTGGTTTAGTTCAGTACCTTATTTTTCATATTCTGAATGATCCAAACTGCAAAGTTCAAAACTTTGTTTATCTTACTAGACAACAAACATAAATTTAAGGGCTTAAATGCATGTGTTTTGATCACAGAAGGAAGGTGTCTCTGTGCTTCTAGAACAACCATATATAAGCCAAGAAGTACACATCAATTAGTTTTACCAAAATATTTAAATGGCTCAAAACATCTCATATTACCAGAAAGTACAAAAGCTATGGAGCAGCAAATTCAACATCCAAAAACAATGCAAACCATGTTGGCTAGTCTTCCAATGACTCAGACAAAAGAACTTGAGGAGCCAAATAACAATTTCCCATTTGCCCACAAGTTGCATTTAAAAAACTGTATGGGATACTCTACTTATGCTCTGTCGGAAACCAGATACAAAGCCTGCTAGGCTGCAGTTGTTAAAATAACCTATGTATCAGGATCAAAATAATTTCCTTCAAATTTTTACTTATAAGGACTACTTTTTGAAGAGTCCATTGTAAAATTCACTAACTATGTAATTACAATTTGCCCAAAATAAGGGACATATATCTAACCCCAATTTATCTGGGCTAAATTTAATTCTCAATACATCAAAGCCAATCATGCAATAATTAAACCATTTAGTTCCAATAAATCAGAGTCAATAATATGATTATGAACAGAAATTTGTGAAGATCACAGTATTCCTTAGAAAACTCATCAGTCCACAACATCAAGCTAACTCAAAATGAACCATCCCACTGCCGTCAAACTACACTGGTGAAGTAGCACATTAAAAATTAATGCAATGACAACACTTAAAACCAGCTTCTTATACAGTTATCGGTCATCATATAGGATAACCAGCCATGTTCCTTTGCTCAACAGGCTTTAGCTTGGAAAATGAAAATCACAACACGTAAAATACCACTCATTTTTATCCATTTAACACTATAACACAGACATGACTGCTCATATGTTCATTAACCGATCTTGACCTTTCTTATACCGTTTGTTCTAATTTAGTACCTTATTTTTTACATGCTGGAATGATCCAAACTGCAAAGTTCAGAACTTTGTCTACTTTTTCTAAACAACCAGACATAAGATAAGGATTTAAATGTGTGTTTTGATCACATAAGGAGAAGTGTGTTCCTAGAAGAACCATGTATAGGCAAAAGAAGCGCATATCAATTAGTTTTACCAAAAGTAAAAAAAAAAAAAAAAAAAAACTTTGGAACAGCAAATTCATCATTCAATAACAAAGTAAAGTCATCTTGACTAATCTTCAAATGACACAAGCAAAAGAAACTGTGGAACCAAACTACACTTGCCCAGTTGCCCACCAAAACAATCAAAGTTTTTCCTTTTTTTTAAGAAAAACTGTATAGAAGACTCTAATTATGCTCCATCAGCAACCATACACAGATTACTAGGCCGCAATTGCTTAAACAGCCTATGAATCCGGATACAAATTTTACTTTGAGAACAACTTTTTGAGGAATCCGTTATAAAATCACAATAATATCTGTAATTACAATTTGCAAAAAATAAAGATATATATATGATATAACACCAATCTGCCCAGGGCTAGAACTTTATTCTCTCAAAACAACAAAGCCAAATATTAATAACATATACTTCCTCCTAAAATCAAATAAAATTTATAAGAATGAATATCTATTTGATATTCACACCTATCTTTTATAATTTCTCTAATTTCGCCCTTAAAAAGTTTTTTTTTTTTTTTTTCAAATTTACAAATCCTCTCTACATCCGACTCTCTATTCTACAATTCATTCTATTAAAATATTATAACAACCCCATACAGATTTTTCTCAAAAAAAAAAAAAAAAAAAAAAAAAAAAACCATATCAGACCCAAAATACTTAAAATCAAATAGAACAACTTAGAGCTGAGAAAACGAAAGCAAATTTTTTTTTCTTCACAAAAATGATATAAATCTCACATACAACACAGCTTACCAGGATCGACACCACAGCTAAAAATCTGATGACAAAGAAACCCAAAAAGCAGTAAGGCGGAAATTCGGCATAAAAAAACGAAGCAAATCCAAATTCTGAGACATATGAGTAAAAATCCTTACCAAGCTAAAAGGCAATGACCCATCTCACAATTAAAGATGTGTGCACCCACGAAAACTACACCATATATATATATATATATATATATATTTATAAAACAACACCAGCTCCAAAAGAACAATCAGATCAAAAAGCAATTTCTAAACTTCACCATATACATATAAAACAAAAGAACAATTAGATCTGCATAAATCATAAGAATATATGCATCAACCTGATTCCGAAACAGGCAGAAAGATAGAAAAACGACCCAAAAAAGCAATTCCTAAATTTTCTGGTTTTTTTTTTTTTTTAGCAGACATATAAGGCACAAAAAGTTAGAGAGAGAGAGAGAGAGCGAGAGCAACAGTCTATATATGGACAAGTCAGTAGTCACAAAAGGCCCAACTGCTTGTGCACACGCGCTCTTTATTTAATTACTTTTTAAAAAGTCCATTGTAAAATTCACAATAATAAATGGTTGACATATTTCTTACTATAATCAGATGATATAGAAGAATGAATATTTTGAAAAACTTCCAGAAAATCAAACAAACAGTATAAACTTATGCGAAAAAGGAAAACATTCAATTCTCCCTAATAATATAAATCTCACGCCAAACAATGATAACCAAAATAAAATTAATAAATAAATAAAAAAACACAGATCACCAAGATAAATAAATCTTCTAAAGCCTTTTCTTTATTCTGAAGAAATTAAAACAAGCAACGGATTCTAGAAGCAAAAATGCATTTCATTCTTTTTTTGTTTTATACCGTGAGAAAATGACAAAAGATGCCCAAAATATTGTGTTTCTAAGAAAAGAAATTATCAATAAATAACGAAAAATACTCAAAATACACGGCACACGCGCGTGCAGATAAAAATGACAGAAGCTCATGTATTTAACTCAAATAAAAGTTGATGAAGTTACATAAAGTGGCACTTGGATTATTACAGTAAAGTCTGAAAAGAAAGACCGCTTACTTTGAGGTCAGATGGCTATTGCCTATTGGTAGCATCAGCTTCAGCTTCAGCTTCAACGTCAGCAACAGCTTCAGCTTCAGCTTCAGCTTCGTCATTACCAGCAAGGGGGATATCCTCCTGGTGGCCATTGCCAACCAAAGCAGGTTGTCTCCCCCTCCAAATGGACCAAATCCTTATGCATATTCTTATTAACCGTATGAGTTGAACAACAAAGCTGACAAGGGACCCAACTACTTCAGCAATGAGCTCTAGGACCAGCACAACTTGCTGGATTCTGAAACAAAAAAGGAATTTAGTTAGAATAACAGTAAAACTTTCAGAGCGTTAGGGAAGAAGAAGTTGAGATACTCTCTCACCTATTATGTGCCGTTGGCATTGTTTGTTTGATTCCTACGGGTGCTTATACAATATTTTCCTAGGGAAGTCTTTGTAGGCCTTTTCTCTTCTTCATGAGTTTAAATTGCATCCGGAGCTGGCATAAAACTAGAGCTGGCGTAAAACGCTAGTTTTATGCCAGCGCGTTTTACGCCGGCCAATAAAAACACACCACGTCATTATTTTGAGCTGGCGTAAAACACTAATTTTATGCCAGCCAATAAAAACTAGTGTTTGTTTTTATGCCGTAGATAAAATCCTAATGCAGATTAAGGACGAGCATTACCTAGAGAGCTCCGTCCTTAATCTGTAAACCAGAATAAATATAGGAAAGATTTTAAAAGATTTGCTTTAGTTATTTATTTATTATAGATTTGCTTCATAAAAGTAAATATCTACTTTCTAGTTTCAAGAGTCGTCGTGAGCATGGTTTTGCTATTCAGAGGTTTGTTTTTCCTGATTTACCCTTTTTCCCAATAGTTACACGGGAGAGAAAAAAGCGAAAGCGAACAAGACCAACCAAGAACGCAACCTACGACGCCAAATGAATGACCAATGTCCTCAGGTCTCTCATGCCCGCCTCCTATATTCAAAGGGTAATTATATATCATTAAATTCTATAAAGTTCCAATCTTTGGTTTCACAATTTCGAAAGATTGAAGCTTTCTTCGTTTCGGTTAAAATTAAGGGTTACCAAGCTTCTATTATTGGAGCTGCAACATACTTTGTGAAGGAACAAGAGTAGCTACTTCATTCCCTTGAAGCACAAAAGAGAACGAGAAATAAACAAAGAAAGCAGTGAAAGCTTCACTGTGGTCCCATCCAATGGCTTCTTTATGTTTCCACAACGTAGAATTGGTTTTGATGAAGGGAATTGTGAGTGATGGGAATGACGAAACCAGTAGCATCATGACGAGGAAGTCGTTCAGTGATGAGGTTAGACGATACAGACAAAGGAATGCTCGAACGAGCATATCTTATATCCACATCATTGACGAGGAAAACACAAGACATTCATTACAGCACAATTAAATTCAGAACGGTCATAGAGCCAACTGTATGAGTCGTTGTAGTACATTAAAGTCACATTACACCAAACCAGACGTTACGAGGAGGAGCATTAAGATCTCCATAACTACGTCAACGGCTTGAAGCCATGAAGGTATGCATATAAAACCCTCTCATTGTCAAGAACAAGGTACAAACACAGATACAAAAAGAGAACTATTATTTCTTGCTTTATCCCTTCTCTGAGATTTTTCTTGCATACTAACTTTGGCATCGGAGGCGTGGTGGTAGGCACCACACCAGTGACCCTTTCAAGAGGTTGCAGATTGGCTTCATCCGACCACATTGACTGACGAGTTCACGCTCTATCAGTTTGGCGCCATCTGTGGGGAGTCCAACATTTTTCGTATTCAATCGCGAAAAGGTAGTTTCCTGTCAAATACTTCTTTCAGATGGAGTCCAATCAAGATCCCGCGGCCTTGGCGCAGCAAATTCAGGCCCTTGCAGCTACCGTCGAAGAATTGTCCAAACAAAATGAGGAAATGAAGCAAAGGCTTCAGCAGGAAGAGAATCGGTCCTAGGGAAATCAAGATGACGAAGGGGATAGCCATAGAAGAATCGACCACCGAAGGCCTACTACTCCAACCGAGCAGAACTCGAATCTACTCCAGGAAATGAGGAAGGAGATGGACGAGCTTAGGAACGCCATCAAAGAAAAAACTGAACGGAGTGTGGACCGACTGGTCCGGGCAACAGATTCGCCATTCACTGTGGCCGTCCTCGACTGTCCAGTGCCGTCAAAATTTCAGCTACCCCAACTTGAACCCTTTGACGAGCTAAAAGATCCCCAGGATCATCTTAACACATTTAAGACGACCCTAGGACTCCAGCAGCCCCCAGACGAGATTTTGTGTCGTTGTTTCCCAACCACTTTCAAGGGAGCCGCACGGGAATGGTTCACAAAGCTGCCCACATCGTCCATCGACACCTTCGAACAATTGAGCAACCCCTTCCTGCGTCACTTCATTAGAGGACAACGACCAAAGAGAACCGCGGATCACCTACTCACCATCAGGCAGGAAGAGAAGGAAACTTTGAGGTCATACGTGAAACGTTTCACCCGGGAGACACTGGAAGTAGACGAGGCTGATGACAAGGTGCAGCTAACGACCTTTAAGGCGGGGTTGAGATCCAGAGAGCTCGTCTCATCACTTGCAAAAAATCCCCCAAAAACGATGGCTGAAATGCTCCTCAAAGCACAGAAGTACATGAACGCGGAAGACGCACTGGCCGCCATCAGGGATATTGAGAGGCCAGGAGACAAGGGTAGAAAGGAAGACGATCGTAGGGGGCAAAAGCGCGAGCGTCCAGATCGCCGAATCAGTGACGAAATCAGAAGAAAAGATGATAAGAATCCTCGAACTGTAAAATTCACTCCCCTTGTTATGCCTGTGGATAAAATCCTAATGCAGATTAAGGACGAGCATTACCTAAAGTGGCCGCGGCCTTTACACTCGTCTCCCAACGTCCGTAATAAGAACAAGTACTGCCGGTTCCACAAAGACCATGGCCATTACACCGAGGACTGTCGGGACCTCAAAGAGCAGGTAGAGGAGCTGATACGAAAGGGGAAGTTGCAGAAATTTGTAAAGAATGGTGAGTATAGTAAATTTCAGGACGGGAACAAAGGCCAACTTGAGGCTTCGTCAAGAGGGAACGACCGTCAATTCCAACCTCCTCAAAATGTGTTCTGGGAAATACAGACGATCACAGGGGGACCCGTCACCGGAGGTTCGTTCAGGTTCCTTCAGAAAGCATGCCAACGTCAGGTGAACAGTGTCCATACGACTCCCCCGTCGAAGCAGAGATGAACCAATCAAGATATGACCTTCAATGAAAACGACGCAAGGGGAGTGAAACAGCCCCACAACGACCCCCTGCTCATAATGCTTACCATAGAAGGGTTCAACACCAAAAGGATCCTCGTGGACAATGGTAGCTCTGCTGACATCATTTACTTCCCTGCATTTCAACAATTGAAGCTAGACCCCAGAAGGCTACGTCCTTTTGATTCCCCCCTCGTCAGTTTCAGTGGTGACAGGGTCTACCCCAAGGGCATAGCAACGTTGACAGTGATAGTGGGAACATACCCAAAGCAACTGACCCGTCAGCTGGACTTCTTGGTGGTGGATTGCCCCTCCTCCTACAACGTCATCATTGGAAGACCTGCCCTCAATAAGTGGAAAGCGTCCACATCTACCTACTGCTTAAAGGTGAAGTTCCCCGTGGAGAACGGGGTTGGTGAAGTTAAGGGAGACCAAGTCTTGGCTCGAGAATGCTACCAGGCCGTGTTGGCCGCAAAGGAAAACCACACCTGGACAATTGAAGAGAAGGAGGAAGAAAAGGTAGAGGCTCTAGAAACAGTTCAACTAACTGAGGAAGAAACAACCAAAACAACCAGGATAGGGGCGACCTTAAGCCCCGAGATGAGAACAAAACTCGTCCAGTTTCTTAAGCAAAACCTGGACGTCTTCGCCTGGAGCCATGACGACATGCCAGGTATATCCCCGGAAATCATCCAACACAGGTTGAATGTAGACCGAGAGAAGAAGCCCGTAAAGCAGAGACAAAGAGTCTTCGCACCAGAAAGAGATCAGGCAGTCGCTGACGAAGTGAAGAAGCTCTTGACTGCAGGGTTTATCAGGGAAGTGTACTATCCAGACTGGCTAGCCAACACTGTTCTTGTAAGGATAGCAAATGGGAAGTGGAGGATGTGCATAGATTTCACGGACCTGAACAGGGCCTGCCCGAAGGACAGTTTCCCCCTTCCAAGAATAGACCAGCTCGTAGACTCCACAGCCGGACACAAGCTATTGACGTTCATGGATGCTTTCTCAGGATACAACCAAATAAAAATGGCTGATGAGGATGAGGAGAAAACGGCCTTCATCACCAGCCAAGGCCTCTATTGCTATAAGGTGATGCCTTTCGGACTAAAAAATGCAGGCGCTACTTATCAAAGATTAGTGAACAGAATGTTCAGCAGGCAGATAGGTAGGAATATGGAGGTCTACGTGGATGATATGCTCGTCAAGAGCAAGGAAGAGCTTACACATCTGGACGACCTCAGGGAAACATTCGCTACTCTCAAACAATACCAAATGAAGCTGAATCCAAGTAAGTGCGTGTTTGGTGTAGCCTCAGGGAAGTTCCTGGGATTCATGGTATCCCAGAGAGGAATAGAAGCAAATCCGGAGAAGGTTCAGGCCATAATCAACATGGCGTCACCCAAGACCGTCAAGGAGGTCCAAAAGCTCACAGGACGGATCACTGCCCTCAACAGATTCGTCTCTAGAGCAACGGATAAATGCCTCCCTTTCTTCAAGACCCTGAAGCAGGCCTTCGCCTGGACCGATGAATGTGAAGCAGCTTTCCAAGAGCTTAAACGCTACTTGAGCAATCCACCTCTCCTGAGCCCGTCAAAGGAAGGTGAGAACTTGTATCTGTACCTAGCTGTTTCGTCTACAGCCGTCAGCGCAGCCCTGATCTGAGAAGAAAACAGAATACAACTCCCAGTTTATTATATCAACCAAGCCTTCCAGGGGGCTGAGTCCAGGTACCCAAAAATCGAAAAAATCACGTTCGCATTGATAATAGCCTCACGCAAGCTCAAGCAATATTTCCAAGCAAATCCGATCTGGGTAATGACGGACCAACCCATCAAGAAGTCCATGAGCAAACCCGAGGCAGCAGGGAGAATGGTCCAATGGGCGATTGAACTTAGCCAATTTGATATAGAGTACCATCCCAGGGCAGCCATTAAAGCACAGGCTCTGGCAGACTTTATCGCTGAGTTCACCCTTCCGGACGAACAAAACCTTGCCAGTAAGGACAAACCTTGGGTAATACAGACCGATGGTTCATCGACCCAAAAGCGGGGAGGAGTAGGGGTCGTCATAACCACCCCTAACGGAGAAGTATTGAGGTATGGAGTTTAGCTGAAATTCCGGGTGACCAACAACGAAGCCGAGTATGAAGGGATTCTGACGGGGTTGAGGCTAGGGAGAGTGTTTGGAGCTAAGACCCTGTTAGTCCAGAACGACTCAAAGCTAGTAATTGGGTAGATCAAGGGAGAATACGAAGCAAAGGAAGAAAGAATGCAGAAGTACCTCAGGTTGACCAAGCACTTGACTCAAGAGTTCGAAGAGGTAGAGTTCGTCCAGATTCCTAGAAGCCAGAATATGGCAACAGACGAAGTATCGAAGATAGCCTCGTCAGAAGGAACGGGGTCAGATACAGACTTGATGATGGAAGTACAGAAGAACCCCAGCATAGAAGAAGTCCTAACCTTCGCAATCCAGAACATAAGTAGCTGGATGACGCCCATTTTATCTTTCCTTCGGGATGGGCACCTCCCTCAAGACACAAATGAAGCCAGGAAGATCAAGAAGAGGTCTGCCAGATTCACAATTCTTAATGACACTTTGTACAAGAGGGGCTTCTCCATGCCCTACTTAAGGTGTATGAATGAAGAAGACGCTGAGTACATCCTAAGAGAGGTCCATGAAGGAATCTGCGGAGATCACGCAGGCCCTAAATCCTTGGTAAGCAAAATTATGCGAACAGGTTATTTCTGGCCTACTATGCAGGTGGACGCAATGGAGTTCGTCAAGAAGTGTGACAAGTGCCAGCGATTCGGGAATATTCAACGACTGCCAGCCGAGAGACTGACGACAATAGCGTCCCCTTGGCCATTTGCACAGTGGGGAATTGACATCGTCGGCCCTTTACCCTTGGGCAAAGGCCAGGTAAAATTCTTACTCGTCGCTATAGATTATTTCACAAAGTGAGTTGAGGCAGAGCCACTGGCAACTATCACTGAAGCAAAGATCCGGAGCTTCGTATGGAGGAACATAGTCTGCAGGTTCGGGATTCCAAGGACGATCATAACAGACAACGGGCGACAGTTCGACTGCCAAGGCTTCAAGGATTTCTGCTCTGGCCTGGGCATCAAGAACCAGTTCTCATCGCCAAGCCACCCTCAAGCTAATGGATAGACAGAAGTGATGAACTGGACCCTGCTCAAAATCATAAAGACAAAACTAGATGATGCGAAGGGTGCTTGGCCAGACGAACTACCCAACGTCTTGTGGACCTACAGAACAACAGCAAGAACCCCGACAGGAGAGACCCCGTTCAGGCTTACTTACGGGACTGAAGCAGTGATCCCGGTCGAGGTCGGAGTAACCAGCACCAGGCGAGAGATGTTCAGCGAGGAAGACAATGACGATCGCCTACGAGTCAACCTGGACTGCCTGGACGAAGTCAGAGATAAAGCCTGCTGCAGGATGACGGATTACAAGAAAAAGATGACAGAGTATTACAATAAAAGGGTGAAACTCTGACGACTCAACATCGGCGACCTCGTCCTGCGCGAAGTAACTCTGGCAACCAAGGATCCAACTCAAGGGAAACTTGGCCCCACATGGGAAGGACTGTACCGGGTTGTTCATTACTCCAGACAGGGAAGCTACCACCTTGAAACGCTGGACGAACAAAGACTCCCGAGGCCATGGAACATTGAACACTTAAAGAAGTACCATCAATAGACGTAACAATCAAATGTACTTGTTATCAAAATCAATAAAGAATTCATTCAGCCGATATTACTCTATGAGCAGACCTATGCAACCGAAAGTTACTGACGAAGGAAATATCCCTATTAAGGGTGTAAGCCAAAAATGGCTAAGTAACAAAATTCTGCCTAGACAGATGTAAGTTATTGACGAAGGAAATATCCCTATTAAAGGTGTAAGCCAAAAATGGCTAAGTAACAAAATTCCGCCTAGACGGATGTAAGTTACTGACGAAGGAAATATCCTTATTAGGGGTGTAAGCCAAAAATGGCTAAGTAACAAAATTTCGCCTAGACGGATGTAAGTTACTGACGAAGGCAATATCCCTGGGAAGGGTGTAAGCCACTAAAAGCCAAAAGTGGCTAAGTAACAAGATTCCGCCGTGACGGATGTAAGTTACTGACGAATCCAATGTCCCTATAGAAGGATATGTATATATATATATAAAAAAAAATGGATAAGTATCACGACGAAGGTAATTACTTCAAAAAACAGGTAAGTGATATTAAATTAAAGCCTGGAATAGACTGAGTCATCGTTGTCTTTTACAACTAAAAGCCCATAAACACTGGGCTAAAAATCTTTCCTTTTGTTCCCAAAATAGACAGAAGGTAAAATTGTTCAGAAATTAGATTTACATAACTACCCAAAACATGAAGGGCATCCCAAAAAAAAAAACTTTCTAAATGTCAGGCTCATGTAGCGGCATCGTCATCAGGAGCATCCTCATGGGCATCACCACCAGCAGGAACCTCTCCAGGAGCATCAGTTTGAGTGGCAGAAGATGGGGCGGCCTCGTCAGCGGCCATCTCTTGATCCACCTCTTCTAGGTCCAGATCGTCCATGTTTACTCCGTAAGGATGCTTGGCAAGGTATCTTCTAAGGAGCTCGAAGCCTTTGAAGTACCAGCTGAACAGGACGGTCTGGTACTCGTCCGTAGTTTGGAAAGCCTCTACAGACCTCGCAGCAATAGTCTTCAGACTTTCTTTAGCATTCAAAAGCTGTTCGTCCTTCTCCGAAGTCAGCTGACGCTTAGCCCTCAGGTCATTGTTCAAAATTTTGACCCTCTCCTTTAAAGAGGTGCCGCGTCCATAGACTCAACAAGGTTTTTCTTCAGCTCCAAGTTCTCTTTCTCTAAAGCCTCCATCCTAGAGGTCAAGGATGCCACCCTAGCCTCTTGTGTAAGATGCTTAGAAGTAATGTGAATACTCTCCCCCAACACCTGAAAAGTAATGTGAGGACGTTTAAAAAAAAAAAAAAGTTTTTCTTTTTGACAGTGCAAAGAATACTCTACCTGGACGAGTCTCTGAATATGACGAGAGGCGACCTCATTGAAAGGCACACCTGAGAAGACCTTAAGATCATCCGCCGTCAACGCCTCGTGGGCCCTGTCCACGGCTAATCTCTCATCATCCCATATTGTGGACGAGCGTGAATCAGCTTTCTCCTTTCCTGACGTTCGCTGCTTCTTCGAAGTCGGAGTAGGGATCTCTTCGATCGAAGTAGCCAGAGAAGCCGTCCTCGTCGGTTCAGTGACGGAGACTATGGCATTGACGGGGACATTTGGGCTGGCAGGAGTAGCCATCCCCTTGACACGCACTGCTTTCTTCCCAATGCTGGATAGTGGCTCATCCTTCTTGTCTCTCATCTTTGCGTACATGTCCTTTTTAAACTTGGTCGTCATTTCTGCAAGAAGGAAATGGTTAGGAAAAAGTCCACATGCATAAAGAAAGCAGAGGTTGACGAGGTTAGTACTTACTTTTCTTGCCTTCAATACGAATGGAACGTAGAACGTAAGGAGACGGATCTGGCCAGAGGTGGTAAAAAGCCAAGGTACGTGGGTCTACCAGGTCGTCCTAGCTCTCTATCGTCTGGGCATATCCAATGGCTGTCTCAATGCGCTCTTTATGCCTGCTCTTGAGCTTAGGCCGTCTCTTAACTGCACACGGCAAGGGGCAAAGGGGTCAGCAACATAACATAGCAGAAAACATCAAAACTGAAAACGACGAATAGAAAAACTGACGCACCTAAAGCCGGGGTTCCCCACCGACGATGCAACCTTGGTATATCACCCCAATCCGTGCTGGATTGAGTCTCAAAATCGTCCCCCGACACAAAGAAAAACCTGGATTTCCAGTACCTGAAGGACGAAGGCAAACCCCTGACGATCCTAGTATTCCTCGCCCAGGGAACTAACTCGTAATATCCATACTCCTTGGACTCTTTCAAACGATATAAATATGTGAGTTCGTCTATCCTGATCATATCTCCATTAGCAGCCAACCATATCTCCATACAGTTCACCACTATTCTCCACGAATTGGGCATGAGCTGCCCAGGAGCAATGCCAAAACGATCCAAAAGTTCCATCAGGAACGGATGGACGAGGAACCTAAGCCCGCAGGTAAAGGCTGACTCATAAAAACACACTTCACCCGGAAAGAAGTGACAGGCCCTATCCTCGTCACTAGGTAGACGAACTCGCACCCTTTCTGGAAATTGAAACCTGTCCTTAAACCTAGCCACACTATCCGCGTCCAAACCACACGCCTTCCCGAGGGCGTGAAAAGCCCTAACCTCTCGAGGGGAAGAGACGATTGAACCTCCCTCCGCTGGATCACCGTTTGACGATAATCCAGTCTCAAGGTCGCTAGACCTAACTTCAGACATCGCCTCTCCCTCTCTCACTAGACCCTCGAACCAATCAACCGATTGACGAAGCAAAGGCAATAGATCAGCCAATGCAACGCCCAAACAGTTACCCTCAAAAACGAAATTTTCTAAGTGTGGGAAATTCCCCAAAGACCCTCCTAATCGCGCGAATAGGAAGGAAATCGAGGGGCAGTCTATCCTAACTTCAGAGCTACGGACCATGGAAATGCAAAAATGCAAGAAGAAAATGACATTTGCTAAAAACCCAAAAGGAAAGGAAATCGAGTATATATATATATATATATATATATAAAAGAGGAAGAAAAAGAAGAGTAAATCAAAAACCACAGCAAGGCAGAAGAGAAAAGGAAAACTAAAAAAGGGAAAGAAAAACGTACCTCAAGCAACGGCGGAAAACACCAATGCACGGTGCACCGGTTTGAAGAAGAATTACAGAATGGAGCTCACCAAGGAACACACAGCAAAAGTTTTTTTTTTTCTTTGAGAAATGAAAAGGTGCAAAGTGGAGAAGTTTTAACCCAAAAACTAAGGCAACTGAAAAACGGCGGGAAACCCAAGGGTCACGAAAATAACCCCACCAATCCACACACAACACGTGGCAACCACGCAGAGAACGCCATCACTACACAGTTAATGCGACACGGAAGCCCAATAGGCACTTTTGGCTCAGGAGACTTTTTTTCTTCCACGGCCAACATGACATGTCATGACGACCATGGAATCCGGGGGCAACTGATGGGAATGACGAAACCAGTAGCATCATGATGAGGAAGTCGTTCAGTGACGAGGTTAGACGATACAGACGAAGGAATGCTCGGACGAGCATATCTTATATCCACATCATTGACGAGGAAAACACAAGACATTCATTACAGCACAATTAAATTCAGAACGGTCATAGAGCCCAACTGTATGAGCCGTTGTAGCACATTAAAGCCACATTACACCAAACCAGACGTTACGAGGAGGAGCATTAAGATCTCCATAACTACGTCAACGGCTAGAAGCCATGAAGGTATGCATATAAAACCCTCTCATTGTCAAGAACAAGGTACAAACACAGATACAAAAAGAGAACTATTATTTCTTGCTTCATCCCTTCTCTGAGATTTTTCTTGCATATTAACTTTGGCATCGGAGGCGTGGTGGCAGGCACCACACCGGTGACCCTTTCAAGAGGCTGCAGATTGGCTTCATCCGACCACATTGACTGACGAGTTCACGCTCTATCAGTGAGGAAGAGGTGAAGCTAGAGAACAAATATGAGGTGGCGTGTGGTTTTACGCCAGCTCCGGACGCAATTTAAACTCATTCTTTATATCATATTTTCCTACTATATGTCAATGTTATTCTTTATATCATATTTTCCTACTATATGTCAATGTTATAATATTTTCCTAGGGAAGCCTTTGTAAGCCTTTTCTATTCTTTATATCGTATTTTCCTACTATATGTCAATGTCTAAAGGCCACAGGAGTGTCAATGTCTATATCATATTTTCGTCTTTTGTTTGATTCAACCAAACCTGCCTATGTGATCTATTGAATTTGAACCTTATGTTCGGATCAATCTTACTGGGGTCTGGCTATTTTAATCGTTAACTATGCTATGTCGTCATGTGTTAGTTTAACAACGATATATTAATCATTTACTATTTCTATAACTATCCTATGTGGGATTCTTTTCTCTTTTTTTTTTAATTTTTTTATTTTATAGAAGTTCTATGTTGGAATTAATCATTTAATTAACTAAATTATATATTTATCGATATGATAAAATTTAAAATAAATTGGAATTATCTATTTGGTTCATGATAATTAGTATTATATTATTTATTATCCTTTCAAGATTTTTAATCCAGGATTACATAAGAATACTTATACACATTTTTTTTTAATAATCATATATTTATTACATATCATGCCTTATATTTTAAATCAATTTAGGAGTGTGTTCTACTCCTCTAAATTGATATTTGTGAATCATTTAGCTTGCTTTTAGTTTAATTCAAACAATTGATTACTCTAAATGTAATTTTTTTTAGGGAAAAAACATTATTTGTATTTTATTGGTCAATGCAATATATGTTTAATTTTAATTAAAAAACATAAAGTACAACAAATAAAAAATTGTACCTAAGCTTGTCTATATATATAATATATAAACACATTCTAAAAAAGTGTAACAAATTTAAAAAAAAAAAAAAGAAAAAAATATAAATAAATATATAGTTACTAGTAAAAATATAAGATTAAATCAATATTGCATTAGAAATTATTAATTTTGATCCTTTTCTAAACTTATCCTTGTTGGCTTGCGTGAAAAGAATTCAGTGTAATCAAGCCCATCTTGTTGAGTATAGTCTTAGCCCAATAGATCTATATTTTATTTTGTAGTCCCACTTACAATCAATTAGTTGTTTCCTAGTGGATACATTCAGGTGCCTTAAACTCAAGGAGCGATGTTTTATTCATTGAAAATTTTAGCAATATGTTATGTTTTGGTCTTTTCTAGTCCTTATTCATTGGATTGATGACACATAATCACTTCCTAACTTTGGAAATTTTATGCTTTATCAAGTTGGAGGAGGATAGGAAATTTTATGTGTCACGTTGCCATTAGGAAATTTCAACATAAGATCACTTGCACAATTATAAAAGAGTTCGAAAGAGTAGGTAACTTTTATTATTAAAAAAATGAAAAAAAAAAAAAAAACAGAAAAGAAAGAAAGAAAGAATAATCAAGCCTATCTTGTTGAGTGTAGGGCTGTCCACAGGTCGGGCTGAGTCGGTTTTCGACCCAGCTCGGACCTGACTCGTCGGCGTTGGGTGGAAGGCGGAGGGACCCGAATCCAATCGCCGGCGTCAATCGGTCGAGTCGGTTTTGGGTTCGGGTAGTGTTCGGTCGGTTCCCCAGATTCTGCAAACGTTGCCGGAATCTTCCAAAGAGTCGTTGGAATCTTCAAAAACTCAATACATTTGCTCCGAAAATTGCCGAAATAAGCTTGGATCTCCTCGAATCTCGCCGGATCTCACCAAATATGGTCGAGATCTTGTCGAAATCAGCTTGGATCTCCTCGAATCTCGCCGGATTTCACCAAGTATGGTCCAGATCTCACCGAAATCCACTTGGATCTCCTCAAATCTCGTCGAATGTCACCAAATATGGTCGAGATCTCACCGGATCTCCTCGAATCTAAGCTTGATCTTGCCGGAGTTGTTGGCTTTGTATATTACATCGGTCGGGTCGAGTGGCTCGGGTTTTGGAGAAGAAAACCCGCCACTCGACCCGCCGCCGTCGAGTCTTGGGTGTGAAAACCCGTCACCGACTGGCGAGAGGGTCGGTTTGGGCTGAAATCGGGTGAAAATCGGGCGGGTTTGTCGAGCCGACGGGTCTGGGTTGGGTCTAGACAACCCTAAGTCTACCCTTAGATACGAGTCTTGCTTTATTTTTCTCTACAAATTAATTAGACCTATATTTTATTTTATAGATCAATTACAACCATTTGGTTGTTTTCTAGAAGGTAAAGTTAGGTGCCGTATTCAAACTTAGTCCGTGTTGTTTTATTTTTATTCATTGAAAATTTTAGCAATATTACGTTTTGGGCTTTCTAATTCCTTATTCATTGGAATGAAACAAAATCAGTCATTGGCTCATTACCAGATGCCCAACAATCGGATGATCTTATATTGAATTGATCCACGAAACTTCATAAATTGATGTGAATAAAAAATCTTTAGAAGAATTAGGTACCAATTCAAGTTTGTTTATTGTTCTTCGTAGTTTAAGCATGAGCATTTTAATGGTATAGATCAACCATATATATTATTATGGATCTCCTATTGTGTGACATGATATATAAGCAATATATTAGTATGTTTACTTTCATATTGTTAAAATTCACATAAGATTTGACTTTGCAATTGGAAGGATAAAGTGATCCAACATTCCCCCTCAAATAATTCATTTCTTCGCCAGAGATGGCATAATAAATTTTGTTGCTGATCCATGATCAGAACGTTGCATCATTAATATCACCACCACACGTTGCAAGTTGATTGGAAATTTTATGTTTCACACTGCCACTTGAAAATTTCAACATAGGACCACTTGCACAATTTTACAAGTTTTTGTTTTTGTTTTTGTTTTTGTTTTTTTTGTTTTTTTTGTTTTTTTCCCAACACAATTATACAAGAGTTAGAAAGAGTACTAGAGTAGGTAACAGGTTAGGGGATTCGTGGCTCATGCTCATCAAAAAAATTATACAAACAAATATTCTTTGCATTTTTTCCATCTCATTCCTCTCCCTCTCAATCAGGCCTTAAGAGTCACTGGCACTATAAATCTTGACGAGAATACCTATATAATCTCTAATGATTCAATTTTATTAGGTAAAGAAGTAATAGTGAAAGAAAAAACTATTACTTTTTTTTTTTTTCTAATTTTCTTTTCCACTATTGTTTTCTTTTCATGAGGTTATTGCTTCTTCATCCTTTATTTCTTTCTAATTTCTAGTGGATTATTATGGCTAGCACTAAAATGAGTAAAAAAAATATGTTTTCCTTTACACTGGTTATTTTTATGATCAAATTGGCAATTAATTGATTGGAATAGTGTCTGGATTTTTTTTTTTTGGGAACAAAATGATTCATACTTTTAATTATCGGTTTCTAGAGAGTTAAATGGCCCAAAGTAAATTTAATAATTGGGTTAAAATGTTGGCCTACCCATTAAAACCAGACGTCTTCGATTCTCATCCACTAGAAATGTTAATTTTTTGGGCTACTTATTTACATGTGTTTGAGCCAACCAAATGGTTTGGACTGGAAGCTTATGCTATAGGTTTCACTTGCTTTTCACTTATAAATTTTATGAACTTTTATTGTATGACTGCTAACACAAATCTGGCATTTGAAAAGTAATTGTTATACCACACATAGGGATGGCAAATGGGCGGGTTGGGTCATAAATGAGTTGGGTCATAAATGGGTTGGGTGTATAATTACCCATTTATCCATTTATGATCCGTTTATATATAAATTAATTATCCATTACCAACCCAACCCATTTAATTAGTAACCCACCCATTTAACCCAATATGGCTCAAATACCTCTAAAACTACTTGAATACCCTCTTGACCTCCAAAATTACCAAAATACCCTTAAATACCTAAAATGATACAAATACCCCAACACTTCCAAAATTACCAATATACCCTTGGACATCCAAAATTATCCCAAAATCTCTAAAATGAGCAAAATACCCATGAAACCTCAAAAATGACCAAAATACCCCCGATATCTCTAAAATCACCATATATGCTTAAAACCCACTAAAATGACCAAAATACCCCTTAAAACCCAAAAAATGACCAAAATACCCCCGAAACCTAAAAAATGACCAAAATAGTCTCAAAATCCAAAAAATGACCAAAATACTTCCAAAACCCAAAAAATAACCAAAATACTTCCAAAACCCAAAAAATGACCAAAATAACCCCGAAACCCAAAAATGACCAAAATACTCCCGAAACCTAAAAAATGACCAAAATACCCCCGAAACCTAAAAATGACCAAAATACTTCCAAAACCCAAAAAATGACCAAAATAACCCCGAAACCCAAAAATGACCAAAATACTCCCGAAAGCTAAAAATGACCAAAATACCCCCCGAAACCCAAAAATGACCAAAATACTCCCGAAACCTAAAAAATGACCAAAATACTTCCAAAACCAAAAAAATGACCAAAATACCCCCCGAAACCCATAAAATGACCAAAATACCCCCGAAACTCAAAAAATGACCAAAATACCCTCGAAACCCAAGAATGACCAAAATACCCCCGAAACTCAAAAAATGACCAAAATACCCTTGAAACCAAAAAATGATCAAAATACCCCCGAAACCTAAAAATGACCAAAATACCCCCGAAACTCAAAAAATACCAAAATACCCCCGAAACCCAAGAAATGACCAAAATACCCTCAAAACCTAAAAATGACCAAAATACCCCCCAAAACCTAAAAATTTACCAAAGTACCCCAAAACCTAAAAATTACCAAAATACTTTTGAACCCTAGAAATTTACTGAAATGAGCAAAAAATCTAAAAATTATTGAAATAACCCTAAAACTAAAAGATGACATAAATCCCTCGTAACCTAAAAAATGACTAAAATACCCTTAGAATCTAAAAGATGATCAAAATAACCCCGAAACCTAAAAAATTACCAAAATTCCCTTGAAACCTAAAAAATTACTGAAATTCCCTCGAAACCTATAAAATAACTAGAAGACTCTTAGAACCTTTAATTTGTCAAAAATATCTTCGAAACATCCAAAATACCCTAAACCTCTATTTCGGTAATTTTAGATGTTTCTGGTGTATTTTGGTCATCTTACATGTTAAGCGGTATTTTGGTCATAATTTGGGTTTCAGGGGTTTTTATCGATCATTTTTGTTTAGGTTTTGGGGTTATTTTGGTCATTTTTTAGGTTTTTGGGGTATTTCGATAATTTTTTAGGTTTCAAGGTATTTTGGTAATTTTTTTAGGTTTCGGGGGTATTTCAATTTGTTTTTTAGGTTTTGGAGGTATTTCGGTCATTTTTTAGGTTTTGGAGGTATTTCGGTCATTTTGTAGGTTTAGGGAGTATTTTGGTAATTGTTAGGTTTTGGGGGTATTTCGATCATTTTTTTAGGTTTTTGTGGTATTTTGGTCATTGTTTTAGGTTTTCGCGTTATTTTAGTCCTTTTTTAAGTCTTGGGGTATTTCGAACATTTTTTAGGTTTCAGGGTATTTTGGTAATTTTTTAGGTTTTAGGGGTATTTCAGTCATTTTTTAGGTTTAGGGGGTATTTTGTTAATTTTTTAGGTTTAAGGTGTATTTTGGTAATTCTTAGGCTTCGAGTGTATTTCAGTCATTTTTTTAGGTTTTTGGAGTATTTTGATCATTTTTTAGATTTCAGGGGGGGTATTTTAGTCTTTTTTTTAGGTTTCAAGATATTTCAGTCATTTTTTAAGTTTAGGGGGTATTTTGGTAATTTTATGGGTTCCAGATGTATTTTAGTCATTTTTTAGGTTATGGGGTAATTTGGTAATTTTTTCAGGTTTCAGGGGTATTTTAGTCATTTTATAGGTTTTAGAGGTATTTTGGTCATTTTTTGGGTTTCAGGAGTTTTTTGGTCATTTTTTGGGTTTTGAGAGTATTTTGGTCATTTTTAGGTTTCGTGGTATTTTGGTCATTTTTTTGTTATTTTTAGGTTTTGGGGGTATTTTGGTAATTTTTAGGCTTTGGAGGTATTTTGGTTATTTTTTGGTAATTTTTAGGTTTTTGGGGTATTTTGGTCATTTTTTGGGTTTTGAGGGTATTTTGGTCATTTTTAGGTTTCAAATGTATTTTGGTCATTTTTTGGTAATTTTTAGGTTTTTGGGGTATTTTGGTCATTTTTTGGGTTTTTAGGGTATTTTGGTCATTTTTAGGTTTCGGGGGGTATTTTGGTCTTTTTTGGTAATTTTTAGGTTTTGAGGGTATTTTGGTCATTTTCTGGGTTTTGGGGGTATGTTGGTAATTTTTAGATTTGGGGGTATTTTGTTCATTTTTTAGGTTTTGGGGGTATTTTGGTCATTTTTTGGGTTTCGGGGGTATTTTGGTCATTTTTTGGGTTTTGAGGGTATTTTGGTCATTTTTAGGTTTCGGGAGTATTTTGGTCATTTTTTGGTAATTTTTAGGTTTTTGAGGTATTTTGGTCATTTTTTGGGTTTTGAGGGTATTTTGGTCATTTTTAGGTTTGGGTGGTATTTTGGTCATTTTTTGGGTTTTGGGGGTATGTTGGTAATTTTTAGATTTTGGGGGTATTTTGTTCATTTTTTAGATTTTGAGGGTATTTTGGTAATTTGTTGGGTTTTCGGGGTATTTTGGTCATTTTTTGGGTTTTTGAGATATTTTGGTAATTTTTAGATTTTTGGGGTATTTTGGTAATTTTCTTAGGTTTTTGGGGTATTTTGGTCATTTTTTGGGTTTTGTAGGTATTTTGGTAATTTTTTGGATTTTGGGAGTATTTTGGTATTTATTAGGTTTCAAGAGTGTTTTGGTCATTTTCTAGAAATTTAGATTTTATGTTGTTTATTTAAATTTTAGATGGGTTTAGTGGGTATTAGTGGGTTTATCCATTTAGATCCATCTAATTAAATAACCAAATGGGTCTTTACCCATTTAACCCAAATATTCAAATGAGTTGGGTTAAGACTTATCCAAATAAGGTGGGTAATTGGTGGGTTCATGGATATGAGTAAAAATTGCCACCCCTCCACACAGGACAAGAGAAAGATGACTCAAATGGACAAGGCAAACTTATCCAAAAAGAAAATCCTTATTTGGTTTGTCGGAAAATGGATAGGTTTTTATCTAGTGGCCAACTTCACTGGACACGCTAGGATAAGAACACGTGTCCAAATCTGAACACATGTCAAAAAAAAGGCCCAGATCGACATTCGACACTACTATTAGTTTTGGAGAAAAACAAAGCGTGACTTGCACAAAAACTATTGCAAAACCAATGACTATCTCTAAGAGGCGACCGCATTTTAGATTTGTTAATTGATATCAATTGAGCCAATTACTATCTACATCAGCCAATGAGCCAATGACTATCAAAGGCTTGGCATTTATTTGACTTGGTTAATATTCAAAACTGCTACATCAATGTATTAGTGTCAAAACCATCTATTAACCCTTCGCCTTTATTATTTCTATTGTGACTTAATCACTTTCCAATAAGTTTTTGTTGTATGTAAAAATTAAATTTTAAATCTCTTATTCAATTAGTAGAGATTTTATTAGTTGAATTAATTGGAATCCACAACTATAACTTTTATTCATGATGATTGTTCTTTATCATCAAATCACGACTATATATAAATATATATATATATATTCTTTTGTATGCTCATATATCTATTACATATCATACGTAATATTTTATATATATATATATATATATATGCTTTGATTTATCATTTCGATTATGTCTTGGATGCTGTCAACGCCACCATCGCTGCCCATGGTGTTAGTTATAAACTTGCATAGTGAGTGTGATGATGAGGATCACCCATCCAAGTATTTCAGTTGCAAGTTTAAGGTAAAAAAGAAGCGAGATTTGTTCCTTACAGTAAAGTACAAGAGGAAATTAATTCAATCAATCAAAACTGGAAGCTACAAAAATATAATTAGAAAAATGGTTCTTAAAACATTTTCAAGAAGCTTATTTTGGTTTTGTGTGGTGTGTTTGTATGCTCTATTTAGGAGACATTTTCATATGAACCCAATTTCTCCTAAATAGAGCATTAGGCATCTTAGAGCATTCACAATGGGGATGGGATATGGCAAATGTAAGGAAGATTTGGCATGTGAGGCCCAAAGTGCTCAACAACCGGACATGGAAACATATAAAAATACAAATTTTTTTGCCATAGTGCTACAGTATCGTCCCAAAGGTAGGACGACACTGTAGCACAATGGTATAAAAAAATACTCTCTCCGTCTCAATTTTTTTGTCCTGTTTAAAAAGTCAAACTTTTTAAGAGAACATCATTTATTGTCTTGTCTACCTTTTAAAAATGTATAAGTTTCCAAAATTACCCTTAAAAAATTTATTAAAAAATTGAATTAGTAAATTAATAGGGGTATAATAGGAATATTAGTAAATTAATGACTTTTATTTTTAGAAACAGGACAATATTTTGGGACATTTCAAAATGGAATATAGAACAAAAAAAAATGGGATGGAGGGAGTATTTTTTTTTAATGTTTGGTTCTTCTCTCTCCTCTCTCATTATTTCATTATCTTTCTCTCTCTTCCTTTCTCTCTTTCTTTCTGCTCTTTCTTCTTCCTGCTCTCTCTCTTCTTCAAACCCGAAAACCTAGCAATGGCATCAACAAAACCCACAAACGCATCAGCAAAATCCCATCCACAAACCCAGAACAAGCAACCACAAACCACTGGCTTCAACAAATTCAAAAATCCAGCCAAACCCACAACAAAAAATGGATAGCCACAGTGGCAAGCAAATGGATTCTGTGTAGCTGTGATGCAAACACTTTCAGCATCTACTCCTCAATTCTAAAATCAAGCCAAGGTTACGACAACCAACGCTTTACACAGAGGCATTCTTCAAGGACTTTGGCAGCAACGATGGTTTTTTAATGTTTGGCACTTGGTAACGGTGGCCACCACCAACACAAAACCCATTTTCTTCAAACCCAAAACCCATGCACATGAACACCATCACTAGAGCCACCCATGGCCGGCCCCACTTAGCAGTGTTTATGTTTGGATTGATGGCAGTGGCAGTGATTATTTTTGGGTGATTTGGTAGATTCGCTGCTTTGTTCTTGGCTTTTTTTTTTTTTTTTTTTAGAAAAATCTTGGTTGGGTTGTTGGTGTGGTGATGCTTGTTATTGGTGGCGGTGTGGCTGAGAGAGAGCGAGAGAGAGAGGTAGTGAGGAAAAGTGACCGAAATTAGGGATAAAGGAAGAGGGAAATAATTTTATATATTTTTTATTATATAATTTATATTATTTTAATGTGTAGTATGGTAAAATAAAAGTTGAGATATTGAGTGTATTGTATAATGATATTATATAATTGATAAAATAGGTTTTTGAACGCTCTTAGCTTCCCTCACTCCATATTTAGAGACGTGTTGGGCTTCCTACTCACTATTAAGTTGGTCTAATGGTCTGGACTCTAGAGCTCCCACTTGAAACTAGTTTTGTTTTTACTTGTTATGTTCTAAGAGTAACCAATAACCATAGAGTTCCCAATACTTAAATTAATAGATTTAATTTTGGCCATAGATTCCCTACGTACTTTTGTTGATTTCCACATTTCACATTTCATACTCTTAGGACAACCTCATAACTCATTGTTTCAATTTTGTTTTAAGGCTGGTTTTTTTAAATTGGATTTCAACTTGCCTCCATTTTGTGACGTGACAATTTGTGATTGGTCAAAATTTTCTTCTCTCTACAAAGTTATCTCATCATGCTGCCTTCTAAATTTTGTATGTCGGTTATTAACTTATTGGTATGTATAAATTTGTGTTGGTTCAACTATGCTTTAAAAGAATGTTAATTCTTTCCATTTTCTTGTTTGTAAGTTCAATATGAGGTTAGTCCCTACCCCACCCCAATTTCTAAGAGTGGGACCAGGGAAATTTTGAAATGGGCTTAGGCCTTGCTTAAATAAGTATACGATAAGAGTGGGCCCAGGGAAATTTAGAAATGGGGTTAGGTCGGGGTTAAATGAGTATTTTTGGGCTTGGGCATTCAAGCAAAGGCCACGATAGTGCCCACGTAAAGAGTCCCCAACGGATTGATTGATTGTTGCCAACAGAAATATAAAACCAAAATCTTAAATTGTACCTAGAAATAGAATAGAAACATAACGTCATAACCAATCATTTCTACACTACTCTATTCATAAAATATCAGAAAATAGTGTATTAAGCTCAAACAAAGGATTACAACACGTGAATACAAATTAATGAATTATGCAATACATAACGGAGAGAACATGAAATAATAACTTATAAAACAAAGCCTCCATCAGTTCATATATTTAGAGATGGAAGTTCGACCTCGATATTGTAGCGATTTTTTTGTTTTTTTTTTGTTTTTGGTTTCCCATAATGTTTCCTCAATTCTTTTAACCAGAGACTAATCACTGTTCACGACAGGTTGGCCCATAGCGAGGTAAATCGCTAGCCCATGGAGTTTTTTCAAAGTGCTGGTGCCCGAACTTGAACTAGGAAGCTCCTAGTCAAACCCAAGACAGCCACTTTGAAACCAAGTACCCAACCACTTGGCCAACCCCACTGGGTTCAATTGCACTAGCAACTTTGAGGTGCAAGAGAAAATGTTCTTCCCTATTACCCAAAAAAAAAAATTATAATTATAATTAAATCTATTTTTCAAAAATATTATTGAAAGATGTTTATATATACACACACGTATTCTAGAAAAATAAAATTAATAATGCATTACAAACTAATAAATTTGATCACCATGGCGACGTGTCCAGTGTCCACCCTCATTAAAAAACAAAAACAAAAAACAATAGTTGTCAAGACAATTTTTTTTTTTTTCCCTCTTTTTTCACATACAACACTACATTCATTTTCTTATTTTATCCTCATGGCTCATGGGTACGTAAAGAAAAAATAAAAAATAATGTCAGTATAAATTTACAAACTATATATTCGTTGATGTGAGTCATTTTTGCCTAAAAATTATAAATTTTATACAAATTTTTTTATTATACGCTCATGCTCTAACTTTTATGAACTTACATGTCCAATGACCCAAATCTGGCATTTGGAAAGTACTCTGTTGTACGACATTTAGACAAGGGAAAGATGGTTAAAATGGACAAGGCAAACATGTCCAAAGTCAACTCTTATATAATTTATTTGGACATTTGCAGGAGAATAATAAAAATCCAGTTCCAGATCATCCAAAAGAGCATTACATCTGCATAAATATCATAATCTCTAATTGGTAATTAGGAAAAAAAAAATTGAGAACCATTTCGGGTTAAAAAAAAAAAAAAAAAACCCTCTCCGAATTGATTTGGGCCTTCTATATAAATCAATCCAAATCCACGTCTTTCTTTTGGGAGCCCCAAACTGAATATTTGGATCTAAATGCCCAAATCAATTCCCCCCGGCCTCTCCCCCTTTTGGCCCATATCTTATCCACACTTTTTTTTTTCATTAATAAAAAAATGAATTAAGAATGATCTCACTATTTATTCATAAGCCTCTACAGGTTTTGTTGTAAAATCACTGCATGATTTGTACGAAAACAATGAGAAATACACACCAGCAGGAAGGTTTGGAGTAAAATCACCGTGTTCATTATTCAATCAGAGTACAAAGCATAATAGATCAACACAATACATGCAGCTTCAGCCAAAGAGAAAAGGATAAAAGATATAGAAAGCAACACAATAGTACAATACAGAAGCGGAAGAAAACTGCAAACCTCATACCTCACACAGACAGTTTATTTTACAAAATTGAAACAAACCAACAAAAGCATATATACCATGGACTCCACCATGTTTCAACTTAATAAATGAACGTGATTTTTCTCCAGAAGAAGCTCCAAACGATATGAAGCATCACATATTAATAGTATATTGGAGGTTCAGACATCCGGATCGACATTCAGAGGCCATAAGCTGGATGTTGTCTTGGCTGCTGCTGGTAACGCCATCGCTGCTGGCAAGGTTGCCGCCAGGAAGCGGTTGGGTAGCAGTACCAGTGTTGTTAGTTGTAAACTTGCGTAGGGCAAGAATGAGTGTGATGATGAGAATCATTAGGCCAAGTATTTGAGCAGCAAGTTTAACGTCTGAATTAAGCAACGACATTTGTTCTCTGCATGCAGTGACAAAGAGAAAACAAAACCAACAAAAATAAAATTAGAAAGAAAAGGTATGTCGGATCTGAATGAGGACGTACTAGTTTAAATAGCCAGGGGAGGAAGGTTAAAAATAAATAATCAAAAACAATGAGAGAAGTCAAAGGGATTTCGGTGCCGCGCTCTGTCTACACCATGAGACGTGTCCATGGTCCACCCTCGTTAAAAAAACAGTTGTTGTCGAGACAAATTTTTTTTTTTCTTTTTTTTTTTTTCTTTTATATATATATATATATATTTTTTTTTTTTAATTGTTTCTCTTTTTTTTAATCTACAACACTACTCACATATAAGCTTACATCCATTCTCTTCTTTTAGGCTATGTTTGGTTGGAAATAGAATAGGAAAGATAGAAAAGAAATGAGAGTAAATATCATTTGATGTTATCTGGCAAGGACAAAAAAAATTTGGTGGGGATCATGCATTTCCTTGCTTAGCCCACCAAAATGCAATCTCTCCAAAATAAGTAGAAAACTAGGTAGAAAACTCAAAATTGGACTAGTGATTTGGACAAAAATATCCCTCATTGCAATGTTCTTTACTCACAATTTTTTGTTGTTGTCTTTTTCTTCTTTGTTTTCTACTTTTCTTTACTGTTTTAATGAAATGCCCTCTAAATGTTCAAATAATCTGTAAAACACCTTGAACGTTTAGACCTCCAAATTACAAATTATCAATTCAAGCTTATTATCAAACAATGTATGTGCGGAATATGAAAATAAGCTGAAATAGAATTGATAAAACAATCTAAACCAAATAAAACCACAACCACAGTAGAAATTAAATGGCAAAGATTAAGGGAAGAGAGATACAAACACAAAGACAACACATCGATATGTTATCGAAGAGGAAATCGAAATCCTCAGCATAAAACCTCTCCATCGCCCTCCAAACGATCAATAATCCACTAGAGAATGAAGTTGGGATACATGAACAGTAAAAGACCCTCCAAGCTTAATCTACCCAGTGTACCTAAGCCCTCCAAGCTTCTTGTTTCAGCGAGGTTACGCCGAACTTTTGTCTTCTCTAGCTTACCGGATTTCGCTATAGCCCATAGTATCAACCGATATCAATTGTTTGCTTCCCAAGCTCCAAATAACTTTCTCACAGATATGGATATGGTAAGAAAATGATTTGGCTAAATATACCTCTTAAGGATGTAACAATGTAGAGGGTGAGAGTAAAGCAATTTGGAGAATCAAGGATGAAGATTGTGGATGAGCCAATCTTGTTTTTCTCTAGGGCTTCTCTCTCAAAATTCTCTCAGGTAGCTTTCTACAATACGTGGGTATAAGGGGTATTTATACTAGTGTGTGTTTGGAATGCGAAAGGTCAGTTTTTCTCAAATTGAGTGGTCTGGCGATTTGGCCTCGCGACTTGACTAAGTCAAGAGTCTGAGTCGCGAGCTAACTGCCTGGCCAGACTGGAAGTTTTGTCCTGTAGTGCTCCAATTGGAGTGACTCTTCAGCTCCTCTGCATACTTCACACGTGTGCCTCCTTTGGCGACTTACCAGCTGCAAGCTAGTCGCGAGATCCAATCGCGAGGCTCTACTGAGTGCACACTGTTGAACTTTTCTTCACACTCTCTCACACACCACCCTTACATAATTTCCACCTAAATACAGGGTTTCTAAATGCTGAATTACAAGCAAATTGGCACGGAATAAAGCCAACAAAATGGTTGATTAAATTCAACCTTACACCCTCCATACACAATTTCTTAATAAAAATATAATTTATTACTTTCTTAATCTAGTAGGAGCATGTGAGTAATTTATACAAATTACATTTTCTATTCTTCCACTTTTCCACCTTCCAATCAAACACAATCAAGGAAAATTAAAATCTCTTCTATCCTTTCTATTTTTCATCATCTCCCTATTTTCTATTCTCCTACGTTTTTATCTTTCCAACCAAACAGACCTTTATCTTTAGGGTACGTAAAGAAAAAATAAAAAATAAAATGCAAAATAAATAATGCCAGTATAAATTTACAAACTTTTAAATTTACATAATTATATATTCGTTGATGTGGATCATTTTTGTCTAAAAATGAATAAATTTTATACAATTTTTCTATTATACACTCATTGATGCAAGTGTTCTGACTTCTATGAACTTACATGTCCAATGACCCAAATCTGGCATTTTGGAAAGTACTCTGTTGAGTTTGTTGGCAAACATGTCCAAAGGCAACTCTTTTATAATTTATTTGGTGATTTGTATATCAATAAAAGGAAGCGGAGGCAGAGAATATGGAAAGGGTTTGGGCACGATAGCTTAGGTCGATAATCATGTATAGGGCTTTTGATGAGGGAACCTCTATTGGATCACGCCTTATATGACCTTAGGGCTGGGGTTTGATTATGACATATAGGAAAGTAAAGAGGACTGAGATTTGATTAATGAAAAGTTGTTATTTACAACTATGTGTTTTTGTTGGCTTATATTCCGTGCCAAATTTGATTGTAATTTTATTCAATCATTTGTACCCTGTATTTATTGTGGGATTTCATTGTGAGGGTTATGTGATAAAGAGAGTGGTGTGAAGACTCAAGCATTTGAAGACTGAAGAAGTTTTCGCGGGTAGCTCGTGACTTAGCATCTCATGAAGTATCTCATGTGTCTTACACATGCTGGAATGCGAAGAGTCAGGCCAGATGGAAACAGCTGTGTCTCGCGAGTATCTCACGGGTAAGGCCTTCCCGCGAGAAACCCGCGAGACATTCTGTTTAGCCAGCCTGTCTAGTCTGATACATACTTTCTGTGCCTACACTATTTATACCCACATTACCCACAAATGTTGAGGAGTGATTCTAAGAGAAAATCCTAGCCAAACACCTTGAGAGTTAGAGATTGTTGTACCCACAATCCTCTACACATTTGTTTTGGGAATTTCCTCAACCCCGACCTCTCCATTTCTATACCATTGAGAGGTTGATAGCCCAAACACTTACCACACCCTTTCAAAGTGTCAAGTGAAGTTTTGGTGCTGCTGGGAAGCATTGAAAGAAGCTAAGGATAGCAGATGCAACATGGAGCTTGTTATAGGATCCGAAGAGCTAGACAAGACACGGTGCCGAGAAGCGTTGTTGTAGTAGGAGCTTGGAGGGCTTAGGTACAGAGGGTAGATTAGGCTTGGAGGGTCTCTTGCTCACATATGTATCCCAACTGATTGTCTAGTGGATCGATTTCCGCTTGGAGGGTGGCGGAGAGGTTTTTTGCCGAGTTTTTCGGTTTCCTCTTTGATAACACGTCTCGGTGTTATTTGTGTTTGCATTTCTCTTCCCTACTCTTATTCATTTCATTTTTACTGCTGTGTTACTTTAAATATGGATTAGAGTAGTTCTCTTGCTTATACGCTTGTGTTTACGCTATTCCGCACTTAGTATTAAGTTAGTATAAAATCAACCAAGCCGTAACTTTATTTTGGGGGTCTAAACAGCTTTTGTGTTTTCGACACATTTTCGAGTTTTCAATTAATACTTCAACAAAAAAGAGATTTGATTAATACTATCGTAAAGGAAATTGAGCGGGGTTTGATTATGACATACGGGACAATAATGAAGGTAGGGGTTTGATTAATATGACATACGAGAAAGTAATTAATAATGCTGGGATTTGATTATGATATATGAGAGCAACAGGGCAAGTAATAAGGCTGGGATTTGATTGCTATGGCATACGGGAAAGTAATAACAAGAACTTGGATTTTACTAATGGTTTGTTTGGATTGAGGGGAAGGGAAGAGGAGTAAAGTACATTTGGTCCAAAATTAACTTATATTCAGCCGATTTTACTCTACTCTTCCTTCCCCCCTCAATCCAAATAGGCCTTAAGAGAAATATGACATACATGAAAATGGGAATTGATTATGACATACGAGAATTAAAGTACTAATAAGGATGATAAATGGGAAAGCATTAGGGCTCCTTTGTTAATAAGGGCTAGGGTTTGCTTATGATATATATACAGGAAATATGACAGGGTTTTGATCAGCATGACATCTGCTATGCTAAGGTAATAAGCCTTTTTGAAACTTATAATATAACTCTTCTTCTATTCTATGGCCTCCTTTTATATTTGGTAGGTCTTAGTTGACTAGTCCTTTTGGGGTGTAAATGTAGATGTGATTGACACTTTCTTCAGGTTGTTATGAATGGTATTAGAGCTAACTCAGTAATCTTGTGTCTCAAATATACTACCCCATAAAGTGGGTCTTGGCAAGAATGTTAGAGATTTAAGTGGAGGAGATTGTGATGACCCAAATTGATTGAAAATTTATTGAGTGTGTGTCATGTGGATGTGAGTTGAGTTCCACATCGGGCATAAACTAAGTTAATATGAGCTTTATTAACAATTATAAGGAGTCTCAATTGTGATAAGACTAATCTATTTAGGATATAGAGCAAATGTGACTAACATTTTTCCTTTACTCATTACAAATGATATCAGAGCCAACCCAATAATCTTATGTGGGCTTAAAGACATTTCCCCATAAAATGAGCCTTGATAAGGATATTAGGGATCTAAGTGAGGGAGATAATAATGCGTCCAATTGACTAACTATTTCTCTTAAAGCCCATTTTGAAAAATTGGACTAAATGTGACTAGGCTTCCTCGACTAGGTTGCCATATTGGACACGTCTCTCCCCTTATCTTGTATAACCCTAAGATTTGTGCAAAGTGCATCTCAGTTCTCAAATAACTCTTCATTCCAATCTCGTGAGTGAACCTTAATGTTTTAGTTACACAAATCTTCCTTGTAAATAATGAGCCTACCAAAAATTTATCAAATTATAGTTCATTAGAAATTTGTTATTAATTTGGTATATTGCAAAGAATTTTTTTTTTTTTTTTTATGATTACGTAAACAGGAGCAATATACGTACATATCTAATCATAAACAAGAATGCATACAGATTCAATTGACAAGAACAATAAATAGAAATCTATAATAAAAAAATAAAACCTGTAAATTAATTAAATAACTTACAAGCTAGATGTGTGAAGAATGAAAGATGCAAAATTGATCAAGGCTTGTGTTTGACACAATTTCCTTAAGACATATTTTGCTCTTTACATTATTCATCAGTGATGATTTGAGACTCATGAACGTCTGCCTCCTAGGATACAATGATCGCACGTAGAAGAAGCACTATAATTTCTGTGTACTAAGAACTGAACTCTCTCTCTCTCTCTCTCTCTCTCTCTCTCATGCTAAAAAAAAAAAAATATATATATATATATATATATTCTAGAAAACTCATGTATATGAAAAACTAATATTCATGAATGATGGATCTCTTTATTTATATTGTGCCATCTGAATAGAAACTCTATTTGATAAAAAATAAAAACTACTTCACAATAAACATACATTTAAAAATAATAATAAATAATTATTTAATATTGGGACAACCCACATGGACCCAAACCCATAGATATATATATATATATATATATATATTTATAAAAGTCCAAGTACATTCTATGTGGGACTCATGGATTCTGCCAATTAAATTATCTTTAATCGGATACTTTAGGAGTCAATTTCTCATTCACTCTCAAGAATATTCATAGTAGGGGTGTTAAAATAGCTAAAAGCTATTTTAACACCTCTACTGTAAATGCTAGGAGTGAATGAAAAATTGACTCTTAAAGTCTCAAAGCTATTTTAACACCTTAAACACCAAAATACATTCTTTATCGATAGTGCCAAACTTAAAAAATTATAGCAAATTGCTACATTTTTTATTTATTAATTTTGTTCTCTCTCTCTCTCTCTCTCTCTCTCTCTCTCTCATGCCTCTATCACAACTCCCTCATCTCACATGGTGGCTCCAACGCCAACCCTCTTTCATCTTCAAAACTCTAATCTTTCATCTCTCTTTCTCATGGCTGAAGAAGCTAAAGCCAAAGGTGGCATTCTCTGTCGACAACTTCCCTACTACCATACGCCACTTCTCCAGAGCGATTGATCTCGCTTCGACCAACCATGTCCTTTACTCTAACTGATCTGCTATTCAGTGGCGACTCTAGGAATTTTGCCTAGGGTGTTCCTACTTCAATTTGAAAAAATTCCGGGTCATTTCGGTCTATTTCGGGTGTTTTGGGACGTTTCGGTAAATACTAGCCGAAATTCAAGATTTGGTCGGCATGAAGTTTGTGCTTTAAAAAAAAAATGTTCTTAAAACCAAAACAAATTTGCATTCTGTACACCGAAAAACCTCAAAAGGAAAAAAGAAAAAAAGAAAAAAAAGAAATGAAATGAACAAAGGTACCTGTACAATAAATTATAAATTCATTTGAAATATTAATAAAATTATTAATTATTGTTGTTTAATTGTTTCATTAATTTGTTTGTCTTTTATAAACTATAATTTGTTATATTGTTGTTTCATTAATTATAAAATTATTAATTGTTGTTTAGCCTAACATAATAAAATTTGTTTTGTCTTTTATAATGTGTTGGTTAATTATACTGCTTTAATTATTGTTGTTTAGAGCAACAATAAACTATATTGCTTTAATTTGTTTGTCATTAATTATACTACTTTAATTTTTAATTATTGTTTAACCGGCCCCATGTGCCCATCTACCCCCACCCCATTCAACAGACAAGCATAAGCCTTATGCCTGATGCCCCCAATCACAATAGCTAGCTAAAATTTCACAATCATAAATCGCAATCCACATTACACTAAAAGACAATCAATATCTTACCAACACCAACACCAACACCAACACACACTGACCAACACCAACGGATAAGATAAAGCATTCAAAAAGTAAAAAAAAAAAAAAACAGGTAAAAAGAAAAATATAAATAAGGCTAAAGAGTAAAGAGCCAGTCATAGACTCACAGTTCAAAAGAGAGAGAGAGAGTTCCTGAGTTAGACTCTTAAAGAATAAAGAGAGAGAGAGAGACTCTCATTCATTAATTTCATTTCATAGTTTTCATTTTAGAGAGAGAGAGAGTCAGAGAGAAAAAGAGAGAGAAATACCTTGAGGGAGGGAGCACCGAGCACTAGAGCAGCCACAGCCGAGTGATCTGCGATCTACGACCTGCCGTCTGCGATGAGGGGAGAGCAACAAGCGACAATTACGTGGGGCGAGGATGACGACGAGCGAGCTACGGCAATGACAAGGGTGCATTTAACCAGTTAGACTTCGCTGAGAAGGCATTTAACCAGTTGGGGTTTGGTTTGCTCTGTATTGGGGTTTGGTTTGCTTTTACTCTGTATTGCTAGTATTGGGGTTTGGTTTGCTCTGCAAGCGACATGACCGTGGGTTTGATTTAGTGATTTGCTCATTTGGTGTTTTTTTTTTAAAATTTTTTTGAGAACCCGTGGGTTTGATACCTCTGTAATCTGTTGGGCTTGTCGTGGGCTTGGCTTTGTTACAAATTTTTTTTTTTTCTTCAGATTTTAGTTCAAGAAATTTTTTTAGGGTTTTTTTTTTTTTTGCTTGAAAGTAGAACAAATAATTTTTTTTTTTTTTTTTAATTTCAGGGTGTTCCTAATTTTGTGATTGAGAATGTTCCTAATATAAATTAAATATAAAAATTTTTAATTATTATATGTAAATTTTTTTTTTTAGGTCAGGGTGTTCCTAGGAACACCCTGAGTTGCACGTGGCGTCGCCACTACTGCTACTAATGCTTCTCTCAACAAGTACTCTAAGGCCTTGACCGATGCTATGAAGACTATAGAGCTCAAACAAGACTGATCCAAGGATTATAGTTGACTTGACGTGGTTCATCTCAGCGAAGCTGTGGCGTGGGTTTTTGACTTGTGATGTGGTTTTGGGTGGTAGGAATTCCGATTTGCAGGGGTTGTGGGTGCCAGTGATGGTGGTTTTAGGTGGTAGGGATTCCGATTTTTCAGAGGTTGTGGGTGGCAGTGAGGTGGTTTTGGGTGGTCATTTTGTTTTGGATGTAGTGGGTTGAAATTTGTTGGGATTGTGGTGGTTGGGCTTGTTGTTGTGGGTGGTGCTTGCGATGGCTATGGTTGTGCTGTGGTTTTCGTGGCTGTAGCAGTGGTTGTTGTGGTTGGTTATGGTTGTGGTAATGGTGGTTTCTGTTGGTTGTGACTGTTGTTTACTGTATTGTATATATTATTTTATTGTGTTGTTTATATTATTTTAATGTGTTGTATGCTAAAATAGAACTTTTGATTTTGGGTGTATTATAAAGTAAGTTGTTAAAATAGATTGAGTGGCTTTTTGAATTGCTAAAAGCTATATATATTTTTGAAGTTTTGATGTAAATGCTCTAACCCATTTTTCCAAAATTTATTTCCTTATAGTTCATTAAAATCAATATCTTAATTTTTTTTTTTTTTGATAGAGCGTACTAGTTTGCAATTTTCAGCCAAACTCAATGAATTCCATCTCAAGTTCACAACTATTTTTAGCATCTCTTAGGATGCATTTGGATTGAGGGAGGAGAGAGGGTGAGAGGAGGGTAGGGGTGTCAATTCGAATTAGCGTGTCAGGTTCGTGTCGTGTCGAGATAGGTGTATTCGATTAAATGACTCAACCCTAACCCAACTCATTTAATAATCGTGTCATGATCCTTCAACTCTAATTCAACCTGTTAATGAGGCGGGTTGACCTGACCCAACCCACTTAACACGCTTAATAAACAGGTCGTGTTGGGTTGACAAGAATGTGACACAATCTATTTCAACTTGCTTAATATTAAATATAATATCCATCTAGAAATAAATATTTTTTACATCCCAAAAGTAGTGCAAGTCTTCAACCCACATTCAAAATAATATGGTTCAATTTCTAATTATATTAGGGTATGTAAAATTTGTAAATTTCCAATTTTCAATTATACTTGTAAGTTTTTAGTAATTACTCACTTTTCATTTTAAGTTTAAAATATATGTTGGATATAAAAGGTATTTGACAAATCTAAAATAAAATGAATTTTTGTTTGTGATACAAGTTAAACAAGTTGTGTTAAATGGGTCATTTTAGGTTGACACAAATAAATTAGCGTGTTAAACATGTTTATTGCGGGTCATGCGAATTGACCCTCTTATGATCTGTTTCTTATCGTGTTGCTTTTAGGTCAACCAGTTTATGACCCAAACCCACAAAAACCCGTGTTGGGTTCATGTCGTGTTCACAAGTTGGGTCAAACATTGACACCCCTAGAGGAGGGTAGTAAAGTAGAATTTGACAAAATATCGTATCATAGAGCATTTCTTAGGCGTAAACTGCTTAACATGCTCAAAACTCTATTCATATTTGAAATATGCCTAATTGAGCATGAACCGAGAAGAATAGGCCCTTTAATATTGGGCTCATTTATGAGTTTTACAAAGATTAAGACCCTAAAAAGTATAAAAAAAAAAAAAAAAAAAAAGGAAGAAAGAACAGAAACTCGGACCAAAGGACCTTCAACATTTCAAGTAAACTTGGGTGATTTTGGAAGTATAATTATGGTATTGAGGTGTTATAAAATTGTTCTTCTCATACTGAGTTTCAAAACAGCTTTTGAATCACAAAAATCAGACTTGAAACGAGATTTTGCGGCCTTTTTTTTAATGAAAATGAGTCGTTTTGGGCCCAAAAAAATTGGCATGTAGTCAGGTGGGTTGTTCTTTTTCTTTGTCGAATCTAGTTGGCGAGTAATGGGTCAAGGTTGACGACGAACACAAAATGATTTGACAAATTTGTTATCTAAATTGCATTCTAAAAACGACAAGTTGTTTAGTTAAATTTTAGGTGCGTTACTTAATCTTAGGAGTTAGGATGCGTTGTTTCATTCTTTGAAAATTTTCGAAAAATGTAGCGTTTTTGTCTTTCTTCTTCCTTATTTGTTGGACTTAAATAAAATCACTTCTTGGCTTTGGAAATTTTATGTACTAGCAGGTGATGGAATTTTTATGTGTTACCCAAAAAAAGAGCTTGATTTCAAATACATTTGGAGTTATTTTACTTAAATCTATTATGTGACAATTATAAAAATAATTTATATGTAAGTTTAGTCATATAACTTTTTAAATAAATTATACGACTTATTTTAAAAAACATATGTACATTGATTGCCATTTAAATTCACATCTTTATCTTGTGAGGCCCAAACGGAATATTTTTGCCTGGCCTCACTTGAAAAAACAGCTTCCCAAACGGCATGTCTCATATACACACTTTATTCTATTAATGAAAAAAAAAATTAATTAAGAAAAGTTCAGCCGGTTTTGTTGTAAGAGAAATACTTAGGTACAGTACTTAAGTGCTATTCTTTAGGTTCTCTTTTTAAAATTCTATTATGTGAAATTAATTTTTCTTATAGGATGGAAGTGTATTTTTTAGTTAAGTAGTCACATAACTAAATCTTAAAAGTAAAACCTAAAGAACAGTACCTAAAATACTGTACCTAAGTTTTGTTTTTATAGTAAAATAAAATCAACGCAAGAGTTGCACGAAAACGAATGAGAAATACAGACCAATTGGAAGCTTTGGAGTAAAATCACACCATGTTTATTATTCAATCAAACAGAGCGTTACAAAGCATAACAGATCAACACAATACAGTTTCAGCCAAAGAAAAAGAAGATAGAAAGCAAGACATTACAGAAGAAGCAGAAGCAGAAAACTGCAAAACTAATAACACAGACAATTTATTTTACGTAATCAAACTAACCAATAGAAGCATACCATGGACTCCACTGATCTGTTTCAACTTTATGTGTGAACGTGATTTTCTCCAGAAACAAGCTTTAAATTAACGATGTGAAGATGAAGCCTACATATATAGTAATGGTAAAGATTCAGAGAGGGTTGACGTTCAGAGTTACAAATTGGATAGTGTCTCGGCTGCTGCCGGTAATGTCATTGCTGTCGCCAAGTGTCCCCAGGAAGCGTTTGGGTAGCAGTGTGAGTGCCGTTTGTTGTAAGCCTGCGAAGTGTGAGAACGAGTGTGATGACGAGGATGACTAGGCCAAGTATTTGAGCACCAAGTTTGAGGTCCAAAAGCAACGACATTTCTTTCCTGTAATAAATAACAAGATGAAATTAATTCTATACGAATACTAGAACCAAAAAAGAAAAATCAGAAATTGTAAAATACAAAGATAGCATCCACAGCAGATATTACATAAAAAATGTCATTTTGCCACACCAAAAGCCTAATTTATTATTTTACAACATCATTTTATAACATCCCATTTATCAGATGTTTTATCATTCAATTTTATACATTAAAATAATATTTACACAACATTAAAATAATATATTAAACTACTTCCCCATCATCATCATCATCATCAACAACAACAACGGCACAACCACCTCCTGCAACAACGCCGACAGCCACCACCAGCACAAACCCACATCCACCAACACCACCTTGAAATAAAAAAATAAAAAAAAAACCCACAACCAGAAAAATTGTTGCGGCCACAACCACTAGAAAAACAACAGAACCCACAACCCACCCACCACCGACCCATCCTTCAGAACCCATTCACCTATTTCGCACAACAGAACCCACCACCACCGATTCGCCCATCACCAGTCGACCCACCCAACACTGAATTTGACCATCACAACCCACCACCAGTGATTCGCCAGTCACCATCTCAACCCACCCACTGCCGAACCGGGTATCAAATTACTACAAAAAAAAAAAAAAAAAAAAAAAACCCACAGCGACAGAGATCAGAGTGAAAGAAGAAAAAAGTGAGAAGAAAAAACTGAGGGTGATGTCTGAGAGAAAGAGAGAAAAACAACGAGATTGAGAAGAAAAAAGAGTGAAAGAAGAAAAGAATGGAGAGGCGTGATGTCTAAGGAAGAATGAGAGAGAAAAGAAAAGAATAAAGTGAAGAGAGAGGAGAGAGAAAAGAGAATAAAAAAGGATTAAAACTTATACCACACTGGTTCCGTACCTTTGTAAATTTGCAACGGTACTGTTCACATGTTGCAAAAATTATGAGATTTACCACATCTGATATTTGGTGTTTATTGTGTTTGGTGTGACAAATGTGCCAAATATTTGGCATTTGGCACATTTGCCACACCTACTGTAGATGCTCACTATATTATCACCACTCACCCGTTCGAAGGAATTAGCGGAGGAGGAGAACAAGGAAAAGGGCTTGAGATAGCTTATTGGAGCAAAAAGAAAATGACGGTGTGAGATAACATACAGATTTTTGTGACAGGCTTGATAGGAATTTTGGTGTGACTTGCATGTGTTGTTGACTTTGTAGGCGTTGTGCACAGAATACTGGTCCTTTTCCTTTGTGCCTTTGTCCACATAAGATAATATATAGATCATTAACCTTTGGGCCTTTCACTTTGTCCACATAGTATAATCGATCATTTTTCTTTCTGCCTTTTTCCACATAATATATTAGATCACTTTCCTTTATGCCTTTGCACACATACTATAATCCTTCGTGCTTTTGTCCACATACCATATCGATCATTTTCCTTTGTGCCTTTGTCCGCATAATATAATCGATCATTTTCCTTTGTGCTTTTGTCCGCATACCATATCGATCATTTTCCTTTGTGCCTTTGTCCACATAATATAATCGATCATTTTCCTTTATGCCTTTGTCCACATAGTACTGTATTAGATCATTTACCTTTGTGGCTTTGTCCACATATTATAATAGATCATCTACCTTTATGCCTTTGTCCACAAAGTATAATAGATCATTTACCTTTGTGGCTTTGTCCACATAGTATAATAGATCATATTCCTTTATGCCTTTGTCCACATAGTATAATCGATCATTTTCCTTTATGCCTTTCTCCACATATTATAGTAGATCATTTACCTTTGTGGCTTTGTATCAGAGTGATAGCAAAGATGATCACAAAGAAACAAGAGCAGAGCATGAAGAGCACGATGCAGTGAAGCTTAAATCACAGTGAAGATCAAAGTGCTGCATAGACGACAACCGTTTTATACTTGGTATATTGTACATAAACATAAACGGCATGTAGCTTAGTCCTAGTTTAATTGTACAGATGATTCACATGTGGGAGAGTTAGTTGCAGCACGTGTGGGAGTTAGTTATTTTCTGTTAAGCTTCAGTTATTCAGTTAAAGGTTCACAAGCTTAGATCAATCTATAAATAGTTTTTGTACTCTTGTTTTCCAATTAATGAAAATACAGAAGTTTATTTCATTTTTTGATACTTTGTCCATCCACGTAGTATAATAGATCATTTACCTTTGTGGCTTTGTCCACATAGTATAATCGATCATTTTCCTTTCTGCCTCTGTCCACAAGATAACTGATCATTTTCCTTTGTGCCTTTGTGCACGTGACATTGATCTTACAACTTGACTTATGTTTACCAGCCTGCTTGGCCAAAATCGTATGTGGGGTCATATATTAATATTGTGGAATATGGGGTTTTATAGGACTTAAATTTTTTTTAATTCTTTAATGCTTTGGCGTTGTGTACATGCTATAGTTTAGTTGATAAAGGTTCAAACATATATAAATGTCCATTGTAATCGTTGCAACTTGCTAGTTCATTCAAGCGTCCATTGGATTTTCCTATCTAAATCTAATTGCTTCTGAGTTCTAACTTGAATTCGGACTGATTAATTTCTGCTAATAGTGGTATTTCCAATTTCTTTCTAAAAAAGAAGGGTTTGGTCAGGGGTCCGTGATTTGAACTGCCAAAAAAAATATGAATTGATCCCCCTTCAAAAAAAGGAAAAAATAAATAAACTTTTAAGCAACTCAAAAAAGTTTAAACAAGATTGTAATATCTCATAAAATACAATAAAAATACCAATAGATTAGAAAATTTTTATAAAAACTCCACTTAAATTCATCATTTATTGAAATAAAAGATGAAAATTATATAGTGCTTATAGTACAATTATATTAAAGTATTACGGCTAAAGAAATCTCATTGTCAAGTAAAAAAACAAAACACCTGTAATGAGTAATAAAAAAAAATGTTGTTTAAGAAGTTTAAGGTAATTTTGTTAGAAAAAAAAAAATTAGCCATTAGTGTATAACAACATAATGATGCATGTCATTCCTATAAGTAAATATTACCTTGTTGATGCTGGATTCATGTTGAGGAGCACACTTCTTGCACCTTATAGAGGAGTTCATTATCACTTAAAAGAGTATTCAAGAAATCCACCACAAAATCCTAAAGAGTTATTCAACCTTCGACATGCATCCTTACGCAATGCGATTGAAAGAGCATTTGGAGTCTTGAAGAAAAGGTTTCCTATAATAGCAAGCTCAAATGAGCGGTCTTACAGAGTTCCAACCCAAAAAAAAATAATTTTAGCATGTTGCATTTTGCACAATTACTTGATTGGTGCAAATCCGAATGATAGAATTCTTCATGAGGTGGACGAAGAAATTTTAAACAATCCTGAACCCCATGGACAGCTTGGTGCGCAAAGAGAGAGAAATAATGATGATGCTACCCAAGAAGAGATTTTAAGAAACTCAATGGCAATTGATATGTGGAGGGATTATACATCCACCCCAACTTGATGTTATTCTAAATTTAATAATTGTAGACAAATGCTTCTAGTGGATTTAGAACTGTTAGGACATATGTGTGTTCACTTGTTAAGAACATATGTCACTTATTTATGTAAATTGGCTAGTCCTTTGACAAAACGCACTCTAGTTGTAATTGGGTAGTTCTATGTGTTTTTAATACTTCAAGAAACAAGGTTTTAAGATCAAGTGTTGAAATCATCAAGTCTGTCCAAGAAAAAACAAGCTGAAGTGCAAATTCATTAAATCTCGACACCTGCTCGATAGCTACCTCGACACCTGCTATCTGTCGAGAATTACAAAATCAGATTTTCTGATCTGATTTCCTTGGGATCCGTGAATATGCTTTTGAGCCTTCTTTTCTTCTAACCCTAAACATATAAATGGATTGTTTTAAGAGTCGTCATATTGTACACAAGTTGCAAAAGCATTGAGCAATCTTTGTTCAAGCAAATTGTGATCAAAAGACGAAGTTCTTGACCTAGTTCGTCTTCTCTGAAGAAGTTGCTGTGTATTTGCACCAAAGGGTTTTGTAACCAAGCATCTTCCTAATCTTCATCGTGTAGGATGAACTGAAAAACTTTGCAGCCAATCTCTCCTCCTTAGTTGGTGTTTGAAGTCGCGTACTGGAATCCGCGCATTGGTTAGTCACGTACTTGGGAGCCATGCATCAAAGGTGGCAACTATCGCTACAGATCAAGTCCAATTGGGTATTGAGGTAAGGGTTCAACTATAGGTTGGTAAGGTACTTGGGATTCCTTTACTTGTAACCGCTTAATTTGATAATAGTGGAGTTTCGGGAGTGGTGACCTGAAAATCACCTGGTGGGGTTTTTGCTGCAAGGGTTTTCTCCATTCGTAAACAAATCATCGTGTCATTTAATTTCCGCTGTATATTTAGTTGTTTGGTGATTTGTTTGTGCTTCAACATATTTGCATGTTAAATTGATTAATTAATAACTTGGCTAATTAATTAATTGGTTTAAATCACAAGGGGTCATTCAGATTGTGGCCTATCAAGAACTATGTCTTTGTTTTAATGGGCTGATTCTCAATAGAATTGTTTTCTTATTTAATTTTCTTTTTATGGACTTGTCATTTTGTATATGATACATTTAATTTGCTTGGGATAAACTATTGAATGAGTTTTGATTGTGACTTGAGAACGTGTTTCTTCTTGTGAGGTTTGTGTGAGACTTTCCTCTTTAGTATGCAAAATGAAGTATTTCTCTGTTCTGTGTTAGAGCAGCACTACCACAACAAGTTCCAATTTTTTAGTATAATTTTAATAAACTTCATTCACTGTGACAGTGGCAATTTGCAGGTAATCTTTCTTTTTCTATTGTTTTACATTATGTCTTTGTCCTTTAAGTTGCGTTGGCAACCTTTTGCTTTCGACTTGCTTACGTTTGCCTGCTTAGTTTTCTCTGCTTAGTTGTGTTGGTAAAATGAGCTTTTATTATTTCAACCATGGATAATGTGTAAATATGGCATTTTACAGGGGGACCGCACTTGGAAAGCAGGAGTTGTTGATAGTGAATACATTTTTCATAAGGGCATACAAACTTTGGGTGGGAGTGGACTACCTGCAAAAAAAGGTCTTGCTTTGCCTTCTCTCCCAATTCCTTGTTGATAGTTCTTTACTTTTGAAACATAAAAATTAAATTATTTCTGTTTCCAAAACAGTTTGTCTTAAATTTTCCAAGTTTGTTTGTTAAGGTTTTTCATTCAATGGGCTGGCACATGACAACAAGCTAAATCTGATGGTTTTGTTAAATATATTTATTTGCTAAAATATTTTTTTATAGGTTCAAATATGTCAGAAAAAAGGACTATTGATGATGTGGTTAAGAAAGATAGAGAATATTGGACAGCTGTTATGGATGATGTGCTTATTGATGCACTCTTGCATCAACATCATCTAGGTAATAGAAATGGTTCAGTCTTCACCACACATGCCTATGACAATATTGTGAAGGAATTGCAAGAAAAATTTGAAAAACCAATAGACAAGCAAAGGTGAAAAATAGCATTAAAACCATCAAGTATAATTGGTCAGACTGCTATGATGTGTTTAAGAATGGATTGAGTGGTTTTGCTTGGAGTCCAATCACCAAAATGTGGAGTGCTGAACCGGAAGTTTGGGAAAGTCTAATCCAGGTTTGTCACTTATACTCTAGGAGTTCATATTTTTTCATTGAATTCTATGGTTTTCTTTTTCATGTTATATCAGTTTACAATAGGTATAGCACCATGAACTTATATTTAGACAGAGAGAATTAATTGGATTGTTTCGATGATTCAAAGGACTCCGATGTATGCTTTGATGAGATTTTGCATCTAGTCATGTCTTACACATTGCAATGATATGTTGTTTATAACTGGGTTTTACCGTAAATGCAAGCTTGTTCAGTAGAATACTATGGTGCATAAATTTGAGTGTTTTCTTGTCTGTGGGGTTATAATTGTTTTCAATGGTCATGTGGGGATGAAACCAGATGAACTTGAATACTTCTAGGATTAAATCATGCATAGATAAATGCATAAAAGGATGGACGTCAGTTTTCTGTGCTCAACTCTATCTATCATATGGTAAATAGAGTTTTCTGTGCTCAACTCTATATTCAATGTTGCTACTTGCTAATCACATAGGAGCACATATTTTCATGAAAAGCATCCTTTGACCAGCTTTGAAACACAAGTCCACATCCAAAGTAGATAATAACATAAAAATATCTAGAGTATCTTAAAGTATTATTTTGACATAAAGTTCTCCAAATCTCCATATAAAGGTCTCTAACCCCCTACTTCATTTTGTGGCTAACTCTAACATTCTCAATCTTGAGTACAAAGAGCAGGTGTTCTTTCCTATATATCCATTTTCCTTTCAAGAATGGAGTTTAGTCACGGGTCCAACATGGGGCATGATGAGAGTTGTTATCTGACCTTATTTTGTTGTCATTTTTTAACAGGCTAAACCTAAAGCAAAAGAGCTTAAGAACAAACCAATTCCAAACTACGACAAATTGGTTGAGCTTTAAGGAAAAGATAGAGCAACTGGAGAACAATCTGAAACTATATCAGAGATGAGGCAACGGTGGGCTACTTCAACCGGAGAGGGCTCTATGGAGAACATTGAAGATATTGATCATTTAGTTGCTCAAAATGAAGTTACTTTGGAGAGCTGTGATAATGTGGGAGATAATAATGTGGGTGAAGCCTCCTCAAAAGCCAAAAACATCAAAACATCAAAAAATGAGGACATGGAACAAATTATGGGAGCAATTCAAGATGTTGCTTTAGCAATGAGAGAAGGAAATTCAGCACTTAGAGAAGGAAATTTAATTTTTGAGAGGAGCTTGGCACGTCTTCCCATTCCTAAGCAAGACGTGTTCCATCTCTTGGATGAGATAGGAATTGATTCTAGATTGCGAATGAGGGCTTATCTCTATCTTATTAAGAATCCAGATATATTGAAAGCTTTTATTGGCTATCCAGTGGAGGAACGCAAGGAGCTATTGTTCACAACGATGTCTGATCCTTAATTTTCTCTAATAGTTAGACAAGTAAATGTTTCAAGATAATTTCAGCTTCTAAAAACCTTTTCAATTGATCATTGAACTGTAAACTCTTGGAATTAATTTTTCTTTGACACCAACTTGTGTTTATTTTTAGTTTTGCTTTCTGAAACAAGTCTATTAGCAATTACAGATATGGTCATAGCTCATTGTAACACTATCCTTTTTTTCAGTGGCTTGAAGACTTTGTCTGCTTACATTCATTTTTATGCTTTTCACATCTTAGTTGTCTGGCATGATACAATGTCGTTGACTCCACAAGCTGACTTCTTAGGTCTTGTGTTATGTCCCTGGTCGTTCAATACTGTTTACTAGTATAGGTGATAGTTTAAATTGTCTTGTTATTGTATAGGAATTTTAGCCCCTGGTTTAATCTTGTTTGTAAATGATTAGGCTCTCTTTTTTGGCCTAGTCTGGACTTGCCTTAGTTGCTGGACCACTTGAATCTTGATATTTTTTTTAAAAAGTTTTAGACCCTGTTCTATTAAAAAAAAAAAAAAAAAGATTTTGCTTTATTAATTAGATGGACAAGGCATTCTCAATGGGTTCTATGTTTAGCAAATTCCAGTATCTCATGTCATGATTCAAAGTGGCATTGGTTCCTAAACGGATAAGTATGGTCATGAAAAAAAATGTTTTAGTGTGTGAAATTCTGCATTTTTTTGAGAAAATAATTGTCATTTGTTTTGGTTGAAATTTGTGTGCTATTGCTCAGTATTTAGCAGGGATATTCTCTTGAGAATTTTGAGTTGCTTTCTTTTCTGAATAGTAAGTGGGCAAACACTTGAATTTAAATTACATAGTAGGATCTTATTTTTTGAGTTAATTCATAGAGTTACTCTCCCTAACTTTTTGTTTTTTTGGGTCTCAATTCTCCTCCGAATCCTCAAAAAATTAATTTCATGTACTAAGCAAAATTTAAAAAAAAATTAAAAATAATAATAATAAATGAAAGAAACACGCAAAATTCAATATTTTGTTGATTTTTTCAGTAAACAAACAAACCAAACATTTTTTTTCTTATTTTAATTATTATCAATTAAGGATGGTTTTTTTTAGTATAATAAAAAAGCAGAAAAAATATTTAATCATAGACCAACGTTGATTATTAAATTCACATTAGAAAAAAAGAATTATCAAAAAAAAAAATATTGCATGCTATAGTCATAATTATTTAATCTAACAAATTAATCATAAACCAATGTTGCAAGTCCATTTTCAGATAGGGGTAAATTTGTCTATTTAAATCATTTCCTCTTCTTTCCATCTTAATTTTTAAAACATCCAAACAAGAGGAATAGTTAATTACTCCATTTCCCCTTACTAATTTTAAAAATATCTAAACAAGGTGGAGGATAATCATTCTCATCTACCTTCCTCCCCACTACTCTCCTCTCCTCTACTCCCCTCTACTATTCTCTCTCTCTAAACTTCCAAATAGGCCATTAATTGACTCATGTTTACCCACCTGCTTGGCCAAAATTGTATATATCATGTGGGGCCGTATATTGTCGAATATGGGTAATTTTTTTTTTTTTGAGGAACTGAACACGGGGTTTTATAGGATTTTAATCTAATACTTTGGCTTTGTGCACATGCTATAAGTAGTACTGTACTTGATAAAGGCTCAAACATAATTGCCCATTGTAATCGTTGCAACTTGCAATTTCATTCGAGCGTCCATTGAAGTTTCCTATCAAAATCTAAATGCTTCTAAGTTCTATAACTTGTATTCGGACTGATTAATTTCGGCTAATAGTGGTATTTCCAGTTTCTTTCTAAAAGAGAAGGTTTAGTCAGGGGGTCCATGATTTGAACTCCCAAAAGAAATATAAAAGTTGACCCCTCTTAAAAAGAAGAAAAAAAAAAACAAAACAAAACAAAATTTTTTAAAGGAACTTTAAAAAGTTTAAACAAGATTGTAATATCTCATAAAAAACAATAAAAAATTACCAATAGATTATAAAAATTTTATAAAAACTCCACTTAAATTCATCATTTATTGAGGTAACAGATGACAATTATTTAGTGGTTATAGTACAATTATATTATATCAATGTGGCTAAAGAAATCTCATTATCAAGTAAAAAAATAAAACACCTGATATGAGTAATAAAATGTTGTTTAAGAAGTTTTAGGTTTTGTTGTATATGTTTATTATGCCTTTTTATAATTTTTTTGAGCACTCATATATTTTTATTTACTACTAATTTTTTTCTTAATCTTTGAGACGAAAAAGAATGCAAGTCACGTGAGATATCAATTTGGAAGAAAATAATATAATTTTTTAAGAAAATAATTAGAATGATAGTTTCTTTAAATGATTTTTTATTGGTGTATTGCTTTGTTATTTATGAGTCGAATAATTTTTTATTGGTGTATTGCTTTGGTATAGTTTACTTTTATTAAATTGATTTGGTATAGTTTTCAGTTTTTCACAATGGTAGGTACACAACTTTTATTAAAAAAAATTATGGTTAATTACCTTTTAATTCTAGAGTTTTAAGTATATTTTATATATTTAAGACTTTTTTTCTCTTAAATAGTTACACTTTAAAATTTCTAAATACACTTCATTTAAATCTTTTATTTGTTACCACCATTTTTTTATGAATACCGTTAAACATCATATATTAAGCTGATTTAAGAAAATTTTATTTCAAACTTTGAAGTACTACTTTAAACAAAACTTACCCCAACCTCTAACGTCTAAATAAAACTCTATCAATACTTTGGAATTCATTTACCCCATTTTGATTAGGATAGTGCACCCATGATTATCTTATCATCTTCCACGGTCTAACATATGGTTGGGGTAACCACTTTTATGTTTTAATTGCACCTCCTTAGGTGCTAAAAGTGCCTAGAAGTGAGCAAGGTCTCTGGTTTGAGAGCTGGGGTGGGTAGTGGTGGGGTAGATTTAGGAATTTCTAACTAAAACGAGAGAGAGAGAGAGAGAGAGAGAGAGAGAGAGAGAGAAGGAAAATGTTGGCCTAATGGAGCCTTGGAGGGACACAAGTATGTTGTTACAATGGATGAAATTTCTTTGAATGTTTTTGTTTAGGGATATTGAAATAGCTACGTTTTTGGTATAGTTTAATTTTGTTGGTTTATTATATTTGAAAGTAAATTGTCAAAAGTTTTGTACCTAAATTAGTTAGCACTTTCTTATATTTTCGATAGAGATAGTCAAAATTTAAATTCCATTACCTCCAATTATCAAATAAAAATTAATTTGATAAAAAGTATAGTTAGAGCATTAGAGCATTAGCATTGGAGAATGCTAATACCATATCTAAGGACAATTTGGCATTTTAAGTCTTAAAACCCTTTGCATCAGACAATTGTAAACACAACTATTACAAATTTTTTTGCAATAGTGCTACAGTACAATTCTATACATAGAATTGTACTGTTCATAGTATTGTAAAAAAAAAAATATTTTTTATTCCTCCTTTTTAATCTGAAATTTCTCTCTCATCCCTCTCATTTTTTCTATTCTATTCTCTCTCTTCCTTCTCTGTTGCTTCATTTGCTCTCTCATATCTGAAACTTCATCTCCGAAATTTCTCACCCATTTCCGAAATTTCTCACCCATCTCACACGGCCTCTCTCTCATCTCTCATCTCTCATCTCACACGGCCTTTCTCTCATTGCACCGGTGCTGGGTTTTGGATTTTTGAGGTTGGAGGTTGGATCAGCGTGGATCGGTGAGCTGGGTTTGGATCGTTGGGCTGGGATCGATTGATGGTGGGTTTGAATCGATTGTTCGGTGGGTTTGAAACTGTGGATCTGTTGATCGGTGGGTGGATCGTTTGGGTTGATCATCGGTAGCTCTGATGGTGGCTCCGGTGATGATTTTTGGGTTGGCTGGTTCTTTTAGGTTCTGCCTTTCTGATGAGTTTTTTTTTTTTTTTTTGGGTTTTTTTTTCCTTCAGTTGTGACGCTGGGTTTTTTTTTTATGTTTTTTGGGTTGATCATCGACGTTTTCTGGGTATTTTTTACGGCCTAGGTTTCAAATGGCGGCGTGGGTTTTCGATTTGATCGGTGGCTCGGTGGGTTTCTGATCTAATCGGTGGCTCGGTGTATCATAGGTCTCTGTGTGTGTGGGGCTTTGTGTGTTGAATCGGTGCTAGAGGTTGAGGGAGAAAGTGAGGGGAAAAAAAATGGTTGTTGGAAAGCCTAGGAAAACCAAGTTTGACAGTTAGAAAGAAATAATAAAAAAAAGATTAAAAAATAATATTTTAATAAAAATAGAGTTTTGGGGTGTGGAGGTATTGTAAAATTGGATGGTATAATAGAATTGTGAGTTTTTAGAATTCTAAAATAAAATAGCATTAGCATTTTCCAATGCTAATGCTCTTAGCATTGGAGAATGCTAATGCCAAATCTAAGGGAAATTTAGCATTTTAAGCCTAAAAAACTCTTGCATCAGGAATTTGTAAACAGCAGTATTGCAAATTTTTTTGCAATACTGCTACAGTACAATTCTAAACATAGAATTGCACTGTTCACAGTATTGCCAAAAAAAAAAAATATTTTACTCCTCCTTTTTCCCCCAAAATTGTTGGTGTGCTACTGTAAAACAGGATGTTGCACTGTTCACAGATTAAAAAAAATATTTTAATAAAAATAGAGTTTTAGGATGTTGGAAGTATTGTAAAATGGGATGGTATAATGATAAAGTGGCTTTTTGGAATGGTAAAATAGAGTAGAATTGAAATTCTCTGATGCTAATGCTCTTATACCTTTGTTGTGCCAAACTTAAAAGTTTTAAAAAGTTCTACATATCAAAAAATTAAAATTAAATTTAAAAAATCACTTTGATATCCTTTCAAGATTTAATCATAATACATTGATTTAAATAGTAATTTAATGATCCTATTGACGATCAGAGGATAAAATGCTAGTTGGAAAAATACAAATACAATGAACATCTATGGCTTTTAAACGTTAGTTCATAGCTGCTCTGTTTCCTCTCACTTGTCAAATGGTCAAACTTGTAAAGTGAGCTATCTTAACTCTTAAGCTTGCCTTCCTGGACCAACGTGGCCTACATTTGGTTTCCTCTCTAAATGGTGCTAAGGCTCAAGTGCCCTCGATTCTTCCCCCCCCCCCCCGCCCCCCCCCCCCCCCCCCCTTCATTCATAGATGAGTCTCCTCGAGCCAATAGCACACTCAAAATCTCTATTTGTTTATCTTTTTTTTTTAAAGAAAATTTTAGACTTGATAGATTAGTATTAACTTCATAATAGTTGCCTTTTATATTATCTAATCAAAACATCAAATGATTTTTTATATAAAGTACAGACAATGAATTTGCACTTTAATCATTTAATCGATAATATTTTTTTTATTTTTATTCGGAGTAAAAGTCAATAATAAGTTAACCATGGTCCTTCTCAAAAAAAAAAAAAAAAAAAAAAAAAAAAAAAGAAAGAGGTTAACCATGGTCCACCTGCCTTTGGAAATTTCTCACCACTCCCTTTTTTTTTTTCAATTTTTTTTTTTCTAATATCTCCACTCCTTTCAATTCGCTACCAAAACGTTTAAGTTATGAGTAAACTATACTTATCGGCCTTCTTCATATTAAAATAATAATAATAATAATAATAATAATAATAATAATAATAATAATAATAATAAAACACACACACACTAAAAATTAAGTGATTTTTTTAATTATTTTTTTATCCAAAATTAAAGAGATTACCTCTATATGTATTTTTGTGGTTTAAATACTCCTGAAAGTTAACAAGTTATTAGAGACGCATCCAAAACAATCTTGTTCAAAATGAGAAACTGATAATTCATGAGCAAGCAGCTTCATCATTCTCTGAACGTCAAACGTTCAAAATCCAAATAAGCAATGCAGCAATGCATTAGCAGTGAGGGGAAAATTGATTCATTATACAATTTTCACTGAAGTTCTATGTCCCCTTTGTAATGACAAGGAGTAGACCATTTCTTTTAGTGTGTTGTACCGCGTGTTAGGGTGATAACACCTTAGCCCAAAAATTTAGGCCTACGGATTTAAACCCAATTATGTTATATATTAATTCTTATCCAACCCGATTAGGATAGAATGATTGGTTATGCATTAACTTTGAGGACAGTTCAAAACTAGCATTCTAGAACATTTTACAAAAGCTACAATTGCTTAAAGAGAGACTGCTTATCCGGGTCAAAGTAGATTCATATTAACTCTCACACCCGACATTGATTACCAAAGTTCAAAACCATGGCTATATTTGATGCCCAAACTGATAAACATCAAGTAAGACTCATATAAAATAGATTTAACCCAAAAATCCAAAAGCTCTAAAACAGAAAAAACAGTGAACTCAAGAATAAGCAAAAATTTATCTATGTCAAAAATATGAAACTGGCAAGCAAATAAAATGAAGAATACAGATAGGTAAGGAGGGGCACCACAAGGAGGAAATGTTGTTATGCATGTCAGTCAAATTAAGAGTGTCTTGCAAATATTCGTGTCAAATCTAGAATGCAAACATACAGCTATAACACTGCAAAACATGAGCAGGGAGTAAATGCAAAATTCCACGAGAATTTGAGGCTAGAAGAAAATCATATTGGACAATCAGAAAGACTTCATTTTTATAGTTCTAGAAAGTTACAAGAGAACCCCATAGAGAGATGCTGTTTTCACAAACTTTTTAGAAACGTTTCTATCCACCATTGATTCCTCACATACAAATTCCACAATTATGATAATTTGATAGTTAAAATGGGAGAGAGGAGATTTGAACCCTAGACATCTCCATTGAAAATACCAAGAGATGCTAATTAAGTTACATAGCCCTTGGCTACAAATTATACGATTATGATTTGATAGTAAACGTATAGATCAAGGCCAACGATATGATTGTGAATAGAAATATGTGAAAACCTAAATCTATAGTAAACTCATCAGTCATCACCATAAGTCCACAACATCAAGCCACACCAAAATGAAATTTCCCACAGCCATTAAGCTACAGCAAATTAGATGTCCACATCACATATCCATGCAATGGTAACACTTAAAACCAGCTTCTTAAATACTTATCAGTATCATATAGGATAACCAACCATGTTCACTTAGCTCAACAGGATTTACCCAAAATTGGAAAGTGAACTTCACAACACTCAAAAACCCACTCATTGCCATCCACTAAACACAATAACATGGCCAGACCACATATGTGAATCTATCAATCTTGACCTTTCTTATACTAATTGTTCAGTACCTTATTTTCACATGCTGAAATTATCCAAACCGCAAAGTTAAGAACTTTGATTACCTTTTCTAAACAACCAAACATGTCTTACACATTTTAAATGCCTATGTTTTGCTCACAGAAGGAAGATGTGTCTGTGTTTCTATAACAACCATGTATAAGCATAAAAGCACATCAATTAGTCTAACCAAAACTTTAAAATGGCTCAAGGCATTCAATATTTCCCAAAGTAGAAAAGCTCTGGAATAACAAATCCAACATCCAAAAACAATGGTCTTCAAATGACACAGGCAAAAGAACTTGAGGAACCAAATAGCAATCACCCATTTCCCCACCATAAATAATCGATCGTTGCATATAAAGCTATGGTTCCTTAAACAGCCTATGTATCAGGGTTAAAATAATTTACTGTTGAAAGATATTTTTACTTCAAAGACTACTTTTTGAATAGTCTGTTGCCAAATTCACAATAAGCCTGTAATTACAATTTGCCCCAAAAAAAGGGACATATATATCTAACCCCAAACCTCTCCGGCCCAAATTTAATTCTCTCAATACATCAAAGCCAATCATGCAATGATTAAAAACCAGTGACGTATTTTTCCTCCTAGAATCAAACAAAGTATATAAGAATGAAATTTTGTAATAGTAAATAAATAAAGCACCCAGAAAATCAAATAGTTTAACTCAGAGGTGAGGAAAATATGACATTTATTCTACAAAAATGATAATAAACCCCACACCCAACAAAGAATACCAAGATCAAAACCAAATCTATCTGCTGATGCACAAACTGACAAATCACAAAGTAGCAAGGCACAGGTTAATTATGATCAATATAACCCAAGAAGCCTAACAGCTCAAAATCAGAAAATGTAGTGAGCTCAAGTATAAGCGCAAACCAGTTTTATCCCTAAAATATGAAGCTAACAAACAATTAAAATGCAGATTGCAGATAGAAGAGGTGGCACTATATTCTATAGGGAGGAAGTTGAGTTATTGGTAAGAAAGCCAAATTAGATTATCTTGCAAACATAGATATCAAATCCTGAAATGCAACTATACAACCATAACAACATTGCAAAACATGGAAATTTTTTTTAAAAAAAAAGTAAAAAGAAAAAATCCACTGGTGATTTAAAACTAGAAGAAAACCCCAAAAAGAAATGCTATTTTCAAAAAAAAAAATCAGAACATTCCAATCCATCATAATTCTCCACATACAAATTCTACAATTGTAATCTGGCAGCAGTTATATAGATCAAAGTCAGTAATACTATTGTGAACAGAAATTTTTTAAGATAACATTACTCTATAGTAAACTCATTACGTAAGTACACATCGTGAAGCCACCTCAACATGAACTTTCCTACTGCTAAGCTAAACCAGTGCAGTAGCACATAAGATACTCAAAATTGGAAAAGTGAGAATATTCAAGACTTAAAATCTACTCATTGCTATCCAATTAACACTATAACATGAACAAAATCGCTCACATGTTCATCCACTGATCTTGACCTTCCTTACACTATTTTTCTTGGTTAAGTTCAGTACCTTATATTTCACATGCTGAAATGATCCAAACTGTAAAGTTCAGAACTTTGTTTACCTTACTAAACAACATACATAAGTTTAAGGGTTTAGATGCATGTTTTTTATCAAAGAAGGATTTGTGAGTTTCTAGAACAACCATATATAAGCTAATAAGTATAGGCAATGTTGACTAGTCTTTAAATGATACAGGCAAACGAACTTGAGGAACCATCCAACAATTTCCCATCGGCTGACAAGTTGCATTTAAAAAATTGTATGGGATACTCTACTTATGTTCTATCAGCAACCAGATACAAAGCCTATAAGGCTGCAGTTATTAAAACAACCTATATATCAGGATTAAAATAATTTCCTTCAAATTTTTACTTCAAGGACTACTTTTTGAAGAGTCCATCGTAAAATTCACAATAAGTCTGTAATTACTATTTGCCCAAAAAAAGAGGACATATATCTATCCCCAATAAATCTGTAATGTTAATTCTCAATACAACAAAGCCAATCATGCAATAATTAAACCATTTAGTTCCAATAAATCAAAGTCAATAATATGATTGTGAACAGAAATTTGTGAAAATCACTTTACTCTTAAGAAAACTCATCACGCAAGTCCACAACATCAAACTACAGCTGTTCTAGCACATTAAAAATTAATTCAACTCCAGCTTCATGTACACTTATCAGTCTTCAGTCTATCATATAGGATAACCAGCCAAGTTCACTTTGCCCAACAGGCTTTAGCTTGGAAAATGAATATCACAAAACTCAAAAAACCACTCATTTTTATTCATTTAACACTATAATAACATGGAAAGAGCTGCTCATATGTTCAATAACTGATATTGACCCTTCTTATACTGTTTGTCCTAGTTCAGTACATTATTTTATACATACTGAAATGATCCAAACTACAAAGTTAAAGAACTTTGACCAACTTTTCTATGCAACCAAACATAAGTTAGGGATTTAATTGTGTGTTTGGATCACATAAGGAAGATGTGAGTGTTCCTAGCAGAAGCATGTACGGGCAAATAAAATATATGAGAATGAATATGTAGAAGAGCATGCACACCTATCTTTTATAATTTCTCTAATTTAGCTCTTATAAATTTTTTTTTTTCTTTTCAAATTTACAGATCCCCTTTTACAATTCACTCTACATCTCACTCTCTATTCTACAATTCATTCTATTAAAATATTAAAACAAACCCATATAGACTTTTCTCCAAAAATATACCAGATCAGACCCAAAATACTCTAAAAACGCTCGGTGAGACCAAAATGAGCTGAAATCATATAGTACAACTTAGAGCTGAGAAAAAGAAAGCATTTTTTTTTTTTTCACAAAAAACTACACAGATTACCAAGATCAAGACCACAGCTAAATATCTAATGACAGATAAACTCAAAATGCTGTAAGGCAGAAATTAAAGATGTATACACCCATGAAAACTACACCACATATATATCAAAATCGACCAAGTTCCAAAATAACAATCAAATCTGCATAAATCATAAGTATATATGTATCAACCAAGAACTCAAGAAGCGAATCTCTTTCTGGTTCTCAAGAAGAAAGATAGATAAACGACTAAGAACTCAAGAAGCGAATCTCTGCGTTCTCTAAACTTTCTGGTTCTATTTTTTCAGTAATAATTTGAAGAGAGAAGAGACAAGTGCAAGTGTGCAACAGTCTAGATGGATAAGTCGCAAAAGACTCAGCCGCGCGTGCATGCGCTCTTTTTATGTGTTTTTGGGCTATTTATTCTTATGTGTTTGGGTCGATTCAAATGGCTTGGACTGGAAGCTTACGCTATATAGCCTACAGGTTTCAGTCGCTTCTCACTTCTAAATTCTATGAATCTGTATTGTATATGTGTCTGTCCACTAACCCAAATTCGCAGTTGTGAAAGTAGTTTGTTGTACCACATTGTAAAAGAAAAACTTGGCTCAAATGGACTATGTTGATTTGGGGCCCAAAACGGAAGATTTGATTTTGGAGGCCCAAATCAATTTCCCCTATCAAAACTTCTCAAACCTGCCAGCAGAAAGAAAAAGGCCCATATCCACAGTACTATTCATAAACCTCAGCAAGTTCTGGAGGAAAAGAAAAACAGAGCACGACTTGTACAAAAACAGTCAGAAAACCAAACAGTTCAAATTTTCATAACCGCACAACAGAGGATTAAAAAGTACAACAGATCCACACAACATATATTCTACAAAATGGGAAAAATAATACATTACATCGCAAGAAGTAAATTGCAAACCTCACACCACAAGAAAATTCAATTCAAGCTACGTAATTCAAACAAACCAACAAAAACAGAGCATGGATAACAGTACACTCTGTTTCAACTTTATGTATATTAAATGATGTGAAGCCAACAAAGTATATTGTAAAATTCACAGTAATAAATTACAAATCGTTGACATATATAATATGTTATTTCCTCCTAAAATCAGATGGTATAGAAGAATGAGTGTCTAATAATAATCATGATAGTGAAAAACACCCAGAAAATCAAATGTGAAAAGCAAAGCATTTAATTTTCACTAATAATATAAATCTTACGCCAAACACTGATAACCAAAATAAAATAAAATAAACACAGATAATTATGATAAATAAATCTTCTAGAGCTATTTTTTTCTGCTAAAGAAATTAGAAGCAAACATGCATTTCATTCTTTTTCTCTTTTTATACCATGAGAAAATGACGGAACATGCCCAAAATATTGTGTTTCTAAAAAAGGAAATTATCCATAAATAACGAAAAGACCCAAAATATACGCACACGTGCGCGTAGATAAATATGATAGAACCTATGTAGTAATAACTCAAACAAAAGCTGATGAAGTTCCATAAAAGGAGACTTTGATTACAGTAAAGTCTGAAAAGAAAGCTCCAGTATTCTTCGACGAAAATAGGGAGAAAAAAAAAACTCAAAAACATTTGGTTTACTTGTTACACACATAATAAAGCTACTTGGAATAACAAAGATTACATATTATGAACGGTAAAGGTGGTGAAAGTGGTATTACACGTACGTTTTCTCGAAATCGGTGAGGTCAAATGTTCGATTCCTCATTTTAGCCATCATTGGCCTTAGCAGAAGGTTGTCCTGTTGTCCAAATAGACCAAATCTCTCTGCATGTGCGTATCAGTCGTAGGAGTTGATTAACAAGGCTGACAAGGGACCCAACTTGCTGAAATCTGAAAAAAAAATGGAATTGTTAGAATAACAGTAAAATTTTCAGAGCGTCAATAATGGGATATGGGGGAGGAAGAAATTGAAATACTTTCTCACCCATCATGTTCCATTTGTACTAACTGTTGGAGTAGAGTAACAATTCTGACAAGGGTCCCAACTGCTTCGGAAATGCGTTCAAGGACCAACTCAACTCGCCGAAATCTGAAACAAAAACAGATTGTTAGAAAAAAATTACAGAGCGTCAATAATGGGTTGTGGATAGAAAGAAGTTGAAACTCTCTCACCCATCATGATTCATGTGCCATTGAGAGGATCTGATCCATTTTTTCAAAATTATTCTTGATGTGTTCTAAAAAGAGTTATTTACAAACAAATTCCAAAAAAAAGGGTAAAAAATAAATAAACATATAGCTACTACTAACATTACGTAACTAAATTAATTCCGCATTAAAAGAAATTTTATTTTAAAAGCAAAATATGTAAAATTCGTTTTACTATGATTTATTTCTTTATGACTAAGCGGTCTCAAATGGTCAAAATGTAATTACCAAATACCCGCAATCAGATGATATTGTTGATCAATGATACCATTTATGACCAAATACCATTTATGACCAACGTTCTGATCAATTTATATTAAATTGATTAATGAAACTTTCATAATATTAATGTTAATGAGAATCTTTTATCCCACCCGTAATATTCCATTTTTTACACTAGTATCCATTTTCTTAGACGGGAAAAAAAAAAAAATCAGTATATCATTTGTATGAAACTTTTATAAACTACTATTTAGAGTAAGTAGCACTCCCTTTAAGCTATTCTAATTTTAAGCATCTTGACACACGTTGCTAATATTCGTGTAATAAAAAAAGTAATGTTGAGAATATAATATTTTTCGGCTGGTAATTGGTTAGGATTAGAATAATATTATTTTCAATCAATTTTGTTACTAATACGACTTTTGTTGTAGACCAATACTACTTTTATATACAATAAGCCATATTAGGAGCTGTGAAATAAATCATGAAAAATGTTGTCCTTAGATTTATCGTGTGAGTGATGCTAAGGTTACAATGAATTTTACTATATAATATTTATAAATTAATGTATTATTAATCACAAATATATATGTGTATATATACACACACACATATATAAAAACAGATATTATAAGGAAATGATTATTATTTGCATTTTCCCCATCTCATTCCTCTCTATCTCAATTAGGCCTTAAGAGTCACTTACGGTAAATCTTAATGAGAAATCCTATATAATCTCTAATAATTCAACTTTGTTAGGTAAACATGATAGTGAAAGAAAAAAGCTATCACTTATTTCTAGTTTTCTTTTCCCACTATTGTTTTCTTTTGTTATTTATTAAGCTAACCCATCATGAGGGTCATCCTTTATTTCTTTCTAGTTCCTAGCCATTTATTTATGACTAACACTAAAATATGTAAAAAGTATTTTCCTTTACTATATTTTTTTTAGAATTATTTTCTTTTACTATGGTTTTTATTTTATAATCATAATGGCAATTAATTGATTGGAATAGTGTTGGGATTATATTTGAGGGATAAACTTATTCGTACTTTTAATTTAGTTAAATGGCCTAAAACAAATTTACTAGTTGAGTTAAAATGTTGGTCAACCCATTAAATCTAGAAGTCTTCAACTCTCATCCACCAGAGATGTTAATTTTTGGACTAATTATCTACATGTGTTTGGTTCAATTAAATGGTTTGGAGTCTTTGGACTTAAAGCTTATGCTATACCCAAATCTAACTTTTGGAAAGTACCCTATTGTACCACATAGGAGATAGGACACAAGGAAAAAATAGCTCAAATGGATAAGGCAAATTTGTCCAAAAAAGACAACCGTTATTTGGTTTGTCAGGAAAACCAAAATATGGAAATCCAGTTCCAGATCATACAAAAGAGCAATTAGATATGCATCAATCATAATCTCTGATTGGTGATTAGGAAAACGACTAAGAACCTGCAAAATGAAAAAAGAAAATGCAAACCTCACGGACAATTCAAGCTACGCAATTCAAAAGAATCAATAAAAACAGAGCATGAAGCAGTGCACACTCTGTTTCAACTTATTTATATTGCAAGCTCGAAGTTATGTAAAACCTGGAAAGTGCTAGGAGTGTGATGATGAGAATGACCAGGCCAAGAACTATGTCTGAATTAAGCTCGTTCCCTGCGGTAACCAAGAGAAAATTAATTGAATGAAATACTGGAACCAACAAAAGTAAAAATCGTTAAAAAGATATATTCAGGTAATATATATTCATTCTCACCCATTTGGAGGAGTAAAGGAACCGTTGAAGCGGTTGTTCTCTGAGGGAGAGTATGTAGGAGTAGAGGAGTTGGTGTCTTAGGGAGAGTATGGACTACAATCTGTATCTGAGGGAGAAGAAGAGTATGGACTTTGGTTGTTTAAGCTACAAATGGACTTGAGTTGGTGTCTTAGAGAGAGCTAAGCTACAAAAACAAATATGAAAATATATGCCTTTTAGAGATGTGACTTCTTTTTCGTATGTTAACAGTGACTTGTTTTTGTATATTCTATGCTTTTGACTTCTTTTTCGCATATTAACAGTGACTTGTTTTTGTATATTCTATGCTTTTTCTATATGCCTTTTAGAGATGTGACTTCTTTTTCGCATATTAACAGTGACTTCTATTTACTGTTGGTTTTTTGTTTTTGTATATTCTATGCTTTCCGAGTTTACTATTTTAGATTTCTGAGGGATAAGACAGTCATTTTAACCCATTCCGAATGCAAGTCTGGCCCATCAGATTAGGGATGCTTTCGAGATGGGCCAGACTTGCATTCGGAATGGGTTAACCCGAAAACTACCAAATAAATACGTTAATGTTACAAGACTCACAGCCATATATTAACCATTCATCAGTACTATTTCTATCCTATGTGGGACTTTGTCATTTAATTAACTAGGTAATTTATATCAATAATTCTAAACCATTTAGCTTGCTTCTAGTTTATCTCCCTCAACAACAAAAGAAAAACGCAAATAATTATAATTGGTTTACCTCTCAAAATTATTCTTAATTTGTTTTTAAGAGATTTATGTTCAACAAATTCTAAGAATTCAAAATAAATTTTTTTATTTATATATATTAGTATATAACTTAATTAATACTACATTAAAATAGTAACTTTTATCATTTTATCTAAAAGAAAATACGTAAAGTTCGTTTGACTATAGTGACAGAAGGATGTCTCTAATGCATTATTAATAGTTAGAAGATTTCATCAATAGTACGATTTTATGACCCTAACTTCACCTCCACCTATATTGGTCTTGCGACATGCTTAAATGATATTGTGGCAGGCAAAAAGTAAATAATGATGTTTACAAATTTTATCTTGCTACTATTACTCACACAATTAATTTTTAAGAGGTGGGATGCTCGATCAACCTTAAATACCTTTAACAAGAGGGAAAAATTTAGAGGATGTGTTAGAATTGATTCCAAACATGGAGGATCAGTCTTGGAATGGTTATATTGGGGTCCTCAGGTTTAGTTCGAGATAGAAGTTACAAGTAATTTCTAAGTCCAAAAAAGTCCATCCTTTAATTAGCCAAGGTGTATCTGAGCCCTACATTTGGAAGGTCAGGATCGGATTTCCTTGATAATTGTCCCATCAAGGCCTTACTAGAAGGTTTCTACACTGAGATATGAGCTGGGTGGATACTATTCAAGGTCATTTCCTCATTAATGTGGCCAACTAAGTGGTTGCAGCGTATTAAATGCGGAGGTGATGGTTGCTTTGTCCATCCACTTTCCTTTCTTCCCTGCTCAGCAACACATTTTTCTCTTCATCCTCAACTTGCACCCAACGACCTTTAGCCTCGGTTCTCGGCCTTTCGAGAGCGTGCTAGCGTCCTCAGGTTTCTCTTCAATTGTAGCCTTTTTACACTTGCATAAGGTCACTTGTATCTTTCCAAGATCAGTCTACTAGTGTTTTCTGAGGTTTGTTTCTCCAGCGTTATCCTTAATCCCATTTTTTATATTTTCAGATCCTCGTCCCCTTACAATTATATTGAACCGATCCCTAAAACTTCATAATAATTTTGTTGTGTTACTCACTTACACTAGTATTTAACGATAATAAAATCTTTTAAGAACACCTTGTTGAGGGACTATGTTTTATGTCCATATAACCAAGAAGAGAAGGATGTCTCAAATGCATTATTAAACAACAAACAGTTAGAAGATTTAGTTGATCTACAGTACAATTTATCAGCCAAACTTAGCTGCCTATATACTGGTCTGTTCATGTGCCATGCTTAAATTGTATACTAAATAGATCCGAGTAATTTCATAGTATTTATGTATATATTTCAAATAAGAGATGAAAGAGTTGAACATTGGCCGTTTGACACACTCAAAAGTAAAAGTACTAGGCCAATTGACCTAAAGGTCATTGGTAATTTGGTGCAACCTTTTCGTTTCAACATAGATTTTGTTGTTATACAATAAAATGTTTTGAAATACTTTAACCCATGCCAAATGCCTTTAGCTCAATTGTGACTTCTAGATGTTGAAATCCGCCTGCTTATAATTATTGAATCATCCAAAAAAAAAAAAATTGACACAATAATTCTAACACATGTTCACATATATGTACAAATATATAATTACACACATTTTTATATAAAGATAGACCAAAATCCAGGCAAATGCCTCTGGTGAGGTTTATGCCAACCCTTTAGAAAGCATGTTATCTTGCCTATGAGTTAAGGTTTATGCCAACCCTTTAGAAAGCATGTTATCTTGCCTATGAGTTAAACATTTGAGGCGATTTCTTAGGTGCTATACATTATGTTTCTCATTTAAATTCAAACATTTGATTACATTAAATGTAATTTTTTTAGGGAACGTAAAATAATTTTTATTGTATTGGTTATACAATAATGTGTTTAATTTTAATTAAGAAACCTAAAGCACAACAAATAAAAAATTGTACCTAAGTTTGTCATTATATATAAACAGATTCTTAAAAAAAAAGCACCAAATTAAATAAATATATAGTTATTAGTAAAAATTCACAATTAAATCAATATTAATAAGTGCTACCAAGATGCAAGGTTATGTAAATTTTATGTCTTACAGGGGTGATGGAAATTTCATGTGCCATACTAAAATGCAAGATGATGCAAATGTTGTCTTACTAGGGGTGATGGAAATTTTATGTGCTATCAAATTACAAGTGATGAAAATTTGTTGTGCAGCTAAGGAAGGTGATGGAAATTTTATGTGCTTCCAATGTGCAAGGTGATTGAAAATATTTTTTTTCTAATAGGGGGTGGTGGAATTTTATGTGCTATCAAGATGCAAGGTGGTGGCGGAAATTTGTTGTGCTACTAAGCAAGGTGATGGAAAGTTGATACGCTACCAAGGTGCAAGGTGGTGAAAACTTTGTTGTGCTACTTAACAAGGTGATTGAAACGTTATGTGTTATCAGACTTTTTGTGTTGGCAAGCTGGGATTATATCATGTAGTGTTTGAGGTCCCACCGGGTGGATGGGTTAAAGAACTTTAAAATGAAATTAGTGGCGGACTCAAGTGTCAAGTAGGACCATTTAGGCTCATCCTTTTTCCTTTTTTTTTTTTCTTTTTTTTAAATAAATAAAAAATGAGCTTTTTGGTGTGGGTACCTTAACCCCACGTCACGTGACGGCAATGAGCAATACTACATGTACCACATGAACCTTATTGGGACCATCGCTTAAACCGCCTCTCTAGATGCTGAGATAAGAACTCATACTATCAAGTCACACTCCATTTGGTTAGTCTCATCTTGTTTTGAAAAAAATGTTTGGCTTATACTACGGGGTCATCTTAATCCGACTGCTAGCATGTGCTCGGCTAGTGCAACCAAACAAATGGGGGGTAAGTCAAAATCCCTTTGTACAAAATGAATATTTCAAAAAGACAAATTAAGTAAATTCCAATCATTCTTCTCACAAAAAAAAAAAAAAAAAAAGAAAAAAAAGAAAAGAAAAGAAAAGTCGATTCCAATCAGATCTAAGAAATTTGAGGGAAAATGGACCACTTGGGTAAGTGTTTATAGCATCAACTGGAATCCCGGCCGCTTTTAGATTTTGCTGTCCATTTCTTTCACCCCAAAGGAAAAAACATCAGCAATGGGTGATTATCAACACGCGTTCACGCGTTCACAGTCCAAATTGTCAAACTATTACCAGTCGATGTTGTACTCTAGAATTTCAATTTCAGTCTTTATAACACGGTTTCTTCGGGTGCTCTGCAAGTTTAGATAGTTTTGGATGGAATCATGAGCGTGAAATAAATGTTAGGCCAAAATGTCAAACCCACGATCTAAATTTTACCATTTTTCATTTTAATTCTCTAAATTTGAATTCGGTTATTTCAGTCTTCTAAATTTTAAAATTCCTTAATTCGGTCATTCATTAAACAGCCATCCATTTATGCTATTAACACCCCCAAAATAACACTTTTTTGGATTTATTTTAAATTTTAATTTAATTATTTATTTCTTATTAAAAAAACATTAAAAACACCAGAAATTATTTATTAAAAAAAAAAAAAACACCCAAACTTCCCTCTAGGCTCTCATCAATGGGCTTCCATACCCAATAAGTCAACAATGAAAATCCCAACAAGAACTATACAAATCCCAATAACATGAACACCATTACCATTGCAATCATCTCTGCCTGCACCTTTGTCTTCTATATACTCTCTCATCACTCTGCATTTTTACTCTCATACACTTTCAGAACCTAAAACCCAGAACTCCTTTTTCCTTTTCACCACCATGGCTATGAACATTTTCGACCACGAAGTGAACCAAGACACCTATGATCTCTTTGAAGTCACACCTAGACTCCAACCAAATCAAAACCCTCATCACCCACACTGCCCACATGGTCAACTCCTGGTTCTCCGACATCTACAACATCCACCGATGCCGTCTCCACCTCCTCATTGTTAGCATCCAAACCCCGATTCGCTAAAGCTACTCTGTTTCACAATTGTCCTCTCCCCTTCCCATGCTTTCTCAGCCATCACCTTCTCTCCTCTCGACGGAGGGATGACATCGTTTGGGGTTTAGACTTTTTTTAATTAACATTTTTTTAAATTAAGAAATAAATAATCAAATAAAAACAAAAATTTAAAATCAGACGAAAAAGGCATTGTTTTGGGGTGTTAATGGCATAAATGGATGGCTGTTTAACAAAGGACTGAATTGAAGAGTTTTGAAATTTAGATAACTGAAATGACTGTATGTAAACTTAGAGGACTGAAATGAAAAGTGGTAAAACTTAAAGGTTGGATTTTGCATTTTCAATTAAATATTACAGTAAAAAATTTCATATTTTATATATGACATATATAATGCTTATGTATTTGAAAATATATATTAGCTGCTTATAAAATAAATACAAGTTTATTTGAAACAAATGAGAAAAAATTAATTTAAATTTTTATTCATGTAATTCTCTATTTTATTTTATTCAACCACTATTTATATAATAATAATAATAATAATGTTATATCTAAGAAAAAAATATTGATAGCAAATGTTATTAATTTTCTTTTGTGCTAGAATTTAGTTTTTATTGATTTAGAATCTTAGATTTGGTCTACAGGAGAACGAAACCTAAGTTGAAGCCTAAGTCTAGTATAAATATAACATTTGCCTTATTTATTTATCTTTTTTAATTTTCTCCATTACCATTGTGAACAATCACGTTAATACCTTGTCAAAGTCAAATCAAACGTTTCTTTTTCTTTTTCTTTTTATTTTTGATTCTTTGATTTTTGCACTAATAACTCATGTGACACAAAAATTAAAAAAAAATTATTATATGAGATATGTGGCACAAAATTATACTCTAATTAAAAATTTAATTGAATTTTTATTTTTGACTTTTCAGTGTTTGCCCTAATAACTCACTTGGCATAAAATTTTAAGATTTATATGAGACATATGTCTTATAATTAAACTCCAATTGAAAATCTAATTGAATTTTCTCTTAACTTTGCAAATCTAACCATTATATTATATGTTTTACATGTTCTTAACATACACACCAATTTTCTTGCCAATTGGATGTTATTTATCATTCAATTCATAAACTCATATTTTATGTATTATTTTAAACTACAAAAACTTAAATTTAAGCAATTGTTTAATGACATTATTATTGATCTTTGATCACCTTGAAATTTTGCAAATATGGAGAATAAACAAAGATAATGTAATTTAATGGTGAATTTGTCAAAATTCGTATCCAATTAAAAAATATTAAGTGCAGTAACATTTCTTAAAGTTTGAATTGGTGTTAATGGGTTAAAATTTTGGGCTAATGTTGGTCGACCCATTAAAACCAGACGTCTTCAACCCTCAATCTCTCATGTCTAATCCAATAGAGAGGTTTCACTCGCTTCCCACTCCTAAATTTTATTAACTTTTTATTTTTTTGGAGAAACAAATTTTATAAACTTGTATTGCATGTCCACTAACCCAAATCTGGCATTTGGAAGTATTCTATTGTACCATATAAGACAAAAAAAAGATGGCACAAATGAGCTATTCAAACTTATCCCCAAAAAAAAACCCTTATTTGGTTTGTTAGGGAAAACAAAAATGGAAACCTAGTTCCAGATTATACAAAAGAGAAATTAGATCTGCATCGATCATAATCTCTAATTGGTGATTAAGAAAACAACTAAGAACCATTTCCCAAAAAAGGATGAAAAAAAGTGACCTATCCATGTTGATTTAAGGCTTCTTTAAAAATCCATCCAAATCCACCTTTAGTTTGTGAGCCCAAACAGAAGATTTGGTTTTGGAGTCCCAAATAAATTATCACTTTGAAAACTTCCCAAACTGGCTAGAAGAAAGAAAAAGAACCAAATCCACACTATTATTCATAGACCTCAACAAGTTTTTGAGGAAAAAGAAAACAGAGCATGACTTGTACTAATACAATCAGAAAACCAAACAGTTCAAATTTTCATAACCCCTCAACAGAGGATTAAAAAGTACGACAGATCCACAAAACATATATTCTGCAAAATGGGAAAATTAATACATAAGTAAATTGCAAACCTCACACCACAGGAAAATTCAATTCAAGCTACAGTAATTCAAACAAACCAATACAAACAAAGCATGGATCACTGCACATTCTGTTTCAACTTTATGTATAGTAAATGATGTGAAGCCAACATAGTATATTGGAGGCTCAGACAGTGTTGACATTCAGAATATCAAAAAAATAGTTTTGATATTCTGTTTGACTTGGTGGGAAGTGGGAACAATCTTTTTGCTCTGAAGTTGCAAACTTTGAAATTTCTTGGATCTCTTAGATTGTAATTTAGGGTCCGTTTGGTTCGTGTAAAATATTTTCCAGAAAATAAATATTTTTCGGAAATGCTATTTCTGGAAAAGGAAAATGCATTCATGTTGTTTGGCTGTCTCGGAATTCGTTTTAGGAAAAATCAATTCCGGTGTTTGATTCGTTCAAACATTTTACGGAAAATGCTTTCCGTTTTACGGAAAATCAATTCCTATGTTTGGTTCGGTCAAACATTTTACGAAAAATTGAGGACATTTTTTACGGAAAATTAATTCCCATGTTTGGTTCGTGGATCATTTTACGGAAAATATGAAATGCCTTACAAATTCCTACACTTGCATTACCTAGACAAACATGTGACAGTAAAAAACTAATCATCCACTTCAACATAAAAAATAATCATTTAAATATACCCATAATATTTATATAAAAACAGCTACATCAATCGTTCACCATTGGCATTACACCTCCATGGTGTACAAAAATGATACCTACTTGTGGTATTTGAATAGTACAAATACATAATTTGGGCAATTGTATCTTTCCAATAATACAAAAGACTACATATATAATACAAATGGCAGGTCAATACTAGTACTACAACAAAAGTTAATTCCTAAAGCTACCGTCACAGTCAACGTAAAACAGACAAGTCAAAGTTGTGAGAATAAAAAACCATCCAACCACAGCTTTCTCGGCCTAGCATTCTTGGCTAGAAATCTCCGTGCTGCCTTCTCATTTTCACAAAGATGGTCAAACGCAGTTGCGAGCATGTCTTCGCTATACCCATCCACCATCATAGCCATGACCTCATTGTAAAGAGCTGTGTAATCCACCAGGCCCCAGTTGATTTCTTTTAGAGCCACAGCTATTTCCTTCAACTGATCAGACAGATCAGTCAGCACACTATCATCAGCATTAGAAGGTGCATGCCCTTTTTTGCGGGACTTGAAAATTCCCGACCCAAGTGTGGATGACTCGACTACATTCTTTCCTTTCTCGACCACACCTTCCTCCACATTGTCTGCAACAAACTCAGCACTGTCCCCAATGCACCTTCAATTAAGGTTTAAACACACACATATTCTACTACAAGAAAATAATAACACCAACATGAGTTTTGCAAATGTAAGATAAATGATGAAAAAAATCATACAATTAGTCATGTCTCAAGCTTGAAAGTATACATAACCCAATAGGCAACTACATAACATTTGCTACATCAAAGTATACATATCAAGCTCCAAAAATGTATACACAAAACCCAACTAGCCAAATTTTACACACCCAACTAGCCAAATTCTTAAAAAAAAAAAAAAAAAAAAAAAAAACCAATCATGGGTCAAGCTCCAAAATTTCTACACATAACCCAACTAGCCAAATTAAAAAAAAAGAAAAATCACAGCAAAAGTTCTCCATATAACCCAGCTAGCCAAATTCTTAAAAAAATCACAGCAAAAACCAATTATGGGTCAAGCTCCAAAATTTCATATACGTAACCCAACTAGCCAAATTCTAACCAAAAGCACAGCAAAAACATTGATCACCCTAAACCCAATCATGAGTCAAGCTCCAAAATTTCATACGCATAACCCATCAAGCCAAATTCTACCCAAAAGCACAGCAAAAACATTGATCCCCTTAAACATCCATGAATAATACACAGTTTAAATAAAAAATGGATAATTAAAAAAATTAAATAAATAAAGTAAATAAATAAATAAATAAATATTTATATATATATATATATATATATATAGAAAATGCTAAGATCGGATCCGAGAGGTGGGTCGGGAGGATGGGTTGTGGATTTTAGCATATCTGAGTTTGAGGGGATATGGATTACACTTGTGTTAGGACATATATGTTTTCACGTGTTAAGAACATATGTCACTTATTTATGTAAATTGGCTAATCCTTTGACAAAACGCACTCTACTTGTAATTGGGTAGTTCTATGTGTTTTTAATACTTCAAGAAATAAGGTTTCAAGGTCAAGTATTGAAGTCATCAAGTCTGTCCAAGAAAAAGCAAGCTGAAGTGCAATTTCATTAAAACTCGACACCTGCTCAATAGCTACCTCGACACTTGCTATCTGTCGAGATTTTAAATTTCAGATTTTCTGATCTGATTTTCTTGGGATCCGTGAATATACTTTTGGGCCTTCTTTTCTCCAAACCCTAAACATATAAAAGGATTGTTTTAAGAGTCGTCAAGTGTGACACAAGTTGCAAAAGCATTGAGCAATCTCTGTTCAAGCAAATTGTGATCAAAGACGAAGTTCTTGACCTAGTTCATCTTCTCTGAAGAAGTTGCTGTGTATTTGCACCATAGGGTTTTGTGACCAAGCATCTTCCTGATCTTTATCGTGTAGGATGAACTGAATAACTTTACAACCAATCTTTCTTCCTTAAGTTGGTGTTTTGAAGTTGCGTACTGGAATCCGCGCATTGGTTAGTCACGTACTTGGGAGCCATGCATCAAAGATGAGAACTGTCGTTACAAATCAAGTCCAATTGGGTATTGGGGTAAGGGTTCAACTGTAGGTTGGTAAGGTACTTGGGATTCCTTTACTTGTAACCGCTTGATTTGATAATAGTGGAGTTTCGGGAGTGGTGACCTGAAAATCACCTGGTGGAGTTTTTGCCGCGAGGTTTTTCCCCATTCGTAAACAAATCACCGTGTCATTTAATTTCCGATTCATATTTAGTTATTTGGTGATTTGTTTGTGCTTCCACATATTTGCATGCTAAATTGATTAATTAATAACTTGGCTAATTAATTAATTGGTTTAATAACAAGGGGTCATTCAGATTGTGGCCTATCAAGTTGTATCAGAGCAGACACATTCTGATTAGGTTTAATCTTTGCTGTGTTGATCCATTGACCCCTGCTTGTCATGGATAGAGGGCAATCATTAATTATACCTCCTTTATTTGATGGCACTAATTATGTATACTGGAAAGTACGCATGAGAGCTTTCTTGCAGTCTTTAGATGACAAGGTGTGGCAAGCTGTAGAGATTGGCTAGACCAAGCCAAAAGAAGAACCGGCCGATTGGGATGACGCAAAGATCAAGGCGACTAACTTCAACAGCAGAGCGCTAAATGCTCTATTTAGCGCAGTCACCAATGAAGAGTTCAAGAAGATATCCTCAACTGAAACTGCTAAAGAGGCTTGGATCATCCTCTAGACAACCTATGAAGGAACAAAGGCTGTCAAAGATTCAAAACTTCAAAGGCTCACTACAAGCTTTGAAGAAATTAAGATGGAGGAGGATGAATCGTTTGATGAGTTCTATGCCAAGCTAAAGGACATAGTGAACTCAGCCTTCAATCTTGGGGAAACCATCCCTGAACCCAAGGTTGTAAGGAAGGTGCTCAGATCTCTACCTGAGAGATTTCATGCCAAGATTACGGCAATAGAAGAATCAAAGGATATTGACAAAATTCCTTTGACTGAGCTGATTGGAAACTTGCAGACCTACGAGCTAGAACTATCTAGGATTGGCAAAACTAGTAAAGGCAAGAGCATGGCCTTGAAGGCAAAGAGCAATGATACAGATGAGTCTTCCGATGATGAAGATTCTAAGATGAAGTTCTATATTACAAGGTAGTTTAAGAAGTTTATGAAGAATGCCAATAGGAGGAACTTCGACAAGGACCACAGACAATCTAGTTCTTCTCAATTTAAGAACCAAGACAAAGGGAAGAAGGACACTAAGGATGGTGGTCAGTACACTGTTCCGACTGGACCAAAGTGCTTCAGATGTCATGGATTCGGTCACATGAAGCATGAATGCCCAATATATCTCAAGAGCATTGGGAAAAGTAAGGCACTTGCTGCAACCTTGAGTGACACTGAGCCCGAAGATGATTCCGACAATGAGGATGACGGAATTTTAAATGCCTTCACTGCCACAGTCAATCCTACTGAAGGGATTGTTGAAGAAGTGGATGAAGAAAAAGAACTGGTGAAGTCCAAATTTGAGAAAATGGATGATCAAGATGATATCCACTCAGCCTATAAGAAGCTTTACAAGCTCTCTGAGAAGCATGAGAAATTGTATAGGCTGGCCACCAAGAAGTTCAGTGATGTAGAACTTGATCGTGAAGAGTTGTCCACAAAGTTTGATGAGGCGAATCAAACTATTGGAGCATTGAGATTTGAGAACAACTTTTTGGCAGAGAAGACCAAAAAACTTGAAGCTGAGCTGTTTCAAGTTAGAGCTCAATTGGAGAGGACTTCAAGTGCAAAGCTTGATGAGATGCTGAGCAATCAGAAAACTGTTTCGGATCGAACAAGCTTAGGGTATGGTCTTTCTTTCTCTAATATTGCTTCTACTAGTAATACTGTTTTTGTTTCTCCTCTTAATAACACTGAAATTGAGAACACTAATGTTAAAACTGAATTAGCTAGTGAGAACTTAGACAAGGGTAAATCAATCTTAGGAGCACCCCCTAATCAAGATAAGAAAGATGCTAAAAACCCTAGAACTAAGAAGACTAACTCTCAAAAACCTAAACAAAAGAAGCAGCATCTCTATCATTATTGTAGAGCTGCTGGTCATACTCGACCTAATTGTTATAAGTGGCTAGCAGCTCAACAGAGCAATGGCATAATAGCATCTGGAAGCCAAAATCAGCTTCAATCCTCTCTTGCTCCTCCTGGAGATCTTCTGAAAGCTCTCATGTTCCTTTCGAACTTGAACGGTTTCAATTCTTCCCCCTCACCGTCTGTTCAAGGGTTCAATCAAAGGAAAGGTTCTTCCAAGGTGTGAAAGAAAAAGGACTCTAAATGATTTCATCACTTTTTTTTTCCCTTCTTACTTTTCTTGTTTGTTGCATTGCTTGTGTGTTTTGCATTTTTGTTGAGTCAGTCTAGTTTTTTGCTTTGTTTTGTTTAACATGTTTTTGTGTGTTTACTTTTAGTTTTGTTTACTTTTGTTTTTAATATAAAAAATAAAAAAAAATTGAAAAATAAAAAAAATACAAAAACAGTGTGTGTTTTGTGTACTTTGGTAGTTGTGTACCTTGGATGGCCATTGAAACAAAGTTTCTAAACTTTGTATCTTTTGTAACTTAGATGAGCATCTCTATGCACAACTAAGCAAATGAGTTTTGTGGCTCTTGTTTGTGATGAGTAAGATTAAGTTATCTTTTAAAACTTAACACTTATATCACTCTTTTTGACGGGTAGGACTAGAAAATCCTAAGAGAAAGACATAAATAACCATCTCACAACTGTTGCCCGCCAATCATAATAAGACACCTGTATGATTCGGCATAACAAAAGTGCAGTGTCAAAGACATTCGTATGCTTTGGCATAGCAAAAGTGCGATGTCAAATGTTTAACATCTTGAGTATTTCTTTTCTCTCTTTTATATGCCCATGTATGGTATGCTAAAATAAAAGAAAATATGCAAAGAAAATAAAAGCAAAAAGATAAAAAATGCTTAAAATATGGTTGCAAGCGTGTATTCCAGGAGATGTGGGAGTTATAAAATGTATCTCGAAGGTGATAGTCCCTATCAAACAGTTATGATTGTGTGTGAATTAAAGTTATTTTCTCATATCTCAGATCATCATAACATGTATACACATATGCAATCTTGCGATATTTTTCACACACAACACGCAATATTCTTTACTACGTTTGATACATGTGCAGGTACAATGTGATTTGGCCATCACAAAGGTTTTACATGTGCTAATGTATGCTCACTAAACTGTCTTAACTTGTTTTTGAAAAATAAAATTGGTTAGACTTGTTTAGTGTGTGTGTGTGTTTTTGAGGATCCATGAGCTTAAATTTTTGTTGAGAGATGATTTTGAGAGCTTCATATGTTGAGTAGATCTTTGGTTGAGGTGTATGATGGAGTGCATTCATGTCTGTGTTTTTCTTTTCTCGAAAAACTGCTTTTTCAACCTGTCTCGACACCTTTTCGACACCTCCTCGATACCTGGTTATCTGTCGAGCATCTCAGGCCTTTTTCTTATCGCAATCTTGACACCCCTTCGACACCTGATGGATCGATCGAAAAAGTTTCTGTCTCCTCGATACCTTCTCGATACCTGGTCGATCGATCGAGATTCTGTGCTTTGAAACTGTTCCTTATTCCTTGATACCTCTCGACACCTGAAGCTATCGAAGGCCAAATCCTCGACACCTCCTCGACAACTTTCTCGATATCTCTCGACACCTCAGCTGTCGAGATTTACTGAGATGTCTATAAAAGGATTTTTCACGATTTTTTCACTCATTCCTCGATCTGTCCGAAGGCTTTTCATCTCCCAACCACTTTTCTCTCACTCAAATCTTCAAATCCTCTTCATTTTCGGCCTTCCCTTGGTTTCAATCACTTGGTAAGTTCATTTTTCCCTTCCTTTTTCATGCATTGCATGTTTTGAAACCTAGTTTTTGGGATTTTTGAAAATTTTTGCCGTTTTTCAAAATTGATGAGTTTTTCTTGAAATTTTGGGTTGGATTTTCATTTAAATGCTTTCAAAATGACATACATTGCATTCCATGTGCATTAGAATGACGTTTACATGCATTTAGATGTGTGATTTATGCTGTGTGCTGGTAGGATTGGATTGGGCTGAGCCCATGATACCTTTTGCTTTGCATGTCACATGCTCATGCATTCCCATGCATACGTTCTTTTTGTTCATCATATTTGCTCTATTTGAACTGTGTTGGGACTTTTCTGATTATCTCCCTCTCTATCTCTTTCTCATTCTTTTACGTTAGTAGTGTCTATAGCACCCAAACGTAAATCCACTCCTGCTTGGAACCCTCTGCGTTCTGGAGCTTCCTCTTCTTCTGACTCTGCTCCTCTTAACCTTCGGTTCCGTGATGGAGATGTCCACAAGGCATTTACGGAGAACTTTTCTCGACGAGGTGTTCATTCGGAACGCTAAGTCATTCTGGCGGACTTCGCTGACATTGACCTTCCCTCTGTCATTCACAGTAGGGGATGGGAGTCACTGTGTGACGTCCCGGTCACTTGTCCTCTTGTGCTGATTCAGGAGTTTTACTCTAACATGCACGGGATAGATTGTTCAGTACCTCTTTTTTTCACTCGCGTTTGAGGTACGCGCATCCCTGTCACACCGCAACTAGTTGCGGATGTGCTTAAGGTTCCTAGGATAGAGTTTCCTGACTATCCTTCTTGTGAGCTTTTGAGGACTGTGTCCAAAGATGAGCTCATCTCTGCCTTTTGTCAGCGCCCTGCTAATTAGGGTGAGTATCAGTACACATCATGTAGGCCTTTTACTAAAGGTCCTAGATTCCTAAACATGGTGATGACGTTTGTACTCCATCCTCTCTCTCACTACAACTCTATCATAGAGCCTCGTGCTTGATTTTTGTTATCTCTTCTTGAGCATCTTACTATAGATTTTGCTTCTCACTTTATTCTTTCTATCATAGATGTCCATCTTGATTCAGCGTCCCATGATAAGCTCATCTTTCCTTTCGCTATCACGAGGATCTTACGCCATTTTTCTATTCCCTTTCTTGTGTCCAACCACTTCACACACATTTGTGTCATAGATGCCGCTACCGTAAAACATAGTGAAGCACAGTTTAGGTCGCGACAGACGAATTCTACTCCTCCCTCGCGTTCTGCTCCATCCAGATCAGCTCTATCTACATCTGCTCCTTCTTCCTCTACGAGTGATGTATCTCTAGGAGACATTATGGCGCAGCTGCAGCGCATGGACACTCGCATTGATACACTCTCTGCTGAGTTGTATCAGGTGAATGTTCGTGTTGGTCGTATTGCACGACGGCAGGCGACCATGGGTGGTTTTGCTCCAGAGGCTACTTCTTCACCACCTACTCCAGCAGCTTCAGATGATGAGGATGATGATGATGATGAGAATGGAGATGCTAGCTCTACTGATAAGATGTCTACATGACACTCTACCCTTTGTCACTCGTGACAAAAAGGGAGAGTAGTTTTGGGTTATGAGAGTAGTCATCTTAGGGGGAGAGTTAGTATAAGCCATTTTGATAGGGGGAGTGTTAATATTCTTGAGGGATGTAGTGAGATTTTTATGTATCTTTTCTTTTCTATTCTTTATAGATACATTGATCTTGTATATGAGGTCCTTTGACCATTTTTATATACATTGTACTTATACTTCTTTATATATGTGGATGTATGTTTCTTTCACCTCTCTCTTTATGTGTTATTTCTTTTCTATCTTTATACACATGTTCATTATATTTGTATGCAATATAGTATTTCTGTTTCACACAAGATGCCTTGATGAGTTTTGTTTAAAGTGTTTCAAAAATACAGGTTGTCAAAGTCTACTTGCCATAAACTCTCTTCTTGCAAAGTTTTTCAAGAGTTTGTGTTAGGATAGATTTTATTGTATTCAACAAGTGAATATGAATTTAGTGACTTATGACTTCTCTCATATGTTCATTTGCTTGTTGTGGTTTTGTCACGGATTGCCAAAGTGGGAGATTGTTAGGACATATGTGTTTTCACGTGTTAAGAACATATGTCACTTATTTATGTAAATTGGCTAATCTTTTGACAAAATGCACTCTACTTGTAATTGGGTAGTTGTAGGTATTTTTAATATTTCAAGAAATAAGGTTTCAAGGTCAAGTGTTGAAGTCATCAAGTCTGTCCAAGAAAAAGTAAGTTGAAGTGCAATTTCATTAAAGCTTGACACCTGCTCGATAGTTACCTCGACACTTGCTATCTGTCGAGATTTAAAATTTCAGATTTTCTGATTTGATTTTCTTAGGATCCGTGAATATGTTTTTGAGCTTTCTTTTCTCCAAACTCTAAACATATAAAAGGATTGTTTTAAGAGCCGTCAAGTGTGACATAAGTTGAAAAAGCATTGAGCAATTTCTGTTCAAACAAATTGTGATCAAAGACGAAGTTCTTGACCTAGTTCATCTTCTCTGAAGAAGTTGCTATGTATTTGCACCATAGGGTTTTGTGACCAAGTATCTTCCTGATCTCATCGTGTAGGATGAACTGAATAACTTTGCAGCCAACCTTTCTTCCTTAAGTTGGTGTTTTGAAGTCGCGTACTGAGATCTGCGCATTGGTTAGTCACGTACTTGGGAGCCGTGCATCAAAGGTGGGAACTGTCGTTACAGATCAAGTCCAATTGAGTATTGGGGTAAGGGTTTAGCTGTATGTTGGTAAGGTACTTGAGATTCTTTTACTTGTAACCGCTTGATTTGATAATAGTAGAGTTTCAGGAGTGGTGACCTGAAAATCACCCGGTGGAGTTTTTGCCGCAAGGTTTTTCCTCATTCGTAAACAAATCACCGTGTCATTTAATTTTCACTGCATATTTAGTTATTTGGTGATTTGTTTGTGCTTCCACATATTTGCATGCTAAATTGATTAATTAATAACTTGACTAATTAATTAATTGGTTTAATCATAAGAAGTCATTCAGATTGTGGCTTATCAACTTGTGTGTGGATCGGAGGTGAGGTGAGGTGAGGTGAGGTGTGTGGATCGAAGGTGTAAAATGATTAACCGGGGAAGGAAAACTCACTATAGGTCTGCGTTTGGCTCAGTGATCGGACTACCGTGAGGGAGAGGATCGAGTGGCTGAGCTCGGCGTGATCCGGAGTGAGCTAGATCGGTGTGAGTGGCTGGATCGGTGTGAGTGTAGTGGCTGAGCTCTCTTCTTTCTCTCACTCTCTCTCTCTTTTGCACGTGACTCGAAAATGGTTTAAAGTGAAAATGAAAGTGTAAAGCCATTTTCAAGTCAAAGGAGTAAATTACAAGTCAAATGAAATGATTTTCCGAAAAATTCTATTTTCCATAGCTGCCAAACACGTTAGTCAGGTGGAAAATGATTTTCTGAAAGTGTTTACCACCAAAACAAACGCACCCTAGAGCTTCAATATCCATTGCTTAGTAAGCTAAAGGTAATATTTGGGATAGAGCTTCAATGACTTGACCTTGGCTATTCCGAATGAGTCCAAATCTTCTATTCCACTTTTCTTGCTCTATTCTATACTCCACCAATAAATACTTGCCACGTGTTTACCTAATTAATTAAATATTACTATTAATTAACAACTGTAGTATTAATAAGTCAATAATGATAGTATTTAATTAATAAGGTGAACATGTGATGAGTATTTATTGGTGAAGTATAGAGTGAAGCAGAAAAAGTAGAACAGAAGATTTGGACTCATTCCGAATGACCACACCAAGTCCAAATTTGTTATCTTCATTAAAGACTGCTCCATTTTAGCTAATTTAATTTAATTAAAAAAACCATTTGTTTGAACAATAATTAATTAATTAGAAAAGCCGTACAGTTATGGTACTATATAATTATCAAATATAATTTTCCATATTGCTAAGCATTAATTTTTCATTTATAGTTAAACATATATCAATTTAAAAATATTAATGGATGATAAAGTTAATCCATAGTAATACATATATGAATGTTGGGCACAATTTTTTCTTAGGGGGAGAGAGAGAGAGAGAGAGAGAGGTGAAATTTTATAGTCATCTGGTGGATCACATTACTTGTACACCATTCTACTAAAAGGCTTCCATTTGTTTAAAATTGCTGAGTCAGTAATTAGTTTCTATTTAAAAAAAAAAATTCTAACTCAACAATTTTAAATCGGTGAGAGTCTTTTAGTGAAATGGTAGATCACATCACTTGTCCACCGTAAGGGCCTTATAATTGAGAGAGAGAGAGAGAGAGAGAGAGAGAGGAGGCACTTAAAAGGGGATATATATATATATATATATATATATATGTGTATATGTATGTGTGTACTGTAAATTTGAGAATAAAAAATTATAAGAGAAACCAGTGTTATATAAAAACAGCTTCACATGTTATAGTGAATAATCGTCAATCATGCAAGAAAACAAAGAGAGAGAGAGATTCTCATTTCCTCACATGGACCGCCTATCTTAGGCCCTGTTTGGTAGAGTAGTTAAACAACATATTTTCAGTTTTTAAATAACATTACACACATTTTTACACATTTTCACCCACACGTATTTCAAAAAATTACAAACAACATTGTTCAAACTCCTTTACCAAATGGGCTTTTAGACTTCGTGACAAATTGTACATTTAAATAATCATCAATCATGCAAGAAATTGAAAAGTTGTGAACAAGTAGATGAATTTTTCCATACCCCTAGCAGCACTCCAAGAAAAAGTGTGAACATGATATAAATACAAACCTTTGATCTCTTTTCATATGTGTTAAGATAGGCCCAGGTGTGAAAAAACCTAAAAAGACGATGAATTTTTCTATGCCTTACCTGGACTGAATAATAAAGTAGTCTTTGAAGGAATTGGTACCACCCCTTTGTCAATTTTGCATCTAAAGGAAAGTGAGATGCTCTTTCTCATGTTATAATGAATAATAAACTGCCGACCGACAAAAACAACCCTTTCCTCTTTCTCATGCTGAAGTGACAGCTCAATTGCACTCCTATCTTAAAAACAAGTAGCATTCTAGAACATTTTACAAAATCTTCAATTGGTCAAACGGGTTAAAGATTAGTAGTATCCTATAACAGGCTCATTTTACTTCAAAGGCTACTTTTTGAAGAATCTTTTGTAAATTTTACAAGAAGTTAAAATTTTTTAAATATGTAGATGGCATGAAATTAAATAAAGCAGATAAGTGATTATAAAAAAATAGTGACATAGATTGTATCTAACCTAAACCAAATTTAATTCTCTCAAAATAACAAAGCCAAATTTAAAATGTCTTGCAAATATAGGTCTCAAATTCATAATGCAAACATACAGCAATACACCGACACTGCAAAACATGAGCAACAAGTAAAATGCAAAACCCCACAAGAAATTTAAAGTTAGAAGAAAACCATGTAAGACGATCAGAAATAGAGTTTTTTTTTTTTTTTTTTTTTTTTGAAAGTTTAAAAGAGAACCCCAAAGAGATGCTCACCAATGTTTTAGAAACATTTCGATCCACCATTGATTTCCTTGCATACAAATTATATCATTGTGATTTGAAAGTAATTAAACACATCAAGGTCAGGGATATGATTGTGAAAAGAAATTTGTGAAGAAAACCAAACTCTGTGGTAAACTCATCACCTCAAGTCCAAAACACCAAGTCACCCTAAAATGGACTGTCCCACAGCCATCAAACTACATTAATGGATTAGATGTCCACATCACATATCAAAGCAACAACAATTAAAACCAGTTTCTAAAATACTTATCAGTCTATGTGTGGAAGAATTAGCCACGTTCGCTAAGCTAAACAGGCTTTACCCGAAAATTCGAAAGCAAATATCACAACACTCATAAAGCCACTCATTGCTATCCACTAAACACTATAACATGGACAGGCCAATGACCTTTATATCAAATGACAAAAGCAAAAGAAACTAGGGAACCAAACTACACTTGCCCAGTTGCCCACCAAAACAGTCAAAGCATTTTTTTAGAGAAATCATATGGGAGAGTCTAATTATGCTCCATCAGCAACCAGATACACAGACAACTAAAGGCTGCAGCTGTTTAAATTATTAAAAGCTGTAATTAAATCAGTAACATATATTACCTCCAAAAATCAAATGAAGTATATGAGAATGAATATCTGGTTATAATCATAAAAACACTCAGAAAATCAAATAGTATATTTTAGAGCTGAGAAAAAGGAATAAATAAATAAATAAATCATTTAAGATAATATAACTCTCGCCCCCAACACAGATAACCAAGATAAAACAAATATAATAAAATAAAATAAACAAAAACAAAACACAAAAACAAAGAAACACAGCTATAATAATGATAAACAAACCCAAAGAGCTGCAAGACAGAAAATTTGGCATCCAAAAACGATACAACATCCAAATATAAACATGTTAAGCTGCAAATATGATGCACATAAAACGTGTTTTTCTGAAGATTTAAAGAATGGATTCGAAAAGGTAGAATGGCACCAGATTTAGCAAGGAAAATGCTTGATCTGATGAGTGCAACTCCAACTATTTCTGCAACAACAATAATTAGTTGTGATTTCTAACGTGGGGGTTGAGGAAAGAGTGATAAGAGAACTTCATTGAGCAATCTAATATAAGCGAATCTGAAGGAGGACAGCTTTGTTAAATGGAACGCGGATTGCGGACACGTATGCACTGGACCCGTTGGATCCGTTAGGATGTTGACACCTGTTCATCTTGGTATCACTGACCTTGTTGATCACTTTGTTTAGTTTTGGACTTTTGCAAAATTTTCCAAAATTTTTTTTGAAGCTGTTACGGTAATTCTCTTGATATAGAAAATACTGTAGCAACTGAATAAAAAAAAAATTCTTTTTCTTTAGTCTTTCCTCCCTTTCTCTTTTTTCTTCACTCCCTTTTTCTCTCCTCATCAGAGAACAAATGGAAGCAACTCTTCTCTCATAAGTAAAATTATTGCATACAATCTGAATAAAAACACAAAACAAAAAATGCAATAAAACTACAAAATACAATCTTTCTCATAAACTAATAAAATCAGAACCCCAAAAGAAAAAGAAAAAAAAATCCAGCCATTATCTCAACGGCTACTTATTCTGCAAAAAAATACAATCTGAACAAAACACAAACAGAAAATGCAATGAAATCATAAAATACAATCTTTCTCATAAACTAATGAAATCAGAACAAACAATAAAAAAAAGATCAAACCCATTTCGACCGCATGTCGTTGGCAGTGGGGTTGGTATAAGCAGAAGTTTTAATTTACAAAATCTCCTAAAATCTCCAAAATATAAAAAATTGTACGATTTACCCACATAAAATCCTAAAACCCTCAAAGATATTAGGGGATTTAAGGAAAATTTGTAAATTAAAATAAATAAACAACAGAGAGGGATTTGGAAGACAACTAGGTAATAAACCTTGAAAAATTCTAAGTTGTCGTATTCGTCTTCACCAAAGAGATTTCTGCGAAAGAAGGTGCTGAAGCGGGGGTTCTTGGCAACAAACAGAGGTGGAAATGCGGCGGAGTGAGGCTGGTGGAGAGGGAATGAGTGGATGTGGCTAGGCTAAGCATGAAGGATGAGAGAGAGATCTTGGACAAAGATAGAGAACATCTGATTTAGGGAGAGAGAGAGCAAATGGTTCTAAAGCAAAATTCTAACACCGTTAGTCATCAAATTTGAGTTAACTGGTCATGTGCATTGCACAAGACCTAGGACACTTGTCACTCTCACTAATTGCCACCTTGCCTTGTATGTAGGATTTCCTGCAAACATGTTTGCAGGAAATCCTTGTCCATAAAAATTTGCTTGTATTAGCCGATATTTGTAGGTATAAAGTACAAACGTACAAAGTACAAACTTCAAAGTTTATACTGATCATATTTCAATATTTTAATTTTTATCAGGTCATAGATGCTTATTATATGGGTGTTTGGATACGTGGGGTTTGTTTATTAGTTGACTTAAGTCAGTGCAGTTGGTGGCTGTAGGCGAGTGTATCAATAATTTCTTTAGGGAAAAAGGTAATCATATCATGACCTGCTTGGAAATGGCATATATTATTGAATCTATTAATCACTTTTTAACATGAAATTAGGTACGAATATTCTATCAAAATATCAACAACAAAAAATCTACAAATATTAAAATGAGAAGGGTAATTACGGATTCAAAAAACACGAAAAATTATAGATGCCCTTTTTTTGTGTATATTGATAAAATAAAGTATTCACCTCTTATATTATTTAATAATTGAACCCTTTTTTTATTATATATATATATATATAAAGAGTGATGTTCTAACATTTGGTCCCTCTTTACTTCTGAAATATTTTAAAAAGTAAAAACCTTATGAACTAATAATATGATGAATTGAACTTAAGACTTTTAAATTTACTTCACATTTTAGATCAATCTACCCACCACCCAGTACTCTCTTGGGTTGAGGTCTCATCATTAAACTTGGAAGAATGCATGAAGCCAAGTAATATAAGTTTTGGTCTTTAAAATTTTATGACCAAAAAAAAAAAGTTACACTTATGTTAAATCAAATGATATCAAGTTTCTTCTTTAAAAAAAAGAAAAGAAAAGAAAAAAGAATTTTTTTTTTTTTTTACAGGAAAAAAGAAGAAAGAATTGATTTCAAGGTATCAACATCTTGGAAACGGACAATTTTGTTGCACTGTTCAATGCAAAATCAAAAAGGAATATCGTATTTATTTATGGGTCATGCTAACGAATGCCCTAGAAGCACTCGTTAATAATCCACTTCAGAAAAGTTTTGATATCATTTTTATGAAAAATGAAAAAACTGTCAAAATATTAATTACTTTTTCTCATTTCCCTTAAAAATTTTCTTTAAATTGATTATTAACTAGTGTCCTAAGGATACTCGTTAACATTTCATTTTATTTATTTGATTGTAAAGCTAAAACAAGTAAATAACTATTCTGAAAATAAATAAATAAATAAATAATCTAAGGAGTACCGTATTTATTTATTTGAGCAATAATTAAATAATTAGAAAAGTGGCATAGTTATGGTAGTTGATGGGAGTACGTGTTAATTATTAAATATATATTTTCATGTTGGTAAGCATTAAATTTTCATATATAGTTAAACATATATCAATTTAAAAATATTAATGGATAATAAAGTTAATCCATAGTCTTCAAATGATGTTTAGAATACATATATGAATGTTGACCGTGTGTTTCACTTAACTCAACTGGTAAAGTCTCTGATGGTTGTATAAGAGATCTGCGATTCAATCCCCGTCTACACCAAAAACTGATTGGTATCTTAGTCTGATAATAAAGAACTATCATCAAGAGCGGACGCTATAAATTAAAACTCTCTCTCTAAAAAAAAAATAATAATAAATAATGTTGGGCACAATTTTTTCCAGTGAATGACCTTCAATCATGCAAGAAAAGAGAGAGAGAGAGAGAGAGAGAGAGATTCTCATTTCCTCACGTGAGCCGCCTGCATTCTTAGACTTTCGTGACAAATTGTACCGATGAATAACCATCAATCATGCAAGAAATTGAATAGGTGTGAACAAGTAGATCAATTTTTCCACGCCCCGAGCAGCACTCCAAGAAAAGGTGTGACCAGGATAAAGTATGGAAATTAAAGACAAACCTTTGATCTCTTTTCTTATGTGTTAAGAATCTAAGATAGGCACAGGTGTGGCTAGGAGTCGAGGTGTTAAAAAGCAGATGAATTTTTCCACGCCCTACCAGGACTGAATAAAGTAGTCTTTGATGGAATTGTTACCACCCATTTATCAATTTTGCATCTGAACTCTGAAGGACAGTGAGAATCCTCGTCAGCACTCACAATTGAGGAACCAAATACAACTGCCGCCCGACCAAAACAATCAATCGTTGCATTAAAGTTGGATTCCTTCATCCACCCTTCCCACTTTTATCTAACCTAACCCAAATTTAATTCTCTCAAAATAACAAAGCCAAATTTCATATAATAATTAAATCAGTGATGTATACTTCATTTTGAAATTAAATAAAGCAGATAAGTGATTCTCAAAATAATAATAATAATAAAAAGCAGATTAGATGCACAAGTCAGCCCAATGTCCCGTGGGCGTGAGTGCTTCTATGCACTGGACGGAGCCACGGAGGCCTCAATCAATAATAAGATGCACTTTCACACCTAGAAGCTAATGAGTGATATACAGCTCCTTTCGGAATAAAATAAAGCATATGAGATTTTAAAAATGAACGTATAACACACTCCAAAAGTATCCAAAAATCAAATCAAATAATTTAGGTGTTGTTAACAATAAGAATAAACTTGTATTTTTACCTTCATTTTATGTCTCTCCCCTCCCAAAAAAAAAAAAAAAAAAAAAAAAGAATAAAAAAACAAGATAAAACAAGATCAAAAAAGTGATTTGAGAAAGATTGTTTAGAAAACGAAAGCAACTATTCTTAGCGAGAACAATGTGAGTTCTTGCGGGTGGGATTTGGTTTGGGAAAGCATATAATTGAAAGTGAGAAAATATAGAGGTGTTGCAGAACGATTGGGACTATTCGCATTCATTCTTAGTTTTCTTCTTTCTTCCATAGTTGAACACGCAAAGTAAACTCAGTCTTGCCGTATCAAAAACAAAAACCCAGTCTTGCTTTGGAGTACAACACAATCAAAAACCCAGAAAAAAAATAACATAATTAATAAACCCATCCTTTTTGTCTTCGACCTCAAACCAACAACCAATATTCAAACATATTAAGCTTCAAACCCATCACAGTAATCTGCATGAAAACTCAACAATCAATCCCCATACAACCTGATTTTGCATAGACACCAACACTAACACACCCACACCATCAAAGTATAACCCCACAGATCTATCAAAATAGAACCCCAAAACCCAAAGGCAATGATTGGGTTTAAACATTTCACTTACAAAGGCAATAAAAGAGTCACTGACAAAGCAACGCTGAAAGCATGGGGAGTGGGTGGGTCTTGTTATATGGATATATATAGAGAGAAGGAGAGTGTGTGTAGAACTTGTAGGTTTTGAAAATAGGGATTAGAACAGAGAAAGTGCTTTTATTTTGTGTATATTTAGCCGTATGTTTTTTATTCAAATGATGGCAAGGGTAAATATAAGCTTGAAGTTCTAAGACATTGCATAATTTTTTTTTCTCAATAGCACTTTTTGATCTTGTAGAGACATAAAGGGGAGAGAAAAATACTTATTTACCCCTGTTTTTAACAGATGTGGATAGTAGTAAATCTCAAGTGAACAAAGTAACACTTTTCAAACCTCAAACCATGGGTAGTTAATGTGAATTCGAGTCAAACCACAAGTGTGCTTATTGTAATTACCCTAATAATTTAACTTAGAGGTGACAAAAAGAGCACCCTCACACCTGAAAATAGAAGTCCAGGACCAAAAGCACAACTATATCTGATGCCCGACCTAACAAACCGCATAGTAGTAATGCTCAAATACGACTGATAAAACCAAACTAAAAAGCTCTAAAGTAAAAAAAAATACAGTTAGCTCAAGTATTAAGCAAACACCCAACTCATGCCAACAATATGAATCTAACAAGAATTAAAATGAAGAGTGCAGATTGAGAAGAATGGGGGCACCACAAGGAGGAAGCAGAGTTGTTGGTATGCAAGCCAATTTAAAATGTCTTGCAAATATAGGTCCCAAATTCATAATGCGTAATATACCGACACTGCAAAACATGAGCAAAAGTAAAATGCAAAAACCCACAAGAAATTTAATGTTAGAAGAAAACCATGTTAGACAATCAGAAAGAGAGTTTTCTTTTCTTTTTCTTTTTTTGAAAGTTTAAAAGAGAACCCCAGAGAGAGATGCTCACCTCTATTGATTTCCCTGCATACAAATTCTATCATTGTAATTTGAAAGTAATTAAAAACATCAAGGTCAGGGATATGATTGTGAATAGAAATTTGTGAAGAAAACCAAAATCTGTAGTAAACTCATCACCTTAAGTCCACAACACCAAGCCACCCTAAAATGAAATGTCCCACTGCCATCAAACTACACTAATGGATTAGATGTCCACATCAAATTGCCCAAAAGTACAAAAGCTCTTAGCCAGCAAAATTCAACATCTTAAAACAAATCAAAGCCACCTTGATTCTTGACTAGTCTTCAAATGACAAAAGCAAAAGAAACTGGGGAACTAAACTACACTTGCCCAGTTGCCCACCAAAACAGTCAAAGCTTTTTTTTAGAGAAACCATATGGGAGACTCTAATTATGCTCCATCAGCAACCAGATACACAGACTACTAAAGGCTGCAGCTGTTTAAATTATTAAAAGCTGTAATTAAATCAGTAACATATATTACCTCCAAAAATCAAATGAAGTATATGAGAATGAATATCTGGTTATAATCATAAAAACACTCAGAAAATCAAATAGTATAATTTAGAGCTGAGAAAAAGGAAAATTTTAAAAAGAAATTATCATTTAAGATAATATAACTCTCGCTCCCAACACAGATAACCAAGATAAAACAAATAAAATAAAATAAAATAAACAAAAAACAAAACACAAAAACAAAGAAACACAGCTATAATGATGATAAACAAACCCAAAGAGCTGCAAGACAGAAAATTTGGCATCCAAAAACGATACAAAATCCAAATATAAACATGTTAAGCTGCAAATATGATGCACATAAAACGTGTTTTTCTGAAGATTTAAAGAATGGATTCGAAAAGGTAGAATGGCACCAGATTTAGCAAGGAAAATGCTTGATCTGATGAGTGCAACTCCAACTATTTCTGCAACAACAATAAATAGTTGTGATTTCTAACGTGAGGGTTGAGGAAAGAGTGATAAGAGAACTTCATTGAGCAATCTAATATAAGCGAATCTGAAGGAGGACAGCTTTGTTAAATGGAACGCGGATTGCGGACACGTATGCACTGGACCCGTTGGATCCGTTAGGATGTTGACACCTGTGCATCTTGGTATCACTGACCTTGTTGATCACTTTGTTTAGTTTTGGACTTTTGCGCTGCAAAAGTCAAAAATTTTCCAAAATTTTTTTTGAAGCTGTTACAGTAATTCTCTTGATATAGAAAATACTGTAGCAACTGAATAAAAAAAATTCTTTTTCTTTAGTCTTTCCTCTCTTTCTCTTTTTTCTTCACTCCCTCTCTCTCTACTCATCAGAGAACAAATGGAAGCAACTCCTCTCTCATTAGTAAAATTATTGCATACAATCTGAATAAAAACACAAAACAAAAAAAGCAATAAAACTACAAAATACAATCTTTCTCATAAACTAATAAAATCAGAACCCCAAAAAAAAAAAAAAAAATCCAGCCATTATCTCAACGGCTACTTATTCTGCAACAAAATACAATCTGAACAAAACACAAACAGAAAATGCAATGAAATCATAAAATACAATCTTTCTCATAAACTAATGAAATCAGAACAAACAATAAAAAAAGATCAAACCCATTTCGACCGCATGTCGTTGGCAGTGGGGAAGAGGACGAGCGGCGGTGAAAGCAGAGCAAACGACTTAAAAAGGACCACTTTTTTAAGAATGCGGTCTAATTTCACAACAAGTTTGATATTATATACTATATTTCATTTTAAATTTTTTTGAAATTATATATATATATATATATATAAACAAAATAGAAGAAGAATATTTTTATCAAAAATAAATAAATAAATAGAAGAAGAAAATGAACATATTTTTCGAAACCCAAACTGTCAGATGATATAAATTGTCTTGAATTTGATTGCAAAGAAAAATGAAATTGAACATATTTTTTAATAATTTCAAAATTATTATAAAAAGAAACAAAAACAAAAATGGATGCGGGATCTAAAATTTTAAAATTAACTTCTATTCTACTCTTGACCTCCCATTATATATATATATATATATATATATTTTTGGATGGGGACCTCCCATTATATTGTTCACTGCATTTCTTTCCTATTTAATATGATAAACTATACTCTACGTATTAAAAAAAAATTATTGACTTATTTATTGAAAATTTTAACAAACGCAATTGATCCGGAAAAACGTACAGTTTGAAAGCCAGAAAATAGAAGGTAAAGAGTAAAGACTGGGTTGACAATCTAGGAAAAAAGTTTACTTTCTTCATGCTCTTTCCCTATAGACCATGCAATTCCTACAAGATTTATCGTCAAACCATGACTACATATAAATCTTTATATATGCATATTCTTTTGTGTGCTCATATATCTATTACATATCATGCAATATTTTCAATCAATTCAGCAGTGTACTTTGCTCCTCTAAAGCGATACTTTTGAATCATTTAGCTTGCTTCTAGTTTATCTCCCTCAACAACAAAAGAAAATGTAAATAATTATAGTTGGTTTATCTCTTAAAATTATTCTCAATGTATTTTTAAGAGACTTATGTACAACAAATTCTATGAAATATTAAATTAAAATATTAACTTCCATCATATTCTCTAAAATAAAATATGTAAAGTTTAAGTTCTAGTTAGCTCAACTGATAAAGACTTTGATAGTTGAATAAGAGATTTGAAATTCAATCCATGACTTCATCAAAAACCGGTTGGTGTATTGGTCTGATGATAAAGAATACAGTGTCTTGATCTAATAATAAGAGCATAATGTTTTGGTTTGATAATAAAGAGAGAATTCACCAGAAGCGGACGGCATAGATAGGATGAAATTTATAAAATAATAATAATAATAATAATAAAGTTCATTTGACTATAGAAACGGAAGGATGTCTCTAATGCATTATCAACAATTAGAAGATTTAGTTCATCAACTGTTGACTTCACCTCCCCTATATTGGTCTTGCACCATGCTTAAATGTTACATTGAATTGATCTTTAAAAATTTATAATTAATATTTTTGTTGAGGTAATTATAGGTTTACATTGTACTAGCAATGTAATTCTTACATTGTACACACAAAATTGTATATTCCCCCCCCCCCCCTTTTTTTTTTGAGAATGAATTTTCTTTTTTATTGATGTAACATTTTTGCTGTAACAGAAATTGTTATTTTACACACTTACAATAGTATTTAATGATAATAAAATTTCTTCATGAGGTGCTACCTAGGCCACTAGCGAGTTCATCTAGCCATTTAAAAAGAAAAAAATTATTTTTGTTCGTTTGCTTAGCTCAATTATCCTTTTGGGAGATCAGATTTTTGATGCCCGAACATTAAATTCTTAAGAATAAATGTGTGTGTAAATTATAAAGAAAAATTCAAAATTTTGAAGCAACAACATGACTCCACCACTCTCTTATCATTCTAATAATCTAATAAAAATAAAGAAAAAATAAAGTTTCTTTTCCCCTACCTTTTCATATGATTCCTTCCATTATCAATCAAAGAAACAAGAGATTAAATTTGAAAGTTTGAAGGGAGAGGAAATGATAAAAATTGATGATATTGTAAAATTTTCTCTCCTTTTGTTCATATGCCCCCAAGACCTTATCTTTGTTTGGTTGTAAGGTGGAAATGAGAGGAGAGGATGATTTATAAGATAAGGGCAAAAAATATGCAATTTTTTTTTTAGAGTGTGTTTTAACCTACGGCGTTCGCTATTGATGATGCTCTTTATCATTAGACCAAGACACCAATCGGTTTTTGGTGTGGGCAGGAATTGAATCTTGGATCTCTTATTCAACCATCAGAGACTTTACTTGTTGAGTTAACTGAAACCATATGAAATTTTATTTATTAAATCCTATATTTAAGAAACATTAAAGAGAAAAGAGAAAATATATTAAATTTCATTTAAATCAGATCTCTTGCTTCCAAAATACATAAAATTGGAATTTTAAAACGGTTTCTTTCCATCTACAACTTTGTTGAGAATTAGTCTCATATAAGACAACAATCCCTTAAAGATTTTCCATCTACACCTTGCATAAAAGTCAACATAAGACTATTGCATTATAGATTTGGATTGTGGACCATGTGGTGAGTAATTCTTAGGTATTCTTGGAGCATAGAGAATAATGCTTCCTCTTCCCACATTCATGGTGAGTTCTACTGTAAATGTGAGAGGAAAGAGTACTATTTCGTCATGCTCTACGTGTTAAATTACCGATTGTCCCAAAAGCTTAAACTATTAGGAAATTGTGAATTTAATCACTTAACTATAAGTCTAACACTCTCCCTCACTTGTGGGCCTAAACTTCCCCTTAATAAGTAGGGGCCCAACAAGTGGGAATTTTAACATTTTAAATAGGAGGTAGAGTAAAGTTAGGGATCGAACTCAGGATCTCCTGCTCTGATACCATATTAAATTACTGATTGTCCCAAAAACTTAAACTATTAGGAAATTGTGAATTTAATCACTTAACCATAAGTCTAACACTAGGAGTATCTAAAATTTTTTCTTATGTGGTATTCTCCCTAATAAATTTTGGTTTGGTAAAGCAGTGATAGTGACAGTAGAAAAAACATGTCTGGGTTGCTTAATTGCTTTTGCTATCCATGAATGACCGAAGGAGGGTAGGCCACCATTGGTTCATTTCTTAGGGCATAGCTTCCCACCATTTATATTTATTTATGGTTGTTTATTTTTGGTTGACGCTAAAAATTTGTAAAAAAAATATTTTACATTTTTGCTATGGATGTAATTTCAACGATCAAATTTGGCATTTACTTTTTCTAAGTATTACTAAAAAAAATGCCAATTGCTTGATTGGAATTTGTCAGTTTTTGGATGATTTTATTAAAATTTGTTGGTTAAATTGTATATTTGGGTCATAAACATTAGTTTTGTTTTAAAATCATTATTATACTTTAGAATATTTCAAAAGACCCTTGATGGAATTTGATGGATAAAAAATGTTAATGCATAAAACAAAATTCAATAAATCGAGGTTTCTTTGATGACGTGAAGCTAGAGATGTGATATAAATTATGTTTGCCGTAGCAACATTTTCCATCCGTTGTATGCTAGCAAGTAGTTTTTTTTTTTTTTTTTTGAAAATATAGGATTAAAGTGAAATTAAAATAATAATTAAAAACTCTGAAAAAGAGAGGTTGTTTGGTTTTTTTATTTTATTGTTAGGCTCTTGAGCGTTTTTTATTTATTTATACAAGTCTCTTGAGAGTTAATACTAATAGTACATTCGAATTCGTGATAGTGGGTTTGCCCACATTTCTCATCATAAAAGTGTCCCAAAACAAATGAATATGCTCCAGGATGAGCCGAACCAAACCCAAAACAAATATAATATTTGGGTTAAAAAAGATTGTAAAAGATGAACAATTTTTGGGCTACTTATCTTCTCTTGTTTTGGGTTAAACCCAATAATTTGGACTGGATACTATATTTATAGGCCTCACACTATATCCGCCACTCCCAACTTTTATGAACTTGAATTGTTACTATTGTAATTTGTATGTCCATGCAGTAACAAAAATCTAAGCATTTGGAAAGAACTCCTTTGTAACACATGAAGACAAGCATAGATGCCAAATTGACAAGGCAAACAAGACCAAAAGACAACCCTTATATGGCCCTTTGTTAGAGAGAAAACATGGAAACCCTGTTCCAGATCATATAAAAGAGCAAATTATACATATGCATCAATGATCTCAAATTGGTGATGTTGGGTCAGCCTTCTATAAAAATTCATCCAAATCCAAATCCACACCTTTATTTTGTAAGCCCAAAACAGAAGATTTGGTTTGGAGGCCCAAATAAATTTCCCCTATTAAAACTTTCCAAACCAAGCAGCAGAAAGAAAAAGGCCCAGATCCATACTGTTATTCATAAACCTTGGAGGAAAAAAAAATTAAAAAAAAAACACGTGGGGATGACTTCTACTATTGCAAACCTCACAGAAGAGACTATTCATAACACGTAATTCAAACAAACCAACAAGCAAAAAGAGAGCATGGATAACCAGGAAGCCTACATAGTACATAGAACACTGGAGGCTCAGACAGGGTTGACGTTCACAGCTATCATTTGGAGATTGTCTTGGCCGCTGTTTATAACGCCATGGCCGCCGGCGAGGTTGTCGCCAGGAAGCCTTTGGGTAGCATTATCGGTGTTGTTTGTTGTAAACTTGCGTAGTGTAAGAACGAGCGCGATGATGAGGATCACCAGGCCAAGTATTTGAGCTGCAATTTTAAGGTCCGAAAGCAATGACATTTGTTCCCTGCAGTAACCAAGAGGAAATTAATTCTATCAACACTGGAACCAATAAAAAAAAAAATGTTAATTAAATATAGTTAGCTATATACTCTCACCTGTTTGGAGGAGTAGATAGAGATAGAGGATGTTTGGGTAGAACAAAGTGAAAAAGGAAATGGAGAGAGATATATTTTTGAGTTGGTTGTGTTAAATGTGTCGTAGTGGATATACAGAATCAAAAGAAAGTTGAGTCTTCGTGTAAGTTATTTTAGTTTATATAGAGAGATGCAGTCATATTCGGGTGGGGCAATGGGGCTGAGAGAATTGTTTCAAGCTGTGAGATCACTGAAATGCAATCATGGACGAGCTATTCTTTGACTTTGGGGCTGAGTTTTTAATTTTTTTTAAAATATTATACATATAAAAATGAAATTTTAAAATAAAAAATAAAAATATATATACTTGGTCTCCTTGAAAATTAAAATTGGTCACAAAAGCCAATAAACATAACAGACACCTCATTCCTTGTGACTATGCACCATGTGATCAAGTGTATCCGTATGGTGTGTGTACTAATGTGTATAGTTTTTGACTTTATGTAAGCTCTCAAAACATATTCATTGATTATTTAACATTTTTTATGCAAATGACTTGAGTTTTTTGACATTGGTTATTTGTTGTTTGGTACTTAAAAAGTTAGAAGTGTGGTTCTTTTATTTTCCTTGGCAATGTTAATTAATTTTTTTAGTTCAAATACATTTGACATATAATTAGATGATGATGATAAATGTGACTTATATCTTATTGGTAAATCATGGGAAATTTAGCTCCAGTATTAGATTTATTTCAAAAGAAAAACGCAAATAATTCAAAAACAACTATTTAGTATCCATTTGGATACAAATGAAAACAAACGTGCTTGTGTTTGTTTTTTTTTTTTTTTTTTGAGAAGATTGTCAAATGAGTTCCAGTGGTGGCTCCCGTGCACTATTTACGGGACCCACAAACCTCTTTTTCTAATAAAACTTTCATTAAAAATGGGTCTCACAACACTATTCACACATTTAAAAATTATTTTGTTATTGTATTTTAAGTTTTCAGTTTTCAGCAAAATAAGCGGTATCTAAATGAACCTTTAGTATCTTTTCTTTTACTGGTATAATGAATTTACTAAGAATGATGTGACAACTATTATAAATTTTACTAAATAAGTCTTACAAACTGATATATCAATTGGTAAAACACAACAAATAAGTAATTAAGAAATTTATTTATTATATTTGTGGGGGGGGGGGGTAAAAGCCCAGATCTAACTATTGGGCCTTGGACCTTGTTTTTAAGATTATTGTATGTCCGAAGAGTAATAACAGGTTGGGGTAGATTTCATCTAGGGTCAATAAACCCGGAAATGGAGGAAGAGTACAATTCGAAGAGGTCACCCTTTTTCTGAAGAGGTTTTACTCCTCGAATACGAATAGTCTCGATCAAATAAACGTATGGAAGGTCCGAATGACCTTCCTGGCAATTCCAATGACAAAGATAAGCTCTGGGCACACCTGGGGATGATAAGGATGAAGAAATATCTCAAGGAAAAGCTGCTACCACCGTATTTAATGCACTGCATCAACTTTTCTAGCCGCATTTATGTGGAGAAGACCCCTGAACAGTGCAACCTCAGCTACCGCCACTCATAAAAGCTAAGGAGGATGCTTGACGTGATACTCAAGTATGTACGTAGATGGAGGACAAGTGGACGACTGAGATGATGAGGGAGGAGGCTATATAAAGAAGAAGAGCCCCTGACAAAAGGGGGGGAAAAAAAAGAAAACATGGAAGAAGAAAACCACTTTACTGTAGCTCTGAGACTTGTAACCTAACTTTATTCAATAAAATGCCTCTTCGGACATTCATGTCTGTTTTTGTCTTAACGTGATTACATGTTGGATTATTGGCAAATACCATAACCAACTTTTGTTTAATTCATATCCAGCCCAGTTCTTTCACCCACGCTCTACAAATTTATTGTCTTGGGTTCATAGGGCTCAGACATCATATATTGTGGGCTTGGGCTACAAAAACTGACCCTCCAATTGGCGCCATCTGTGGGGAGAGCTTGTGCAGGGGTGAAAACAACCGTTGGTGATGGCAGAACGAAGTTAGCAACAAGCAGAATCTAGGGCATCCCAACATGCTGACCCTTTTCTTAACTTGGAAAGAAGGCAAGATCGTGAGGGTAGTGTGCATACTGTGCATACTGGCCAAAGCCAGTCACATGGCGGAAGTCACGTGTCCCATGCAGAGAAGAACCGGGACTTGCAACTAGAAGTTGAAAAACTGAAAATGGAGTTGCGCCATGCAAAGAGGAAACGGATTTTCTCGTATTCTGATGAAGATTCCGACGACGAGCAAGACGTCACTTATCATCAGAAATCTCAGATACCGGCCAGTGAATCCTTTTCCGACGAAGAAGAGCCTCATCGCAAGAAGCAATCTAGAAGTCCATCACGCGGAGGCGTAGGGAATGATGCTATGAGCAGGGCCTTGAATCAGATCTCTCGGTCACCTTTTACTCGCAGAATTGAGGAGGCAAGACTCCCTCGGCGTTTTAACCAGCCAACGTTTACCATCTACAACGGTAAAATAGACCTGGTGGAGCACGTGAGCCACTTTAACCAAAGGATGGCTGTCTACTCCAGAGACGAAGCCGTGATGTGTAAGGTTTTCCCCTCCAGTCTGGGGCTGGTGGCAATGAGGTGGTTTGATAGCTTGAAGGCAGACTCTATTAATTCCTTCAAAGAGCTCACTCAGGCATTTGGTTCACACTTTGTCACATGCCGAAGAGTAGCCAGGCCCCTGTCTTCACTATTGTCCTTGAGCATGCAAGAGGGCGAGACTCTGAAGGCGTATTCGGATAGGTATTGGGAGATGTTTAATGATATGAAGGGCAACTCCGATGCAATGGCCCTTAGCACGTTCAAGCTCGGCCTCCCTACTGACCATGGTCTAAGGAACTCCTTATCTGGTAAACCAGTCACTAACATGCGTCAGTTTATGGACTGTATAGAAAAATTTAAAAGAGTTGAGGAAGATCAGCAGCAAGGGAAGGGAAAGGACAAAGCTACCCCCAAGGAGAGGAGGGATTTCTGGTCGAATCATTACAATAGCAGTAAACCGCGTAGAGATTTCGCTGGGCAATCAGGATCGACCAACCCTCAAGCGATCAATACTGTATTTAAAGAGCCGGTGCATCAAGTTTTGGAAAAGATTAAAAACGAGCCATTCTTCAGGTGGCCGAATAAGATGGTAGGAAACCCTGAAAGGCGTAATCATAATCTCTATTGCCAGTATCATCAAGACCATGGGCATAGCATAGATGATTGTAGGAGCCTGTGGGATCATTTAGATCAGCTGGTCGGCGAGGGTAAGCTAAGACACCTTCTGCATCATTCCAGCGGCCGAGGAGGGCAGATGAGTTCAGGGCCCCGAAAAGATGATTCTTCGAAACCGCCACTAGGAACTATTAATGTCGTCTTCGCCGCACCAGGAAGAACAGGATCTTGGCCGTCGAAGGTTATGTCAATAGTCCCATCGCTGACAGGGCATTTCGGCCATGGTCCGAAGAGATCTAAGTCGGATGCCCCATTGATTATAGGATTCTCGAACAAGGACAAGATAGGGACTGTTCAGCCCCATGATGATGCTTTAGTAATCACCCTCAGAATTGGAGGATACGATGTAAAGAGGGTGATGGTGGACCAGGGTAGTGCTGTGGAGATAATGTACCCCGATCTCTACAAGGGGCTGGGCCTAAAACCTCAAGATTTAACACCATACAATTCCCCCCTCGTGAGTTTTGAAGGAAGGGTTGTCACCCCGAAAGGCCAGATATGCTTGCCCGTGCAAACCGGCTCAGAAGTGGTAGAGGTGGATTTTATAGTTGTGGACGTGTACTCACCATATACAGCAATCGTAGCCTTCATACACTGGGGGCTGTTTCCTCTACTTTGCATTAGAAAGTCAAGTACCCAGTTGAAGGGCAGGTTTATGAGATCCGAGGAGATCAGTCCGTAGCTAGACAGTGCTTAGTGGCTGCCATCCAACACGAGCTCGAAGCTGAGTCCTCGTCCAGGGCTGAAAGGGGTTTATAGCAGTTAAAGTCTCGGACATTACCCATTGAGGATTCGAACGAGGGCACTCGCTGCGAAGATTTAGTGAAAGTTGTCATTGGGGATGATCCTGAAAAATTCTTTCAAGTCGGATCTCAGCTGCCTCCTCAGGAGAAAGAAGAGCTAATAGAGTTGCTCAATAGGAATTTTGACGTGTTTGCCTGGAATGCTTACGAAACCCTAGGGGTGGATCCCCAATTCATTTGCCACCATCTTAAAGTCAACCCATTGATTATTCTCAAGAAACAGCTTCCTCGGCGCCCATCTAGGGAGCATGCTGATGCAGTGAGAGAAGAGGTGGCCAAGCTCAAACAAGCTGGAGCTATTAAAGAAGTTTTCTACCCAGAGTGGTTAGCGAATATTGTGGTAGTAAAGAAGAAAAACGGGAAATAGCGAGTTTGTGTAGACTTTATTGACTTGAATAAGGTTTGTCCCAAGGATCCATTCCCCATGCCAAAAATTGATCAGCTTGTGGATGCCACTGTCGGCCACCCTCGGATAAGCTTCCTAGACACTTTTCAAGGCTACCACCAGATACCACTAGCTCTAGATGATCAGGAGAAGACTGCTTTCGTCAACCCAGTTGGTAACTACCACTACAAAGTAATGCTGTTTGACTTGAAAAACGCGGGGTCTACTTATCAAAGAATGATGAAGAGGATGTTTGAACCATATCTGGGCAAAAATATCGAGATCTATATAGACGATATGGTGGTGAAAAGCAAGATTGTTGCTAAGCATGTGAAGGACCTTGAAAGTATCTTTGAAGTCCTTAGAAAGTACAAGCTCCGCCTAAACGCTTCCAAGTGCTCATTTGGCGTGGGGTCTGGCAAGTTTTTGGGATACATGGTAACTCGCAGGGGAATTGAGGTTAACCCCAATCTGATTAAAGCCATCAACGATTTACAAGCTCCTCGGAACCCTAAAGAAGTTCAGAAACTGACTAGAATGACTGCTGCCCTGAATCGATTTATCTCTCGATCAGCAGACAGGTGTCGACCCTTTTTCTCTCTGCTCAACAAGTGGAAGGGATTCGAGTGGACCGAGGAATGTGCTTTGGCCCTTTAGCAACTTAAAGATTATCTAGCTCGGCCACAAATTATGTCCAGTCCTGAGCAAGATGAAGTATTATTTGCTTACATTGTTGTAGCTCCCTGCGCGGTGAGCCTGGTGCTGATACGATCAGATTGTGGTGTGCAAAGACCGATTTATTACGTGAGTAAGTCGCTGCATGAGGCCGAGATCCGTTATTTGCCACTGGAGAAGGCTATCCTAGCAGTGGTGCTTGGTACACGAAAGCTACCTCACTATTTCCAGGCACATACGATCATTGTTCTTACTTAGCTCCCACTCAGGGCTATACTCCGAAGTGCTGACTATACGGGGAGAATTGCTAAGTGGGGGTATGATCTTGAGGGCTTTCGATATCAAATATATGCCCCGCACATCGGTCAAAGGACAGGTCCTTACGGATTTAGTGGCTGAGTTCACGGAGCCCCAACTAGAAGAAGTAATGCCTATGTTGGACATGGATGAAAAATCAGTTGGCATGATTTCTCAGCAAGACCCCTCCCATTGGGAAGTGTACGTAGACGGTGCTGCAAATCAAAAAGGTTCTGGAGTGGGGCTAGTGTTGATATCCCCTGAAAGAATCATTATCGAAAAGTCTTTAAGGCTGGACTTCTCGGCAACGAATAATGAGGCGGAGTATGAGGCCCTACTGACGGGAATGGCTATGGTCCGAAAAATGGGAGGAAAGTCTGTGGAATTGTTCTCGGACTCAAGGTTAGTCGTGGGTCAAGTACAAGGAGAGTTCGAGGCGAAAGATGAAAGAATGCAGGGGTACCTGAGTCGAGTTAAATGTCTGCAATCGGAGTTCGACTCTTTTAGTTTGCTGCACATCTGCAGAAATGGTAACGCACATGCTGACTTTTTGGCTACGCTTGCTACCTTCTCGGTGCAAAATTTGCCCAGAGTCATCCTCGTTGAGGACTTGCATGGGCCTATAGAGACAAAAAGAGATGTAGTTCAGGTTCACCAAGTTAGGACCGGACCCTACTGGATAGACCCTATAATTAAATTCTTGAAAGAAGACATCTTGCCTGAAGAAAGAGAGGAAGCCGACAAAATTCGAAGGAAGGCGACCAGATTCTGGCTATCTGAGGACCAGAGATTATATAAACGCTCCTATTCAGGACTATATTTATTATGCATACATCCTGAAGCGGCCGAGTTACTGCTAGAAGAATTACATGAAGGAATATGTGGAAACCATACGGGAGGAAGGTCTTTGGCTCATCGGGCTATTACTCAAGACTATTGGTGGCCGAACATGCAAAAAGGAGCCCTCGAGTATGTTAAAAAGTGCGATCAGTGTCAGAGATTCGCCCCAAATATTCATCAACCAGGTGGAACTCTTAATCCACTATCCAGCTCATGGCCTTTCGCCCAATGGGGCTTAGATATCGTGGGACCATTCCTTAAAGCTGCAGGAAACAGGAAATACCTCCTGGTCGGAACAGACTATTTCACCAAGTGGGTCGAAGCTGAACCTCTGGCCAACATCAGAGACGTGGATGTGCAAAAGTTTGTATGGAAAAATATTGTCACTCGGTTTGGGATTCCTCATGCTCTAATCTCGGACAATGGCCTGCAGTTAGGGGTGGCAAATGGGCGGGTTGGGTCATAAATAGGTTGGGTCATAAATGGGTTGGGTATGTAATTACCCATTTATCCATAAATTAATTATCCATTACCAACCCAACCCATTTAATTAGTAACCCACCCATTTAACCCAATATAACTCAAATACCTCTAGAACTACTTAAATACCCTCTTGACCTCAAAAATTACCAAAATACCCTTAAATACCTAAAATGATACAAATACCCCTATACTTCCAAAATTACCAATATACCCTTGACATCCAAAATTATCCCCAAAATCTCTAAAATAAGCAAAATACCCATGAAACCTCTAAAATGACCAAAATACCCCCGATATCTCTAAAATCACCATATATGCTTAAAACCCACTAAAATGACCAAAATACCTCCAAAATCTCTAAAATGACCAAAATACACTCGAAACCTAAAAATGACCAAAATACTTCCAAAACTCAAAAAATGACCAAAATAATCACAAAACCCAAAAATGACTAAAATACTCCCGAAACCTAAAAAATGACCAAAATACTTCCAAAACCCAAAAAATAACCAAAATACCCCCGAAACTCAAAAAATGACCAAAATACCCCCGAAACCTAAAAATGACCAAAATACTTCCAAAACCCAAAAAATGACCAAATACCCCCCGAAACCCAAAAATGACCAAAATACTTCCAAAACCCAAAAAATGACTAAAATAACCCCGAAACCCAAAAAATGACCAAAATACTCCCGAAACCTAAAAAATGACCAAAATACCCCCGAAACCGAAAAATGACCAAAATACTTCCAAAACCCAAAAAATGACCAAAATACCCCCAAAACTTAAAAAATGACCAAAATACCGTCGAAACCTAAAAATGACCAAAATACTTCCAAAACCCAAAAAATAACCAAAATACTTCCAAAACCCAAAAAATGACCAAAATACTCTCGAAACCTAAAAATGGCCAAAATACTTCCAAAACCCAAAAATGACCAAAATAATCCCGAAACTTAAAAAATGACCAAAATACTCCCGAAACCTAAAAAATGACCAAAATACCCCCGAAACCTAAAAATGACCAAAATACTTCCAAAATCCAAAAAATGACCAAAATACCCCCCGAAACCCAAAAAATTATCAAAATACCCCCGAAACTCAAAAAATGACCAAAATACCCCCGAAACCTAAAAATGACCAAAATATTTTCGAAACCCGTAAAATGACCAAAAAACCCCTCGAAACCCAAAAAATGACTAAAATACCCCCGAAACTCAAAAAATGATCAAAATACCCTCGAAACCCAAGAATTACCAAAATACCCTCGAAACTCAAAAAATGACCAAAATACCCCCAAAACCCAAGAATGACCAAAATACCCCTAAAACTAAAAAAATGACCAAAATACCCGCGAAACCCAAGAATGACCAAAATACCCCTGAACCTCAAAATATGACCAAAATACCCCCGAAACCCAAAAATGACCAAAATACCCTTGAAACCTAAAAATGATCAAAATATCCCCGAAACCTAAAAATGATCAAAATACCCTTGAAACCTAAAAAATGATCAAAATATCCTCGAAACATCCAAAATACCCTAAACCTCTATTTCGGTAATTTCATATGTTTCTGGTGTATTTTGGTCATCTTACATGTTTAGCGGTATTTTGGTCATAATTTGGGTTTCAAGTGTTTTTATCGATAATGTTTTTTAGCTTTTGGGGTTATTTTGGTCATTTTTTAGGTTTTTGGGGTATTTCGATAATTTTTTAGGTTTCAAGGTATTTTGGTCACTTTTTGAGGTTTCGGGGGTATTTCAGTTATTTTTTAGGTTTTGGAGGTATTTCGGTCAATTTTTAGGTTTAGGGAGTATTTTGGTTCTTTTTTAGGTTTATGGTGTATTTTGGTAATTGTTATGTTTTGGGGGTATTTTGATCATTTTTTTAGGTTTTTGGGGTATTTTGGTAATTGTTTTAGGTTTTGGGGTTATTTTAGTCATTTTTTAGGTCTTGGGGTATTTCGATCATTTTTAGGTTTCAGGGTATTTTGGTAATTTTTTAGGTTTCAGGGGTATTTCAGTCATTTTTTAGGTTTAGGGGGCATTTTGGTAATTTTTTAGGTTTAGGGTGAATTTTGGTAATTCTTTGGTTTCAAGTGTATTTCGGTAATTTTTTTAGGTTTTGGGGGTATTTTGGTCATTTTTTAGGTTTCAATGGGGGTATTTTAGTCATTTTCTTAGGTTTCAGGGTATTTCAGTCATTTTTTAAGTTTAGGGGGTATTTTGGTAATTTTATGGGTTTCGGAGGTATTTTAGTCATTTTTTAGGTTCCCGGGTAATTTGGTAATTTTTTCAGGTTTCAGGGGTATTTTAGTCATTTTATAGGTTTCAGAGTTATTTTGGTCATTTTTTAGGTTTCGGGGGTATTTTGGTCATTTTATAGGTTTTAGAGGTGTTTTGATATTTTTTGGGTTTCGAGGGTATTTTGGTCATTTTTTGGGTTTTGAAGGTATTTTGGTCATTTTTAGGTTTCGGGGGTATTGTGGTCATTTTTAGGTTTTGGGGGTATTTTGGTAATTTTTAGGTTTTGGAGGTATTTTGTTCATTTTTTAGGTTTCAGGGGTATTTTAGTCATTTTATAGGTTTTAGAGGTATTTTGGTATTTTTTGGGTTTCGGGGATATTTTGGTCATTTTTTGGGTTTCGGGGGCATTTTGGTCATTTTTTGGGTTTTGAGGGTATTTTGGTCATTTTTAGGTTTTGGGGGGGATTTTGGTCATTTTTTTGGGTTTTGGGGGTATTTTGGTAATTTTTAGGTTTTGGAGGTATTTTGTTCATTTTTTAGGTTTTGGGGGTATTTTTGTCATTTTTTTGGTTTTGAGGGCATTTTGGTCATTTTTTGGGTTTTGAGGGTATTTTGGTCATTTTTAGGTTTCGGGGATATTTTGGTCATTTTTTGGTAATTTTTAGGTTTTGGGGGTATTTTGGTCATTTTTTGAGTTTCAGGGGTATTTTGGTCATTTTTTTGGATTTGGAGGTATTTTGGTAATTTTTTGGATTTTGGGAATATTTTGGTCATTTATTAGGTTTCAAGAGTATTTTGGTCATTTTCTAAAAATTTAGATGGGTTTAGTGGGTATTAGTTGATATATCCATTTATACCCATCTAATTAAATAACCAAATGGGTCTTTACCCATTTAACTCAAATATTCAAATGGGTTGGGTTAAGACTTATCCAAATAAGGTGGGTAATGGATGGGTTCATGGATATGGGTAAAAATTGCCACCCCTACTTGCAGTTTGATAGCAAAGCATTCAGGAGCTATTGTAGTGAGCTAGGAATTATAAACAGATGCTCTACCCCTGCTTATCCCCAGGGTAATGGGCAAGCAGAAGCTGTCAACAAGGTCATAGTAAATGGCCTAAAGAAAAGACTTGACGACGCGAAGGGCAAATGGGTGGAAGAACTGCCACACGTACTTTGGGCCTACAGAACTACACCTCGCAGATCTACTGGAGAGACCCCCTTCTCAATGACCTATGGAGCTGAAGCTGTCATACCTCTGGAAACGGGATTCCCAACACTAAGGACCAGTTCATTCAGTCCGACCAGCAACAATGAGCAGCTAGAGAGGAGTTTAAACCTGATTGATGAAAGGAGGGAAAGTGCAATGGCTCACCTGGCACATTACCAACAAAAGCTCAGGCAGGGCTGCGATGCTAATGTAAGGCTAAGGCCTTTAGAACCCGGTGATCTGGTGCTGAGGAAAGTTGTGGGTACTGCAAAGAACCCAGCTTGGGGAAAGTTAGGACCCAATTGGGAAGGGCCGTATCGTGTTACTTCAAGGGCTGGCATTGGGGCGTATTTCTTAGAAGATCTGGATAGTTATGTAATACCACGCCCTTGGAATGTAAATAACCTCAAAAGGTACTATTATTAATCGAACATTCTCTTCAATTAATATGCTGATTCTGTATATGTACAGTTCTCTAAGTGTTTAAACTTAAATCCAATCATGCCTGTAGTCCTCGGACTAGATGATTTGGGTTAGTTAACACTATTGCTATTCTCTAAGTGTTTAAACTTAAATCCAATTATGCCTGTAGTCCTCGGACCAAATGATTTAGGTTAGTTAACACTGTTGCTGTTCTCTAAGTGTTTAAACTTAAATCCAATCATGCCTGTAGTCCTTGGACCAGATGATTTGGGTTAGTTAACACTGTTGCTGTTCTCTAAGTGTTTAAACTTAAATCCAATCATGTCTGTAGTCCTCGGACCAGATGATTTGGGTTAGTTAACACTGTTACTGTTCTCTAAGTGTTTAAACTTAAATCCAATCATGCCTGTAATCCTCGGACCAGATGATTTGGGTTAGTTAACACTGTTACTGATTCTCTAAGTGTTTAAACTTAAATCCAATCATGCCTGTAGTTCTCGGACCAGATGATTTGGGTTAGTTAACACACTGTTACTATTCTCTAAGTGTTTAAACTTAAATCCAATCATGCCTATAGTCCTCAGACTAGATGATTTGGGTTAGTTAACACTATTACTGATTCTCTAAGTGTTTAAACTTAAATCCAATCACGTCTGTAGCCCTCGGACCAGAATACGGTTCTCTTAGATGTTTAAACTCAAAAACGTTCATTCCTTTAATCCTCGAACCAAATGACACGGGTTAGTCAACACCCCCACACAGCTTTTATCACTAGGGCTTAGCGTGAAAATGAGTCATGCTTGAAATTCTTGATTGTGTTTAAATCGACCCTATCTTACGATTGGCTTCTTTAGTTATGTTTAATTCAAAGCCGAGGGGTAATAACACTCTTTGTATTTTTGATAAGACATGTGAAACTTCCATAATTACTCGTTGCTTACTAGTAACTCTTATACAAACTGTTCCATTCAGTACCAACTTCAATTATTCATATCATCAGTATGATATAGTGGTCAAGCTTACTCGCATTGATGTAATTACAAAGTATAGTTATATGCAGCAATGATAAATCATAAGACATGTAACAAAGACAATAGAAACAAAAGAGAAACGGTTTCATTAATTAAAAGAAAATGGTTTACAATTCCTCGAATGAAAACAAAATAAATGCAAGTACAAAACAAAAGCCCCTATGCCTAAGCCTTCTTTTGGGGAGCCTGAGGATCAGCAGCCTGATTGGACTGAGCCGCAGTAGTCTCTAGAGGTTGGTCTTTAGATTCTGGGAGGGTTTTCTTTTCACCCAGGTCTTTGCCCTTATCCTTGGGCGCCTCAACTGTCTTGCTCTGCTCACCAGGCTGACCGGACCTCTTGGAAGCCTCAGAGTTGGTAGGGAGGACTTGGCCGACCAGTGGTTGCTCCAAGGTCTCTGGAAGCTGTGTGGAAGGATCAGACCCTGGGAATTCTCGAATCTCAGGGTCATAGTATATGCTTCCAAGCAGCCTCAGGTATGAGTCCGCAGGTACCCCGGCAGCATCCAGTGCCTTTCCCCAGGTTATGTCGCAATAGTCGCGGCTGACCGAGGCGAACTGCTCAGTAAGGGTGATCTGAGTCTCATCCACGCCCAACTCATATGCCGCTTTCCTTTCCGCTTCAATTGTCTCCTTAGCCAGCTGAGCGCTCTGCTCAGCCAGCCGGACTTTCTTCCTAACCTTTTGGAGCTCAGCCTTAAGACCCTTCACCATTTCTCTCTCTGTCGCCAGATTGATTTCGGCCAGGTTCAGTTGTTTGCGCTGCTCTTCGGCCTGTTTTTCAGCAGTCTTAAGGCCAGCATCAAGGCTGTTCCTCTGGTTGGTCATATCCTTAAACTCCTTGGATAGATGAGCATATTCCTCCTTCAAGGTGCCCAGGGACTTCTCCGCCTCAGACCGAGAGTAGATCGCCATTTGGGCTTCGAGGTAGGACTTTTTATTCCATTCCTCAGCCATAAAGATTTGCTGGGTAACCTATATAATGGAAATTTCGAATGTAAAGCACAGAAAAAGGGAAAAAGTAAAAAGGCTCAACGATTTAACTAAGCAGACTAGGTTCACTTACCATGGCTATATCCCTCTTAAGGGACAGGAAGAGCTCCTGTTGGTTGAAACGCCTGTAGGACTCCATGTCATGTGGGAGGAGGAATGGCTGCTCCAAGGCCTCAACAACATAACCTGCCATTCCACCGTCATAATTCCTAAGGGAGGTGTCCCAAGGGATTGAAGTGCCATCCAACTCCAACCTTGGAGACCAGATGCGAGGTCCTCCTCGGCGGACATCAGCCACGACCTCATCTCGGCTATCCATGGACGAGGCGCTCTTGTTCCGGTGGTCCTTCACCACCTTCTGTTGTTTAGTCCCCCTTGGGGGCGCTACCTCTTTCTTTTCGTCCGTAGGGACGTGGGGTCTTTTCTTTTTTACGTCTGGCAGAGGCTTCAAGCCGAGATCAGGAGCCTGGGGAGGTGCTGGAGGAAGGCTCACAGACAGTTGGGACGTACTGGTCCCTTTGGGCTCAGCTTTTTTGCCCTTATTCCTCATTAAACTCCTTAAATCTGCCATATCTTCCTCGTCTGAAGAGTCTTCTGGAAGGGCAGTTATTGGAACAGAAGGATGCACAGCAGACTGCCTATCAATCCCCTCTTCAGAGTCTGAGGATGATATCACTTGGACCCCTCCTGAAACTTCTCCCCCGAAGTGAAATTTGTCTATCTGCTCCTCTAGTGAGGAGGTCAAGGAGCCAACCCTTTCACCTGCGACCACCGGTTCAAGGGGGACTTCTGCAACTGGTTGGACGAGCAGTGATACACCATGTGGATTGGGGTGGGGCACGGGTACAAGGTCGTATGGTGCTAAAAAGCCTTTCTGGGCAACGTCTATGCGATTGAGACGGTAATCCGCTTGTGTTATCGCGTTGCCGATGGGTTGAAAATCCTTCTTTTTCGCCTTATACCCGAGAATAAGAAGGGCCGATTGGAGCTGCCTGTCCTCGCTCACAAAGATCTCTGATCTTAGTAGGTAATTGAGCGCGGCAGTATTTGTAAGGCTGAGCCGAGGAGCGACGTGGTTCCTATCTGTTAAAAATCACAGTAGAGCTTTATCAGAGACTCGAAACAAACACACACAGAATTAAAAATTGTTAACAGGTGGAAATCCTAAGTCTACTGTTAATGAGCCTAAATCTAACATGTCCCACTTGGCTCTCTTGGCTTGGTTGGGCAATGGGGATCGTCGTGCCATGCGCCTGAGACGATCACATAATCGTCTTTCATCCCTTTGTTGGATTTGGGGAGGCAGGAAATGAGTTTAACCACGCCGGACCGGGATTTGAGATAATATACCGCCCCTTGTTGGCTGTGGCACTCATACATGTGCACCACATCAAGCCAGGTGAGGCCCAACCCTAGGTGGCAGTTCAGATCCTCAACTGCTCCTAGAATCCTAAACATGTTGGACGCACATTGGTCCGGGCTAAGCCTATGGTTCCTAAGATAACTACTGGTGATGGGACCCATAGGGATGGTCATCCCTCCTTCTAGGAAGGCAATGAGGGGGATAACAACTTCGCTCGTCTTGTGATCTGTTAATATTTTTTCTGGAGGGCAATACCTCACACCCACATTTGGGGGTATGCGATGTGCGGCCCTAAATGCCTCCAACTGATCAGGGCTATCCACCAAATATTGGAGTTTACCCATAGCACTTAAAACGGAAATATGGCTGGCCGAAGAGAAGATTAAAGGATCTAATGGATGACAACTTACAGGAACTAGACCAGAGAGTGATTTTCAAACTCGTAGAAGGATTCTTGAAGACTCTGGGGAAGACTGGGATCGGTGACTGAGAGAGTTTGACGGAGTCGCGTGCTTGTTCTTGCAGGATCGTCTGAAAGTTTGCAAAGTGAGGAAGAAGTAACTTCTTCTGAGACTTTATACCGGGTCACATGAAAGGGTAGAAGTTATTTCGCCCAAACCCCGGGGAAGAACTACGCCCGTCAGATCAACAACTCACCGTTGGATACAGAGGACAAGGCACTGCCTGGAGTAATTAATGCAGCGCTTTGGAAATACGAAAAGAACAGCGGCAATGATGAAACGCTTATATCTATGCCTACGCACGTGTTGGTTCAGATATTTGGCTGTTCTCAAGCTTTTTACTCCGTGACAAGTCAAAATCCCACTTTTTCTCTTCGGATGTGAGCGAAAAATTAAGATTTTGAGGGGCTATTGTGGGGGGGGGGGGTAAAAGCCCAGATCTAACTATTGGGCCTCGGGCCTTGTTTTTAAGATTATTGTATGTCCGAAGAGTAATAACGGGTTGGGGTAGATTTCATCTAGGGTCAATAAACCCGGAAATGGAGGAAGAGTACAGTCCGAAGAGGTCACCCTTTTTTTGAAGAGGTTTTACTCCTCGGATACGAATAATCTCGATCAAATAAACGTATGGAAGGTCTGAATGACCTTCCTGGCAATTCCAATGACAAAGATAAGTTTTGGGCACACATGGGGATGATAAGGATGAAGAAATATCTCAAGGAAAAGCTGCTACCACCATATTTAATGCACTGCATCAACTTTTCTGGCCGCATTTATGTGGAGAAGACCCCTGAACAGTGCAACCTCAGCTACCGCCACTCATAAAAGCTAGGGAGGATGCTTGACGTGACCTATACTCAAGTATGTACGCAGATGGAGGACAAGTGGACGACAGAGATGATGAGGGAGGAGGCTATATAAAGAAGAAGAGCCCCTGACAAAAGGGGGGGGAAAAAAAAAGAAAACACGGAAGAAGGAAACCACTTTACTATAGCTCTGAGACTTGTAACCTAACTTTATTCAATAAAATGCCTCTTCGGACATTCATGTCTGTTTTTGTCTTAACGTGATTGCATGTTGGATTATTGGCAAATACCATAACCAACTTTTGTTTAATTCATATCCAGCCCAGTTCTTTCACCCACGCTCTACAAATTCATTGTCTTGGGTTTATAGGGCTCATACTCCATATATTGTGGGCTTGGGCTACAAAAACTGACCCTACAATATTATTGATGTGACACCAAATAAATTCATTTCTATATCAATTTGCAAATATTATGCAGTAAAATAGATAGTAGTTTTGTGATTTATTTATTATGATATTGATGTAATACTAATTACTTTCAATATATTGTTAACCATCATGCACCTTTAGCATGATGGTTACTCTTTAAGTATAAGTATTTGTAGAGTGTTTAGGGTAAAAGTCGATGTTCAAATATATAGAAAGGAGTTTCACATACATATACGATTAGATTAGGTTAGAGTAGAATTTCTATCTTTTATATATATATATATATATATATATTGTTACATTAGTTTGTAAGCTTTTTAATAGGAGAATCATAATTCTGTTATTAGTTTTTTTTTTCTTGTTAAAAAATGAGCAGTTTGTTTTTGTTAATTTTTTTTCTTTTTTTTAAAAGGCTCATTTGGACCACTGTATTATCGAAATGACAAAATCATTAACAGTCAATTATTTACTTTTTGCCAAACCCTTTTTATTTTTTAGAATCTATTATTCAAAGATAATTTTTAAAATTTGACCACAAGTCAAATGTGGCTCCACCACTTAATGCATAGGCAAAGAGTATGCAAACAAAAATTTTAGGACTATAGCACAACTTTTGTCACGGTTGACACAATTGTCATTTAGCTAATTAATTATGAATGGTTAAAGAAAAGTTGTGAATTTATAAGACAATAACAAATAATTAGTCACAATATATAATTATAGCTAAAATTGCCGTGTTTCATGTGTAATACAACAGGCACTTTACTTGTTGTATAAGGAATGGTTTAGTGGGAGCTGAGGAAGGTTCCCTACACTGACAAGAGTCGTCTTTTCTACGTTGGTTTGAAGACTCCGCACAACACGCATCAAAGCAAACAGAAAGGAATAGAATCCAATAAGAAGATAGTTTTAAGGCGTAAGTCCTGCTACTTTGACCTTAGGGACAATTACGAAATCAATAAATTTAAATAGAATGGCATTAAAAAAAAAAAATAACTATGAAATTAGTTATAAGGTTAAAATTTTATTTAATATCTTTTTATTAGAAGTAAATTTTGATAAATCTACCATTGTATTACATATTCTTCTTATATTCTCCATACTTATAAAATTTCTAAAATATTAAAAATCAATAACTATGTTATTAATAAATTATTTAAATTACAAATTTATTAAATAATAGCTATGTCATGTTTACATAGTTATTTAAATTACAAATTTATTAAATAATAGCTATGTCATGTTTAGATAGTTCTCATTAATTTCTAACTATATTTTTCATCTATCTACCGCACTATATTCAACATTAAAGTTTCTTTATTACAGATTATCAAAGTCTCTGTCTGCCATGAATCACACTCGCCTTTTTGGCCTATAAGTAATAGATTTAATTTAATAATAAAATTTCCGAAAAAGGTACAGATTAAAATCCTATTGGATCACTACCAAAAGTAAATGAAATTCATAGGGGCGAAACCCTCGGAGAAAAAGGGTCCTGTTCTTCTCCAAAGACCATCAACCTGAGGCAAGAGTCATGCTTTTGCTCTCTGAGACATCATCATTTGTACCTTTTATTTATTTATTTTAGATTACAACTTACAACTAATCTTGCCATTCGAACCCTTTCCCTAAACCATTTAGTACTTTGTGCATGAAAAAATGTTAATTTAGCTGTAAGCCCTTGACTCATCATTTGTATTAAGTTGACATCATAATAAATAGATAGTTTTAAGGTGTACGTCCTGCTACTTTGACCTTAGGGACAATTACGAAGTCAATAAATTTAAATACAATGGCATTAAAAAAAAAGTTTAGAAAATTGGTTGTAACCTAAGGTTATAATCTTATTCAATATCTTTTTATTGGAGGTGAATTTTGATAAATTCATCATTGGATTACATATTCTTCTTATATCCTCCATGCTTGTAAAATTTCTAAAAAAATTAAAGATCAATAGCTATGTCATTAATAAATTATTTAAATTGCAAGTTTTTTATAATTTAAAATTATGCATAAAATATAAGCTTATAAATCATATAGTAAATAATATCCGATTGACAAAAAATTTAACATATGTATTAAGAGCATAAAAAACATGTAATTCAACGGTTAGATTTTCAAAATATTTAGTAATATTCATTTTATTGAGTAAGATTGTAGCCTAAGATTACAATTAATTTTATAGCTAAACTTTGTCCTAAAAAGAATCAGAGTGTACAAAATTCTTTTTAATAAGATTTGACCCGCTTGACTCAAAAAAAAAATTAAATTAAATAGTATAAAAATTGGTTTTGATTCACACATAATTAAAGCAGTATCATTATTTTTAAGAAAAACTTTGTAAAGGGAAAAAATCACCATTATTAGAGATCTATGTATTATGAGAATTGTGGGAGGTAAAATCCCAACCTTATGTAATGGGCCTAGGGCTCTATTTGAAGATTATTGTGTGTCTGAAGAGAAGAAAGTGGTTGAGAAGGAGTCCATGTGGAAGAAATATACCTCGAAATGAATGAGGAGTATAGTCCGAAGAGATCACCAGTGGTCCGAAGAGGTCATTCTCCTCGGATACAAAGAGTCTTGGTCAAGCAGATGCCTGGGAGGTTCAAGTAATCTTCCTAACGATTCCAATGATAAGGATAGGCTTCAGGCACATATGGAGATGATCGGAACTGAGAAATATCTAGAAGACAAGCTGCAACCGCCACATTAAATGCACTGCAGCTGCTTTTCTGGCCGCATTAATATGGAGAAGATCTCTGAACAATATAATCTCAGCTACCACCACTCACAGAGAGCTAAAGAAGATACCTGACGGGACATGTACTCAAGTGGATGCTTAGATGAAGAATAAGTGGACGATGAAGATGATGGGGAATGATGCTATATAAAGAGAAAAGGCCTCTAATAAGAGGGGATCGGAACAAAGGGAAAAAGAAAAAGAGAACAATTTTACTGTAACTCTAAGAATTGTATTCACCTTTCATTCAATAATACACCTCTTCGGACATCAATTTGTTTAGCTTTCAAGTGTATTTTTACATCAGTTCATCCCTTAATACCATAAGTAACTGTTGTTTAATTCATAATCAGCCTAGCTCTTTCATCCACTCTCTACAAATTCATTGTTCTGGGTTCATTGGGCTCATAATCCAAACCTTTTTGGACTTGGGCTACAAATCTCGACCCTACAATTGGTGCCGTCTGTGGGGAGAGCTTGAGTGAAAGTGGAAGTAGCAGTTGATAATGGCTAAACTAGGGCAACAACCAGCGGAATCTAAGGCATCCCAACACATAGACCCTTTTCTTAATTTGGAGCAGAGACAAGATCGTGAAGGTAATGTGCACACTGTGCATACTGATCAAAGCCAGCCACATGGTGGAAATCACGTTTCTCATGCAGAGAAGAACCAGAATTTGCAACTAGAAATTGAAAAGCTAAAAAGGGAGTTGTGCCATGCAAAGAGGAAACGGATTTCTTCATATTTTGATGAAGATTCCAATGACGAACAGGACGTCACTTACCAGTAGAGATCTCGAACACCAGTCAGTGAATCATTTTCTTATGAAGAAGAGCAATATCGTAAGAGGCAACCTCGAAGCCCATCACGTGGAGGCGTAGGGAATGATGCTATGAGCAGGGCTTTGAATCAAATCTCTAGGTCACCTTTTACACTCAGGATTGAAGAAGCGAGACTTGTTCGACATTTTAACCAGCCGACGCTCACCATCTATAATGGTAAAACGGACCCTGTGAAACATGTAAGTCACTTTAATCAAAGGATGGCTATCTACTCCAGAGATGAAACTCTGATGTGCAAGGTTTTCCCCTCCAGTCTTGGATCGGTTGCAATGAGGTGGTTTGACAGCCTGAAAGTAGACTCCATCAATTCCTTCAAAGAGCTCACTCAAGCATTTGGTTCCCGTTTTGTCACATGCAGAAGAGTGGCCAAGCCTTTGTCTTCACTGTTATCCTTGAGCATGCAAGAGGGGGAGACCTTAAAAACGTATTCAGATAGGTACTGGGAGATGTTTAATGACATGGAGGGCAATTTTGATGGAATGACCTTTAGCACGTTTAAGCTCGGCCTTCCCACTGACCATGATTTAAGGAATTCCTTAACTGGTAAGCCAGTTACTAACATGCGTCAGTTCATAGACCGTATTGAAAAGTATAAAAGAGTCGAAGAAGATCAACAGCAAGGGAAGGGAAAGGACAAGGTTATTCCCCAGGAGAGAAGGGATTTCAGGTTGGACCGTTACAATAACAGTAAACCACGGAGAGATTTTGCTGGGCAATCAGGATCAATAAATCCTTAAGCAGTCAACACTATATTCAAAGAGCCAGTACACCAAGTTTTGGAAAAGATCAAGAATGAACCATTCTTCAGGTGGCCGAATAAGATGGTGGGGAACCTTGAGAGGCATAATCATAATCTCTATTGCCAGTACCATCAAGACCATGTGCATACCATAGAGGATTGCAGGAGCCTGTGGGATCACTTGGACCAACTAGTCCGCGAGGGTAAATTGAGACACCTGTTGCACCACTCTACTGGCCGAGGAAGTCAGATGAACTCAGAGCCCCGAAGAGATGACTCTTCAAAGCATCCATTGGGAACTATTAATGTCATCTTCGCCGTACCAAGGAGAACAGGATCCTGGCCATCGAAGGTTATGTCGGTAGCCCGGTCACCCGCAGGGGATTTTGGCTAAGGTCCGAAGAAAACCAAATCGGGTGCTCAACCGGTTTTAGGGTTCTCGAATGAGGACAAGATTGGCACCATCCAACTCCATGATGACGCTTTAATAATCACCCTCAGAATTGGAGGGTATGATGTGAAGAGGGTAATGGTGGACCAGGGTAGCATGGTAGAAATAATGTATCCTGATTTTTACAAGGGGCTAGGCCTAAAGTCTTAAGACTTAACACCATACAATTCCCCCCTGGTGAGTTTTGAAGGAAGAGTTGTCACGCCAAAAGGCCAGATACGATTACTTGTGCAGACCGGCTCAGAGGTGGTAGATGTGGATTTCATAGTTGTAGATGTGTATTCACCCTATACGGCAATTGTAGCCAGACCTTAGCTTCATACACTAGGGGCTGTTTCCTCTACTTTGCATAAGAAAGTGAAATATCCATCTGAAGGACAAGTTTGTGAAATCCGAGGAGATCAGTCCGTAGCCAAACAATGCTTAGTGGCTGTCATCCAACATGAGCCCAAAGCTGAGTCCTCGTCCAAGGCCGAAAGGGTTTTATAGCAGTTAAAGTCTCGGGTATTGCCCGTCGAAGATCCAGACGAGGGCGCTAGGTGCGAAGATTTAACAAAAGTTATCATCGGAGACAATCCAGAAAAATTCTTTCAAGTTGGATCTCAGCTACCTCTGCAGGAAAAGGAAAAGTTCATAGAATTCCTTAAGAAAAACCTTGACGTATTCGCCTAGAACGCTTACAAAGCCCCAGGGATAGATCCAGAATTCATATGTCACCATCTGAAGGTCAACCTCTTGATTACCCCTAAGAAGCAGCTTCCTCGACTCCCATCCAAGGAACATGCTGATGTAGTAAGAGAAGAAGTAGCAAAACTCAAACAAACTGGAGCTATTAAGGAAGTTTTTTATCTTGAGTGGCTAGCAAATACTATGGTGGTGAAGAAAAAGAGTGGGAAATGGTGAGTATGTGTAGATTTCACTGACTTAAATAAGGCTTGTCCTAAAGATCCATTCCCTATGCCAAAAATTGATCAGCTAGTGGATGCCATTGTCAGCCATCCTCGGATGAGTTTCCTGGATGCTTTCCAAGGTTACCACCAGATACCACTAGCCTTGGATGATCAGGAGAAGACTGCTTTTGTCACCCCTATCGGTAATTACCACTATAAGGTGATGCCATTTGGTTTGAAAAACGTGGGATCTACTTATCAAAGAATGATGACGAGGATGTTTGAGCCACAGTTGGGTAAAAATATCGAGATTTACATAGATGACATGGTGGTGAAGAGCAAGATTGTTGCTGAACATGTGAAGGGCCTTGAAAGTATCTTTGAAGTTCTAAGAAGGTACAAGCTGTGCCTAAACGCTTCCAAATGCTCATTCAGTGTGGGGCTAGGCAAGTTCTTGGGGTACATGGTGACTCACAAGGGAATTGAAGTTAACCCCGATCAGATAAAGGCCATCAACAATTTACAAGCTCCTCAGAATCCCAAGGAAGTTCAAAAACTAACTGGAATGATTGCTGCCCTGAACCGATTCATCTCCCGATTAGCAGATAGGTGTAAACCTTTCTTCTCGTTGATCAACAAATGGAAGGGATTTGAGTGGACTGAAAAATGTGCTATGACCTTTCAACAACTTAAGGACTATCTAGCTCGGCCACCAATCATGTCCAGTCCTGAGCCAGATGAAGTCTTGTTTGCCTACATTGCTGTAGCTCCTTATGTTGTGAGCTTGGTGTTAATACGAGCAGATTGTGATGTGCAAAGGCCAGTTTATTATGTAAGTAAGTCACTGCATGAAGCCGAGATCCGTTATTTGCCATTGGAGAAGGCTATCCTGGCAGTGGTGCTTAGTACACGGAAGCTACTTCATTATTTCCAAGCCCATACAGTCATTGTTCTCACCGAGCTCCCACTCAAGGCTATACTCCGAAGTGCTGACTATACCGGGAGGATCACTAAATGGGAGACGATCTTAGGGGCTTTTGATATCAAATACATGCCTCGCACATCGGTCAAGGGCTAGGTCCTTACGGATTTGGTGGCCGAGTTCACGGAGCCCCAATTAGAAGAAGTAACGCCAACACCAGACATGGATGAAAAATCAGTTGGCATGATTTCTCAACAAAACCCCTCACATTGGGAAGTGTACGTGGATGGCGCAGCAAACCAGAAAGGTTCTAGAGTGGGGCTAGTGCTAATATCCCCTGAAAGAATCATCATTGAAAAGTCGTTAAGGCTGGACTTCTCAGTAACAAATAATGAGCTAGAGTATGGAGCTCTATTGATGGGAATGACTATGGTTCAAAGAATGTGAGGAAAATCAGTGGAGATATTCTTGGACTCGAGGTTAGTCGTTGGTCAAGTACAAGGTAAGTTTGAGGCGAATGATGAAAGAATGCAGGGATACCTGAGCCGAGTTAAATGTTTGCAATCGGAGTTCGAATCTTTCAATTTGCTGCACATCCCTAGAAATGGTAATGCACACGCTGATTCTTTGGCCACGCTCGCTACCTCTTCGGCGCAAAATTTGTCGAAAGTTATCCTCGTCGAGGACTTGCATGGGCCTACAGAGGTAAGAAGAGAGGTAGTCCAAGTTCACCAAATCAAGGCCGGACTCAGCTGGATGGATCCTATGATTAAATTCTTGAAGGAGGATATTTTGCCTGAAGAAAGAGGGGAAGCTGACAAAGTCCGGAGGAAGGCGACCAGATTCTGGCTATCTGAGGACCAGAAACTATATAAACGCTCCTATTCGGGACCGTACTTATTATGCATGCATCCTTAAGCGGCTGAGTTACTACTAGAAGAACTACATTAGGGAATCTGTGGGAGCCACACTAGAGGTAGGTCCTTGGCTCACCGAGCCATTACTCAAGGTTATTGGTGGCCGAATATGCAAAAAGAAGCCCACGAGTATGTTAAGAAATGTGATCAATGTCAACGGTTTGCCCCAAATATTCATCAACCAGGGGGGACTCTTAATCCACTATCCAGCCCATAGCCTTTCGCACAATAAGGCTTAGATATCGTGGGTTCATTCCCTAAGGCTGCAGGAAACAAGAAATACCTTCTGGTCGGCATAGATTATTTCACCAAATGGGTCGAAGCTGAACCTCTAGCCAACATCAAAGATGTAGATGTGCAGAAATTTGTGTGAAAGAATATTGTCACTAGGTTTGGGGTCCCTCATACTCTCATCTTGGACAATGGCCTACAGTTCGATAGCAAAGCATTCAGGAATTATTGTAGCGAACTGGGAATCATAAACAAATACTCCACCTCCAGGGTAATGGGCAAACAGAAGCTATTAACAAGGTCATAGTAAATGGCTTAAAGAAGAGACTAGACGATGCGAAGGGCAAATGGGTGGAAGAATTGCCACATGTACTTTGGGCTTACAGAACTACGCCTCGCAGATCTACTGGAGAGACCCCCTTCTCAATGACCTATGGGGCTGAAGCTGTCATACCTTTAGAGATTGGGTTCCCAACATTGAGAACTAGTTCGTTCAGTCCGACCGGCAACAATGAGCAACTAGAGAAGAGTTTAGACCTGATTGAGGAAAGGAGGGAAAATGTAATGGTCCGACTGGCACATTACCAACAAAAGCTAAGGCAGGGCTATGATGCCAACGTAAAGCTAAGGCCTCTAGAGCCTGGTGATTTGGTGCTGAGGAAAGTTATGGGCACTGTAAAGAACCCAGTTTGGGAAAAGTTAGGACCCATTAGGAAGGACCGTATCGTATTACTTCAGGGGCTGGTATTGGGGCGTATTTCTTAGAAGACCTAGATAGTCATGTAATACCACGCCCTTAGAATGTAAATAACCTCAAAAAGGTACTATTATTAATCGAATCTTTTCTTCAATCAATATGTCAATTCGTTATATGAAATGTTCTCATAACTCTTTAAACTTAAATCCAATCATGTCTGTAGTCCTCGGACTAGATGATTTGGGTTAGTTAACACTCATTTACAGTTCTCCTAAGTGTTTAAACTTAAATTCAATCATGCATGTAATCCTCGGACCAGATGATTTGGGTTAGTTAACACTCGTTTACAGTTCTCCTAAGTGTTTAAACTTAAATCCAATCATGCCTGTAGTCCTCGAACCAAATGATTTGGGTTAGTTAACACTCGTATAAAGTTCTCATAAGTGTTTAAACTTAAATCCAATCATGTATATAGTCCTCGGACCAGATGATTTGGGTTAGTTAACATTCATTTACAGTTCTCCTAAGTGTTTAAACTTAAATCTAATCATGCTTGTAGTACTCGGACCAGATGATTTGGGTTAGTTAACACTCGTTTACAGTTCTCATAAGTGTTTAAACTTAAATTCAATCATGCATGTAGTCCTCGGACCAGATGATTTGGGTGAGTTAGCACTCGTTTACAGTTCTCCTAAGTGTTTAAACTTAAATCCAATCATGCATGTAGTATTCAAACCAGATGATTTGGGTTAGTTAACACTCGTTTACAGTTCTCATAAGTGTTTAAACTTAAATTTAATCATGCCTGTAGTCCTCGAACCAGATGATTTAGGTTAGTTAACACTCGTTTACGGTTCTCCTAAGTGTTTAAACTTAAATTCAACCATGCATGTAGTCTTCGGACTAGATGATTTGGGTTAGTTAACACTCGTTCACAGTTCTCCTAAGTGTTTAAACTTAAATCCAATCATGCCTATAGTCCTTGGACCAAATGATTTGAGTTAGTTAACACTCATTTACAGTTCTCCTAAATGTTTAAACTTAAATTCAATCATGCATGTAGTCCTCGGACCAGATGATTTGGGTTAGTTAACACTCTTTTACAGTTCATCTAAATGTTTAAACTTAAATACAATCATGCCTGAAGTCCTCGGACCAGATAATATGGGTTAGTTAACACTGTCTTATAGTCATTATCAATGTATAAATTTAACAAATCATGCCTAAATAACCTCGTCTCATAGTCATAAGTATTTGAATAATCCGAAATCAGTGCTTAGCAATATTCCTTGTAGGTATTCAAGAAAAACTGTAATACCTTCACATCATTCATTGCATTCAATGTTTGATAATAATTCTTGTATGACATATTTCTTCCAGTATTTGAATAAGTTTTTTGCATCATTGGCACGATATCATTGTTAAGTCTGCCTATATTACCATAATTACAATTTATAGTTATTTGCAATAATAATAAGTCTCATAAGATGTGCAACGAAGACACTAAAAATAAAAGAGAAATGATTTCATTGATCAAAAGAAAGTAGTTTACAATCCCTTACATAAAAGAAAAACTAATACAAGTATGAAATAAAAACTCCTAAACGTCTAAGCCTTCATCTGAGGGGCCAAAGGGTCAGCGACCTGACTGGACTGAGCAGCAGCAACTTCTGGGGCTTGGTGCTTGGATTCTGAAAGGGCCTTCTTGGCCAACTGAGCATCCTTCTTGGCTAATCGGGCAGTCTCCTTGGCTTTTTGAAGCTCAGCTCGAAGACCTTTCACCAACTCTTTTTCCATTACCAAATTAATCTCCGTCATATTCAGTTGCTTGTGTTGCTTTTCGGCCTGTTTCTCGGTAGTTTTAAGGCCAGCATCAAGGCTATTCCTCTGATTGGTCATCTCTTTTAACTGCTCGGACAGACGAGCATAATCTTCCTTCAGATTGCCCAGAGATTTTTCTACCTCAGACCGAGAGTGTGCCTCTGCTTGGGCTTCAGTATAGGCCTTTTTGTTCCACTCCTCGACCACATAAACTTGCTGAGTAATCTATATATCAGAATGAAAAACTTCAACATAAAGCAAAGAAAAGGGGTGAATGGAAAAGATTACCATCTTAAATTGAGGAATTGGATCAATTCACTTACCATGGCTAAATCCCTTTTAAGGGATAAGAAGAATTCATACTGGTTGAAGCGCCTGTAGGACTCCATGTCATGTGGGAGGAGCAGTGGTTGCTCCAGGGCCTCAGCAACGAGACCTGCCTTACCCCCACTATAATTTCTGAGGAAGGTCTCCTAAGGGATAGGAGCACCATTCAATTCCAGCCTGGGAGACCAGGTGCGAGGTCCTCGGCGCACATCTGCTATGAGAGAGTCATCTCGGCTCTCGGTAGACGAAGCCCTTTTGCTCTGGTGGTTTTTGACCACTTTCTGTTGCTTGGTTCCTTTTGGAGGCGCCACCTCCCTTTCTTCATTATCGGTGAGGGGCCTCTTCTTCTTCGGATCTAGCAATCGCTTTGAGCCGACATCCGAAGGAACCTGAAGAGGTAGAGGAGGAAGACTAACCACTAGCTGAGACGTACCAGCCTCTTTAGGCCCAGCTTTTGTATTCCTATTCTTCATCAGGTCCCTCAGGTTTACCATGTCTTCTTCTGAAGGATCGTCTGGTACGTCTATTCTCTCCAGGAGAACACTGGATTGCCTGTCAGTCTCTTCCCCGGCGTCTAAAGCCTGAACCCCTCCTGAAGCTTCTCCTTCGAACTTGAACCTATCAATCTGCTCATCAAGCGAAGGTGTTGAGCAACTCTTTCACCTACTGCTACTGGTTCGAGGGGAACCTGCTGAATTGGCTGGAGGAGCAATGGCACACCCTATGGATTTGGATGTGGCATGGGGACAAGATCAAACGGAGCTAAAAAGATCTTTCAGAGTAACGTCTATGCGGTTGATGCGATAGTCTCCCTGTCTTATCGCGTTGCCGACCGGCCGAAAATTGGTCGATTTTGGCGTGTAACCAAGAATAAGAGGAATCGACCGGAGTTGCCCGTCTTCACTTACAAAAATTTATGATCGTAATAAATAATTGAGAGCGATAGCGTTTGTGAGGCTGAGCCGAGGAGAAACATGTTCTTTATCTGTTAACATCACAACCGAACTTAGTCAGAAACTCGAAAATAATTATACAAAGAGAAGACAAAATTGTTAAAAAACGAAGATCCTAAATCTACTGTTAGTAAACCTAAATCTAGGAGGTCCTACCTGGCTCTCCTGGTTGGGTTGGGCAATGAAGACCGTTATGCCACGCGCCCGAGACGATCAGATAGTCGTCTTTCATCCCTTTGTTAGATTTGGGAAGGCAGGAGACGAGCCTAACAACGTCGGATCGGGATTTAAGATAATATCCCGCTCCTTTCTGGCTATGACACTTGTACATATGTACCACGTCAAGCCAGTTGAGTCCCAATCCTAGATGACGGTTTAAATCCTCAATTGTTCCTAAGATTCTAAAGACGTTAGGCGAACATTGTTCAGGACTAAGCCTATGGTTTCGGAGGTAATTACTGGTAATGGGGACCATAGGGATAGTCATCCCCCCTTCTAGAAAGACGATGATGGGGATTATAACTTCGCCCACCCTTTGATCTGTTAGTAGTCTTTTTGGAGGACAATATCTCAAACGCACATCTTGAGGTATGCGATATGTTGCCCTAAATTCCTCCATCTAGGCGGGGCTATCCACCATATACTGAAATCTACCCATTTCAATTAAACAAGAAAGAGGAAACTCTAAACGCAGTGACTAGAGAGTGACTACTCGAAGGCTGAGAAAGCTAGTCGAAGAGAAAACGAAAGCTTTGAATAAAGAAGAACTTACACAAACTAAGTCAAAGAATGATCTTTAAACTCGTGGAGAGATTCTTACGGATTCTGGGTTTGATGATTGAGGAGCCTGGTAGATTTGGATGCTCGATTTCGTTGGAGAGTCTAAGAATCTACAAAGTAAAGGAGAAATAACCTCTTCCGAGGCTTTATATAGGGACAAACGAAGGGGCAAGAGTCATCCCGCTCAAATCTCGAGGAAAGACATCCGCCGTTGGATCGATAGTTAACCGTTGGATGTATTCTATCTCCTGGAGTAATTAGTAGCGCTTCGTGAATACCAAAACGTCAGCAGCAATGATGAAGCACCTAAATCTATGCCCACACACGTGTAAGTTCAGATATTTGTGTGTTTTAAGCTTTTATTTTGTGGCAAATCAAAATCCTATTTTTTCTCCTCGGATGCGAGGGAAAAATTAAAATTTTGAGGGGCTATTGTGGGGGGTAAAAGCCCAACCTTATGTATTGGGCCTAGGGCCCTATTTGAAGATTACTGTGTGTCCAAAGAGAAGAAAGTGGTTAAGAAAGAGTCCATGTGGAAGAAATATACCTGGAAATGAATGAGGAGTATAGTCCGAAGAGATCACCAGTGGTCCGAAGAGGTCATTCTCCTCAGATACAAAGAGTCTTGGTCAAGCAGATACCTGGGAGGTTCAAGTAATCTTCCTAATGATTCCAATGATAAGGATAGGCTTCAGGCACATATGGAGATGATAGGAACGGAGAAATATCTAGAAGACAAGCTGCAACCACCACATTAAATGCACTGCAGTTGCTTTTTTCACCGCATTAATGTGGAGAAGACCCCTGAACAGTATAATCTCAGCTACCACCACTCACAGAGAGCCAAAGAAGATACTTGACAGGACATGTACTCAAGTGGATGCTTAGATGAAGAACAAGTGGACGATGAAGATGATGGGGAAGGATGCTATATAAAGAAAAGAGACCTCTGATAAGAGGGGATCGGAACAAAGGGAAAAAGAAGAAGAGAACAATTTTACTGTAGCTCTAAGAATTGTATTCACCTTTCATTCAATAATACACCTCTTCAGACATCAATTTGTTTAGCTTTCAAGTGTATTTTTACATCAGTTCATCCCTTAATACTATAGTTAACTGTTGTTTAATTCACAATCAGTCCAGCTCTTTCACCCACTCTCTACAAATTCATTGTTTTGGGTTCATTGGGCTCATAATCCAAACCTTTTTGGACTTGGGCTACAAATCTCGACCTTACAAGAATAAACTCTAAGAATTGTTGTAACACTCCATATAATATATTGATACACTACTTAAACATAAAAGATTTAAATCCAATAAATATGTACTTAAATATATTATATTAACTACTTATTCTTCTCATTTATATGAGAATATTCCAACAAATTCAAATATAGTTACACTACAACAAAATGTATTTTTAGTGACGAAAATTAGTGAGGAAATATTTTTCATCACTAAAAATACAGCTTTAGTGACGAAATTCATATTTCGTCACTAATAATGAAAAAAAATTATTACATTTAGCGACGAAAAATAAATTTCGTCGCTATTGTGATCTGAAAAATAAGCACAAAGGAGGGAAACTTTGGCGCCAACTTAATTAATCTATGTGACGAAATCTTTCGTCGCTAAAAGTTGAAATTTTTAGTGACGAAATATTTTGTCACTGTAGATATTACTGTGGATAGTTTTAGTGACGAAAATACATTCGTCGCTATAAGTTAGTATTAGTGACGAAAAGTAGTCGTCACTAAAAATATAAAGGAATTACACTTATATGTTTTTAGCGACGAAATCACATTTCGTCACTAAAAGAATGCTTTAGTGATGAAATCATATTTCGTCACTAAAAACAATAATAGATTTACCGTATGAGTTTTAGTGACGAAATCATATTTCGTCACTAAAACACATACGGGTAAAACATATGAATATAGTTTCAGCGACGAACTCGATTTCGTCACTAAAAGTATGCTTTAGTGACGAAATCACATTTCGTCACTAAAAACAATAATACATTTACCGTATATGTTTTAGTGACGAAACCATATTTCGTCACTAAAGCATACTTTTAGTGACGAAATATGATTTCGTCACTAAAACATATACGGGTAAAACATATGAATACCACAAAAAAAATATGAATAAAGTTTCAGTGACGAACTCGAATTCGTCACTAAAATTATGCTTTAGTGATGAATCCGAGTTCGTCACTAAAAGCTTTATAGAACTCAGGCGCCAAAGTGAAAAATTGTTGCGCCAAAAAATTTAGCTACAGCGACGAAACGGTTCGTCGCTAAAAGTTTAATTTTTTGCGACGAAAAGTTTCGTCGCTAAAGGCACCCAATAGTGACGAATCAGAGTTCGTCACTAAAGGGTTTGTACTTATATGAGCTTCAGCCTTTGGTTTTTTTTTTTTTTTCACTGTCTTCTTTCTGCGTTCTCTCCCTCTCCCAAACTCAGATACCCACAAACTCACACACCCAAACTCATACCCACAAAACTCACATACCCAAACTCATACCCACAAAACTCACATACCCAAACTCATACCCACAAAACTCAAAGTCAAAGCCTGAGGAATCAGAGCCGTCGTCGTCGTTGCTAAGGCGTCGATCCCGGCGACGCTAAGGCGACGATCCCAGCGTCACTAAGGCAGCGACGCTTCGGCTTCGCCGTCGCGAGCACAGCGACGGTTCGGCTTCGCCGTCGCGAGCACAGCAACGCTTCGGCGCGAGCGTCGCGAGCACAGCGACGCTTCGGCCACGCACCGCGACGCTCCGGCGACGTTTCAGCTTCCCTTCACCGCGTCGCTTCGGCTTCCCTTCACCGATTCAGGTATTTTTTTTTTTTCTCTTTTTGAGTTAATTTTTTTGTGCTTTTTTTTTTGCATACTATTTCTCCTTTTATTTTTAATTTATTCATATTTTTTCTTTCACTTCACAGTGGTATTTGTTGGATTTGAGGTTTTTGGATACCAATTAGAAATTTTGTGATGGCTACCAATTGGCTTGCTGCTATTCAAATTTTTGCTTCCGCAAATTACCAAAATAATTAAATTTTTGCTAAAAGCAGAGTGTAATTAACTCTTTTCTGATTGTTACCTATTATTGTCTTGCTGTTATAAAATTTTTGTTTGCTACCCTGTTTTCTTTCTGCAAAATTTTCAAAATTGAATTTTTCTGGACATTGGTAAATTTGGAATATTGAATTCATAGAGCCTTCTTTATGTCCACATACTCACTATTTTGCTCAGCATTTTGATACTGTAAGAGTTCATGGATCGGTATTTTTGCCTAGGGCTGTCTAAAACTTGACAGTAGAATTTATTTTGGAAAATGGAACTATGTGATCCTCAGTCCTACTAGTATAAGCAAAATTAAAATTTCAGACAGCACTAAAGGTGCTGATTGTTCTAATATAGATACGGATTTTACCTTTTGAAGGGGGAAGCCATATTGCTCTGATTTTGAAGACTAACTCAGGTAGCTAGCAAGAAGTTTGCATCTAATTTACTTAATGATAACTGATGCCAAGGTACTTCAAGTTTTCTTTCACTTACCATTTGAATTATGTGTACATAATTTACTTTGTAATTGGTCATTCACAAAACCCAATTCTAAAAAATAATAATAATAAAAAATAATGAAAATTAAAACTAAAATTTTAACCCAAAGTGAAATAAAATTAAAAAGGAGGTCTACTCTATCTAACTGTCTAAAGCTAAGCTAAGAAATTCTAAAGCTTCTTTTTTTTTCTTTTTTTCTTTTTATGTAGTGAAAATTTTACTCTTTTTATATTAACTGATTCACAGCACCTAAGCTAATAAATTTTTACTTCTCCTCTAAATTTTTTTGTTGACCATTTACAACTTACTATATTAACGGTTATGAATTTTATTTTATGTCTCTAGAGATTGCATCTTCTCTCACTTTCCAAACATACTAACTAATATTCATGATCCAAATTGGTTGTTTTAAGTATTTAATATATACATCGTGTTTTTATAAAATATCAAGGATTATCATATTTTTGTGATTGTTGGTAGCCATCACAAGAGGTAAAGCTTCACTTATCTATGTATTGCATGCAGGTAAAGCTTCACTCATCTTTTTGTGCTTATCATTGGGTCTACATAACTGTTCACTAAAAGTTATATTTCTTTTATTTCTAGCTCTCTCTTTTGTGACTGAAGAAATTGTGAGGAACAAGGTGAAGAATACAAGTTAACTTTGGATTTTTTCTAAAAGTTGTAAACTTAGCTTGAGCAAAGTAAGTATATTCAATTTCAATACTTGTAAAACTTTATATATTCTTGTGATGTTGGAAATTTGTTTTGTGGTGGGTTATTGTGTTGGAGCAAGCGGGTGGCTTGCATGGTGTTATAAGGTGGCTTAAATTCATATTGGGAGTGTTTTTAATTTCTTGCAAATGTGAATGAAACTTGTTGATTAGTAGCAATTGTGTTTTTAATATTATGCTACATATTTTGTATTGTTATAAAACATTTTAAGTTATTGTATGTGTTGCAAACAATTATTGTATGGAAGGAGTTTGAATTTGATACTTGTTTTAATTTTAACTTGTGCAATGTATGGATCGATTTTTTATAAATGTGTTGTTGAAATAAATGTGTTAATCAAATGTGAGGTTTTAATAATGTAATGACAGGTTACAGGTTAATATCAACGTCATGAAAATAATAAAAACAGAAAATATGTTTTAGTGACGAATTTTTTCGTCACAAATATGGCAACAAAAAATTGTTTTAGTGACGAAATATTTCGTCACTAAATGCAGTGGAATTTTGTAAGAAATGGTTTTAGTGACGAAAATTTTCGTCACTATATGTGCATGGATTTTCTTAAAAATAGTATTAGTGACGAATATTTTCGTCACTATATGTACCCGAAAATAGTTTTAGTGACGAAATTTTTCGTCACTAAATATGATTTAATAAACTGAAATGGTTTTAGTGATGAAATATTTTCGTCACTAAATACTGTTTTTAGCGAGGAAAACATTTAGCGACGAAACTTTTTCGTCACTAAAAGTTTTTTTTTTTATACCAAATTCGACTTTTAGTGACGAAATTTTTCGTCGCTAAAAGTCGCCAGGACTTTTAGCGACGGGGCTACAGCGACGAAACGAATTTCGTCACTAAAAGTCCAATTTCGTCACTAAAGGTTCTTAGTGACGAAAAACTGGACTTTTAGTGACGAATTTTTTCGTCACTAAAAATACATTTTCTTGTAGTGTTATAATCTCAAAAAAAAAAAAAAAAAAGTAGTTATTAAAACCCTAATAAGTCTGAAATTAATTAGATTCCATTACCCAAAAAAGTTTAACTTGTCATCTTCATATATAATAATATTATATGCTGGTATCCCTGAACTTTTCCAAAGCTGCACTCATTGCTGAAGCAGACTTAGGTCGTCAAAATTAGTTCGACTAAAGGCTGTGTTTACTTAAAGGACCACTTTTTGAAGAATGCGGTCTAAATTTCATAATAAGTTTGATATTATATACTATATTTCATTTCTAAAACTTTTGAAATTAGATATATAAAAAAAAAAAAAAAATAGAAGAAGAAAATGAACACATTTTTTGAACCCCAAACTGTCGGAAGATATATAATCTGTCTCGAATTAGAATGAAAAGAAAAATGAAAATGAACGTATTCTTTTAATAATTTCAAAATCATTATTAAAAAAAATAAATGGATGCGGGATCTAAAATTTAAAAATTAACTTCTATTCTACTCTTAACCTCCCATTATATTGTTCACTGCATTTCTTTCCTATTAATTATGATTAACTATACTCTACATATCACTGACTGCATAGTATATTTGGATTCGCTTTAAAAAATAAAAAATTCATTGAATTATTTATTGAAAATTTTAACAAACGCAATTGATCTGGAAGAACATACGGTTTGAAAGCCAGAAAATAGAAGGTAAAGACTGGGCTGACAATCTAGGAAAAAAGTTTTCTTTCTTCATGCTCTTTCCCTATAGACTATGCAATTCCTACAAGAAGATTGGTCACTTTGTGTGTAGCAAAAGGGTTGGTGGAAGAACTGAAAATACTCATAAACATCTTGCAATGAATTATTTATCAGAGCTGATAGACCTCAACTTAATTATGCTTTTTCTTCGTATTTGAACTTTGTATAGTAGGGGAAAAAAAAAGGCAAAAAGACAAAAATAACAAAATTCTTGGGACCAAAAACAAATAAAAAAGGAAACAAAAACAAAAAATACAAAGGATTTGGGAAAATTATTGTGTACTCCAAGAGTACCATAAATGCATACTCTCTCATTTCACATGAATGGTGGGTCTCACTAATTAAATTCATGGTGGGATTTACCATTCATATGAGAGGGGGGAATACATATTTATGATATTCCGAGAGTAGCTAATAATTTTCTAGAGAGTCAAAGCCCGCAAAGCAAGTTTCGCAAAGCACGTTAAAGTTAAACAGCAATGGAATGGGTCATTATACTTATGTCTTTTCTTACCTAGTAAGTAAGTCTAAAGACACAATGTCCACATTAAATTTCACAAGAAATTTAACATACGTCAACAACTTGATATTCTTTCACAATCTTCCAGCCAAAAAAGAAAAGAAAAAAGTGCACTCTTTTCATAAGCACCCACTAATAAGATGTTGTGGTGCCAATTTGGGTGTAGGAAGTAGGAAATAGATTATTAGTTGGTCTTACAAATTATACTAAATTAGTGTGTAACACCATGTATATGCATGGGTATAATTAAAAACAATTGCAGGTATATATTTTTTTAGAAGAAATTTAATTTGTACATAGTATTAGCTTACACTTTTTTTAACCCATACATTTCTAAAATATGTAATGGTTTATCAATATATATATATATATATATATATGATTTAGGATTTAATTGGATTTAAATTCTTCAATTTTTTCATCCAATAATTCACTTGCCAAAAATATTAAAAAAATAAATGGACACATGGCGGAAAATTGGACTCCAATTGAAATCTAATTTAGAATCTAATTGGATTTTTTCTGAGCTTTGGCTATATATATACACACTTTTGCTTACCATTAGCAATTGAAGCCTAATTTAGAATTTAGTTTCTCTCTCCCTTATGTGTGTGTTTGACTCTTAAAAAAAAAAAAAAAGTCAATGCAAGCCTAATTTAATGGGTTTTTAGACTTATTTTAATGGTTATTTATATTTTCGGCTATAAATTGATCAGATATTTTTGGGAAAATGATCAAATATGTTACACAGTTATATGATTATTTTCAAAATGAGACACCCATGAATTTTAATGAAAATAAGAATTTCTTGATTGGTTCTTGTGTACATTTCATCTTAAATATTCCCAGTTAAAGATGTGAGCCAGTGGCTTGAAAATTGGTTAAAAAAGAAGATTAATATAAGTCAAATTATGTTATATTAATTTTTAAAATTTTAATATATATATTTTTTATACGGTAAAAGTTAACGAATGCTCTAAGGATATTACATATTAGTTTTAAAATATTTTTAGAATTTTTTATGGAAAAAGAAAAAAACTATTGATTTTTTTGACAACTATTTATATTTTTTATGAAGTGGTATCAAAACTGTTTAAAAATGGTTTGTTGATATTGTATTTTTTTGGGCCCCGATTAACGTACCAAAATATGATTTAGATCTTGAAACATAGGTCAAAACCATGATTTCGAAATCCAAAAGTTGGGAACAGTGTAAAAAAAATCCTATTTACCCTAATTGGGCGATGGAATAAACAATCCAAAATAAAACTTGCCATTTCTAGCAAATTTGTCCAACACTGACTAAACCTTGATCAGGATTGGTCAAATTATTGAGTTTTTTATCCGACCATCTAATCGAGGTAAATTAAACAATCTTAAAGATCATGAAATTTCTTTTGAAACAACAATTCACGAGCCAAAATTGAAGTTAAAACAAATGAGATATCAAGAAAATACCATAATCTTGATTAAATATATTATTATTTTCAGGTAAAAAGAGCTGTTTTTTAGGCATTTTTGTGTAATAAACTGTACAGATCCAACCACAACTGGTTCAATCCACCTGAACCAGATTAAAGTATGATGAGTCATCTACTTTCCATAAAAAGGGCTTGGTGATATATGCTCTTCTAGAAAATGCTTAATAAAATGATATTTTGTTTAACTATTATTGATCTGAGTTTTGATGTGTTTGATTATTAAAAAAAAAAAAATACAAAAAAAAAGAAAAAGAAAAAGAAAAAAGATAAGAAAATAAGGATTGAACCTGAACACACAGAAAGAACACAGAACATGAACATGTTCTTCTAAAAAAAATGAAAGTAATAAAAATATTTTATTTTATTTTATTTTTAAAAAAAGTTAGAGGAATTTTGTTTTTTAATTTTTTTATGTGGTTTTTATTTAGAGAAGTGCTACATCCACAATATCTTTACAATACTTTCACAATCAATCATAGATAGTAAATTGTTATTGATTCTAATTTAAATCTATAATAACCAATAACAACCTATCGCTTAGAATTTGTTATGAAAAAGCTGTGAACATAACATTTCTCTTTTATTTATTTATTTAAATGTTGACATGTAATTTTTTTTATTGTTAATTAAACATTTTAATATTATTTTAATGACATGTCAGCAACTAATGTGCCAGCAGTGCCATCCATCTGTCACATAGGCTATTTCCATTAGTGAGATGATGGTAGAGACTAAAATGAGAATGATTTTTCTATTTTAGGGACTGCATCCAGGAAAAAAACGTGGGGACCATGATAGAAATTGGTCCAAAATGTACAGACCAAACGTATATTTATGTCAAGAATTTTGTTAATAAACGACCAAAGGGCAGTGATTGAAATACATTTATATATTTAATACTTTATATTAAATAATATTGAATAACTACATTCATAATATTTTCACAATAAATTATAAAGAGTAAGTTATTATTGGTGAATAAAAAATGATGTCAATGGTGAATTCAGATTAGAATCAATAACAATTTATCATTTAAAATTTATTATGAAATTATTCTGATAACGTTATTGACACAGTATTATTCCAATAATTTTTTTATACATTTTTCAAAAAAAAAAATTGTACAAATATATCTAAAAAAGTACACATAATCACAGTAAAATTATATGCATGAGTCAATGAATGACGTCTACTTGATTTTTTATTTTTTTTTAAATATGCACTGTAATTCATATATTTATAGATTTTTAACTTTTACCCAGGAACCATTATAAAAGGGGCAAACCCAAACAAAAACCAAAAAAAAACAAACAACAGATGGGCCCATGGCGTACAAAGTACAAACAGAAACAAACAACAAAAACACAAATAATTTGTGACTCTGTGAGTGAGGCCGAGGTGTAAGTCCAAATGGACCAAATCCCAACAGGGAAATGCCGAATGTAGAATTTGTACATTATACATTCGGCGCTCTTTGTGCCTGGAATGTAGAAACAAATCGTACCTTTTTTATTTTATTTTATTGATTTCAGTTCATTGTGCTTCAGCTCTTTCTAGCGACTTTATTGTGCCTGGATTTTTGAATGAGGAAAAAAAAATGTGAAGTTTTTTATTTGAATTTAAGAACATATTTTATTGATCATCGTAGTAAATCTTTGTATACAATATCCAACAACAAATGTGGTCTTTCTTCAATCCTAACATCAAAACTTACAGGAGTATGAGCTTTATGAGCTTGAACCCTTGTAGTTGTATTATGTGTGTATTTGACATTAATTTATTTAACTTTTTGTAATTATTTTTTGGGTAAAATATCATTTTCGTCCCTAAACTATCACAAAAGTTCGTTTTTTGTCCCTAAACTTTCAAAAGTTCTATTTTCGTCCCTAAACTATCACAAAAGTTCGTTTTTAGTCCTTAAACTTTCAAAAGTTCTATTTTCGTCCCTAAACTTTCAAAAGTTCTGATGGAGTGCTGATGTGGGAGGGACGAAAATCAATACGTTTGGAAAAGTTTATGGACGAAAATAGAACTTTTGAAAGTTTAAGGACGAAAATAGAACTTTTGTGATAGTTTAGGGATGAAAATAGAACTTTTGAAAGTTTAGGGACGAAAATGATATTTTACCCTTATTAAAAGTGTATTAAAATATACTTGTATTATGAAAAAGTAATAAAAAAAAAACTTTTTTTTTGGTTCAGTAGATTCTTATTTGCGAGTCCCACAATTATGTTTTTGATAAAGAAAAATCAATACAATTAACTGAATGCAAGTCTCACGCTATTAATTTTCTCAAAATATCAAGTACTTTTTTGCTTATTGTATGTCCCATTTTTTTTTAATTAATAGTACTTTCAGCAAAAAATTAGATAAATTGTTCCTAAATCAAAACTATAGACTAACTATTGCACTTAAGGCCCATTTTCGAAAGTGGCCAAAATGTGATTGAGATCTTTCAATAGGTTGCCACAAAAGGATATCATGTCACAGAGCATTTCTTAGGCTTAAACACGCTTAACACGCTCAAAGCTCGTTTCATAGTTGAAATATACCAAATTGAGCATGAACTGAGAAGAATAGGCCCTTTACTATTGGGCTCATTTATGAGCTTTACAAAGATTAAGACCCAAAAAAGTAAGAAAAAAAAGGGGAAGGAAGAACAGAGACTCCGACCAAAGGACCTTCAACATTTCAAGTAAACCTGGGTGATTTTGAAAGAGTAATTTTGGTATTGAGGTGTTATAAAATTGTTCTTCTCTTTCTGAGTTTCAAAACAGCTTTTGAATCACAAAAATCAGACTTGAAATGAGATTTTGCAGCCTATTTTAGTGAAATTGAGTCATTTTGGGCCCAAAAGGACTGGCATTTAGTCCAGTGGGCTGGTTCTTTTTCTTTTTCGAATCTAGTTGGCGAGTCAGCCTGTATTCAATAGGTAAAAATCGGGTCAAGGTTGATGACGAACACCAAACGATTTGATAGATTTGTCATCTAAATTGCATTCTAAAAACAACAAGTCGATTAGTTAAATTTTAGGTGCATTACTTAATCTTAGGAGTTAGGATGTGTTTTGTTTTATTCTTTGAAAATTTTCACAAAATGTTGTGTTTTTGTCTTTCTTCTTCCTTATTTGAGCACTAAGTTTGAGGTTCAAAAGCAACGACATGTTTTTTCTTTTCCCTGTAATAAACAAGAAGAAGAAATTAATTACATGAATACTGGACCCCAAAAAAAAAAAAAATGGAAATTGTAAATACAAGATGGTTATAGCTATTATCACCATTCACCACTCACCACTCGAATTAGCAAGAGGAAGAGAATAAGGAAAGGGCTTGTGGGCTCTTGAGCTTGTAGGAGCTAAATGTTGCTGAGAGAGGGTAACATTACAGATTTCTGTGATAGGGTTTATAGGAATTTTGGTGTGACGTGTCACGTGTTTACTTTGAGGCGTTCGGCCCATGATTAAGCTTGGTCTTTGACCTTTATTCCTTCGTGCGAATAAGTTCGCTCCTTCTCCTTTTTGCACATAAGCTTGGTCCTTGTCCTCTCTGTCTTTATGCACATAAGCTTGGTCTTTGTCCTTTCTGCCTTCGTGCACATAAGCTTGAATCCTTTTCTTTTGTGCCTTTGTGCACATTACATTGATCGTACAACTTGACTCATGTCTACCAGCCTGCTTGGCCAAAATTGTATGTATCATGTGGGGCCGTATATTGTCGAATATGGGGTTTTATAGGACTTTAATCTAATGCTTTGGCGTTGTGCACATGCTCTAAGTAGTAGTGTACTTGATAAAGGCCCAAACATAATTGTCCATTGTAATCGTTGCAACTTGCAAGTTCATTCGAGTGTCCATTGAAGTTTCCTATCTAAATCTAAATGCTTCTAAGTTCTATAACTTGTATTCGAACTGATTAATATCGGCTAATATTGGTATTTCCAATTTCTTTCTAAAAGAGAAGGTTTAGTCAGTGGTCCATGATTTGGACTCCCAAAAAATATATATATAAATTGACCCCTCTTCAAAAGAAGAAAACAAAACAAATTTTTTTTTTTTTAAGGAACTTAAAAAGTATTAACAAGATTGTAATATCTAATAAAAAACAATAAAAAATTACCAATAGATTATAAATTTTTTATAAAAACTCCACTTAAATTCATCATTTATCGAGGTAAAAGATGACAATTATTTAGTGGTTGTAGTACAATTATATTAAATCAATGTGGCTAAAGAAATCTCATTATCAAGTAAAAAAAATAAAACACCTGATATGAGTAATAAAATGTTGTTTAAGAAGTTTTAGGTTTTGTTGTATATGTTTGTTATGCCTTTTTATAATTTTTTTGAGCACTCATATATTTTTATTTACTACAAATTTTTTCTTAATCTTGAGACGAAGAAGAATGCAAGTCAAGTGAGATATCAATTTGGAAGAAAAAAAATATAATTGTTTAAGAAAATAATTAGAATGATAGTTTCTTTAAATGATTTTTTATTGGTGTATTGCTTTGTTATTTATGAGTGGAATGATTTTTTATTGGTGTATTGCTTTGGTATAGTTTTAGTTTACTTTTATTAAATTGATGATTTGGTATAGTTTTCAGTTTTTCACAATGGTAGGTACACAACTTTTATTTAAAAAAATTATGGTTAATTACCTTTTAATTCTAGAGTTTTAAGTATCTTTTATATATTTAAGACTTTTTTTCACTTAAATAGTTACACTTAAAAATTTCTAAATACACTTCATTTAAATCTTTTATTTGTTACCACCATTTTTTTTATGAATACGGTTAAACATCATATATTAAGTTGATTTAAGCAAATTTGCAGATCCACTTTTACAATTCACTCTACATCTCACTCTCTATTCTACAATTCATTCTATTAAAATATTAAAACAAACCCATATAGACTTTTCTCCAAAAATATACCAGATTAGACCCAAAATACTCTAAAAACGCTCGGTGAGACCAAAATGAGCTGAAATCATATAGTACAACTTAGAGCTGAGAAAAAGAAAGCTTTTTTTTTTTTTTTTTTCACAAAAATGATATAAATTACACATACAACACAGATTACCAAGATCAAGACCACAGCTAAATATCTAATGACAAATAAACTCAAAAAGCTGTAAGGCAGAAATTAAAGATATATACACCCATGAAAACTACACCACATATATATCAAAATCAACCAAGTTCCAAAATAACAATCAAATCTGCATAAATCATAAGTATAAATGTATCAACCTGGTTCCTGAACAGGCATAAAGATAGATAAACGACCAAGAACACAAGAAGAGAATCTCTGCGTTTTCTAAACTTTTTGGTTCTATTTTATAGACAGAACGATAAAACACAATTTTTTTTTTCTATTAACTATATAAAAAGCCGCTATGCCACTACAGTGCTTTGTCACTGTGCATCCAACGTTTTTCACTGTTCATCAACAGTGCAATTTTGGTGAGTCTCTCTATTTTGTCTTTTTGTGAAGCCAAAACGGTTCGTTTGGCTAAAATGTGAAAACCAAATAAAAAAGAAAAGAAAAGGAAGGCAGAGATAGAGGGCGAGAGGGCTAGAGAGTTCTGGAATCTGGAACTCTCTCTGCCTCTCAACCTCTATTTTTCTCTCTTTCTCAATATCTAGAGAATTTTTGGAATGAGAGAGCAAGCCATGGTTGCCAATGGCTTTTTTTGGACGTCTATGGTGTTATATTGGTCGATCTGAATAGAGCAAAGGGGGATGGATAGATCGGAGTGAGGGAAGGCTTTGAGTTGAAAGGTATGATCTTTTGCTTTCTTCCTTTTTGCTTCTATATACTTTGCTTTTATTTATTTATTTCTTTCTTTCTTCCAGATTTTTGATATGTGTTATGGGTAGGTGTGGAAAGGACCCTCCCAAGACTTCTCAAACCCTCTTCCGTCCCTTCAAAGATCACAGCCAAGCGTAAAAGCAGAGGACTAATTTGTGGCTTCGGTGGTTTTCTTTCAGCTCACACAACAGGTATATTCTATCTCTAAATTTCTTTATAGTTTGATTGATTTCTATCTGTAAGGTTGAATTTTATCAACCATCTTGTTGGCTTTATTCCGTACCAATTTGCTTGTAATTTAGCACTTAGTAACCCCGTATTTAGGTGGGATTCATGTAAGGGTAGTGTGTGAGAGAGTGTGAAGAATTGCTCAACAATGTGCAAAGAAGCAGGGACTCGCGGTTGACTCGCGACTTGCAAGCCGCCAACTGCAGCACACGTGAGAAGCATGCGGGAAGGTGAAGGGTCACGCTAGCTGTTGCACTACAGGAAAAAAGTTCCAAGCTGGCCAGGCCTTTAGCTCGCGACTTGAACTCGCGACTTAGACCAGTCGTGAGGCCAAGCCACCAACTTGCACTGTTTGGCAGAAACTGTCTCTTCGTATTCCGAACACACACTACTATATATAGACCCTTATACCCACGAAATGTAGAGAGCTTCCAGAGAGAATTTTGAGAGAGAAACCCTAGAGAAAAACAAAATTGCCTTATCCCCAATCTTCACTAAAAGACTCTTCAAATTCCTCTACTCTCTTCCTCTCCATTGATACATCCTTGAGAGGTTCTTGACCAAATCCTTTTCTCACCACACCCACGTCTGTGAGAAAGTCTTTTGGTGCTAAGGGAAGCAGTTTGGAAGGGATCAATGGTTATTGGTTGATGCTATGGGTTATAGCCGAATCCGGTAAGTTAAAGAAGAAAAAAGGTTCGGCGCAACCTCGTTGGATCATGAAACTTGGAGGGCTTAGGTACCTGGGTAGATTAGGATTGGAGGGTCTATTGCTGTTCATGTATCCTAACTACATTTTCTAGTGGATTATTGACCAGTTGGAGGGTGGCGGAGATGTTTTACACTGAGGGCTTCGATTTCCTCTTTGATAACACATCGCGTGCTGTCCTTGTGTTTGCATCTCTCTTCCTTTATCTTTGCCATTTATTTTCTGTTGTGGATGTAATTATAATTGGCTTAGATTGTTTATCAATTCTATATTTGGCTTATATTCATGTTCCACACATTAATTGTTTGATAATAAGCTTGAATTGATAATTTGTAATTTGGGGTCTAAACGTTCAAGGGTATTTTACACACATATTGAGCACTCAATTGGTATCAGAGCAGGTGCACTTGTTGTGGTTTAAATACCTTAGTGCGATTCTTGACCCTATTTTGAGATGGACAGGTCTCAATCTCTAACTGTGCCACCATTTTTTTATGGTAATAATTATGCATTTTGGAAAGTTCGAATGAGAGCATTTTTGTGTTCTATTGATGATGCTGTGTGGGATGCAGTTGAAGTTGGTTGGACTAGACCAGAGGCTGCCAAATCCACTTGGGATAAGGCAGCTCTCGCGGCGGCTAATGCTAATAGTAAAGCTTTGAATGCCATTTTCTGTGGTGTCTCTCCAGAAGAATTTCACACGATTTCACATATCACTATTGCTAAGGAAGCATAGGAAATTCTGGAGACAACTTATGAAGGGACTAAAAAGGTGAAGGACACCAAACTCCAGATGCTAACCACTCACTTTGAGGAGCTAAAGATGAGTGAGGATGAGTCATTTGACTCTTTTTACAGTAAGCTGAACGAGGTGGTTGTCGGCAAATTCAATTTGGGGGAAAAGACTAAGGATTCTAAAATAGTAAGGAAGATCCTTCGGTCACGGCCGGAAAGCTTTCGTGCCAAAGTAACAGCCATTGAAGAGAGTAAGGATCTTGACGACATCAAAGTTCAAGAGTTGGTTGGTTCATTGCAGACGTATGAATTGTCACTGCCCACACAGAAGAGGAGTAAATCTCTTGCTCTTAAAACAATTGATGAGAGAGTGGTATCTCGTGGCTCTTCGGAAGAGGATGCAGTAGATAAAGATGTGGCGTACCTTGTAAAGAACTTCTGGAAATTCTTAAAACTCAAGAACGGTGGGAAATTTGGTGACAAAGGAAAATTTTAGAGTTCCAGGAAAGAGAAGAAAGAATTTCGAAGAAAAGATAGTAAAGATTCCCAATCTTCTCAAGGAATTACTTGCTTCGAGTGTAATGGACATGGACACTTCAAAAAGGAATGTCCCAACTATTTGAAGTCAAAAGGAAAGGTCTATGCTACTACTTTGAGTGACACTGATTCATCAAATTCTGACTCTGAAGATAACTGTGACGGAGAAGGAAATTACTCCGCATTCATGACCATTGCACATGTGGAATTCCCAGATGATTTGGATTCACTTGTGAAGGAGCTTGGTGAGCATTCTAATTTGGAATCTATTGGGATTGTGGATGAATCGGAAGCTGAAGAAGATAAAGATACATCTGGTCTTCAAGAGAATTACGCTTTACTTCTTGAGAAATTGGGTGAGTATGTAAAGGTGGCTGTGAAGAAGATGAAGAAAGCTGAGGAAGATTACAAAAGTCTGCTGGTACGATACAAGGAGGCAAAGTGTGAGATTGAAACACTTAATGGTGAGCTATCAGAAGCTTACACAAAAGTAAGATTTCTTGAGCAAGAGGTCGTGCAAGCTCATGCCAAGATAGATAGTGTCTCCTCCAAGAAGCTAGATGATGTTATTTCATCTCAAAAACATGCCTCAGACAAGTTCAGGTTGGGATATACCAGAGGGAGTAGCTCATCAGCCAATGTCACCAAAGAAGTGAAGTTTGTGAAGGCCAAAGAGACGACTGTGGATAAGTCTAATCCTGAGAAAATTAAGGCTGAGAAGAAGAAGAATGTGGCTGATCAACGGGTGTTTAACAAGTCCCGTAATCAATCAGAAGCTAGATTTGGAGATAGAGGAAGATCACTTCCAAGATCACAACAGGGTCTTAGAACGAGTTATTTCTGTCACTTCTGCGGATTGCAAGAACATACAAAACTCAATTGTCACAAGCTGAGGGCATTGAACAATGCTAGTGCTCCTCGGTCACGAGGAAGGAGAAATGATGAGAGGTCTTGGGGTGGTGAGCAACCAAGAAGTCAGAGTCATGATCTAGGAATGATGGACGTTATGAAGATGATCGATGCATTCACCAATTGCTTGGAAAGCTTCACAAGAAGGTTTGAAAGTCCTAACTCTCGTACCCAGTCCGTCAAGGATATCACCCCAAACGCACGTGATGTGTGGGTGACGAAGCGTACTCATGCATAAGCATTACAACATGTCCATGCATTAATACTTCCCATATTTGTGAATATGCTTGGTTGTGTGCTTCTTGCAAGTTTTTAGGTTGTTATATTGTTTGTGTGTTTGTCTTTGGTTCAAATGTTTTTACATTATTATTTAAGTTGCTTTTGTTAAATCTTTTACTGATTTTGTGTCAAAAATCCAAAAACACATAAAAAGTAGAAAATCCTAAAAATTTTGATCGGTTTTGTTGAGTTTTGTCTCATAGCATGTTTTGCCATGTACCTTTGTACTAATGGCTTTGTGCATTTACGAACTGAACTTGTTTCTTATGCACTCATATCATTGCAAGTTTTTAGGTTGTTATATTGTTTGTGTGTTTGTCTTTGGTTCAAATGTTTTTACATTGTTATTTAAGTTGCTTTTGTTAAATCTTTTACTGATTTTGTGTCAAAAATCCAAAAACACATAAAAAGTAGAAAATCCTAAAAAGTTTGATCGGCTTTGTTGAGTTTTGTCTCATAGCATGTTTTGCCATGTACCTTTGTACTAATGGCTTTGTGCATTTACGAACTGAACTTGTTTCTTATGCACTCATATCATTGTGGAAGAAATTTTGAAATCTATGTGACTGTTGTAAATAGATCTTCAACCTTGTCATGAATGATTAGTGAATGATTTTGTTGATCCTGAGATATGCATAGACTTGTGCCTATATATCTTCCTACTTTTATTTTATTGCTTTACTCAAAGAGCTCACCAAATGTAAATCTCCAAATGAAAAGAGATATTGAGTTGCAAAAGCCCGTTGCACATACTAGTATTTGACTAAGAAAAAAAGAAAGCGATCAAAATAAATGTATGATGCCCAAAAAGCCAAAGGCTAACTCATCAAATTGAAATATTAAAAATTTCAGGCATCAATCTCACAATGAGATATGTTGATTCAAAATGATCAAATGATATGATGTATATGGAGCCAAATGAAAAGCTCCAAAGTTATGTTCTCAAGTTTATGTGAGAGGTCATATATGCATACTTCTATAATTGAGATGGGTCACATTATCTAGTTCTAGTTGTGTATGCCTTGATTGAATTGATCATTGAAGCTTCACATTAGACTAAAGACTATCTCATTTTTTATACCCACACACAACACACAAGTCTATGTTCAATAAATGCCATATTCATTTGTGTGATTGTACTTGTTTAAATGTGTTTTCACAAGCTCAATCTTTGTTGATCAAACACAAAAAGATTTTTGAGTGTTTTAGCTTGTTTTTGGAAAGTATTTTGTTTTTACAAAATTATCAAAAATTTCAAAAACAGTGTTGCCCTATTTTGGCGACTCAGTCGCGGGTTGTTCTAGTCACATGTTCCAGTCACGAGCCCACTCCGAGATTTTTCGCGGCTTACTGGTGAGTCAAGGTCTCAGTCGCGAAAAAGACTTAGAAATTTTTTCAAAATTTGAGTTTTGGTGACTTTCGCGGCTTAGCATGGCGACTTGTTCGCGGGTGGAGCGTCCAGTCGTGAGGGTACTTAGAAATTTTCGCGGCTTACTAGCGACTCTCTCGTGGGTAGACCTTCCAGTCGCAAAAAACACTTAGAAGATTTTTTAGGAATCTTGGTTTTACAGTGTTTCGCGGCTTACCCTGACGACTTAATACAATCGCGAAAAACGCGTGTTTTGCATTTTAAAATTGTTTTTCAAATTTTCCCTCAAATTTTTGTGACTGTTCATTATCTCCCTCATCTCTCTCTCAAACACTCCGTGTCTCTCTTGAAAAAGCTTTCATTTTTTCATCATGTCTACTTCAAACATCAAGAAAAAGGTATGGGTTTTCTTTATCTCACTTCATTGTACTTGATTTGAGCATTTTTTTTGTTTTTGTTTTGTGAAGTGTTTATGAATTCATGAGATTTAATGGGTTCGAACTTGGTTTGAGCTTTTGAGTGTTAAGATTTGATGTTCTAGTCTTGGCTTCACTTTGTTTCTAATATTCTATACATGTGTGTTATCATGTTTTTATCTATAGAGAGACTGTGCTCTGTGATGTGTTTCATGAATGTGTTGCTACGTTCATATCATGCTCTTGGTATTTTGTCACTTGTGACTTTGTGATGCACATTGCCCTCTTGACTCTGAGTTGTTACTGTTCTTCATCATACTTGTTTGCCTATTTCACTGATTATGTCAGTATTGCTTATGTCTTCTTGGTGTTATCTTGGTTCATGTTTTTGTGTTTTAGCGAAATCTCTCTGTTTCACACTCTTATATCTGAATCTAATCAAACTAATGTTTGTACCCTGTGGTATTGCATTTGGTTCTCTGCTGTGTGTTTGATCTTTTTTAGATGACACTTCATTCCTCCAAAGGCAAAGACATTGTAACTGATGACCCGTCAACCCCGGTTGCTAATCGGACACGATTATCGTCTAAGTCATCTAGAGACTCTACCATGGAGAGACTCAGGACACCTATTGACTCAAAGACCTACACATACACTTTTAAAGAGGCTTCTCCCATTATGGAATGAATTGTCAAGTTTGATACCCTAGGGACAACGTTTATCCCTAAGTTTTTTGAAGAAAGAGATTGGGCTGACTTGTTTGGAAATTTTGAGGATCCAATTGAAGAATTGGTTAAGAAATTCTACTCTAATGCCAGATACATAGGGGTAGAGTTGAAATGCTGGGTATGAGGAACATAATTTTTCATGAATGCAGACTACATTGCTCAAGTACTTCGCATCACTAGACCAAAAAATGTGGATCGAACTCCATATGATGACAGAGTACTTCAAGCACAAGTCATCCTTCAAGTTCTTGGGAATGAACATGAAGTGGGAAGCACAGGATCATCTATAGGCACTGCATTGTTTTCACCTGAACTGACAACTCTAAAGCTGATCATGTTCTCCAACCTCTACCGACTGTCAAACACTACCTTCATCAGTCTTGGAAGGGCTAAATTCCTGTGTGACCTCATTTCCGGTGTCCCGATTGACATTTGTGCTCACATATTTCAGATCATTGGGAAAACAGCGGCTTGATCAACAACACGAACAATTCTTCCGTTCTGTAGTCTAATCATGAAGATTATCCTTCGTGAAGGTGTTAGTCCTTCATCAGATGAGAAAATTGTGCCTCATCCTCGACCAATATCCATATACACTCTCCAAGCAAGCAAGAGTCACTCCTCCAAGAAACCTAAGAGTCAGCCATCCACACATGCATCTCCATCTGCTCATGCTACAGTTACTCATGTACAATCAACTGGAACTCCATCTGTTCCCCCTGGATTTCAAATACCCAAGCAAAGTTACTTTATTGAAAATGTGCTTCATCGGATTTCTGATTTGGAATGGCTCCTTCATTCCTTTCACAGTCAAACTCAAATGCATCTCGGAACCATTGAGTTACAACTAGATACTATTCAACAGAAGCTGGAAGAAAGCCTTTAGCTATTCGTGCCAAAAAGGGGGAGAGCAACACACAGTAAGGGGGAGAGAAGCATAAGAATGAAAAGGATTGTGCATATTGAAAGGGGAGTTATTATAGTTGTTATATACTCTTGTTTTGTCTGATTTGTCTATTGTTATCTGTCTGCTAGTTTTTATCCTGTGTTGATATGGTTTTAATACGTTTGGAAAACTTGTGGTTCACTGGTATAGTTATTTATTTCAGAAGTTATTCAGTATATTTTGTTGATAATTCTTCAGCATTGTTTATTGGTTTGTACCTGGTACCTTTGTAGGTTTTTAAGGTTCTTAGTTTATGTTTGTACCTGTTGCTTTTGTAAGCTTTTAAGGTTTCAAGTACTTGCTGCTAAATGTTATGCATTTTCTTTAAGTACTCTCACTCTTGTGCCCTTGTAGGATTTTATTCCTAGATGCATATACTTCATGTACTGTGCATTGGTTGAGTGTTGGTCATTCAAGTGATTTGCTTTGTGCTTATCAGCTTGAATGACCGGATGTTCATTCCAAGTGTGAATGAGCATTGTGGTCACTATCTTACATTAGCCTATATGGATCATTCTTCTTCAGTTGGTTGGACAAAATTGCTTTTTGCCCCTTTCAAAAAAAAAAATCCAGTATTTTGCCCTCTTTCTCAAATTAATTAGGGAAATGCCCATCTTTTGAAAATCGAGTTTCTGAAAATCGATTTAGACCCTATAGCGGCGTTTTTAAGAACCCTATAGTGACGTTTTGTAACTCGATTTTCATAAAGTCGAGTTATAGGTAAAAAAAAGAAAAAAAATTGCATGTAACTCGACTTTATGAAAATCGAGTTACAAAACGTCACTATAGGTCCTTAAAACGTCACTATAGGGTCCTTAAAAACGCCGCTATAGGGCCTAAATCGATTTTCAGAAACTCGATTTTCAAAAGAGGGGCATTTCCCTAATTAGTTTGGGAAAGAGGGCAAAATGCTGGATTTTTTTTTTTGAAAGGGGCAAAAAGCAATTTTCTCCTCAGTTGGTTTATAATCATTTAATCCTTTCATAATTTTCTGCACACTTTGTGTTGGCATCATTAGAGATGCTTTGGTGAGAAAGCATATAAAGTCTTTGGAGGTTATTTTCCTTTCTTTAAAAAGAACGATCTTAGTCGAAAATGCCTATCAGTTTTTTGATAAATGTACTTCGAGAGAATAGGAGATCAGTGGCACTAAATTGAGTGACCATATTATATTTTATGAATATGACTTCCATTCTTTCACCACTTTATTTTCACACATCATAGTTTGCTGATTTGAAACTTTGGATCTTTATTTTCTCACATCATATTGGGGGCTCAATTGAGTTATTGTTTGCATTTGCTACATTTTTTAATTGGTTGCTTAAGCAGTAAATATTTTACTATGGGTTGGTAGTTTGAACAGTCAAGAAAGAAACCTGAGAAATCATAAAATAATTTTATAGAGATGCTAAATGTTATTGTCTGCGCCATTCTAACTTGCGCCTTTATTATTGTTAACTATGCTTTCTTCCTTTGAAAATTTGTTTGAACAATTTGGTGGGTTATTCTTATGAAAAGCATGCCAACTATAAAGTTTCCAATTACTCATTATAGAACCCATAACCAAAAAATTTGCCACTACCAATAAAGGTTTTTTTTTTTTTTTTGGTTAATATATATGATTTAGGTTTGGGTATTTTGGCTAAATTGGTTTTGATTTTGGTATTTGGATTAGATTTGGTTTTGAGTAAGTTATTTGGTAGACTTTTTGATATTAAATGATCACATAAGAACTTTTGAAGTGGAATATTACTCCACAAGTTTATGTGCTCAGTGCTCTTTACCTTAAGTGTCCAAATAGTGGGATCACCTTAGTAGAAATAAATTTGAAGCAAATAATAGTGTATTATGTGGAAGCATAACAAATTATAAAATAAGTTAAGTTGGAACTTTTACTGTTTAATGAGTGGATTAGGTTTCTCCAAAAAAAAAAAAAAAGCTTTAGGAATTTTTAAAGAATGTGAGTGAAAGGTTTATGCATTTGTGATCAAATGTGGTCTAGACACTAGGAGTAGATGATGGCTTAGGTGTTTACTATTTACCCTCCCTAAAAAATCGCTAACATAAGCACTCTAACCTTAGATACAGTAGAGAGAGAGACACTTTAGTGGCATAAAAACTCAATTCCCTGCAGGTCCAACAAGTTTCTTTCTTTTTCTTATCTTGTACTTCTTAATGAAATTTAGGTGAATACCCAGTTGCTTATTTTGGATTCTGAATTGTTATTCAGCTTCCATTGCATTAGAATCAGTAAGTAGAGGTATCTCTTTGGTATATTTGTAAACTTGTAATGTAATCCTATTGTGGGAATTTGATTGGGCTTTTGATATTGGTGAATATATGCCAATATTTTGCATCATATTTCTGCTTTTTAGAGGGAAAGATACTATCTTCAAGTTCTTTTAAGCTTTATATTATGTTGGTCGCTATATTAAGTTGGTCTGAATTTTGATAATAAACCATATTAACAGTGGTAGTTAAGGTGTTACATGTGTTTTATGTAGTTTAGCATCCTGAAAGTATGTTTTTGGAGTTGCAATATCATTCATATTTTGCATTGGTTCTACTTTTAGTCGGAAGATAGTATCTTGACATTCTTTGGAGCTTCATATTATATTGGTTGTTGTATTTAGTTAGTTTAATTTTTATTGGTTTTTTAAGGTCAATCTTTGTTTTCCTTTTAAATATATCTGTGAACATGTTAGGAATGATTTGTTGTTATTGGTTCAAATTTGATCCTAACACTAAGTTACTTTTTTGCCCCAATAATAACAATTAGTAACAACTTGTCACTTAGGATTTGTTGTAAAAATGTTGTGAAAATGTTGTGGACATATCATTTCTCTTATTCATATGGGAAGAACACCTTAATAACTTCTTCATTCGTTGCAGGTGCTTGCAATTTTTTTTTCCATATTTGTAGCTGAACTTGATTAAGTAGGGGTTACATATGATTCTTTGTTTATTGTTTATTTTTTCCTTTTTTTTTTTTTTTTTGGTTGTAATAAGCTTAATATAATTACTGCATTGAAGTGTTTTTTCTTTTTTGTTCTTTCTTATGATGTTTTTTAGCTCCAAAAGAATGTACTACTATATTTTTTTTCATAATCAATGTACTGCTATATATGTAGCATGTTAGTTGGATAAGTTAAATATTATGTTATGCTTGGTTAAATGAGATTTCTTTTTTGGGGCCTTAATTTTTATAATTTTTAGTTGTAACTTCCTGAGGGCACGAGTTTCTTAGGGATTTTGTGCACGATAAATCTCTCTATTTTTCTTAAATTTGCTTATTTTTATAGAGTTTACCAAATTTTTTTTTTAATGTGAATAATTTTGATTTTGTTAATTTTTTTAAATTTTAAACAAGTTATCGGGGTTTTAGAACATGCATTTTGCAGTTAGATTAGTGTGCCAAATTTGGTGAATTTTGGGGAATGTAATAGTATGAAAATTTTAGAAACATTTACTGTCGAAAAAGCCATGAACAACATAAGTCCAACACAAAGGCCATGAACATCTAGGTAGTCTCTTGACATATTTTTGTTTCAATTCTTTTCCTTCCCCTGATATAATTTTTTTGTTTGATTTGCTGTTTAATTTTATGTATAGTTTTCATGCAACTGACATCAATTCAATACACAAACATGAAGGTGAAAATGAGAGTTCTTGATGCTCTTTTTTAAAGTTCTCTTTGATTTATTAATTTGTTTTGCTTAGTGTTTCAATTTTAAGGACTCAGTGATAAACTGATGCTATATTTGTACTACTGTTTTACTTGTGAGAAAAATTTGATAAGTTTTCTACGTTTCTATTTTGCAGTTTGTATTGTTCTGTTGGATGAGAATGGTGATGTGGTGGACTTAGACAAAGATAATGAGCTACTGTCTTCGATCTCAAGGTTTTTGTTTATCTTTTATATTAAGCTGTAAATGCATAATAGTTTCTTTGAAATCTTATATAAATTCTATTTATAGTCATAGGGTCAACATAATATATTCAAAAAAACTCCTATTAATTTTATTTTCCCGGAGTTGTTGAATCAAACATGCATCCAAATTCTGTTTTAAATGGAAATAATGCAACTAAAGATTATTTACCTTTTTTTTTTTTTTTTGCTATACTATAAATGAATGATTACATTGAATTGTGTACTTGATGCTGCAGTCTTCCACATAGATAGCATGGAAGAAAACCATAAATTGGAGTTCTATAGAGTTCTTCAAAACTTGCCTCAATTTATGATTAGGAGTTCTACGATGATTGTATGTAACTCACTATAGAACATGGTGGAAAAATTGGATCTAAAGGAAAGAGGAAACATTTTGGTCAAGATCAAGTGTCACAAATGTCTAAAAGGCTATTATTAGCACATGTTGACAAGTTTGGGGTAAATTTATATTGTAAACACATAAAAATTGGTAAATGTTATACACATTTGCAAAATTTGTACTTTTTTTTTGCAAATGTATATAATGTTTGCCACTTTTTGTGTGTATACAATGTAAGCTTACATTACAAGTAGAAAGTAAACATATAAAGATCCTTAAAAAAAAAAAAAAAAAACCAAGTTGGTGAACTTGAAGGAAAAAAGAAAAACGAACAAAGGAAAAAGGCAACTCACTAAACCAAAATTACTGTTCATGAACTTATTGACTCTTTTTATATATAGACTAGCCATTATGTTATTGTAGAGTAAATGTTTAAGCCATTTTCTCAATTTAGGCTCAACAACACTGAAAACGCTATAGCCTTAAAATTATGCTTTTTTAAAATAGGGAATTGGTTTAGACTTCCTTCTGAAGTATTGCAAGTTCTTTAATATAAATTATAGGGAATTGGTTTAGACTTCCTTCTAAAGTATTGCAAGTTCTTTAGAAATATACTTTTATTATCAACAATTTAGTTTCATTGTAATGATTGTCTCTAAAGTTACCAAGAGTTTCAGTTCACTGTTCAAAAATAAATATTTTATTCAGATTTTTATTGTTCAATCAAATTCCCTAAAGCCTCATTGTATGTAATGTAAACTGGATAGTGATAGTAAGAATCCTAAAATCATGAAAACGTTGTTGTTTGTTGTAATCACTTTGAATACTTGGAATATATTCTGATGGGTACTTACTAATTAGGAACCTCATGATCTCTTGGTCATTGTTTGCAACTTGCTCCAGGGATTCTATTTTTCAGTGCTTTATAACAAGGATTTGGTCCAACTATACATGTTATATTTTCCTCATTTTGATTAATGGTGAGCATCATGTATCTTGAACAAGAGTGTCATATTTTTTCAGACTTTTATTTAAAATTTGCAAATAGATGTTATTACATTACTTTTCAAAATTTTTGCTATACACTAACATTGATCTGATTCTATTTTAGCAGTTTGTCTTGCTATATAGTAGATATAGCTGATTACTTGATTTTGTTCTTTCCTATGTTCATAAAAGAATTTTGTTTGTTAATTTGTATTGTATGTATGGTGCAGTAAACAACATTCATTCTTAAATAGGTCCTTGTGTGATATGGCAATGTCAACTTATGAAGGTTTTATGACTTAAGACAATGGATGTTTAAGAGCCTAAACCTTTGGTAGAGTAAGAAGTGTGGACCAGAAACAGAATTAGAAGTATAAGGAGTGAAGAGAAAGATCAATTTTTGTGACATATAATAATATTTTTTCATTATTTCATGGCATATAATATATGTGTCTTCTTCAATTGGAATTTATTGTAGATGTGGGATTTATATTATGGGTGAAAGCTATAGTAGGTTTTATACTTGATCTTATATCACTATTCAACGTACTGGCTAGCATGTGCCTTGCACGTGCAGCCCAATCTAGTTTTTTTAAGAAAGATAAAGCACAAGAAGTTGTGTACACATGTTTTTTCAGTAATAATTTGAAGAGAGAAGAGACAAGTGCAAGTGTGCGACAGTCTAGATGGATAAGTCGCAAAAGACTCAGCCGCGTGTGCACGCACTCTCTTTACTCCTTTCAAAAGTCCACCGGAGATGTTAATTTTTGGGATATTTATTCTTATGTGTTTGGGTCGATTCAAATGGCTTGGACTGGAAGCTTACGCTATAGCCTTTAGGTTTTACTCGCTTCTCACTTCTAAATTCTATGAATCTGTATTGTATGTGTCTGTCCACTGACCCAAATTCGGCAGTTGGAAAGTAGTTTGTTGTACTTGTACCACATTGGAAGAGAAAAACTTGGCTCAAATGGACTATGTTGATTTGGGGCCCAATAAGGAAGATTTGATTTTGGAGGCCCAAATTAAAACTTCTCAAACCTGCCAGCAGAAAGAAAAAGGCCCATATCCACACTATTATTCATCAACCTCAGCAAGTTTTGGAGGAAAAGAAAAACAGAGCATGACTCGTACTAGAACAGTCAGAAAACCAAATAGCTCAAATTTTCATAACCGCTCAACAGAGGATTAAAAAGTACAAAAAATCCACAGAATATATATTCTACAAAATGGGGAAAATAATACATAACATAGCAAGAAGTAAATTGCAAACCTCACACTACAAGAAAATTCAATTCAAGCTACGTAATTCAAACAAACCAACAAAAACAGAACATGGATAACAGTACACTCTGTTTCAACTTTATGTATATTAAATGATGTGAAGCCAACATAGTATATTGTAAAATTCACAGTAATAAATTACAAATCGTTGACATATATGATATGTTATTTCCTCCTAAAATCAGACGGTATAGAAGAATGAGTGTCTAATAATAATCATGATAGTGAAAAACACCCAGAAAATCAAATGTGAAAAGCAAAGCATTCAATTTTCACTAATAATATAAATCTTATGCCAAACCAACATAAAATAAAATAAACACAACTAATTAAGATAAATAAATCTTCTAAAGCTATTTTTTTCTGCTGAAGAAATTAGAAGCAAACATGCATTTCATTCTTTCTCTCTTTTTATACCATGAGAAAATGACGGAACATGCCAAAAGACCCAAAATATACGCACATGTGCGCGCAGGTAAATATGATAGAATCTATGTAGTAATAACTCAAACAAAAGCATAAAAGGACACTTTGATTACAGTAAAGTCTGAAAAGAAAGCTCACGTATTCTTCGACAGAAATAAGGAAAAAAAAAAACCCCAAAAACATTTGGTTTACTTGTTACACACGTAATAAAGCTACTTGGAATAACAAAGACTGCATATATTCGGAACGGTGGAGTTGGTGGAAGTGGTATTAAACGTAGAAGATAGGTTTTCTCGAAACCGGTGAGTTCAGATGTTCAGTTCCTCGTTCACAATTACATCGTCTTAGCCATTCGCAGCATCAGCTTCAGCATCAGCAAGTGGGACTTCGTTCTGGTGGTCATTGGCAATAGCAACAGGTTGTCTTGCAGTCCAAATGGACCAAATCCTTCTGCATATGCGTATCAGTAGTAGGAGTAGAACAACAAAGTTGACAAGGGACCCAACAACATTATGAATGAGCTCTAGGACAGACACAACTTGCTGGAATCTGAAACAAAATGGAATTGTTAGAATAACTGTAAAATTGACAGAGCGTTAATAATGGGTTATGGGAAGAAAGAAGTTGAAATACTTTCTCACCCTTCATCTGCCATTGAGATTATTTGGTGAAGATCACTTATTAACCGTAGGAGTAGAACAACAATGCGATCAAGAGTCCCAAGTACTTCAGAAATGAGTTCTAGGACCGACTCAACTTGCTGAAATCTGAAACAAAAACAGATTGTTAGAAAAAATTTACAGAGCGTCAATAATGCGTTGTGGCCTGTGGGGAAGAAGTTGAAACTCTCTCACCCATCATGATTCATGTGCCATTGAGATTTTTTAATCCATTTTTTCAAAATTATTCTTGATGTGTTCTAAAAAGAGTTATTTACAAACAAATTAAAAAAAAAAAAAAAAAGGTTAAAAAATAAATAAGCATATAGCTACTACTAACATTATGTAACTAAATTAATTCTGCATTAAAAGATTTTTTTTATTTTTTTTATTTTTTATGATTAAGAGGTCGCAAATGGTCAAAATGTAATTACCAAATACCCAACAATCGGATGATTTAGTTGATCAATGATACCATTTATGACCAAAGATGGTTCCGATCAATATATATTAAATTGATTAATGAAACTTTCATAATATTGATGAGAATGAGAATCTTTTATTCCACCTGTAATATTCCATTTTTTATACTAGTATGCATTTTCCTAAACAGTGTGGCAGATGGTCTCAATATATTAGTATATCATGTGCATGTGGAAAAAAAAAAAAAGTGTGGTAGATTATGATTGTTGGAATAGAAAGTGGACTAGTCAGATTTGGACATGATTATATTGATATCGGGGCAACCTTTTCGTTCTAACAAAGATTTGTTGATCTACACAAGTATTAATGGAGTAAGTGGTTAAGAAGCAGTTTGATTCATCTATTCTAATACATTATATAGGTATATGTACACATAATTACACACTAGCTATGATTTTTAAGCAAATAATTTTTTTTTTTATAAAATAAAAATGAGGGGTATTCGAATCCAATATATGTCATGGAAGAGATTAGACACTACCACTAAACTAAAAAATCAATGACAAGCAAATTATGATTTAGTATAGAGTACTCAGACTGTCAAATGCTGTTACTTTATATAAATAACTTTCTCATTTTTTTTATACCCATTCTTTGTTCTGGCAATATAGTACCAGTTTAGGCTATTCTAACAAAATTAATCCATGTATCTTCTTTATTTAGTGTTTCTTTATGATAGTTTAAACTTATTGGTTTAAAATATAAGTCGAATAAAAATACAATTTTAATTAAAAAAAATATTAAAGCCATAAAAAACTATACATAATTTAGATAAATAAGTCAGCTTATAAGCTGAAACAAATGGGCACTTAATGAAATTTGATCATGGGAATCGAAACCTGAAACTGGAGGCAAAGAGAAATATTTTATAATTAGTAAAGGTAACAACTATAATTCAGCCAACTTTTAGCAAAAAGCCAAAAAAGTTTATACCAAAACAGACACCAAACTCCTCATTGGATTGACCAAGATCCTAAGCTGCTGAATTACCAAAGCTCAAATTTTAGTCAGAATAGAAAGAATTTGATGGACTCCAAATCCAATATGCAAATTCACGTAGGAAGTTGCTCTAAATGTGAAGCAAAAAGAAGATGAAAAAAGTGACCCTTGAGTGTGGATTTGGCTTCTATTTCAAGCACCTTAATAACAGCGGATTTAAGCCTAGTGTGAAAATTAACAAATCAAAATTGTCTTTCAGACTTCAACCTCATTTGAAAATTGAACCAATGTCTATGTTTAGGGATGACAATGGACCGGGGAGACGCGGGGCCGAAAGATGGGGTCTTTCCACCTGCCCCACATAGTTTTGTCTTGTCTTATTCCCATCTAACCCCTCATGACTAGAAAAATTTTGTTACCCCATCCCCTCCCCTCCCCCAAGGGCCTCGCAAAGTCCCGCCCCACCCCATAAAACTCTACTTTTTATTAATTTGCCCCAAAACTATTACAATATTTTTTAACAAAACTATTTCATTAATAAAAATATATTTGAAATTATAACTAAATTTATCCCATCAAATCAAACTAATTTTTTTTAAAAACTGAATAATATTATCCAAGTATTTAACAAAGACAATATCACAACAAAAATAAAATCTCATAGTATAACAAATAACAAAATAGAAGTAGAAAGCCACGTTGGATATAATAAAATAAGCTAATATTGATATGTTTATTTAAATAGTAGGGTTTTATGGCATGAAAAATTTACAATTATAACATTTATTAACGCAAGGTGGGGCGAGGTGAGTCTAAAATGTCTAAAGCCCCCCCCCCCCCCCCCCCCCCCCCCCCCAAGGGACTTACTAATTAATAAGAATGTATTCAATCAAACAACAAATAACAAGAAGTTTACACAATACAGAACAAGCTAAATTTCTGAAAGAACTTCACACCTTTATCTTCTTATAACCTATAACAATGTCATACTCATACACTAATAAATATTTTTATTTGAGGCTTTATATCTATGAGAACAATTTCTGCCTAGCTAGAGAGATCATAATAATAATGCTAACCGTTCTAATGGTAACAAAATAGCAAGGAGTAGCATGGTATTTGATAAAAATGGATGTTGGAAGTTGGAAGAATAACACAATTGTTAATTAACTCTCATATTTATAAGAAGAAAGAGTAATACTACTATTTAGAGTAAGTATCACTCCCTTTAAGCTATTCTAATTTTAAGCATCTTGACTCATGTTACTAATGTTCATATAACAATAAGAGTAAAGTTGAGGATGTAATATTTTTCAACCGGTAATTGTTGACGTAACCAGTTGTGATTAGAATAATATTACTTTTAGTCAAATTTGTTACTAATACCTCTTTTATTATGCACCAATATTATTTTTGTTATACAATAAGCCATATTAGGAGTTGTGAAATAAATCATGAAAAATGTTGTCCTTAGATTTATTGTGCGAGTGATGCTAAGGTTACAATGAATTTTACTATATACTATTTACAAATTAATGTGTTATTAATAACAAACAAATATATATATATATATATATATAAACAATATTATAAGGAAATAATTATTATTTGCATTTCCCCACCTCTCTCTCTCTCTCTCTCTCTCTCTCTCTCTCTCTCTCTCTCTCTCTCTCTCTCTCTCTCTCTCTCTCTCTTAATAGTCACCTATAGTAAATCTTGATGAGAAATCCTATATAATCTCTAATAATTCAATTTTGTTAGGTGAAACGGTGATAGTGAAAGAAGAAAACTATCACTTGTTTCTAATTTTCTTTGCCACTATTGTTTTCGTATGTTATTTATTAAGCTAACCCATCATGAGGGCATTGCTTCTTCATCCTTTATTTCTTTCTAGTTCCTAGTCATTTATTTATGGTTGGCACTAAAATATGTAAAAAGAATTTTCCTTCACTATATATATATATATTTTTTTTTTTTTGAGAAAAATATTTTCCTTTACTACGGTTTTTATCTTTATGATCATATTGGCAATTGATTGGAATAGTGTTTGGATTATGTTTTGGGGAAAAATGATTCGTACTTTTAATGGACTAAAATGGCCCAAAACAAATTTACTAGTTGGGTTAAAATATTGGTCAACCCATTAAATCCAGACATCTTCAACTCTCATCCACCAGAGATATTAATTTTGGACTAATTATCTACATGTGTTTGGTTCAATTAAATGGTTTGGACTTGAAGCTTATGCTATACCCAAATCTGGCTTTTGGAAAGTACTCTATTGTACCACATAGGAGATAAGACATCTTTCTTTAAAAAGAGAGAGAGAGAGAGAGGACACAAATGAAAAATAGCTCAAATGGACAAGACAAATTTATCCAAAAAAGACAACCATTATTTGATTTGTCAGAGAAATCAAAATATGGAAACCCAGTTCCAAATCATACAAAAGAGCAATTAAATATGCATCAATCATAATCTCTGATTGGCGGTTAGGAAAACAACTAAGAACCATTTCCCAAAATAGAGGATGAAAAAGAGTGACCTATCTAGGATGGTTGGGGGTTTCTATAAAAATCCATCCAAATCCACATCATTTTGTTTATGAGCCCAAAATGGAAGATTTGGTTATGGAGGCTCAAAACATTTTCCCAAACCCTTTTTTTTTGTTTTTGATAAAACCAGATGCACACCATTATTCATAAACTCTAAATAGTATAAGAAGAAAAAGAAAAACAGAGCATATATGACTTGCACTAAAACAATCAGAAAGCCAAACAGTTCAAATTTTCTTAACCACAGGAAAATTCAAACTTCACAAGCTGGCCAGCAGAAAGAGAACGGCCTGGATCCACACTATTATTCATAAACCTCAGCAAATTTGGAGAAAAAGGAAAAACTGGGCTTGACATGCACGAAAACAATCGCAAAAACAAACGGTTCAAATTTTCCTAAGCCCTCAAAAAGAATTGGACTAAAATCACTTTATTCATAGAACATTACAAACCACAATAGATCCACACATTATAGATTCTGCAAAATGAAAAAAGAAAACGCAAACCTCATACCACGGACAATTCAAGCTACGCAATTTAAACGAACCAATAAAAACAGAGCATGAAGCAGTACACTGTTTCAACTTATTTATATTGGAAGCTCCAAGTTATGTAAAAGTAAAACCCACATAGTAGATACTAACATAGCAGTGTTGTTAGTTAAAAACCTGAGAAGCGTGAGAAAGAGAGTGATTATGAGAACGAATAGGCCAAGAACTATTTGAGCAGCAAGAAAAACCTCTGGATCAAGCTCGTTCGCTGTAGTAACCAAGAGAAAATTAATTGTATGAAATATTGAAATCAACAAAAGTAAAAATTAAATTGTTAAAAAGATATATTCATTCTCACCCAGTAGAGGAAGTGAACAAAATTAAAAATTAAATTGTTAAAAAGGTATATTCATTCTCACCAAGTAGAAGCTGCATTTTGGTTCTTGGAGGAGTAGAGGAAGCTGGGCTGCATTTCGGTTCTTGGAGGAGTAGAGGAAGCTGGGCTGGGTTTAGGTTCTGAATTTCAGTTAAAATAAAGGGAACATTTATAAAGTCGGATCATGTGACGTGACGTTTTTAAGTCTAGACGATTTCACATTCAGTGTCTGACGACGTTTTTATCCTTTTTAAGGTCACTTTCAGTAAGTTTCGTTTTTAAGTTATCGTTTTTAAGGTCTCGTTTTTAAGTTATCGTTTTTAAGGTCACTTTCAGCAAGTTTCGTTTTTAAGGTCACTTTCAGTAAGTCTAGACGATTTCACATTCAGTATCAGACACTTCGTTTTTTAAGTCACTTTCAGTAGTAGTGTGTAGTGTGACGTTTTTGCTGTTATCATTTTTGTGACGTTTTTATAGATGTAGATTGTGACGTTTTTGCTGGCATCATTTTTGTGTTGATCTTCATCTGGAACTTACTGTCAAAGGGGCCAGATTTGCGGCCGTTAATGTTTGGAAATTACCAACCATATATTAACTATTCATCCTTATCATTTCTGTCCTATGTGGGACTTTGTCATTTAATTAACTAGGTAATTTATAGCAATAATTCTGAACCATTTAGCTTGCGTCTAGATTATCTCCCTCAACAACAAAAGAAAAAACGCAAATAATTATAATTGGTTTAATTCTCAAAATTATTCTTAATTTGTTTTTAAGAGGTTTATGTTCAACAAATTATAAGAATTCATAATAAAGATTATATATATATATATATATATATATATGTGGGGACTGGGTTTTTGGCTGCCCGGGCCCAGTGGACCCGGGTCAAAAGCCCAACGAACCCCGCAATGAATTTATAGAGAGTGGATCGAAGGTCTAGGCGTCGGCCGCCGCTCTGGCGGCGTGAACTCCGGTCTCTTTTATTTAAATAAATAGACTTAACACGGTTTACAATAGGGATGGGCTCCTCGGCCGTAGGCCGAGGAGGCTTTTGCCCTCCGTTCTTTCTTTTCCTTTATTTCTTCTTTTCTTTCTTTTTTCGTGTCCCCCTCTTTTCGTGTCCCCCACGCAGGAGGGATTCCCTTACATTATATACCCCTTGCCCAATCAATCCTAGCCCTACACTTGTTGAGTGATCATGACCTTTGCTCAGGTGTTTGTCCCATCAGCCGACTTCCCAGTCTCTTTGGGAGTTACGGCGATCGAGGCAACGCTGGCGCAGGGTCTTTTCCTCATTAACGCGGTCAGGGCGATTGTCAGGCACATTTAATGTGGAGGTGACTGCTCGTTGCGAGCTTGTTCTTCGAACTCTCGGATGTCCGATGATGAGGTCATCCTCGGACTTAGATGTCTCCTCGGCTCGGGCTTCGGCCCAGAAATGGAGTGGGCTGGGCCGTGGAATTATTTGGCCCCACAATAGCCCCTCAAAATGTTGCTGTTCGCGTCCTCGGGCGGAGAGGAGGATTTTGATGTCCTCGGGCATGCGTCATGTACCGTTTGAGTTTGGCCCTCTGGGGGTACTGGAGTCTTTTCACCTGCTTCAGAAGCGTTACTGATGCCTTGAAGGGCGCGACGTGCCCTTCATTAAATTCAGACGGCTTTGTGCTCCCCACGTGCAACGGTAGGATGTTAATCCAACGGTGGGGATTCGCCTAACGGTTGGGAGTGGGAAAATCCGCTCTGTTCCTTGATTTTAGGGTATAAATACTCATTTGAAAGCCCGGTTCCTCTGCTTCTTTGTACTCAAGAGTCTACACCTCCAGCATAAAAGGCCTGTCCGAGGAGCTTCTACATCTTTCTGTAAGTCACTCTATCTCCCTTTGAACTTTCTCCTTTTCCATCTTTGCCTCTTTTTCGTTTTCTCCCTCTTAGCTCGTTCAGGCTTCATTTGGGATGGGTATTTTTAAGAAGTATGTCTTCACTGAGGAGGCGATGGAGAAATTCATCGCCGACTACAAGATACCGGCCAATGTTGGCTTGAGATATTGTACGGAGGGTGAGTGGCGCTTTCGGAGGCAGGAGGGTGAGGTGGTGATTCCTATTGTTGCCTTCGTTGAGGGTGGCATGAGGATACCCATGGGTCCGGTGATGAGGGACTATCTGATGCACTTCCGGCTAGCCCCCACTCAGTGTGCCATCAACGTCTTTAGGGTTCTGGGCTGTGTGGATGCCCTAAATGAAAAGATGGGCCTGAGATTGACCCACCATGACGTCAACTGGTGCTATAATCTCCAGTGCCTGAAGGGCGAAACTTACTATCTGAAGACCAGGGATGACAGAATCCGGCTCATTCAGTGTCTCCCTGAGTCCAGCAAGGGGTTAAACAAAGACTTCCTCATCGTGTCTGGAGAGTGGCATGATGGCCTTCACTGCCCGACAACGGAGGGAACTCCAGGTGGGCAGTGGGAAAATAGAGAGAGAGAGTTTTAGGACCCTGATCAGTTCCATCCTTTCTCTCGTCTCTTTCTCTCGCACTGTTTGGTTTCTAATATGGATGTGTTTCTTCTTGCAGATCCGCACGCCTTCACGCGCCACTTCAGCCTGATAAACCGGGAAGACTTGCAAAAGGCGCTGAGGGCAGAGGTGTTTGTGAACGACAACGATAATCAGGTTAGGGCCGCTCACGAAATTTTGAAATACGACCCGGCTCACAAGTCATTTGCGGCGCCGAAGCACGTGATCAGAGTAAAGGATCCTCGGCTTCGGAAGATAACTGTGACCGAGGACGGGTTTCGGTTCCCTGAGGTGCCCTCCACATCAGAAGGCGCAATACCTGCAGGTCCCTCCTCCTCCCTTTGAATCTCGAAACCCGCCGAAGTAGGCCCTGAGAGGGAAGTGGAGGTTGCTGATTTTGGCCCTGCCGAGGACGAATTTGACGTGTTTGATCAAGCTCACCAGTCCGAGGACCCTCCAGGAGATTTGGGCGACCCTCGTCTGACCGAAGCGGATTTCTCAGCGTCCAAGTCCTCTTCTCCGCAGAAAATGGGCTACAAGAAGAAGCCGCAAGTTAGCTTGGCGGAACTGATCGAAGGCCAGCCGGGGAAATCTAAGCCGGAGCTCCCTCCTCCTCCTCCGAGAACTCGTTCTGCCCAGGGCAAGTCGGCTTCTACCCAATCGGGGCTTCCTCCCTCTCTGCCCAAGGCGAGTCTGCCTCCCAGACGTGAGCCCTCTGATCCCAAGCAGAAGAAGGATAAAGGCAAAAGGCCAGCTGAGGAGAGGTCCGAGTCCCCACGGGAGGAGGGTGATGGTCGGCGGCCGTCCAAACAGTTGAAAATAGGCTCCCGAGGCCAAGACAAACAGGTCGAAGACCTGCCCGAGCCTCAGGCCTGGCTTCCTACCCCCATGCTCCGCGGGGCGCCGCTGAGGGAAGACTTCTCCCTCAGAGATTTCAACGAGGGCGAGGGCACATACGTGGCCGACGCGGTGGGAAGGTGCCTGTTACTCCCAGCCGACATGGCAAAGCTGGCAACTATGAGGAGCAGGGAGGTCTTCCTCTGCCTCAAGCGGTACTCGGGGATGGTAAGCCCCTCAATACTTGTAACTTTTCCTAGTTGTAGCTCTTCCTTTCCGCTTCTTGATCTCAGCTGATGGCGTATTTGTTTTGTTGAACAGGCCGTTCAGGCTACTTATAGGTTGGAGGACGTGGCCCACGACCAGGGGAAAGCCCTGGGGGTGGAGCGCGAGAAACACCTGGAGGCCATCCAGGTTCTTAAGCGCTTTGAGGCTGATCTATCCAAGGCCCGGGAGGAGCTGAGTGCAATGACCAGTGCCCGGGACGCTGCCCTGTCCGGTCTCGCTGGTTTTCAGAAGCAGGCCGAGGATTACTCGAAGCGCCTGGCTGAGGCGGAGGAGCAGCTGAAGGCTGCAAAGGGGTTGCTTGCAGACTTGCCCAGGAAGGTGGCTGCCGCCGAGTCAGACAAGAAGGCAGCCGAGTGGGCGAGGGACGAGGCCGTGAGGGCCAAGTTTGAGGCTGTCCAGGGCAGGGAGGAAGCCCTGGCCACTTTGAAGGAAGCCGAGGAGGAGGCTTACGCCGCGGGAATGGAAGAGACAGCGGCAACCTTTAGATCTGAAGTCCCTGGGTTGTGCAGGCGCTATTCTGCCGAGGTTTGGAGGGAGGCTCTCAGGCAGGCTGGGGTCGAGGCCTCATCCGATTTGTGGAAGGAGGAGAATGTGTACTATCCTCCTGCCATCCGCGAGGCTGCTCCAAGTGGCGCTAAGGCCGGGGAGGCTGCGGAGGAAACCGTCACTGCTACGGGTGAGGACACATCAGCTGCTGAGCCCACGGCTGAGCCCGCTCAAGGAAGTGACCCTTCCAAGGTGGCAGAATCGGGTGAGGACCCCGTTGGGGAGGCGCCCCAGGAGGCTGTGAAGTCTAGCGTTGGAGCTGGGGCTCCTGCTGCTGAGGAGGCAGCTATTCCTGCTTCGCCTTCGCAGGCCGTCCCCTTTGGCCAAAGCTCAGAAAGCCTTGATGCTGCTATGGTCCAGCCCCCGGTTGAGGGAGGAGTATAAATGAGTGAGGCAGGCCCTCCGACCCTGTTGTCCTCCTGGTCCTTTGTACTTTCTTCTTTTTTCTTTTAGCTTTGTGACTGTAATGTGGTACTCACCATGTAACATTTGTGAACTTAATGGAACGTGAGTTTTATTCCTTTTCCTGTTTGTTGTGGTTGTTTGCTTATTCGCACGTTATTCGTTCTTTCTTTACTTGTGTAATCTTATCTTTGATTGCACCTCGGCCAGTCGCGGCACCAATTGTTGCAGCGAGGGCATGTATGCTCGAGTGGGCCCATCTTTCCCTAAGAGCCCGGTAGGAAATTCTTTAGGTTGACATTTAGGTTCCCCTTGATGTGGTTGACTTCCCCATAAGCTTGAGTCCGAGGACCATACAGCGCTTTGGGTTCCGTCTAACACTTGGAATCCTCTGAAGTAGTTAGTTTCCCCATAGGTCTGAGTCCTGGGATCATGCAGCGCTTTTGGTTCTGTCCAACACCTGGAATCCTCTGAAGGAGTTAGTTTCCCCATAGGCCTGAGTCTTGGGACCATGCAGTGCCTTGGTTCTGTCTAACTCTTAGGATCATCTAAGGTTGTTGGTTTCCCCGTGAGCCTGAGTCCGAGGACCGTGCAGAGCCTTGGTTCTGTCTAACTCTTAGGTTCATCCGAAGTATTTAGCTTCCCCGTAAGCTGAGTCCGAGGATCATGCAGTGCCTTGGCTCATTTGCTAAGTGGTTAGCTCCCCGTAGGCTTGAGTCCTGGTTAGCTCCCCGTAGGCTTGAGTCCGAGGACCATACAAGACCTAGGTACATTTGCTAAGTGGTTAGCTCCTCGTAGGCTTGAATCCGAAGACCATGCAAGACCTAGGTACAGTTGCTAAGTGGTTAGCTCCCCGTAGGCTTGAGTCCGAGGACCATGCAAGACCTAGGTACAGTTGCTAAGTGGTTAGCTCCCCGTAGGCTTGAGTCCAAGGACCATGCAAGACCTAGGTACAGTTGCTAAGTGGTTAGCTCCCCGTAGGCTTGAGTCCGAGGACCATGCAAGACCTAGGTACAGTTGCTAAGTGGTTAGCTCCCCGTAGGCTTGAATCCGAGGACCATGCAAGACCTAGGTACAGTTGCTAAGTGGCCATGCATTGCCTTGGTTCTGTTTAACGCTTGGCGTCTAGAAATAGGGGTTCGTCCTCGGTTTGCTTTACTGGGGACGATTCCTCCTTCGGAAGGCTCATGATTTTGGACATGGCATTGATCTCATCTCCATCTCGAGCCCTCATCTCTGTCATTTGCGAAGCGTCCTTTGGCCGTTCGTATTCTGCGCCTGACGCTTCGGTGCGCGAGACGCGCCTTCATTAATGGCCTCGTGAATTGATGGCTTCATTATTATCCAACGCTTCGGTAACCCACTTTTTGAGTTCTGCGTGAATTAATTCTCACCAACCCTACTCCTCTATATAAGGCCTTCTGGGGGGGATGGTTTCCTCATACTCCATGAGCTTCCCAACACAAACAGAAAGAACACACCCTTCTAGCTCCTCAATCCCCTTTAATAACCCTGCCGGAATTGTGACCGGAGTTAGTTGGTATGAGGCGGCTTTGGGCGGGTGTGAGGACATCCGTGCCAAGAGCCGTGGTGGCCGCAGCCCCCACTGGGCTTCCGGTGCGGCAGAGTCTAGGCGTAACCCCGATGGGGCCATGCACGCTGGCCCGGAGGGATGTCGTTGAAGTACCTAACACCTCTCCTCCGAGCGCACCCCCGACGGAGGAGACATGCGAACTCACATCATGGGCGGTGCCCGAGTGTTGCCGTCACCGACGGCCAACGCTCGTGGGGGTTGGAGAGAATCAAGGGAACATCATGGGGAGGGCGTCCCGGAGCCCCTGTATCTGCTCCTCGCTTTGTTCAAGCTCCGCCGCTCCGAGAAAGGAGTCGTTGGGGGCCTTGGAACGAGCTAGCCCCAGCCCCCTTCAGCCCGCTTATTGTCAAGTTCTCCCATTCTCTTGATGCCAATAAGAGCACGGGTTGACACTTCCCTCTAGCTAGTTTTAGGACGGGTCCGCCTGGGCCTCTGATTGTAAGACTAGCTGGTAGGAATGGTTGTAAAACATGCCTGCCTGAGCCTCTGATTGTAATTTGTAATCTTTTTTTTTTTTTTTTTAATGAAATAATATAAAGTCTCCTTTTTTTTTTTTTGAATTTTCTGTCTTGAGCTTTTATCTTTCTGCAACGCTCTTCTTTCTTTTATAGTTCTTTTTTTTTTTGCATCACCGCCGATCTTCCCTGGAATGGTGGTTCAGAACAGTCGCCTGTTGTGCCAACCGGTGCACTAATCCTTCCCACAGACGGCGCCAATTGTGGGGACTGGGTTTTTGGCTGCCCGGGCCCAGTGGACCCGGGTCAAAAGCCCAACGAATCCCGCAATGAATTTATAGAGAGTGGGTCGAAGGTCTAGGCGCCGGCCGGCGCTCTGGCGGCGTGAACTCCGGTCTCTTTTATTTAAATAAATAGACTTAACACGGTTTACAATGGGGATGGGCTCCTCGGCCGTAGGCCGAGGAGGCTTTTGCCCTCCGTTCTTTCTTTTCCTTTATTTCTTCTTTTCTTTCTTTTTTCGTGTCCCCCTCTTTTCGTGTCCCCCACGCAGGAGGGATTCTCTTACATTATATACCCCTTGCCCAATCAATCCTAGCCCTACACTTGTTGAGTGATCATGACCTTTGCTCAGGTGCTTGTCCCATCAGCCGACTTCCCAGTCTCTTTGGGAGTTACGGCGATCGAGGCAACGCTGGCGCAGGGTCTTTTCCTCATTAACGCGGTCAGGGCGATTGTCAGGCACATTTAATGTGGAGGTGACTGCTCGTTGCGAGCTTGTTCTTCGAACTCTCGGACGTCCGATGATGAGGTCATCCTCGGACTTAGATGTCTCCTCGACTCGGGCTTCGGCCCAGAAATGGAGTGGGCTGGGCCGTGGAATTATTTGGCCCCACAATATATATATTAGTATACTACTCAGTTAATATTAGACTAAAACATTAACTTTTATCATTTTCTCTTCGTTTGACTGTAGGAACAAAAGGATGATCACTAACGCATTATTAACAATTAGAAGATTTAATTCATCAACGATACAATTTTATGGCCCTAGCTAACTTCACCTCCCCATATATTGGTCTTGCGCCATGCTTAAATGCTATATTGAATTGATCCCTAATACTTCATAATAATTTTATTGTAACAAAATTTTGTTGTGTGTAACACTTACACTAGTATTTAATGATAATAAAATCTTTTAAGAACTCTTTGTTGAGGGATTATATGTTTTATGTCCATATAACTTAGCTGCTTATATATTAGTCTGGTCATGTGCAGGGCTTAAATTGTATACTTAATAGATTTGGGTAATTTCATAGTATTTATGTATATATTTCAAATAAGAGATGAAGATTTAAACACCAGACATTTGAAACACTCAAAAGTGTCAGGCCAATCAACCTAAAGGTCATCGGTAATTTGGTGCAACCTTTTCATTTCAACATAGATTTTGTTGTTGCACAATAAAATGTTTTGAAATACTTTAACACAAGCCAAATGTCTTTAGCTGAATTGACACTTCTAGATGTTGAAATCCCCCCTACTCGTAATTATTGAATCATCCAAAAAAAAAAAAAATTTGGACACTAATTCTAACGCATGTACACATATATGTACAAATATATAATTACACACATTTTTATATAAAGATAGACCAAAATCCAAGCAGATACCATTGGTGAGGTTTATGCCAACCCTTTAGAAGCATGTTATCTTGTCTATGAGTTAAACATTTGAGACAATTTCTTAGGTTCTATACATTATGTTTCTCATTTAAATTCAAAAAATATATTACATTAAATGTAATTGTTTTAGGGAAAGTAACATAATTTGTATTGTATTGGTCATACAATAATTTGTTTAATTTTAATTAAGAAACCTAAAGTACAACAAATAAAAAATTGTACCTAGGTTTGTTATTATATATAAACAGATTCTAAAAAAAAAGCACCAAATTAAATAAACATATAGTTACTAGTAAAAATACACAATTAAATAAATATTGCAATAGAAATTATTAATTTTGATCATTTTCTAAAATAATCCTTGTTGGCTTATGTGAAAAGATTTGAAAGTAGTCAAGCCCATCTTGTTCAGTGTAGTCCTTAGCCAAGAGTCTAGCTTTATATCTTTCTACAAACCCATTAGAACTATACTTTATATTATAGACCCACTAAGAACACTAGCATCAGGTTAGCATAGCACACCAAACACCAAAAACTTCACACATCAAATTTTTAAAAATGCTAAAAAAATTTGCATGGATGAACTATACAATTCTATTAGTAGAACTGTATGGAAAAAATGGTAAATTTTTTTCTTATTTTTTTATTCTCTTTTTCTCTCTCCTCTAACACATGTTTGTCTCTCTCTCTCTCTCTTTCCCCAGTATGCAGGGCCAGCTCAACAACTTTTGGGGCCTAAGGTGAAAACTTTAAGTGGGGCATTTTCTTATATGTAAATATTAACTAAATAAAATTTATTTTCATTATTATCTTTTCGTTGTATAAGTTATATAATATATATATATATATATATTTATATTTATATTTATATTTTGTCTACCATAAATAAAAAATGAACACCCTAAAATGCAGTTACAAAAACCAATAATGGTAAAACAGTTACAAAAATCAATAAGTTGAGGAACAACAAAAATGAAGTGCAAAAATTCTTCAAAAATTATTATCTATTTTAACATAAAAAAGCTAAATTTTCTATTTTACATAACCCCTTTTCAGAAAGAAAAAATATCTACATCAAATTATCTATTTGACACTACATTTTATTAAAGTGTTATTTCTTTATTAATTTTTTACTACTCTCCCAAATAATTTCTCTCTCTATATATGAGTAAAGAAAGTATTAGAAAACAAATTTGCATATAAACAGTAACTGTATATATATGCACAGTTATTGTAACTACAAATGCATTTTGCACAATAATACAGAAGTTGATGTGGATGATTTTTGTGGTTGGTTGTTCAAAATTTGGCCCTTATGCCATTTTATATGGACTAATATGAATGCTTTTAATGACCACCATAGAAAAAATTTCTAGAAGTCGTCACTGTATAGAATTAGTTAAAAATGGGATATTCTTTATTTGGAGGCATTAGATCATTACCTATATATGCTCCAGCCAGCCCTACCGATATGCTTCTCTCTAACTCTTTGCTGACCTCGCTCTCACCACACTATTGATCTCACCATTCTATCCAGATCTCCTTCTTATGGGGGGGTTTTTATTATTATTATTTTGTTGTGGGTAGATGGGTGGTTCTGATGGTGGGGTCAACGGGTGGGACAATTTTGGGTTGGATTGCTCCGGCTTTGGGTAGGTTCCAATTTTTTGGGTGGGTTTTTGTGGTAGTTGGCTGGTTGCTGCTTGTAGGAGAGGTGGTGGTGGTGGTGGTTTTCTTTTTCTTTTTTTTTTCTTTTTTTTTTAAAATAAAATAAAAGGTAGGAATTTTTTTAAAGTTAGTTTAATAAGTGGTGTAATAAAGTAAGAGATGTGATGTAAAGTATATTGTAGAGTGATGTGTTAAAATAGATAAAGTAATTCTTTTTTGTGTGAAAATAATTTTTTTTTAAGCACAGTTGATGATACTTTTACAATTATTTGATTGTTTCCTAAAAGGTAAAATATGGAGCGTTACTTAAACTTATGGTACATTTTTTTTTTCATCTAAAATTTGAGCAATACTTTGCATTTTGTTCTTTCTTATTCCTTATTCTTTATCAAGTTGCAAGTGATTGGAAATTTTATGTGCCACACCGCCATTTGGAAATTTTAATGTAAGACCACTTGTACAATTATCAAGAGTTAAAAAGAGTAGGTAACTATTGAAGCCATTGAAGCTTTTGTTGCTAATGCGGTGGTCCAGTTTGCCAAGGAAATTAGCATTCACAAGCTTGAAATTGAAGGGGACTCACTGTTGGTCATCTCGGTCTTGTGAGACAACAGAACATCCTTTGCTTTGCTTGGACATTTTATAGAAGAGACAAAAATCTTGTCAAGATCTTTACAATGGTTTAATTTTAAGTATGTTAAGAGGGAGGGCAACTATTTAGCCCATGCCATTGCTAGAAGAGTTATTTCATCTTCAAGTTTAGATGTTTGGGTATAAGGGCTCTCGTCTAATTTGAAACTTGTACTTCAAAATGATTTAAGTTAATAAATTTTTCTAAGAATAAAAATAAATAAATAAAAGAAGAAGAAGAAAGAGTAGGTAACTTCTAGTTCTATCCAATAAAAAAAAAAAAAAATGGAACCGTAACAAGTTAAGAGGGTTTGGACCGGAAGCTTATGTTACAGGCTACCGTAAAGAAAAGGAAAGCTCTCTCTAAATAGAATGAGTTTTTTTTTAATTTTTTTTATTATTATAAATTTTAGTGATGAAAAGTGGGAGAGTACAATCATAAATATCTACTACTGTTTTATCAAAAAAATAAATAAATATCTATTGCTCTGCTATATATACAGCATAGCAGAATCAGTTCCAAGGAAAAGAAAAAAGGCGCCAAAAAAATAACAAATTCTTACAAACTTATTATCCTCTAATGAAACAACGACACCTGTCAAAGCCTAATAAAAGATTCTGAGCTTAACTCTGGCACGTGCACAGTCCATGTCTTCATTAAGTTATACTAACAGAAAAGATGGCACAAATGGCCAACCCTTAATTGGTTTGTCAGGGAAAACAAAAACGAAAACCCAGTTTCAGATTATACAAAAGAGCAATTAGATCTACATCAATCATAATCTCTTACTGGTGATTAGGAAAACAACTAAGAACCATTTTCAAAAAAAGAAAAAGAAAAAAAGTGACCTATCATGTTGATTTGGGGCTTCTTTAAAAATCCATCCAAATCCACAAATAAGATTTGGTTTTGGAGTCCCAAATAAATTATCACTTTGAAAACTTCCCAAACCGGCCAGAAGATAGAAAAAGGCCCAGATCCACACTATTATTCATAGACCTCAACAAGTTTTGGAGGAAAAAGAAGAACAAAGCATGACTTGTACTAATACAATCGAAAACCAAACAGCTCAAATTTTCATAACCCCTCAACAGAGGATTAAAAAGTACAACAGATCCACAAAACATATATTCTGCAAAATGGGAAAATTATTACATAAGCAAATTGCAAACCTCACACAACAGGAAAATTCAATTCAAGCTACGTAATTCAAACAAACCAACATAAACAGAGCACGGATCACTGCACTCTCTGTTTCAACTTTATGTATGTTAAATGATGTGAAGCCAACATAGTATATTGGAGGCTCAGAAAGTGTTGACGTTCAGAATATAACAAAAAAAAAAAAAAACAGTATTGATATTCTGTTTGACTTGGTGGGAACTATCTTTTTGCTCTGAAATTGCAGACTTTGAAACTTCTTGGATCTCTCAGATTGTAATTTAAAAAGGGTCTTCTCTTCCTTGTTGATCAAAGGCTTTCAGCTTCTCTCCAAGTCACTCACGTTTGGCCGCCTCGGCATCAAGAAGAGAGACGCTGGTCAGAACCAAGAACAACGCTAGTAGCAGCAAGATCACAAGCACAAGTGATCTCTTTCTGATCACCTCAGTTTTTCTCTCTTAAGAATGTTTCTCCATCTCTTTGTGAATCAGTTCGGAAATTTTTTTTCACCTGTGCGTATCACGTGAATTGAGTAGACGTTAGTATTAAATTGCCAAACAAACAGAAGTTGTGATTTGGCACATTCAGGTACTGGCTCAAAAAAAAAAAAAAAAAATTGGCTAAAATGAAAGTTTAATGAAAGCTCAAGGGTTATATGATCTTTTTCTTTTTTTATTTTAAATAAAGTGGTAAAAAAATAAAACAAAAATAAATAAATAAATAAAACATTTGATATTGTGTGCATTGTAAAGTGAGTTAGTGAAAATAAATAAAGTAGCATTTTAAAGTGCTGAAAACTAATTTTTTTAGCACAATGAATGCTCTAACTTAATACACACACACACACATCTCCCAGCTAACCTAGTATAAAAAAAAACATTTTTTTGTTTTTTGTTTTCCGTGATGATTACATTTTTTTTTTTTTTGAGAAACGGTAGATGATTACATTTTAATGTATTAAGAAATAATAATTTTGTGTATTCATAATTTATTAATATTATATGAATGTCTATATAGAGTTTTGTCTTCTTTTTTTTACTTATATTTCACCCCCTCTAACTTAAAATCTTGAGTCCATCTTTGGTTAAACCCATTGAGTAAAGTTAAATGTTTGAAATAAATTTCAACCAAGCTTTTTTTTTTTTTTTTTTAAGGAAAAGACAATGAACTTTAAATAAGAAAAACCGACTATGTCAAATTGAAATACATAATAAAATTGTGATGAAACATTGTTCATCTACACAAAAAAATCTAGCACATTAATAGAGTATTAGTGCCCGTTTGGATATTGATGAAAAGCCAGCTTATTGCGTCTTCGTTTCCTTTTTTTTTTTTTTTAGCCGTACGTTTCTGTGGCTGTTAGCTTTTCTAATAAGTTCCGTGCACTGTTCACGAAACTCACAAACCTCTTTTTTCAACAAAACTTTCATTAAAAATAGATCTCACAGCATTATTCACACATTTAAAAATTATTTTGCTATAATATTTTTAATTTTCAATTTTCAGCAAAATAAACGGTATCCAAACACACCTTTAATATCTTTGCATCTTGTATCAAAATTAATATAGTATCTTTGCATCTTGTATCGAAGGGGCGTGGGAAGCCAAGAAAAAACCTCATCAGCCAGAGCTTTAACAATCATCCCCAAATCACCTTCCAAAACAGCGTGGGTAATACCAAGTTCTGTCCCAAGCTCAATGGCATGGGCTGCAGCTAGAGCTTCATTATCCATTGCTCTAAGGTGTAAATTGCATTTTAGCCAATTTAATTTATTAAAAAAAATTTGTTTGAACAATAATTAATTAATTAGAAAAGTCGTACAGTTATGGTACTATACGGAGTACGTGTTAATTATTAAATATATTTTTTCATATTGCTAAGCATTAGTTTTTCATTTATAGTTAAACACATATCAATTTAAAAATATTAATGAATAATAAAGTTAATCTATAGTAATACCTATATGAATGTTGGGCACAATTTTTTCTTGGGGAGAGAGAGAAAGGAAGCACTGAAACGAATATATATATATATATATATATATATATATGTGTTTGTGTGTGTGTGTGTGTGGGTGGGTACTGTAAATTTGAGAACAAAAAATTATGAGAGAAAACACTGTTATATAAAAACACAGTGTAAAGACGCAGAGCTTCTCATTTCATGCAATTTGTCAAACAAGGAAACGGCTTCAAATGCTAGTGAGAGAGAGTGTGGAAAGCTTCTCATTGCAATTCATCAAACAAGGAAAAAGCTTCACATTCCAGTGAATGACCGTCAATCATGCAAGAAAACAGAGAGAGAGCTTCTCATTTCCTCACGTGGACCGCCTACATTCTTAGACTTTCGTGACAAATTGTACCGATGAATAATCATCAATCATGCAAGAAAATAGGTGTTAGTAGATGAATTTTCATACCCCTGGCAGCACTCCAAGAAAAGGAGTGAACATGATATAAAGTAGGGAAATTAAATACAAACCTTTGATCTCTTTTCTTATGTGTTAAGATAGGCCCAGGTGTGAAAAAGACCAAAAAGCCAATGAATTTTTCTAGATGCCCTACCTGGACTGAATAATAAAGTAGTCTTTGAAGGAATTGGCACCAAGCCATGAATCTAGCAAATACACTTTATCAATTTTGCATCCAAAGGAAAGTGAGAATCCTCGTCAGCACTCACAATTGAGGAACCAAATACAGCTGCCGACCGACAAAAACAACCCTTTCCTCTTTCTCATGTTGAAGTGACAGCTCAATTGCACTCCTATCTTAAAAACAAGTAGCATACTAAAACATTTTACAAAATCTTCAATTGCTGAAACAGGGGATAAAGATTAGTAGTATCCTATCACAGGCTCATTTTACTTCAAAGGCTACTTTTTGAAGAATCTTTTATAAATTTTACAAGAAGTTTAAATTTTTTAAATATGTAGATGGCATGAAATTAAATAAAGCAGATAAGTGATCATAAAAAAGTAGTGACATAGATTGTATCTAGCCTAAACCAAATTTAATTCTCTCAAAATAACAAACCCAAATTTCAAATGTCTTGCAAATATAGGTCTCAAATTCATAATGCAAACATATAGCAATACACCGACACTGCAAAACATGAGCAACAAGTATAATGCAAAACTCACAAGAAATTTAAAGTTAGAAGAAAACCATGTAAGACAATCAGAAAGAGAGTTTTTTTTTTTCTTTTTTTTTTTTTTTTGAAAGTTTAAAAGAGAACCCAAAGAGATATGCTCACTAATGTTTTAGAAACATTTCGATCCACCATTGATTTCCTTGCATACAAATTATCTCATTGTAATTTGAAAGTAATTAAACACATCAATGTCAGGAATATGATTGATTAATTGTGAATAGAAATTTGTGAAGAAAACCAAACTCAGTAGTAAACTCATCACCTCAAGTCCACAACACCAAGTCACCCTAAAATGAACTGGTCCCACTGCCATCAAACTACACTAATGGATTAGATGTCCACATCACATATCAAAGCAACAACACTTAAAACCAGTTTCTAAAATACTTATCAGTCTATCCTATAGAAGAATTAGCCAAGTTCACTAAGCTAAACAGGCTTTACCCGAAATTCGAAAGCAAATATCACAACACTCATAAAGCCACTAATTGCTATCCACTAAACACTATAACATGGACAAGCCACTGAACTTTATATCAATTGGCACTTCTTGGTATTTCCAAGAGAGGTGTTTAAGGTTCAAATCTTCCTCTCTCACTTAAGATGAAAAAAAAAAAAACCCCAATAATGAACAGAGCTGCTCGTATATTCATCGACTTATCTTGAACTTTTGATTGCTACTCGTCCAGCTATCCAAATTGCAAAGTTCAGAACATTGTTTACCTTTTCTAAACAACCAAACATAAGATGAGGATTTAAATGTGTGTTTGATCACATAAGGAAGATGTGTTACCATGTATAAGCCAAGAAACACATATCAATTAGTTTTACCAAAAGATTAAAACGGGTCAAAACATTTCATACTGCCCAAAAGTACGAAAGCAAAATTCAACATCCTAAAACAAAGCAAAGCCACCTTGATTCTTGACTAGTCTTCAAATGACAAAAGCAAAAGAAACTGGGGAACCAAACTACACTTGCCCAATTGCCCACCAAAACAGTCAAAGCTTATTTTTAGAGAAACCATATGGAAGACTCTAATTATGCTCCATCAGCAACCAGATACACCGACTATTAAAGGCTGCAGCTGTTTAAATTATTAAAAGCTGTAATTGCTTAAACAGCGTATATAACTGGGTTAAAATAATTTCCCATTAACGTAATATTTTTACTTCAAAAACAACTTTTTTAAAGAGCCTGTTGCAAAATTCACAATGAATATGTAATTTCGTCTTAAGTAGGGAGATTGGAAGTGAAGACTGGCTGGTTTGGATTACTGAGAAAAAAAGGAAAATTTCATGTGCAGTGAACGGAACTGTATAAGGAAGAACTGACTAAAGTTAAAGGGTGGAAGGTCATAAGAATAAAAAATAAAGGATATATATATAGGATTTTACTAATGTGTGCCCTTAGGGCACGCATTAATTTCTATTTCTGGAAAAAAAATTTTCGAAAATTGAAAAAATAATGACAGCTTTTTCAATTTTCGAGAAAATATTTCTAAAAATAGAAAGTTTAACGTGTGCCCTAAAGGCACACGTTAACCGGACCCATATATATAACCCCAATAACCCCAACCTGTTTAGACAAAATTTGATTCGTTCGAAACAACAAAGCTAATGATGATGCAATAATTAAATCAGTAACATATGAGCCCCGTTTGGTTTGCCATTTTAAACAACATTTTTTAGTTTTTAAACAGTATTTCACGCATTTCAACACACTTTTTCACCCACACGTATTTCAAAAAACAATAAACAACAATTTTTAAACTACTCTACCAAACACCCCATATTATCTCCAAAAATTAAATGAAGTATGTGAGAATGAATATCTGGTTATAATCATAAAAACACCCAGAAAATCAAATAGTATAACTCTCGCGCCCAACACAGATAACCAAGATTAAACAAATAAAATAAACAAAAAACAAAACACAAAAACAAAGAAACACAGCTATAATGATGATAAACAAACCCAAAGAGCTGCAAGACAGAAAATTTGGCATCCATAAACGTCGATACAAAATCCAAAAATAAACATGTTAAGCTGCAAATATGATGCACATAAAACGTGTTTTCTGAAGATTTAAAGAATGGATTCTAAAAGGTAGAATGGCACCAGATTTAGCAAGGAAAATGCTTGATCTGATGAGTGCAACTCCAACTATTTCTGCAACAACAATAAACAGTTGTGATTTCTAACGTGAGGGTTGAGGAAAGAGTGATAACAGAACTTCATTGAGCAATCTAATATAAGCGAATCTGAAGGAGGACGGCTTTGTAAAATGGAACGCGGATTGCGGACACGTATGCATTGGACCTGTTGGATCCGTTAGGATGTTGACACCTGTGCATCTTGGTATCACTGACCTTGTTGATAGTTTGTTTATTTATTTATTTATTTTTTTTTTGATGGGCACTTTGTTTAGTTTTGGACTTTTGCGCTGCAAAAATAAAAACTTTTCCAAATTTTTTTTTTTTAAGCTGTTACGTTATTATTTTTTTTTTATGTGCTAGTGCATGTGCCAAATGCAATTTTACCACGTAAAAATTTACTTTATTAATTTTAGAACATTATTTTATAATATATTATATATTATATATCAAATATCTTATTTTAATATTACACTACATTAAAATAATAATTAAAAAAACCCAGCTATTGTATTGTAGCAACAAAAAATGGTACCGTAGCACTTTTATAGTACAATTCTACTAGCACAAATTGTTATTTAATTCTGCTAAAAAAAATTGTTATTTAATTTGAAACTAATCAGGCTACAGTACAATTATTATTTAATAGATAATTAAAAAATTGTTATTTAATTATACAACATGCAACAATACAATTCTATCAATACAATTGTATTATAGCAAGTTTGCTAAAAATGCTAAAACTTTAAGAATATGAAACATCATGAATCTTGTTTTTTGGTGTTTTGTGTGTCAAATGTCAAATATTTTACATTTAGCACATTTGATGATAATACTCTTAAAGTAATTCTCTTGATATAATAAACTTGAAGTAATTCTACAGTATCCCCCTAAGAAAAGGGGGGTACGGTACTCACTAGTAGGTAACCTGCTACACTAGGTTACTTTTTTCTCACATTTGACGGTTCCATTCTCACATTGTGCAGTTCTAATATCACATGTGACAGTTCTTTTCTCACATTTGGTGGTTCATTTACTTTTTTCTCACATTGGACAGTTTCATCCTCACATTGTGTAGTTCCAACATCACGTGTGACAGATCTTTTCTCACATTTGGTGGTTCCTTTACTTTTTTCTCACATTTGACGGTTCCATTCTCACATTGTGCAGTTCCAACATCACATGTGATAGTTTTTTTTCTCACAGTTGGTGGTTCCCTTACCTTTTTTTTTTCCTCACATTTGACGGTTTCATTCTCACATTGTGCGGTTCTAACATCACATATGACAGTTCTTTTGTCACATTAGGTGGGTCCCTTACTTTTTTCTCACACTTGACAGTTCCATCCTCACATTGTGTAGTTTCAACATCACATGTGACAGTTCTTTTCTCACATTTGGTGGTTCCCTTACTTTTTTTTTCACATTTGACAATTTCATCCTCACATTGTGCAGTTCCAATATCACATATGACAGTTCTTTTGTCACATTGGGTGGTTCCCTTACTTTTTTTCTCACACTTGACGGTTCTATCCTCACATTGTGTAATTCTAACATCCCATGTGATAGTTTTTTTGTCACATTTGATAGTTCTCTTACTTTTTTTCTAACATTTAACAGTTCCATCCTTACATTGTGCAGTTCCAACATCACATGTGACAGTTTTTTTCTCACATTTGATGGTTCATTTTATTTTCTTTTTCTCACATTTGACGGTTCCATCCTCACATTGTGCTGTTTCAACATCACATATGACAGGTTTTTTGTCATATTGGATGGTTCTCTTACTTTTTTCTCACACTTGACGGTGTCATCCTCACATTTGGTAGTTCCTTTACTTTTTTCTCACATTTGACAGTTCATTCCTCACATTGTGCAGTTCCAATATAATATGTGACACTTCTTTTGTCACATTTGATGGTTCCCTCTATTTTTTTTTTCACATTTAAGAGTTCCATCCTCATATTGTGCAGTTCCAATATCACATGTGACAATTTTTTTGTCTCATTGGATGGTTCATTTATTGTTTTCTCACACTTGACGATTCCATCTTCAAATTTTGCAGTTCCAACATCACATTGACAGTTCTTTTCTCACATTTGGTGGTTCCCTTTTTTTTTTTTTTTTTTTCATATTTAACGGTTCCATTCTCATATTGTGCAGTTCCAATATCATGTGTGACTTTTTTTTCACATTTGGCGGTTCTCTTACTTTTTTTTCTCACATTTGACGGTTCCATCCTCACATTTTGCAGTTCCAACATCACATGTATCAGTTTTTTTGTCACGTTTGGTGGTTCCTTTTTTTTTTCCCCTCATATTTAGCAATTCCATCCTCACATGGTGCAGCTCTAATATCACATGTGACAGTTCTTTTCTCAAATTTGGTGGTTCTTACTTTTTTTTCCTTATATTTGACAGTTTTATCCTCATATTGTACAGTTTCAGTTTTTTTCTCACATTTGATGGTTTTCTTACTTTTTTTTCTCACATTTAGCGGTTCCATCCTCACATTGTGCGGTTTCAATATCACATATGACAGTTCTTTTGTCACATTAGGTGGTTCCTTACTTTTTTTCTCACACTTAACAGTTTCATCCCCACATTGTGTAGTTCTAACATCGTATATAACAGTTTTTTTGTTACATTTGGTGGTTCTCTTACTTTTTCTCACATTTGATGGTTCTATTCTCACATTGTGTAATTCCAATATCACATGTGACAGTTTTTTTTCTCACATTTGGTGGTGGTTCCCTTACTTTTTTTCTCACAATGACGGTTTCATCCTCACATTGTGCAATTCCAACATTATATATGATAGTTCTTTTGTCACATTGGGTGGTTCCCTTACTTTTTTCTCACATTTGACGGTTCCATCCTCACATTGTGTAGTTACAATATCACATGTGACAGTTCTTTTGTCACATTTGGTGGTTTCCTTACTTTTTTTTTTCACATTTGACGGTTTCATCCTCACATTTTGCAGTTCCAACATCACATGTAACAGTTCTTTTCACACATTTGGTAGCTCCCTTACTTTTGTTTCTCATATTTGACGGAAAATACGGTGGAAAATGGCATTTTCCACAATTTGATTCAGGAGAAAAAAAAAGAGAGATAGAAAATGAGGAGGAAAATAATCCCTCCGGACCCACACTTTTTTACCTCCCTATTTGGAAGGAAAATAGGGAGAAAAAGATGCTGATGATGTAATTTACACAAATACCCTCACTTTGTTACACTCACCCACCCCTCTCACTTTCCCATTATTATATAACAAGGACATAATAGTCAATTTATGAAAACTACATTTTCTATCCTCCCCTTTTTCTTTCCAACCAAACAAAAAAGTTTTCCACCCTCCCACTTTTCCACTCCTCCAACCAAATACACATGAGGAAAAACCAAATTTTTTCTATCCTCTCACTTTTCCATTGTCCCACTAATTTTCCATCCTCCCACTTTTCCTCTCGTCAAAACAAACGGACTCTAAGTAGTACCAACATCATTGGCTGTTAAAAGGTCAATTTTCATCTCTATACTTTGTTCGAATTAGCATGGTGGCAAGTAGGTATATTTTTGCCGAGCAACTCTAGTTCGAATCCGTCATGCCTGCAATTTTATTTTTTTGAATTTTTAGTTTTCGGTCCATAAGCTGAAAAGCCCATAAGATCCTACGCCTAAGAAAAACCCTAGTTCGTTGTGATGGTAAGAATGAAAGTTGAGTTTGCATTATGGAAAAAAATTTGGCTTTTCGGGGGTTAAATTTCTTGCCTTTTAAATTCTGATGATTAGGAAATGAGTTTTGAAATTGTTAATAGGTGCCTTAGGCTGCATCACCTTGTTCTTGCCCCATTAATTAACGTCCTATATCTACAAGAAACATGCTACACATATATTTTTTGGCCTTAGATTTAAGCTCTCGTTTCCTTCTTTGTGGGGTAGGAGGCAGTGCACTTAAATTGTGTTGCTCCAAGTTACCTTGCGATATTGAAAAGAAAATTAGACAAAAGTCGAATAAACAGATCCCATTAATCTACGAATCCAATCTAAACATACTCAATTGCTTAATTGATGTTTTCGTATCTGACATTTCTTATACAGGCTTGAATTTGTTTCCCTAACTTGCAATTTGAGTCATTCAATTGTAGGATTCAAGGATCACGCATGTAGGAATTGCACATTCATTTTCAGTCTAGATTTTCATAATGAGATCAGCTAGAATGACCACAAACTTCAGATGCGCAGAAGTGGAAGGGCACTGATGTACGTATAGAACTTTTTTAAGCTCTATGGAGGAAGGAAATGGGCCCTTAATGTGCATTAACATCTCCATTCCTTTCAAGCATTTGCAAACTTCAAAGAAACAAGCAGCAGCAAAAACAATTCAACATCTTATAGAATCATCACAAATACTGATGATTTTTCCAAGAATAATATTTCATTTATGAAGAGCTAACAATTTTATGACTTAAATCTAGGAGCAGCATAAATTCAAATTGCCGCTAATACTTTTAAAAAAAAAAAACAAAATGGAACCACCTCATTAAGTTTGGTACAAACAAAAATCATTCCCGTATCAACCTTTGGCAGCCAGCCAGGTAAACACGTAACTAATGTAGAGCAAATTTCAGAATAGCCTTAATTTCACATTGAGGTCCGACCTGAACCTAGCAGCTGGCCGATTACATTAGTCACCTGGCAAAAACACAAAATAGCTTGCTTTTATTTCCATTCCATGATGGTAATCGCATGCAAATCATAATTCATAGGTGATGAAATACCAATTCCATACACTAAATTACCACAAAACAAAATAGAACCAGCAAGCAAGCAACCCACACTATTCAAATACTGATGTCACAGAAAATTACATGTCTATAAGGTTAGGCCTTTCTAAAGCAACACCAAGGCTGCAAGACTTATACAGATATTTCTAAGCTAATGGCATGGTGCACAGAATTATTAGTATAACATACGCATTGATAAACTAAATAAAATAATGTGAAGGAAGCATGGAAGTAATGGATGATATAAAATTAAACTTAAGCCAGAAACATGATGGAGAGAATCCAATCAAACATCAAGACAACAAAATTCAAAGAAAGTCCAAGGGGAAAAATGAAATTTCTGGCGTGGAGGGGTTGAAGGTAAGAAGAAACTGAAATATTGTCTTTTTTGTAACAAAAACCAGTTCAAAAGAATATGACAATAGATGAGAGTCAGTCCACATTTAAAACATCTGCATTGCTCCTTATACAGGATATCTATGAGTAGCTTGAAAATATTTACAAACTTATCAAGCAAATTATAACATGGATATGACTTTATATCAATCAAATTATAACAAGAGACAAGAGAGTAATATAATAATAAGAAATTTAATCTACCCCCTTAAAAAAAAGTACATCAATCAAAAGTTTATACTGTGGGAAGTACTGTGTAAACCATATGTGAATATGATTGTCAACTTACATGCCAATATTTTGATACGCAGCGATCAATGCAACTATTTTCACCCATATTTAGTTCAGACTCCTTGTACCTGAAATAATAAATGATAATATGACCAATTTGATACATTTTCTTTACACAAGGATGTCAAATGAGTACTTTCTGCAATTAATTAATATAGAGAAAAATTATTGAACTTTGTAAAAAAAGTTAACTGGATTGTACAAAGGTGAATTCAAAATCAACTTAGAAAAGTTCATGCAAATTGCAGGAAATAAATTAACACAAAGTTTTGTACCTTTTCTCAACGCACTTATTAAAACATGTGTGTGTAAGCCTGATTCAAAAACAGAAAAAGGAAGCAGGTTAACCTCAATAAATATTTATCAAGAATGGAAAATCATAAACAATGCAATTTTATTCAAAATATATATCACTAAGAGACATCCTCAACCATAGCAGTACAATTCCCAATCTTAATCTAGCAAGTGAAAGCATTGATAAATGTGCTTACTATAGGGTAGTTTCTTTTTTGGTGGTAATTATGCACTCATCCTTTTTATAGGTGAGACCACACCTTAAAATGACATTGACCTAAATTCACAACATAATATTTCCAATCATGATGGTTAGTCATTTATTCGGTATCATCTTGATTCAGAGTACCTCACCTCACCTAGGAAAAACCAAAGCTAAAATAAACTCTCAATGATAAATAATGTTAACCTGATTTTTCACAGTAACTAGACTAAAAAAGAAAAAAGAAAAATAGTTAGCTAATCCTAATTTGAAAGTAATCACTGGGCTGAACCTGAAACTATCTGTGCAGCATCTGTTGTTGCTATTCAGAATTGGAGATGACCTTACCGTGTACTCTGTAATTGTTGTTGAGGTAAAGGTGTTAGAGTTGCTATATCTTTGTCAAACAAACAAGTGGGTTTTGGTTTTTGTCTCTTGCTACATTCTCTTTCTCTAGGTGCAATGCTGCTCTACAACTTCTGCGGTAATGTACAAATGCTTTGGGAGCCGAGGGACCAATTATTTGTTACTCAAGTTGAGAGATCGCTTTGTTACTGACTAATATCCATTTGAATCCTTGTCTTTGACACCAATTGGCTCTATGCAGAGCCACACTACTAGAAAATAGAAACTAATGCTAAAAGAGGGACACAATTTTGATACAGGAGATGATCTAATTGGGAAGGTTGTTTTTATTACAACTTCAATTTATGGTGAACATCATCCAGATAAAATATTTGCTCCTGAAACTCTGAGCAAACTCACCAGGCTTCTTTCAAATTCTAAATTTTAGAAAAACTAACTCTAAAATTGGAAACCAACTCTAAATTATAGCACAAACCAACACTAAAATTGGTGTTCTTACTGCCAAGGTGGTTGAAAAAAAAAAAATCTCCTAAGTCCGTAGGTTCATAGTATCGTGTCCTCCCCACACTACCAACCAAATCTAATCTTGTCGCAACTTGTGGATAAGGGTTCCCACGTCTCACTTAAGTTTCACATTTCGCATCCCAAACTCAAAAGTGTAAAGATTATTTGTTTTTTTCTTTTGTTTGAGAAACTAGTCTGTGAGACAAACCGATGCTTTTATTAAAACATAAGAAAACTATGAACATCAAACAAAGCAAGGGGGTTAATGTCCCCAGGTAAGTCTTCAACTCAAACCTGAAGTTCCAGCCCAACCCAAGATTTCTATCCACCACTGAAAATTAACAAGTTATTAGAGACGCATCCAAAACAATCTCGTTCAAAATGAGAAACTGATAATTCATGAGCAAGCAACATCATCATTCTTTGAATGTCAAACGTTCAAACTCCAAATAAGAATGCAGCAACGCATTAGCAGTGAGGGGAAAATTGATTCATCGTACAATTTTGATTGAAGTTCTATGTCCCCTTTTTAATGACAAGGAGTAGAAACTTTTTAGAAAAGTTTCTATCCACCACTGATTCCTCACATACAAATTCTACAATTATGATAATTTGATAGTTAAAATGGGAGGGAGGAGATTTGAACCCTAGACATCTCCATTGAAAATACTAAGAGATGCTAGTTAAGCAACATAGCCTTTGACTACAAATTATACAATTATGATTTGATAGTAAATGTATAGATCAAGGCCAACAGTATGATTGTGAATAGAAATATGTGAAAACCTAAATTTATATTAAACTCATCAGTCATCACCATAAGTCCACAACACCAAGCCACGCCAAAATGAAATTTCCCACAGCCATTAAACTACACCAAATTAGATGTCCACATCACATATCCGTGCAATGGTAACACTTAAAACTAGCTTCTTAAATACTTATCAGTATCATATAGGATAACCAACCATGTTCACAATCTTGACCTTTCTTATACTATTTGTTCAGTACCTTAAGCTTGAGCTCAAGGTAAAAGTGTACCTGTAATATTATTTTACCTTATTTTCATATTGTGTAGTAGTGGTACACTTATGCCTTGAGCTCAAGCTAGGCATAGGTGGAACGCTTCTTTCTTCGATGTGGGACTCTTGCACAAAGCATGCTCACTTGAAGGGACAAAGCCGTGCGGGATATGTGGCGAGAAGTTGCGCAATAAGCATGCCCAAAGCCTGCCCCAAAGTGGACAAATAGACTGAGGGTGAATTCGTTTCCCCACAGAATTCTATCAACAAAATACAATAACATATAATTAGACCTAATAAATTTACCCAACACGGTTTTTACTTATTAGAAATTCAAATTTTCTAAAGAACAAAGTTTAGTTGTAGTCAATGGTTACAACTCTCACTAGAAATTTTTTAATTAGATGTGAATTTCTATAAATTCATCATTACATTTTCTTCTTATATCTTTCATGTTTGCAAAGTTTCTAGAAAATCAAAAATCAACGGCTATGCTATCAATTAAATATTTAAATTTTTAGCTTTTGTAATATAAAAATATGCATAAAAAAAAGCTTATGGATCAAATAATAAATAACATCTAATTAACACGAAATTTGACATGTATATTAAAAATACAAAAAAAAAAAAAATGCAATTCAATGATTAAAATTTTCAAATATGTAATCAGGTTAATTTTTTTTTAGTGAGAATTGTAGCCAATGACTACAATTATGTTTATAGCCAAATTTTGTAATTTTCTAAAACAGGGTATAGAACCTCCAATCTTATAACTTTCTCAAATAACACTAGACCATGATTTTGGTGTTTTAGATGTGACACATAGAAATGAGAGGAGAAGCCTTGCAAGTTGCGAGGATGATACATGCCAACTGACTAAATTGCCTAAAACACTTGCAACATATGCTTCTTCTTATTTTAAGAAACTGCAACAAACATTAGTTAGAGAAACATTTAAAAATAATCTTAAATTTAAAACAGAAAAGGATTTAGGTCGAATTTGACAACTGTCCCCAACAAACAAGAATGAAGACCATAGAAATACGCGTCTTGTAACAACTATAAAAGTATTTGCAAAAATAAGTAAAACTTTAATTTAACGGGATGATTCACTTTAATTCCACGTTAAAACTTTAGTTGCTTATCTTTAAATTTCCTATTTTAATAGACACTTAATTTACATTACAATTGCTTCTTTTTTTGCTTATAGTTCTATTTAATTTAGCACTTTTCTTTTTGTCTGAAACGAAATCCTTTCATTGAATGAAAATCACATCAGATAGTAAAATAATATCCAGAATTAATGAACAACCCAAACTAGAACCAAGTAGAATAAGAAGAGTACAACCTAGCAGGCTAGCACTAACTATATGAGATGGTGAAATCGGCACTCTATTATGTTGTTTTATTATCACATGGGGGGAGATTGTAATGAAAATATTAATAAGTGCTACCAAGATACAAGGTTATTTAAGTTTTATGTGCCATACCAAAATGCAAGATGATGCAAATGTTGTCTTACTAGGGGCGATGGAAATTTGTTGTGCAACTAAGGAAGGTGATGGAAATTTTATGTGCAAGGTGATTGAGACTACTAAGAAGGTGGTCTTAGAGGTCCCACCAAGTGGATGGTTAAAGAACTTTAAATGAAATTAGTGGGTACCCTCAATTAATAACGTTTAGGCTCTTCTTGTTAAGAGTTGAAAAAAATCTTTGGCTTTATACTACAGGGTCATCCTAATTCCTAATCCGACTGCTAATGAAAATCTCAAAAAGACAAATTAAGTAAATTCCAATCATATCTAAGAAATTTGAGGGACAATGGACCACCTGGGTAAGTACTGTTTATAGCATCAACTAGAATCCTGGTCGCTTTTAGATTTTGCTGTCCATTTCTTTCACCCCAAAGGAATAAACATCAGCAATGGGTGATTATCAACGCGCGTTCACCTGCGCACGCGCCCGTGCTCCAAAAACATTCCATGCGCCTTATTTTTCCACACACGACTATTCACCCTATTCCAGTCAAACTATTACCATCCGATGTTGTACTCTAGAGTTTCGATTTCAGTCTTTATAAACACCGACCAAGAGTTCTTCGGGTGCTCTAGAAGTGTAAATAGTTTTGGATGGAATATGAGCGTGAAATAAATGTTAGGCCAAAATGTCAAACTCACCGTTTAAATTTTATCATTTTTCATTTCAGTCTTCAAAGTTTGCATTCAATTATTTTAGTTCTCTAAGTTTTAAAATTTCTAAATTCGGTCATCTGTTAAACGGCCATTCATTTACGCTATTAACACTTCCATCCATTTAACGGAGGACTAAATTGAAGAGTTTTGAAATTTAGAGGACTGAAATGACTATATGCAAACTTAGAGGACTGGAATGAAAAATTGTGAAATTTAGAAGGTGGGTTTTACATTTTCGATTAAAAATTACAATAAAAAATTACATGTTTTATATATAACATAAATAATGTTTGTGTATTTGAAAATATATATTAGCTACTTATAAAACAAATATAACTTTATTTGAAACAAATGACAAAAAATTAATTTAAATTTTTATAATAAAATATTGATAGAAAATGTTATTAATTTTCTTTTGTGCTAGAATTCAGTTTATGTTGTTATAGAATCTTAGATTTGGTCTAGATGAGAACGAAACCTAAGTTGAAGCCTAAGTCTAGTATAAAATTATAAATATAAATTTCATTTGCCGTATTTATTTATCTTTTTTAATTTTATCCATTCCCATGTGAACAAGCAAGTTAATACCTGGTCAAAGTCAAACCAAACCTTTATTTTTTCTTTTTATTTTTATTTTTGACTTTTTGGTTTTGCACTAGTAACTCACTTGGCACAAAAATTAAAAAAATTATTATATGAGATATATGGTACAAAATTAAACTCTAATTAAAAATCTAATTGGATTTTCTATTTTTGACTTTTCAGCGTTTGCCCTAATAACTCACTTGGCACAAAAATTTAAGAATTATATGAGACATATGTCTTAAAACTAGACTCCAATTAAAATTTCTCTTAGCTTTGCAAATCTAACCGTTATATTACATGTTCTATATGTTCTTAACATACACACAAATTTTCTTGCCAATTGGATGTTATTTATCATTTAATTTATAAACTCATATTTTATGCATTATTTTAAACTACAAAAACTTGAATTTAAGCAATTGTTTAATGATATGGTTATTGATCTTTGATTACCTTGAAATTTGTTTAAGTATGGAGAATATATAAAGATAATGTAATCTAACGGTGAATTTGTCAAAATTCGTATCCAATTAAAAAATATTAAGTGTAGTAACATTGCTTAAAGTTTGAATTGATGTTAATGGGTTGGAATTTTGGGCTAATGTTGGTTGACTCACAAATATCTCATACTAGACATGTTTTTGTACTCGGTTTGCCAACATATATAAAATTTGAACCTAAACATTTATTCCTAAATATTTAGAATCTAATAGATAAATTATATAGATTAATGAATATAACGTTTTAACTATATATAAAAAAAATAGTGTTTTAAAATATTCAAAATAAGTGGTCAAATTTATATTTTTTAAAAGAACAAATTTGGTTATTCAGCAAATAAAACTACCTTCCTAAAACCTCCCTATCAAATCATTTTTCCCATTCCCAAGCTCCCACTCACGTGTCCACCTCGGCTCCTCAACTTTCCCATTGCATTTATTCTCTCATATATTTATTTATTACTTCTTTATAGTTTAGTAAGTTTACAATGCTTATTTCTTCTTTATTCTTCAGACTCTCAACTTTGTTTTCGTCTTCTTTCTTCTCAATTCTTCTTTCTTTAGAGGTTAAGGACGATATTTTTGAGATAATTGATTTTGTTTAGATCAAAGAATATTTTGGGGTACCAATGTTTACAAAGATGTTTTAGATTTTTTGTTCTTTGGTCACAAGGATGTATCAGATTTTTTGGAGTTTTATTTGAAACTAAAATCTTGTCAAGATCTTTACAATGGTTTAATTTAAGCATGTTAAAAGTGAGGGCAATTGTTTAGTTCATGCCCTTAAGAGTCCTTGACTTTACGCTGTTTTAATTTTAATCTTGTCAATATATTTTCTAGAAGAGCTCTTTCATTTGCAAGTTTAGATGTCTATTCCAAAATGATTTAAGTTAACAAAGTATACTTAAATTTTTTCTATTAAAAAAAAAAAAGTAGGTACTAGGTAACACCTTAACAAGTTACAGGATTTGGATTGAAAGCTTATGTTCTAGGCTACACTCACACCTCTTACTTCATCCTTCTCACTATTATGAACTTTGTATGTCCACTGAGGCCCAATTCTGGCATTTGGAAATTACTATGTTGTACTACGGAACAAGCAAAAAGCAGCTAAGTGCTAACCTCGTAGTACAGTCGTTTTATTTTAGTAATCAAACTAACCAACAAAGGCATGGACTCCACTCTGTTTCAACTTTACTTATGAAAGTGATATTCTCCAAACATGCTTCTAAGTACGTTGTAAATAGTAGCAGCGCTGTTAATTGTGAGCGTGCGAAGTACGAGAACGACTGAGAATGCGGGTAGTAGTGGAGGGTCTTAAATTATTTTGTATAAAAAGTTAACGGATTGGAACGACATTAGTTTCTGTTAAGGAAATATTTTTATGATTTTTTTATGAGAAAAAAAATCAATTAATATTTTTTGACAATTTTTTTATTTTTTCTATAAAAATGATATGAAAATTCTCTTAAAATAGTTAATCAATAAATTTTTTAAGAGTACTTATTAACCAGGCCCATTAACCAAACCCTTCTTTTATTTAATTATTTGCTTACTTTGGTACATTCAAACGTACAATTGAAGAAAGAAAAACTGATAGATAATTAAAACCTTGAAAAGTTATATGTTTTTACAATATTTTCATAATAAATTATTAATGACAAATTATTGTTGGTTCTAATTGAATCTACTACTTTAATTAATTTATTGCCTTTTATATTAAGCTTCATTGATACTCTGTTTTTAAGGGAATTCAAAAGATGAGATCATGAGACCAATAATTTATTGTGTAAGTGGATTTTTTTTATATGAAGTGCAAGTGGATCTTTTGCATGGCATGAACACCAATTCTTTCTATTTAGTTTGGACAAACAAAATTGCAATAATCTCACGCGCTCATACGACTTTTCTCCAAGACATTTCTTCAAAAGATGCATGTTAATGTTATAGTTATACCTTTCTCACAAACTCTCCCATAGACTCACTTTATTATTGAGATACATCACAACACAAAAATTACATTATGAATAAGTGTGAAAATTTCGCTGATAAAATAGGTGTCATCAGACTTCTTTTTTTTTTTTTTTTTTTTTAAATGTAAAAAGTAAAAATTAAAAGAACCATAGCCATAACAGAGATAGAGGCACTTTGAGACACTCCTCCCCTTTTTTATTTTATTAAAATATAAATAATTTTAACTTTGACTGTCTTGCCTAATAAGTTAAACTAGTCCAAAGAAGTTTTAAAAAAGATGTGCATGTGTGTAAAACTCCTCAAATGCCAAGGAGTTTCAGAATTTTCATTTAAAGTGTCGTAAAACTCTGCTGTACCACATAAACAAGGAATATAATAGCTAGATGGCTCAAATGGTCAAGGAAAACATGACCAATAATATCCACACAACAAGCCCTCACGCTGTCAATGATTCTTGAAAAAAAAAGAAAAAGAAAAAAAGGAAGGAATATAAAAATAAGTAGAGTGCAAACCTCATACCACTGACAATTCAAGCTACGTAATTCAAACAAACTAACAAAAAAAACAGAACAGTGCAATAGTACCAAAAAAAATGCAATGCGGCCTTTATAGTAGAAAAAATAAATTGAATAGTAAAACAAATTTAATTTTTTATCTCTATCCAAACGAAGGCATAGTAGGTTATTGTCTTGGAGGGTCAGGCAGGGTTGACGTTCAGAGCTATCATTTGAATATTGTCTTGGCTGCTGCTGTTGGTAACGCCATCACTGCCAGCAAGGTTACTGCAGGAAGAATTTGGGCATTAGTAGCAGTACTGTTGATTTTTAATAACCTGTGAAGTGTGAGAATGAGTGTGATGATGAGGATGACCAGGCCAAGTATTTGAGCAACGAGTTTAACGTCTGAAATAAACGACATCTGATCCCTACAGTAACAAGAGAAAATTAATTGTATGAAATACTGGAACCAACAAAAGTATGTATAATTAGAAAATATTCTGACCCGTTTAGGGGAGTAGAGGTAGAGGACGAATAGGTGGAAGGAAGTTGAGCCATAGAATATGAAGACATTGAGTTCTTTTGTTGATAAACAGCTATATTTGGGTTGCGTTCGATGTGCCGTAGGAGCTTGGGTCATTGAAACTCTTATAAAAAGAGTAGGAATTTGTTATGTTCTTCTCGAGCTTAGAAATAGTAAGCTATTCATTTGATTGTCTTTGTCTTGATTGTTTCATCTGCATTCATGAGCTTAGAAAATCTGAGTTCATTTGTATGACTCTTATTAGGAAAGACATCTGTTTATAGAAATAGTAGGAATTTGTTATGCTCTTCTTGTTCATTGTCTTTGTCTTGGTTGTGACTAACATTCAATTTTTGTTGAAAGAGTATCTTAAGTATGAATTCCTAGGCTGCATTTGTGTTTGAGATAGGTTAATATTAGAAATTATCACATGTCACAATCATATATTAACCATTGACTCTTACTATTTCTATTCTACGTGGGACTTTAATCTTTTTTTTCTTTTTTTTTCTTTTTGAGGCATGGGACTTAAATCATTTCACTAATTAGGTAACTTACTAGTGAATATGAAAATTATAACATTTATTAAACATGATTGTTCTTTATTATCAAACCATAACTATATACATGTGTGTGTGTATATATATATTATATATATATATATTCTTTTGTATGCTCATATATCTATTACATATGCATAATATTTTAAAGGCGAAAACACCATTTTAGTCCTTACATTTTGGTAACAGTCAATTTGGTTCCAATTATTTTCAACTTACACTCAATTTAATCTCTACCGTTAACTCACTAACAGAAAATGCTTACACGACAATGGTTTGTACAGTTGGAATGCCTAATATTAAAATATTAAATTAGATGTTGATGTATCTAAATTTGAGCAGTTGATATGGCCATGTCAGCACTTAAATGAAAAAAAAAAAAAAAACACATAAGCATTTAATAATTTTTTTATACCAATTTTTTTCTTTTCTTTATTTCTTCTTTTAATATTCTTACAATCGTTCTATTCAATACCGCAGTGATGTCTTTTTATATTTTTTCATTCAATAGCATGTGCAGCAAATGCTAAAGGTGTTGATGATAGTTCACAGGATGTACTTCGCCTTCTCACATTGTGGTTCAACCATGGATCTACTGCAAAAGTTCAAATGGCTCTATAGAATTTTGCTTTTATTTTCTGAATATTATTATTTTGATTTCTTGCTAATCAAAAAGAAATTCATTCTAATTCTTTACTTGCAATTTTTAGATAATCAAACACTAATATAGTCCAACAATTTCAAATCAACACAGATCACATTGTTTCTAAATTCTAACCTTCTATTTGGCTTTCAATCACAGTGAATGTTATATCAATCAAGAAAGATCAAATAAATTCCATAAATTTTAGCCAAAATCTTCAAATTCAAACTAAAACCCAAACCCAGATTTACTAAACCCATATTCAATGTTCACCACAACCCAACTGCCTAACACCACAGATCCACCACGGAGCCCGAAACATGGCCACAGATCGACTGCAACTACTCTAATCCGGATTTCCTCGTCTCAAGCCTAACCCGTAAGGATCTAGCCTTGCATCGTCGCCACATTGCGTATGAACTCATTCTAGATGTTTTAATCAGCGAGAGTTCATTCCGATTACTTTCCGGTGAAGATTAAATGCTGTTGATTGGGGGGATGACTTACTTCATCTTGGATCGTGGCCTTCACGTTGTTGATTGTATCAGAGCTTTCCACCTCCAAATGGATGGTATTTGCCGGTTAGGACTTACACAAAGATCAGCTTTAACAGAAAAGGGATGGATCTTTGTAAGAGAAAGAGTGAGAGATTTTGATCAGAGAATGGTGGAAGAAGACGTAGTTGATTTAGTGGAGATGAATGGGAGTGGCTTGGTGGATCTGGGTTTAGAACAAAAGCTTAACCACTGAGAGAGATGAAAAAAACAAAAAACAAAACAAAAGATTCATACGTGTTTTTCAATTTTTGTGAGGCTGTGGGTTTCCAAAAGAAAAAGGAAAAAAATTGGTACAAAAAAATATATATTAGTAAAAGTTGATGTGGTATTTTTTTTTTCATTTAAGCGCTGATGGAGCCATATTAACCACTCAAATTTAGACATATTAACATCTAATTTAATATATTTTAATATTAGACATACCAACTGTATAAACCATTTGTCACGTAAATATTTTCTGTTAGTGAGTTAACAGGAGGGATTAAATTGAGTGTAAGTTAAAAATAGTAGAGACCAAATTGATTACCACCAAAATGTAAGGACCTAATTAATTGTGACCTCAAAATGTAGGGACCAAAATGATGTTTTCACCTATTTTAAACCCCTTGTAAGCATCTTAGTGTTTTATCTTAAGGATTCTTCCTGTAATAACTTGATGTATTTGGGACGGAAAAGTTGTATATATCAGGGGCAGAGCCAAGGGAGGGCAGCTACCCCCTTTCTTAACTATACGCATATGAGAAAAATTTGCCCCTCTGATTCATTAACATAGGAAAAAAGCAAAACCACTTTGTAAAAGGAACCAAAAACTAACAGTTTTACCCAAAAAAAGCAAAAGAACATAGCACCCTAACAAAGGGAGCAAGGAGTTCCTTGACATGTCAAAGTCTTTATGTTCTTTTATTGTTGATCTGGACACAACAGAGTCAACAAGTCAAAAGAACTTTTAGCTTTGGCCCCACTTTTTCACTTTCTCACTAATATACTTTCACAGACTCACAATACTTTTGCCTTTTATATTTTATTTAATTTATTTACATGGTAAGAAACACAATAATTTTCACAATATATTAAATTGTGTAAGCAAACTAGTTTATCATTCCTCACACGTCTCTCTTTAAGATCATCTTTCGATGAAAAGAAGGAATGCATTTAAGAATACCAAGCCGATTTAGTGACATTGGAAAGAGAAGGGGGATCTCTTTTTCAAAAAAGAAAAAATCATGACAATTACATTAGTTTACAATTGTCTATTTATTTTCTAATAAATATTTATAAATAACTTCAATTTAATTTTGCTCTCCTGAACTAAAATTTTGGATCCACCACTATTATATATATACACTTGAGAGAATAGTTAGATACTAGAATAAGTTTAGATATCTCAACTGTAAAAAAAATTATTAAAAAAAGTTCGTCCTTTGGAAGGTTAATGCTATTTAACGAGTATAGTGATGTCACTTGGTTTGTAACATTGAAGCCTAGAGCAAAAACTCAGTATTCCTTTCCTTATAGCTTCATGAATATTTGGATCAACCACTCCCTTTTGTAAAATAAACTTGTTGGTTGTTGCGGTGTTGCTGTGTTGTCAAAATTGCCACCAAAGTCCTATGGGAAAAAAAGCACTTTCAACTGGATGCCAGTTTCCAAGAAATAATTGTTGTCAAACAATTTGTGCCATCCTAATACAATAAATTGAGGCCAGGAATAAAACGAGAGGAAAATGTTTATACTCTTTTTTTAGAGAGAGTTTCAACCTATGGCGTCTATTCCTAATAATAGTTTTTTATCATCAGACCAAGACACCATCAGTTTTTGGTGTAAGTAGGAATTAAATCCCAAATTTCTTATTCATCCATCAGAAACTTTACTAGTTGAAAATATGTATACTTATATATTACAGTTACGCATAGGTGATCTTTCAATACTACATATATATATATATATATATATATGTTAGGAACATATGTCACTACTTTATGTAATTGACTAATCCTTTGACAAAACACATTTTACTTGTATTTGAGTAGATCTAGGATGTGTTTAATACTTCAAGAAACCGTGTTTCAAGATCAAGTGTTGAAGACATGCAAGTCTGTCCAAGATTCAAGCTAAATAAGTGTTTGTCATTAAAACTCGACAGCTAGCCATCTATCGAGCTTAAGAAGCTGTTCCAGCCCCGTGGCTCGACAGCTGCTCGATAGCAGCTCGACAGATACGCATCTGTCAAGGTTTATGAAAAATAGAATTTCAGATTTGTTTTGACTCTAATCTGTGATTATGTGTTTAGGCTTTCTTTTCTCATAACCCTAGACATATAAAAAGATTATTTTAAGGGCCGTCAAAGAGGACACAAGTGTTGAGCAAAGTTTGTTCAAACAAATTGTGACCGGAGACAGAGTTTTACCCTAGTTCATCATTCTTGTGAAGAAGTTGCTGTGTTTGTGCACCGTATGGTTTTGTAACCAAGTATCTTCTTTATCTTCATCGTGGATGAACTGAAGAATTTCGTAGCCAACAACTTTCTCTAGTTGGTGATTGAAGTCGCGTACTGGGATCTGCGCAATTGGTTAGTCGCGTACTGGGAGCCGTGCATTACAAGGAGAAATTCTCACTATAGAACAAGTCCAATTGGGTATTAGGGTAAGGGTTCAACTGTAGGTTGGTATAAGGTACTGGGACTCCTTTACTTGTAACCGCTTGTTGTGATAATAGTGGAATTTCGGGAGTGGTGACCTTAAAATTACCCGGTGGGGTTTTTACCGTGTTGGTTTTCCCCATTAGTAAACAAATCACCATGTCAATTTATTTTCCGCTGCATACTTAATTAAATTGGTGATTTGTTTGTGCTAACACACATTTGCATGTTAATTTGATTAATTAATTAAACTTGACTAATTAATCAATTAATTCATCATAATGGGTTAGTTTGTTCTTGGTCTATCAAGTGGTATCAGAGTGGGCACACTCTGATTAGGGTTAATTTTTGCTGTGTTGATCCATTGACCCCTGTTTGTCATGGATAGAGGACAGTCATTAATTATACCTCATTTATTTGATGGCACTAACTATGCATACTGGAAAGTACGCATGAGAGTTTTCTTGCAGTCTTTAGATGAGAAAGTGTGGCAAGCTGTTGAGATAGGCTGGACCAAGCCGAAGGAAGCGCTGGCCGATTGGGATGATGCCAAGATCAAGGCAACAAACTTTAACAGCAGGGCATTGAATGCTTTATTCAGTACAGTCACTAATGAGGAGTTTAAGAAGATATCGTCTAATGAAACTACTAAGGAGGCATGGACCATTCTCCAGACAACCTATGAGGGAACCAAGGTTGTAAAAGATTCAAAGTTTCAGAGGCTCACTACAAGATTTGAAGAAATCAAGATGAAGGAGGATGAGTTGTTCGATGAGTTTTATGCCAAGCTCAAGGACATATTGAACTCAACCTTCAATCTTGAGGAAACCATTCCTGAACCCAAGATTGTGAGGAAAGTGCTCAGATCTCTATCCGAGAGATTCTATGCCAAGATTACGGCAATCGAGAAATCAAAGGATATTGACAAGATTCTTTTGACAAAACTGGTTGGTAATTTGCAAACCTACGAGCTAGGGTTAACAAGAATTGGCAAGTCAGGAAAGGGCAAGAGCATGACATTGAAGGCCAAGAGCAGTGACACTGATGAGTCTTCAGATGATGAGGATTAAAAGATGAAGTCCTATATCACTAGACAATTCAAGAAGGTCATGAAGAATGCCAATGGGAAGGGCTTCGACAAGGACCGTAGGCAATCCAATTCTTCATAGTTCAAAAACCAAGACAAAGGGAAGAATGATGCTAGGGATGGCGGTCAGTACACTGTTCCCGCAGGACCTAAGTGCTTTGGGTGTCAAGGCTTCGGTTACATGAAACAAGAGTGTCCTACATTTCTCAAGAGCATTAGGAAGAGTAAGGCACTTGCTGCTACCTTAAGTGACACCGAGCTTGAGGATGATTCCGACAATGAGGATGACGGAATCTTGAATGCCATCACTGCCACTGTCAATCCTATTAAGGGGATTGTTGAAGACGTGGACGAAGAAGAGGACTTGGTAGAGTCTAAGTTAGAGAAGATGGATGATCAAGATGATGTCCATACAGCTTATGAGAAATTGTACAAAGTGTCTGAGAAGCGTGAGAAACTTTATAGGCTGACCACCAAGAAGCTTAGTGATGTGGAACTTGATCGTGAAGAGCTTTCCACAAAGTTTAATGAAGCCAATCAAACTATTAGAGCACCGAGATTTGAAAACAATTTCTTGGCTGAGAAGACCAAGAAACTTGAAGCGAAAATATTTCAAGTCAGAGCTCAATTAGAGAGGACTTCAAGTGCAAAGCTTCATGAGATGCTCAGTCTTTAGAAATCCACTTCTGATCGTACAGGTTTAAAGTATGGTCTCTCTTTTTCTAATATTTCTTTTACTAGTACTACTATTTTTGTTCCTCCTAGTAATAATGTTGAAATTGAGAAAATTGATTTAGCTAGTGAGAACATAGACAATGGTAAATCTATCTTAGAAGCACCCTCTAAGCAAAATAAGAAGGAAGCTAAAAACCTTAGGGCCAAGAAGGCTAACTCTTAAAAGTCTAAACAAAAGAAGCAGCATCTCTGTCATCATTGTGGAGTTGTTGGTTATACTTGACCAAATTGCTATAAGTAGTTAGCTACTCAACAGAGTAAGGGCATGATAGCATCAGAAAACCAGAATCAGCTTCAATCCTTTCTTACTCCTCTTGGAGATCTTCTCAAAGCCCTCATGTTCCTTTTGAACTTGAACGGTTTCAACTCCTCCCTCTCACCACTGGTTCAAGGGTTTAATCAAAGAAAATGTTCTTCCAAGGTGTGGAAGAAAAAGGACTCAAAGTGATTCTATCACTTTCCTCTCTCTCTTCTTGTTTTTGTTTTTGCATAACTTGTGTGTTTTGCTTTTATTTTGAGACAGTCTAGTTTTTGCTTTGCTTTGTTTAACATATTTTTGTTTATTTTCAGTTTTGTTTATTTTGTTTTTGATATAAAATTATAAAAAAAATTTGAAAAATCAGAAAAATACAAAAACAGTGTGTGTTTTATGGACATTAGTACTTGTGTACCTTGGATGGCCATTGAAACAAAATTTTCTAAATTTTCTATCTTTTGTAACTTAGATGAGCATCTCTATGCACAACTAAGCAAGTGAGCTTTATTGCTCTTGTTTGTGATGAGTACGATTAAGTTATCTCTTGTACTTAATACTCGTATCACTCTTTTTGACAGGAAGGACTAGAAAATCCTAAGAGAAAGTCATAAATAACCATCTCAGCACTGTTGCCTGCCAATCATGAAATGACATCTGTATGCTTTGGCATAGCAAAAGTGTAATGTCAATGACATTTGTGTGCTTCGGCATAGCAAAATTGGAATGTCAAATGCTTAACATAATTGGGTATTTCTTTTCTATCTCTTATATACCCATGCATGATTTGCTCAAAAGAAAAATATGAAAAAAAAAAATAAAAAGCAAAAAGAATAAAAATGCTTAATATATGATTGCAAGTGTGTATTCTAGGAGATGTGGGAGTTATAGGATGTACTTCGAAAGTGATAGTCCCCATCAAACAGTTATGATTGTGTGTGAGTTAAAGTGATTTTCTCATATCTCAAATCATCATAACATGTATACACTTATGCAATCTTACGATGTTTTTCATACACAACACGCAATATTCTTTGCTATTCTTGATACATGTGCAGGTACAATGTGATTTGGCCATCACAAGGTTTACATGTGTTAATGTATGCTCACTAAACTATCTTGACTTATTTTTGAAATATAAAATTGGTTAGACTTGTTGTGTGTGTGTGTGTGTGTGTTATTGGGATCTTTGTGCTTAAAATTGTTGTTAAGAGATGATTTTGAGAGCTTAAAATGTTATTTGGATCCTTGGTTAAGTTGCATGCCTGATTGCATTCATATCTGTGTTTTTTCCCTTCTTGAAAAACTGTTTTTAAGCAATCTCGACACCTCATCGACACTTGGTTATCTGTCGAAATCTTAAACTGTTTCTTATCACAATCTCGACACATTCTTGACAGCTGGTGGATCGATTGAGAAAACTTCTATCTCCTCGATAGCTTCTCGACACCTGGTGGATCGATCGAGCTTCTTTTAGCATTTGGTTGATTTGTCCCTCGACGGATCCTCGACAGCTTCATTTGTCAACGTTTTGTTCTCTTGACACCTGGCTCGACAGATGTCTCGACACCTCTATCTATCGATATTTACTGAGGTTCTATAAATAGTTTATGTGCGATCCAGACTTCATTTTTCTTGATCTCTCTCTTGATAGCTTTGTCTCCTCACCTCCCAAATCACTCTCTCTCACTCCAAACCTCAATTCCAAGTGATTTTCAAGGTTTTTCCTTTCACTTGGTAAGTTTCTTTTCTCTTATTTTCATGCATTTCATGTTTTGAAACCTAGGTTTTGGGGTTTTTCAAAATTGATGAGTTATTGTTGCAATTTTGGGATGAGTTTTTACTTAAATGAGTTTAAAATCTCATGCATTGCATCACATTAGCATTATAACAGTATTATCATGCATTTAGATGTATGCAAATTGTTTATGTGCTGGTAGGATTGGATTGGGCTGAGCCTATGATGAATTTTATATTGCATGTCACATGTTCATGCATTTCCCATGCATACGTACTCTCTTTTCAATATATTTTGATATATTTGAACTACTTGGGACTTTTCTGATTGTCTTTCTCTCTCCCTCTCTCGTGTCTATGGCACCTAAACATAAGTCAGCTCCGTCTCAAAACCCTCTTCGTTCTGAGGCATTGTCTTTGTCTGATCCTACTCCTTCTCATATTCGGTTCCGTGATGAGGATGTCCAAAAGGAATTCTCGGAGAACTTTTCTCGATGAGGTGTTCATTCAGAACGCTGGGTCATTTTGGCAAACTTCGCTGACACTGACCTACATGATGTCATTCACAGTCGGGGTTGGGAGTCACTGTGTGATGTCCCTGTCACATGTCCTTCTGTGCTGATCTAGGAGTTTTACTCTAACATGCATGAAATTGATTCTTCAGTACCTCTCTTTCATACTCACATTCGAGGTACGCACATTGCTATCACACCGCAACTTGTTGTAGATGTACTCCGTGTCCCAAGGGTAAAGAATCCTGACTAAACCGATTGTGAGCGTCTGAGGGCTGTGTCCAAAGACGAGATGATGTTTGCTTTCTGCGAGAGCCCTTCTGTTTAGGGTGATCGTCAATTTACACTATGTAAGCCCTTTACTAAAGGTCCTAGATTCATGAATATGGTGATGGCTTTTATGTTGCACCCATTCTCTCACTATAACTCCATCACAGAGTCTTGTGCTCGATTTTTGCTTTCTTTGTTAGAGCACCTCACTATAGATTTTCCTTCACATTTTATTCTTTCTATTATAGATTTTGCCTTCGGCTATCACGCGAATTTTATGCCATTTTTCTATTTCTTTTCCCTCTTCCGATCACTTCTCTGTCATATGTGTCATAGACACCGCTACCGTTAAAAGTAGCGAGGCACAGTTTAGCTCACGACAGTTGGATTTAGTAGCTCCTCCCTCCCGTTCGGCTCCATCTCGATCTGCTCCATCCTCATCCGCTCCCTTCTCTTCTACGAGCGATATGTCACTAGGAGACATCATGGTGCAGCTTCAGCGCATGGATGTTCGTCTTGATACACTCTTTACAGAGCTGTATCAGGTGAACGTTCATGTCAGCCGTATTGCACGGCGGCAGGCAATCATGGGTGGCTTCGCTTTTGAGGCTTCTCCTCCACCTCCTCTAGTGGCTTCTAATTCTGAGGCTGAGGATGATGATGATGATGGTGATGACGATGATGCTTCTGATGATGATGGTGGAGATGCTAGCTCTATCGATGAGATGTCTACTTGACACTCTTACCCTTTGTCACTCGTGGTAAAAAGGGGGAATAGTTTTGGATATGAGAGTAGTCATTCTTAGGGGGAGAGTTAGTATAGGACATTTTTGTTAGGGGGAGTGTTGATATCTTGAAGGATGTAGTAAGGATTACTTGTATCTTTTTCTTTTCTCTACTTTAGATGCATCTATTTCTTGTACATTGGGTCTTGTGACCATTATTGACATACATTGTACTTATTTTCTTTATATGTTGATGTATGTTTCTTTCACCTACCCTAACATGTGTTGTTTCTTTTCTCTCTTTATGCACATGCTTTTTATTACTTGTATGTAATATATTATTTCTGTTTCACACTAAGATGTCTTGATAAGTTTTGTTTAAAGTGTTTCAGAAATACAAGTTGTCAAAGTCTACTTGCCATAAACTCTCTTTTTGCAAAATTTTTCAAGAGTTTGTGTTAGGATAGATTTTATTGTATTCAACAAGTGAGTATGAGTTGAGTGATTTATGACTTCTCTCATATGTTCATTTGTTTGTTGTGGTTTCGTCACAGATTGCCAAAGGGGGAGATTGTTAGAACATATGTGATTCACTTGTTAGGAACATATGTCACTACTTTATGTAATTGGTTAATCCTTTGACAAAACGCACTTTACTTGTATTTGGGTAGATCTAGGATGTGTTTAATACTTCAAGAAACTTTGTTTCAAGATCAAGTGTTAAAGACATGCAAGTCTGTCCAAGATTCAAGCTGAAGAAGTGTCTGTCATTAAATCTTGACAGCTAGCTCGACAGCTAGCCATCTATCGAGCCTAAGAAGCTGTTCTTGGCCCGTGGCTCAACAACTGCTCGACAGCAGCTCAACAGATAAGCATCTGTCGAGGTTTATGAAAAACAGAATTTTAGATCTGTTTTGACTCTAATCCGTGATTATTTGTTTGAACTTTCTTTTCTCACAACCTTAGACATATAAAAGGATTATTTTAAGAGTCGTCAAAGAGGACACAAGTTGCACAAGTGTTGATAAAAGTTTGTTCAAGCAAATTGTGGCTGGAGACAGAATTTTGTCCTAGTTCATCATTCTTGTGAAGAAGTTGCTGTGTTTGTGCACCGTATGGTTTTGTAATCAAGCATCTTCTTGATCTTCATCGTGGATGAACTGAAGAACTTTGCAGCCAACAACCTTCTCTAGTTGGTGATTGAAGTTGCGTACTAGGATCCGCGCAATTAGTTAGTCACGTACTGAGAGCCGTGCATTACAAGGAGAAATTGTCACTATAGAACAAGTCCAATTGAGTATTAGGGTAAGGGTTCAACTGTAAGTTGGTATAAGGTATTGAGATTCCTTTACTTGTAACCACTTGTTGTGATAATAGTGATTTTTCAGAAGTGGTGACCTTAAAATCACTCGGTGGGGTTTTTGCCATGTTGGTTTTCTTCATTCGTAAACAAATCACCGTGTCAATTTATTTTTCACTGCATACTTAGTTAAATTGGTGACTTTTTTGTGCTACCACACGTTTGTATGTTAATTTGATTAATTAATTAAACTTGGCTAATTAATCAATTAATTCATCACAAGGGATCAGTTCATTCTTGACCTATCAATATATATATTAAAAAGCTTTCCATTTCTTGTTCCTTTCCCTTTCCCTTTAGGGTGGAAATACTAAAATGAGTTTTTAAAAAATAAGACATCCAACCAGCAGTCTCTCCAATAGTAAAGTAAATTTTTATTTGGAAGAATTATGATATATATATATATATATATATATATAATATTAACGAGGAATCATCATTTTCATATATGTTTCTTCTCTATTTGCTTTTCTTCATTTTCGTGAATATTATCAGGTCATCTTCCTAAACTTTAATTAGTGTATAAATATTGTTTAGTTTATTCTGAATATGTGCAAAAAATAATATCTAAAAAAGAATATATAAATATTCATCTACCATTTTTTTTTATTGGATTAACTCCATTTTTTTGGGCTCAAATTTTTGATGCCCAAATATTAAATTCTTTAATATGTATATAAAATAAAGAAATAAAATCAAAATTTTGGGTCCTTGAATAATTAGGTTTCTTTTCCCTACTTTCATATATGTGATTCCTTTCTCGATTAAAAAAATAAATAAATAAATAAATAAATAAAAAATAAAAAATAAAAAAGAAAGAAAGAAAGATGAGGGAGAGAGTAAGAGATTAAATTTGAAAGTTTGGAGGGAGAGGGGATAAGAGGGGAGGGACGGAGGGACGGAGGGATAGGACATGAGAGAAATAGATATTAGTGTAAATATACATCTCCTTTGTTTAGATGCCCCTTAAAGACCCTATTTTTTATTTGGTTCTAAAGTGAAAATGAGGGGAGATGATAATTAATAAGAAAATAGCAAATGTGAATTTTTTTTTTATTATTAAATCCTATACTTAAATATATTAATGAGAAAGTGGAAAATACATTAAAGTTTATTAAAATAAACCGTTTTCTTCTGAAACCCTAATCGAGGAAATTTATAAATTAAAAAAAAAAAAAAAACGTTGGTTTTAGGGGGGTTAACTCCCTTCAAATCCCCCTCAAAGTATTCCCTCTCTCCTTTAAAAAATTATGAATAAAGGAATTAAATTTTCATCCTTATCTCCTCTCTAATTATTCCATTTGGTTTAGTAAATCAATGATATTGAGTCATTGACAGTAGAAATGTTGCATCTGAATTTCTTTGTTATGATTATGGCTCTTAGCTACAAGTTTCCCTTTGGGTATACTGCAGGCCTCGAACTTACTAGCATTTCTGCCTCGATAGCGAGGAGTTTACTTCTACAATAAGTAGGTTGTATGAAGGAGAATAGACCATCATTTCTAAGTCGGCCATAGCTTCCCACCATCAATTTCTTTTTGATTGTTTATTTTTGGATGACACTAAAAACCGTAAAAAAAAGTATTTTATTATGGATGTTATTTCAGTGATCAATAGAAATTGCTTTTTCTAACTATTACTCCAAAGAAAAAATATATGGCAATTACTCGATTGGAATTTGTCAAATTTTGGTTAATTTTTGTTAAAAAATTTTGGTTCAATTTTTTATTTGAACATCTAGTGGACGTAAAATTTAAATGTAAAAAATGGAATTATTAAATCAAGACTATTTCAATGATGTGAAGTCCATGACATGGTATAAATTATGTTTACCATATCAATATTTTTCATCTATCATAATGTCAATAAGTAGCTTTTTGAAATAATTTTGAAAATATAGCAAAAATAAAAGTGGTTGTTTATTTGTTCCTTTTAAATGTTAGTCTCTAGAGACATTCGAAGTAATGGAAGTGGATTCTCCTAAAACAAAAAAAAAAGTACAAAACAAACCAATATGCTCTGGATGATCCAAACCAAAAATAAATATTCTAGTTGGATTAAAAAGAATTGCGAGACATGATAAAATTTTGGGCTACTTATCTGGTCTTGCTTTTGGTTATACCCAATATATTGGATTGGATGCTATAGTTATACTTTTATAGGCCACACATATTATATTTGCTACTCCCAACTCTTTTGAACCTGTATTGTATTGTACCACATGAAGACAAGTGTAGATGCTGATTGCCAAATCAACAAGGCAAACATGACCAAAAGAACATACTTGTGTGTGTTTGTATGCTTTATATGGAGGGAGGGAAGATGCCTTTAATGCTCTATTTAGCTAGAGACATCCCACTTGAAACTGAATTTCTACTTGTTATGTTCTACAGAGTTTTCTTAACGAAAAATGGTCGCCCCCTCTTACCATTTTTTTCTTGATCCCAAAAAAAAAAAAAAAACTACAGTATACCGAGTTTTCTTAACAAAAAAATTGCCACACCCTATCCCCCTCTAACCATTTTTTTTTTCTTTATAAAAAAATAATCTACTGACTTTTGAATGTTCTAATAGATTGAATTTTGGCCATGGGTTCCCTACTTTTGTTGACTTCCGTATTTCGCATTTCATACTCTTAGCCTCAGTACCTCAATGTTTCAATGTTGTTTTAAGGCAGATTTTTTAAAACTGGATTCCAACATAATTCCATTTTGATTGTTCTTATAATTAGGCTCAGATACTAATCAGTTTTTGGCGTAGGTGGAACTCGAACTCCTAATCTCTTATTCAACGATAATATATCTTATAAGTTGAACTATCTAGAACCTGTCTATATTGTTTTAGTTTAGTTCAAGTCATGAGAAAATATATCTAGTATTTCTAACTAAATTTTTCTTTTTCTTTTTTTAAACCTTATTTTCAAGGCTCTCATTTTTTTTTTTTTGGGACAAGAAACCAAGCTTCATTAGGACTAAACTGGAATAATAAAACCCAGCATCACTCTAGTCACATATAGCAAATGATCAGGTAAAGCCACATAATTTACAAAACCATTCTAGTATAATAACAATATATTAACCATTCACTCTTACTTTGTCATATGTGAAACTTTATCTTTTAACTAACTAGATAGCTTACTTATAAATATATAATTTTATATGCACACAAAGTAGAAATTCAAAATTATGTTCACAAAGTATTTTTCAATATTGTTAAACAAAGATTAGGTATGAATATATATATATATATATATATATATACACATATGCATACACACACACTTTTTTATAGTCATATATCTATTACATATTGTTGAGGGTGTTTTACACTTCTTGTACCTTAGGCACGTGTCTTAATGTTATTAGATAACGTTTAGTCTAGGCTTTTTCTAAGAAGGAAGGTGGGTCTGGCGCTCCCATGGAACTAGCTCCAAGGTCCCATTCTGTTGTTGTCAGTTTGTGCACAAACATTGACTCCAATGTCCAGGGGACCACGCTACAAACTAAGCTTATTCTCTATTTATACCATAGACGGAACATTTATCCAGTTTCTGACGCAGAATTGACTTTCCAATCAGTTAAACTATGATATTAATAAACCAATAAAGATATATTCTTCATTTTCATATTCTTCTTCTCTTTTTACTATTATTTTTATTTTTTATTTTATGATCTTTCTAAACTCTAATTAGTTACCCTCTTTTCTTCTTCTTCTTCTTCTTCACTGTTTCTCCTTGCCTCACTCTCAACGTCTCTCTACTTTTCTTGTCCAGCCACCATCTGATTGAAGTCACCACTGCCTGATCAAAGCCACCACAAAACCCAGTACAAAACCCAACCATTGATGGGTCTAATAGTGGGTAACATTGGTGGGTTATCTGAGTCTAATGTTAGATAATACAAGCAAAATTTAGAGTGTTTGATTTGGGTGTTGTTGGATGATAAAATATGGATTTGAGATTTGGGTGTTCTGGATTTGGGTGTTGTTGGATGACAAAATCCGGGTTTCAGGATTTGAGTGTTGTTGAATGCAGAAGAGGTTTTGGTGTTGATGATTTAGGTCCAATTGTGGCTACATTGTAATAGAATGGTAGGCAACACTATTCATTCTCCAAACATTGAAAATTTTTTAACATATTGTTGGAGATGCTCTTAGTTCCATTTTTTTGAGTGCTTAAAATTTTGATGATCAAACATTAAATTCTTGTATGCGTGTGTGTAGGTTTTTAGATCCATGTTTTATTAATTAACCAATTTTAAGCTAACTAATTAGTTAATCAAATTATGCTTCAAGCATTGGTTAAACAATCAACACCAATATTGTTCAATCAACATTAAGAGCAATGGAATAAAGAAAAACACAATATATTATCCTAAGAAATCTCAATGAAACAACTTATCCCAAAATAAAAACCATGGAAGGGAAATTTTCCCAATGAAGCAAATCTACAATCGCAAGAGAAGTTATTACAATCAAAGGAAAAATATTTTCCTAAACTCTACAACTCATACGCAAATTACAAAGAAAACCTTTTATTACACCAGAATATCTGGACAATCAACTATATGGAGTGCCTCCATAGATACGTGACCACAACCAAAACCTCTGACCAACTTCAAGAAACTCTTGAAGGTTTTCTCCATAATAGCAAGTTAGAACTCTTCATGTACTTCACCAATTGTCCTTTAGATCAATTAGAATTCTTTGCTAAGGTGAATTTGAGAGAACTTGGTTACATGATTATAGCAAAAAAAAAAATGGAGTTTTTATTATTATTTATCTCTCCCTGAAAATCCTCTATTGAGATGACTAATAATGTCATTTTTATATCAAACAAATAGGGCTCAAATTGGGCATGAAATTGACAAGTTATTGGGCTTTTTGCATTGCTAATTTTTACAATCTTGATAGATTGAGATGTAGTTGAGAAAACAAACACTTCATCCGAAACTTGATCAATCAAGTGGAATCGTAACTAGAGTAAAGGTCACTAAAACTTTGTTTTGGTGAGCTGCTTTAAGTAGTCTTTGTGCCTTCAATTAAATCTTCAATTACCATTTTAAGACACATCAAAACTCACAACTAGACACACAATTTGGCAGAGTTTGACAACAATAAAACATATAGACCTAACATATATATATGTGTGTGTATAAAAGTTTTACAACGTGACTCCGCCACTCACATTATTCTAATAATCCAAGCAAAATTGAGGGAAAATTACGATTCCTTTCCTTACCTTCTGGTCCATTGATTTGTAAGGATAAAAAAAAAAAAAAAAACACACAAAAAAGAAGAAGACGACGAAGAAAAGAAAGCACAAATTCAGGTCTTTGTGGACGAAGCTAGAGTTTGACTGCCATTTGAAACTCTTTTCTTCAAGGCTTGTGTCTCTGGAACTTCTAGAGCTGATTTGAAGATAGATGATTTCAGTACCTTGTCGTTGCTTTGGAGGCTGAAATTGATTTAGAAGGTGGAGAGAAAACGTGTGCTGATTCTTGCAAATGGACGAAGAAACTGCATCCGTGTGCTATTTCTTGCAAATGTTAGATTTGCTTTTTCTAGTTTCTGTTCTCTTTTGATTTTGGTCAATTAGATAATTTGGTGGTTTTAAAATATGTGGTGGAGAGTGATGTTTGTTTGTCAAATTTGTGGTGGTGTTGTTGAGTCTGTCAGAGTGATAATGCATCCTAGGGAGTAGGGAAGAGTAGGACTCGCAAGGGTTTTTTTTTTTTTTTACTGAAATGGCAGAAGTATATTAATCAAAAGAAAAAACAAACAAAAGAAAAAACCAAAAGAAGCGGCCCAGGAGCTTTACAATCACATGACGGCCCAGAGAAACAATGGACATATAGCTCCAAAAACCGCCACGGCCTTTTTTTTTTTTTAGTAAAACAAAACCATGCAAATCCACACGCAAAGTATCTTTAAATTATTGTTAATTTGTTACTATTATTATTATTATTATTATTATTGAATTGATATTTGGGCTTAGAGATTGAAATATGAACTTATAATTTTAAGACTATATATATATATATATATAAAACAGTAACTCTGAAATTGTAAGTCAAAATAAGAATATATTTATTTATATTTTAGTTAATTTTTTACTTTTACTAATTTAATATATTTATTTATATTTTAAATAATTATTAAATTAATTATGACATCATCACGGCTCGACCTCGGTTCGACCTTAAAAATCTTGAACCTTTCTCGTTTACGGTTCAATGAACGGTCCGGGTCTGAAAATCTTGCCTTCTATATGGTTACTTCCTTTTTTGATGAAAACTTTATTCATATGCCAAAGTCTTATCTTTGTTTGGTTGTAAAGTGGAAATGAGATGAGAGGATAATATATAAGAAAAAGGTAAGTATGAAATTATTTATTAAATCCTATACTTAAAAAAAAAAAATGTTAAAATCGAATCCTATTTCTTCCGAAATCCCTCAAATTGGGGGAATTTAAAAAGGTATAAATTCTGTTTACTATGTTATTAATTAAGTACTATGATTGTTTCTCTAAAAAAAAAAAAGTACTATGATTAATCATCTACTATTATTATTAGTATCCCATGCGACATTTGATTTTTTAACAAGTCACAAAGGAGTTTTTTTTTTTTTTTTTTTTGGAGAATACCACACACACGTACATAAAGGAGTAATTAGTTTAGGTTTGTGCAGAATATTTTAAGTCAGTCGAAGATTATACCTTTCTCATTAACTTATCATGTTTGAAGTGTGAAAAGACCCTTTTTCAAAACTCTTTTCTCAATTCTCAAATCCATGGCCAATTCCCAACCCCACCAAATTCCCACACAAGGTCCAAGATCTTCTACGGTGAGTTTGTATGTTGTAAAATTTTTTTAATAACTACTATTGTTATTTGTTTTAGAATAAAATTGTGTTGCTTAAATCTTTTTTTTTTCCTTTTTTATACCACTTAAGGAAAATTAGAGATAAAAGGAGCATATTAAAGCTCCAAATAGTCAACAAAATACTTAGGGGCCTGATTAACCCAAGTTTAGGATCGAGTGGCAAACTAAATGTTGGTATGGATATTCTTCCAGTCTTCCATTGACTCCTATGATATCTTCCAAGAGTATTGTTCCTTCAGGCTCACATGTTACTCAATTTATAAAATCTGATGTGACAGTTTTTTCAGCATTTGAGCTCATGTAAATGTATATTTTACCCATTTTAAAGGAATGCGAAAGTATTAATTGGTGTAAAACTTTAGGCCACTTGTTACATTAAGAGTCTATTTGGGTACAACTTATTTAGCTGAAATTGAAAACCTTTTACTGAAAGTATTGTAGATAAAAGTAAAATGTAGTTAAAATAGTACAGTGAGACATATAAATAATATCAAAAAGTACAGTGAGACCTATTAATAGTAATGAAAATAAGCTGAATAGTAGCAAAAATAAGCTAAATAGTAAAATAAGTTGACTTTAAAATCACTTCCCAAACGCAGCCTAAAAATTGATTAATATTTTAACCTAAATAATAAGATCAATGATCATAGAACATACTCCATAGGTTGACATTCTAGTATTTTTTTTTTAATAAAAAAATAAATAAAAAGTTTAGGAACTTCTTAAGATTTCAAAAGATGAAACCAATAATTTAGCTTATAAAATGGATCAACCTTGAGTAAGGCATGAATGTTATATCTTTTTAATTAGGTGTGGATTTTTTTTCGAATCCAAATAGGTTTTATATATATATATATATCCCCTTTTTTTACAATCCAACTAGTTTCAAATTGGACAAACTAAATTGCAACAAATTGTACCCCTTTTGCTTTGATTAAAATATGGTTTAAGACTTTAAGTACTCCAACAAGAACAATGGTGGTCCCTGTGCCCCAACGCCTCCTCCCCTCTTGTCCTTTTTGAAAAATAAATATTTAGACATTGATTGTGCACTTGCCTAAGCTAAATTAGTCCAAAAAAGCACACAGTGTAAAACTGTTATATCATATAAGATAAGAGAAAGATAGCTCTATTGGACAAGGCAAACATGTCCAAATGGTAACTTTATTTTGTGTCCTCTGTTAGGGGAAAAATTGAAATTAATTCCAGATTATATAAAAGAGTAATTAGATCTGCATCAATCATCATTTCTGATTGGAGATTAAGAAAACAACTGAAAAACAATTCCCCAAAAAAGATGATGAAAATGTGACTCTCCATGTTGATTTGGGCCTTTCAAAACAAATCCACATATATTTTGTGAGCCCGAAACGGAAGATTTGGTTTTGGAGGCCCAAATCAATTTCTCCTTATGAAAACTTCCTAAACTGGTCAACAGAAAAAAATAAATATATAAATAAAAAAGCCCAGATCCAGACAATTATTCATATTTCATAAACCTCAACAAGTTTTGGAGGAAAAAGAAAAACAGAGCATGACTTGTAAGTTGTACTAAAACAATCAGAAAACCAAACAGTTCAAATTTTCATAACCCCTCAACAAGCATTGGAAAAAAACATATACACACAACATATATATTATATATAGCAAACCTCACACCACGGACTATATGGTATATACTAATATACACCACGTAATTCAAACAAAGCAACAAAAACAGAGCAATGCACACTCTGTTTCAACTTATTTATATTGGAAGCTACAAGTTATTTAAAACCTACATAGTAGCCGTAGGTATTGTCTTGGAGGGTCAGACAGGGTTGACGTTCACAGCCATCATTTGGATATTGTCATGGCTGCTGCTGTTGGTAACGCCATCACTGCCAGCAAGGTTACCGCCAGGAAGAATTTGGGCGTTAGTAGCAGTGTTGTTAGTTAACAACCTGCGAAGTGTGAGAATGAGAGTGATGATGACGATGACCAGGCCAAGCATTTGAGCAGCGAGTTTAACGTCTGAGAGAAACGACATTTGATCCCTGCAGTAACAAAAGAAATTTAATTTTATGAAATACTCTGCTATATAATTAGAAATGTTTTTGTTAATAAAAAAAAAAATTCTGCTACATATATTCTCACCGGTTTGGGGGAGTAGAGAGGTAGAGGACGATTGGATGGAAGGAAGTTGAGCCATAGAATTTGAAGACGTTGGGGTCTCGTTCAATTGACTCTCTTATAGAAAGGAGATATTGGGTATCCTAGTGACATTCTTTCTTATAGAAACGATTCTTATAGAAAGGAGGGATTGGGTATCCTTGTGAGAAAGAAAAAAGTATTGCGTTTGTTTAATTAATTAAATTTTCTTGATTGTGACATTCTTTAAGAACTTGTCGCTTTGTGACATTCTTTAAGAACTCGTCGTCGCTTTGTGACATTCTTTACGAACTCGTTGCTTTTCTGACCTGAGTTAAGAGCTCGAACTCGTTGCTTTTCCGACCTGAGTTGCCAGTTAATTTCTTGAGCGTAAGCGTAAGAACTATTTAAGAACTCGTTGCTTTTCTGACCTGAGTTGCCAGGTAAGAAAGTTGCATTGAATTAATTAATTCAACTTTCTTGAAACCTTTTGAGTTGATGGACTTGCGTTCGAGATAGGTTAATATTTGGAATTACCACAGGTCACAATTATATATTAACAATATAATTGACTCTTATTATTTATATCATTTCGTTGAGTAGCCAATTTATAAGTGAATGTGAAAACTATAACATTTATTAACGATGATTGTTTTTTCCCATCAAACCATGACTACATGTACATATTTATATATATTCTTTTGTATGCTCATATATCTATTACATATCATGCATAATATTTTAAACCTTTTTGCCAACATTTTGATGTCATCTTCAAGAGATTCATTCATGTAATAATTTAAAATGTATGAAATAGAGACACTACATATACCCTAAAAAATAGTCAAATACTTAAAAAAAAAAAAAGTCTAAATACCTTAATTTGTTAAAAAAATCATATATAAAAAAAAAGTTCGTCCTTTAGGAGGTTTATGTTATTTAACGGGTATAATGATGGTACTTTGTACCAAACATTGAAGCCTGGAGCAAAAAACTGTGTACTCCTTTCCTTATACCACGTGAATATTTGGATCAATCACTCCCTTTTATAAAATAAACCTGGTGGCTGTTGTGGTGTTGTCAAAATTGCCAAAGCCCTATGGGAAAAAAGCACCTTCCAAGGGTTGCCAATTTCCTGGAAATAACCTTTGTGAAAACAATTTGTGCCATCCCAATACAGTAAAGGCCATGAATTAAAAAAGATAGGAAAATGTATATACTTTATATTACATATACGCGTAGGTGATCTTTCAATACTTTTCTCTTCTGTTGACTTGTATAGTTGTAGGTAAAGATATAATTTCCTAGTGCTACAAAAAATACATATATTAAAAAGCTTTCCATTTCTTGTTCCTTTCCCTTTATGTGCGGTTTGGATAGCCGAAACACAGCGTGTTTTGAGTTTGCCTTTTTTTTTTTTTTTTTTTTTTTTCAAGCCATGGTTGTTGACATTTTTTTGTGAACAGTGCACACCAGTGGGTCCCATGCACTGTTTATAGGACCCACAAACTTCACTTTTCAGCAACTTTTTCATTAAAAATGGGTCTCACGGTACTATTTACACATTTAAAAATTATATTGCTACAGTGTTTTCAATTTTCAGTTTTCAGTTGTATCCAAACAGACCAGTGTCTGTTTAGCTAGCTTATTTTTTGCCAACTTATTTTACTATTCAGCTCATTTTTGCTACTATTCATAGGTCTCACGACACTTTTTGGTACTATTTATGGGTGCCACTGCACTATTTCAACTAACATTTACCTTTATCTATAGTACTTTCAGCAAAAAAAAAATTAATTTCAACAAAATAAGCAGATCCCAAATAAACCTTTAGAGTAAAAATACTAAAATGAGTTTTTAGAAAATACGACATTCAATCATCAGTCTCTCCAACAGTTGAGTCATGAATTTTTTGTTTGGATGAACTATGATATTAATAAACCAATATATATATACACAAACACGCACACACATAAGGTTACTAGCTTGATTTCTTATAAAAAAAAACAACTTTATTGTATTATAAAATTTTATCTTAACGTTACACCATTAAAGGGATTAGTTTTGATTTTATCTTTTTACAATGTTAGCAATGTATCTTTCTCGTGGCCCAAAGTTTTATGATACACTTATATGTATTACTAATATTATATCTGTGAAACTCTTTCTTTTTAACTTAAATTTCGGCATTTACCTTCTAGTTCACAAACACTTATACTTATATGAAGTGACTATCATGCCAGTAATGCACAATGTTTTTTTTACTAAATAATACAAATTTTATTATATTAAACTTACAAATTAATGCATCGCCAATTATAGAGAGGCATAGTTGAAACCCACCAAAAAATATTCATTATTACTATATTAGTTTGTAAATTTTATGTAGTAAAACTATATTTCCTTTTATCATTTTTTTTTCCTTTTTTATTGAGTTGGACAGAAAGTTTATCCCGAAGTTGATAAGGACTAAGGAGTAAGGATAGGGCATGGAGTCGGATGATATGAGCAACTGTTTGTCTGAGACGTCAAATGTATGTATATCTGCTCTAGTTAGGAAATAAGACTTGTAATTAAGGTTAATTACTTCTTTTTTTCTTTATTGTCCGGTGTTTAATTGTAAGGTTAATGACTTCGTGTACACAAGCATATCCACGTCTTGAAATTCATTCGTTGACTCCCATGAATTGATGTCTTTTTATGGGGGGGTGGGGGTGGATGATGGTGATGAATGATGACTGAGACAGAATTTATGTGCAAATTTGGAATTTTGATTAGTTTATTTTCACCCTTATGTGTATATATATGTTTTTAATAAAAATGGCCTTTTAAAGTTTATTTCTTTTATTTTTATATGTCACTTTTTAATTGAAGGAATAATTTTTTATTTAATTTTAATAGTGAACGACCTGTGTATGAACCTCCCTCTCGCATTTGTAAGCATGGGTTATGAATTTTTTAAATAAAATTTTCCTTGATACACGTAGCTTGGTCTTGTTTCTTCTTAGAGCATCCACAATAGTGGTGCTAAAAAACTATTTTTAGCACCACTATATACAAAAAAGGCACTACAATAGTGGTGCTATAGGTAAATATTTTACCTACCTTGCTACAGTGCATAGCTATATATGGTTGTGCACTGTAGCTAAAAGCTAAAAAAATTAATTTTTTATTCTACCTCCGATTAAAATATTATTTTTTCGGTTTTTTTTTTACAAACGTTTTCTTCTACGTTTCTTTCAGACCTCTCTCTTAACTCTTAGAATTCTCAACTCTCTCTCTCTCTCTCTCTCTCTCTCTCTCTCTCTCCGTCGCTAGGCCACCTGTACCCAACTCTCATCGATCCACTCCCTTGACCCACGCTACCGACACACATTGTCGCAAATCCAGCTCGCCTGCCTAGCTTCAACCCACCCCTTCCGCTGACCCAGCTCACCGACCCAAGCCCCAAGTCCCAAGCCGACCCACGTCGTCATATATCCGACCTATGTCGACACCATCCTCCCCACCGAAGCCGAGCTCTGTTCATCCATTATTCTCAACAAAGCCCAGCTCTATTCATATATCCGACCCACGCTGACCCACGAGGCGTGATTGGTGATTTTTTATTTTGTTTGTGATTGGTAATTTTGTTTGGTCTGGGTTGAGGAAAGAGATTGGGAATTTGGGGCTGCTTGGTTGCTTTTTTTTTTTTTTGGTTTTTTCCTGTTGTGGACTGGTTGTGGTGGTGGTGGTTGTGGGTGTGGTTGTGGCTGATGGTGGAAGTGGTTGTGGTTGGTTACTAAAGTTTGCTATGGATGTTTTTATTATTATTCTAATGAGTTATTTGCATTATTTTAATCAAATAGCTAAAAATATAGAATCCATTGATGTTGGGTGTGAATAGGTAAAATATATAAAGTGACTTTTGTAGGTGCTTAATAGCTAATTTTTTAGTTCCACTGTCGTGGATGCTCTTACTAGTTTGGGTGGCACATGCAAGACACGTGTCGCCTGTTTAAGTAAGAAATTTATGATAAAACTTCTATTTGAAGAAAAATGAAACCATGTATTCAACTTAGAGTAACTATTTTGATATATGAGTATTTATTTGCCATAATAATTTCTTAGAACCTATTTGCTAAAGATATTATCCATTCACTAAAAACTTCTAAAAGTGATAATGAATATCATATTTTTCAGATAATAAACAATTGAGTTTTGCTAAGACATTGTCACAATATATATTACAATTGAAGGTCTTCATCAAATACTTGCAATTATCCACAATAAAGATTTTCTTATTCATACCTCCTTTTTTATTATCTTACATTTTATGAGTCTAGCCATAACATTTAGCTTAGTTAGTTTTTAATGAACACCCTTTTAAGTAAGAAAAGAAATAAATAAAAAAAATAAAAAATAAAAAGAAGAAGAAGAAGAGGATAACAAAAGGCATGTGTCATTGAAGTTTCAATTAGAGAAAATTTTAAGTCTAGAATATTTAAACCTAGGAAAATCAAAGTTCTTTAGGTAACAAATAAAACACCATATATCACCATTTCAACTTTTCAAGTATGACTACCACATAAAACTCAAAATACAAAGAAAAATTTATTGGATATTAAAATTTAGTAAGGGTATTTAATTTAGACATTCTACAATATGATATTTTAAGAATCGTAAGATTTCAAAATGGTTCAACAAAGAGAGTAACAGTTAGGTGTATTTCCTTGGTTTTAAAGTTTAGGGAGCAATAAAATTACCTCAAACTTAAAGGGCCCATTTTTTTTTTTTTTTTTTTACTTTTGGTGTAAAACTGTCTTTTTTTTTTTAATTTATTTTACTTTAAATTTTAAACAGTGTTAAACAGTGTAAAAAATTAAAAATTAAAAATTAAAAAAAATTAAAAAAAAAAAAACCCCAAGAAAATTATGCATGAAAAAGTGAATTTTGGCTTAACAAATTTGATTTTAAAAAAAAAAAAGGTCTAGGAAAACAACAAAATATCACAATATTTTCACAATACCTTTATTTCCAACTATGGTGGATCTCAATCTAATAATTTACTATTTTATTTTGAAATTTAAGGAACTTACACGTCAATAGTTGTGAAAATATTGTAATAACAACAAAATGTCATAACATTTTCACAATGCAATACATTTATTTTTAGTTGTGCTATATTTAAGTTTGATATTTTTTTTAAAATTTTATTTAAGTTTGTCCCAAAAGAAATCGACACGTGTCACAACATTTTTACAATATCTTTATTTGGCAAATGTTGTACTCATTTGCAAAATTTGTACAATATTTACCTTTTTTTTTTCAAATATGTATAATATTTGCCACTTTTTGTGTGTCTATATTTTACGGTGAAAACTTACATTGCAAAAGTACAAAATAAATATATAAAAATCATTAAAAAAAAATAAAACAAAAAACAAAAACAAACTCAAACTAAATTGGTGTACTTGAAGGAAAAAAAGAAGAAGAAGAGAGCTCACCAATTCTCCTTATTTTAAGGTTTTTAGGTAATAATATTAAATACTAATTGTTACATTTACAATATTTCTACAATACTTTTACAACAAATTTTCAGCAGTAAGTTATTAATGATTCTAATTTGAACCCACCACTAAAATTACTTTTTCCACACCAATAATATTCAATAATAACTTGCTACTTAAAATATATTATGAAAATGTTGTGGGCATAACATTTTTTTAATATTAAAAATTTTTCTTTCTCACCTAAACCCTCTTTGGCTTGTTACCCAAAAAAAAAAAAAAAAGTGTTGAATAAACCAAGAATCTTGTAGCTAGAGCCATTGGCTCTCTTTATATAGTTAGTAGATAGAAAGTGTAAGGACTGGGTTTTTGGTTGCCCAAGCTCAATGGGCACGGGTCGAAAGCCCAACGAACCCCGCAATTAATTTATAGAGAGTGGGTCGAAGGTCTAGGCACCTGCCGGCGCTCGGGTGGCGTGGACTCCGGCATATTTCATTTAAAGGAAAAAAGGCTTAGAACAAATTACATTTGGGAGGGGCTCCTCGGCGCATGGCCGAGGAGGCTCTTACCCCTTTTTCTCTCTCTTCCTTTCTTTTTTCTCCTCTTTTTCGAGAGTTCCCCCCCCCAGGAGGAACGTCTTTACATTATATATCTCTCTTACAATTGATCCTGGCCCTACATTTGTTGGGCAATTAGGCCCTTTGATTAGATGCTTGTCCCATCAGCCGCCTTCCCAGTCTCTCTGGGAGTCACGGCCTCCAAGGTGACACTGGTGGAGGTCTTTTCATCATTAAGGCGGCCAGGGAGGTTGTCAGGCGTATTTAATGTTGAGGTGACCGTTTGGTTAGAGCCTATCCTTCAAACCCTCGGATGTCCGATGATGAGGTCGTCCTCGGACGCGGATTGTCTCCTCGGATCGGGCCTTTGGCCCAGGAACGTAGTGGGCTGGGCCACAGGATTATTTGGCCCCACAACAGCCCCTCAAAATTTTACTATCCGCCTCCTCGGGCGGAGAGGAGGATTTTGATGTCCTCAGGCCTGCGACGTGTCCTGTCGAGGTTGGCCCTTTGTGGGTACTAAGGTCTTTTCGCCTGGCTCAGAAGCGTTGCTGGTGCCTCGAAGGGCGCGACGTATCCTTCATTAAATCCTGACGGCTTTCTGCTCTCCACGTTCAACGGGAGGATGCCAATCCAACGGTGGGGATTCGCATGGCAGTTATGAGTGGGAAAACCCGCACTGCTCCTTGATTTTAGGGTATAAATACCCATTTGAAAATCCGGTTCTCCTGCATCTGTGCACCCGAGTCCACGTGTCCCGCATAAAACACCTGTCCGAGGAGCTTCTACGCATTCCTGTCACTCTGTTTCCTGAACTTTTTCCTTTTTCCTCTCTGCCTCTTTCTCGCTTTTTTTTTTTTTTTTTTTTTTTTTTTTTTTTTTTTTTTTTTTTTGTTGTCTCAGCTAATGACGTATTTGTTTTGCTGGGCAGGCTGTTCAAGCTACATTTAGGTTGGAGGATATAGCCCAGGACCAGTGGAAGGCCATGGAGGTGGAGCGCGAAAAGCGTCTGGAGGCCACCCAGGTTCTTAAACACTCTTAGGCTGATCTGTCCAAGGCCCGGGAGGAGTTAAGTGCGATGACCAGTGCCCGAGAAACTGCCCAGTCCGGCCTTGTCGGTTTTCGGAAGCAGGCTGAGGATTACTCAAAGCGCCTGGCTGAGGCGGAGGAGCAGCTGAAGACTGCCAAGGGATTGCCAGCTGATCTACCCCAAAAGGTGGCTGCCGCCGAGTTGGACAAAAAGGCAGCTGAGTGGGCGAGGGACGAGGCCCTGAGGGCCAGGTTAGAGGCTGACCAGGGCAGGGATGAGACCTTGGCCACTAAGAGGGAGGCTGAGGAGGAGGCCGACGCAGCTGAGGGTGAAGACACATCAACTGCGGATCCCGTGACTGAGCCCGTCCAAGGAAGTGACCCTCCCAAAGCGGATGAATCGGGTAAAGGCCCTGTTGGGGAGGCGCCCCCGGAGGCCGTGAAATCTAGTGCTGAAGCTGAAGCTCCTGATGCTGAGGAGGCGGCCATTCTTGCCTCGCCTTCGCAGGCTGTCCCCTCTGGCCAAGGCTCAGAGAGCCTGAAAGTTGCTACGGCCCAGCCCTCAGCTGAAGGAGGGGTATAAGTGGGTGGGGCAGGCCCTCCGTCACTGTTCCTTTGCATTTTCTCTTTTTTCTTTTGATTGTAACGTAGAACTCACCATGTAATATTCGCAAACTTAATGGAATGCTAGTTTTGTTTCTCTTCCTGTTTGTTGTGGTCGCTTGTTTACTTGCACGTTATTCGTTCTTTCTCTACTTGTGTAATTTTATATTCAGTTGCATCTCGGCCAGTCACGGTATCGATTGTTGTAGCGAGAGCATGTATGCTCGACAGGGCCCATCGTTCCCTCAGGGCTGAGTAGGAAATTGTTTGGGTTGACACTTAGGTTCCCCTTAATGTGGTTGACTTCCCTACAAGCTTGAGTCCAAGGACCGTATAGTCCTGAGGTGGCTAGCTCCCCGTAGGCTTGAGTCCAAGGACCATGCAAGACCTAGGTACAGTTGCTGCCTTCAGGATAAGTGGCCAGCTCCCCGTAGGCTTGAGTCCGAGGACCATGCAAGACCTAGGTACAGTTGCTGCCTTCAGGATAAGTGGCTAGCTCCCCGTAGGCTTGAGTCCGAGGACCATGCAAGACCTAGGTACAGTTGCTGCCTTCAGGATAAGTGGCTAGCTCCCCGTAGGCTTGAGTCCGAGGACCATGCAAGACCTAGGTACAGTTGCTGCCTTCAGGATAAGTGGCTAGCTCCCCGTAGGATTGAGTCCGAGGACCATGCAAGACCTAGGTACAGTTGCTGCCTTCAGGATAAGTGGCTAGCTCCCCGTAGGCTTGAGTCCGAGGACCATGCAAGACCTAGGTACAGTTGCTGCCTTCAGGATAAGTGGCTAGCTCCCCGTAGGCTTGAGTCCGAGGACCATGCAAGACCTAGGTACAGTTGCTGCCTTCAGGATAAGTGGCTAGCTCCCCGTAGGCTTGAGTCCGAGGACCATGCAAGACCTAGGTACAGTTGCTGCCTTCAGGATAAGTGGCTAGCTCCCCGTAGGCTTGAGTCCGAGGACCATGCAAGACCTAGGTACAGTTGCTGCCTTCAGGATAAGTGGCTAGCTCCCCGTAGGCTTGAGTCTGAGGACCATGCAAGACCTAGGTACAGTTGCTGCCTTCCGCTGGGCATCTGGGGGTAGGGGTTTGCCCTTGGTTTGCTACATCGGGGATGATTCCACCTTCGGACGGATTATGACCTTACACGTGGCATTGGTCTCATCTCCATCTCGAGCATTCATCTCTCTCATCTGCGAAGCGTCCCCTGGCCGTTCGTGTTCCGCGCCTGACGCTTCGGTGCGCGAGGCGCGCCTTCATTAATGGCCTCGTGAATTGATGGCTTCATTATTATCCAACGCTTCGGTAACCCTCTTTTTGGGCTCTGCGTAAATTAATTCTCACCCACCCTATCCTTCTATATAAGGCCTTCTGGGGGGATGATTTCCTCATACCCCATGAGCTTCCCAACATTAACAGAAAGAACACGCCCTTCCAGCTTCCCAAGCCCCTTTAATAACCCCGCTGGAATTGTGACCGGAGTTAGTTGGTATGAGGCGGCTTTGGACGGACATAAGAACGTCCGCGCCAAGAGCCGTCGTGGCCGTAGCCCCCACTGGTCTTTCGGTGCGGCAGAATCTAGGCGTAACCCCGATGGCGCCATGCACGGTGGCCCGGAGGGATATTGTTGAAGTACCTAACGTCCCTCCTCAGAGCGCACCCCCGACGGAGGAGACATGCGAACTCTCATTATGTGCGGCGCCCGAGCGTTGCCGTCACCAACGGCCAGCGCTCGTGGGGGTTGGAGAGAATCAAAGGAACATCATGGGGAGGGCGTCCCGGAGCCCCTGTATCTGCTCCTCGCTTTGTTCAAGCTCCGCCGCTCCGAGAAAGGAGTCGTTGAGGGCCTTGGAACGAGCTAGCCCCCTCCAGCCCGCTTATTGTCAAGTTCTCCCATTCTCTTGATGCCAATAAGAGCACGGGTTGACACTTCCCTCTAGCTAGTTTTAGGACGGGTCCACCTGGGCCTCTGATTGTAATCTGTAAATTTTTCTTTATGGAATAATATAAAGTCTTTTTTTTTACTGATAAATCTCTTGTCTTCCAATTTTTATCTTTCTGCAATGTTCTTCTTTTTGATAGTCCCTTTTTTTTTTGCATCACCGCCGATCTTCCATAGAATGGTTGTTTAGAACAGTCGCCTGTTGCGCCAACCGGTGCACTAATCCTCCCCACAGACGGCGCCAATTGTAGGGACTGGGTTTTTGGTTGCCCAAGCTCAATGGGCACGGGTCGAAAGCCCAACGAACCCCGCAATTAATTTATAGAGAGTGGGTCGAAGGTCTAGGCACCTGCCGGCGCTCGGGTGGCGTGGACTCCGGCATATTTCATTTAAAGGAAAAAAGGCTTAGAACAAATTACATTTGGGAGGGGCTCCTCGGCGCATGGCCGAGGAGGCTCTTACCCCTTTTTCTCTCTCTTCCTTTCTTTTTTCTCCTCTTTTTCGAGAGTTCCCCCCCCCCAGGAGGAACGTCTTTACATTATATATCTCTCTTACAATTGATCCTGGCCCTACATTTGTTGGGCAATTAGGCCCTTTGATTAGATGCTTGTCCCATCAGCCGCCTTCCCAGTCTCTCTGGGAGTCACGGCCTCCAAGGTGACACTGGTGGAGGTCTTTTCATCATTAAGGCGGTCAGGGAGGTTGTCAGGCGTATTTAATGTTGAGGTGACCGTTTGGTTAGAGCCTATCCTTCAAACCCTCGGATGTCCGATGATGAGGTCGTCCTCGGACGCGGATTGTCTCCTCGGATCGGGCCTTTGGCCCAGGAACGTAGTGGGCTGGGCCACAGGATTATTTGGCCCCACAGAAAGAGAATTCATCATTTTTATATATTCTTCTTCTCTGTTTCTTTTTTTCATTTTCATGAATATCATAAGATGATCTTCCTAAATTTTTAATTAGCATATAATTTTTTTTTTTAGTTTTGATGAATATGTGCAAAAAAGAATATAGGATAAAATATCATTTTCGTCCCTAAACTTTTACAAAAATTCTTTCCTTCTCAAGCTTTTAAAAGTTTGTTTTTTATCCTTAAACTTTACAAAACGTTATATTTTTTGGCCTTATGTCTATATCTGCCAGTTTATATCCTATGTGGCTTAATGAACTGCTGATGCAAACAACTCAATCTTAAAATCGCCAAATATGAAATGATGAACCCAGGTACCCAACGCCATAGTCCCACTAGCCTCAATCGACGACCCCAACCGGCAATGAAGAATTCAAAGGCAGATTCCCTCCGCTGTTGAAGCTAACAGGTACTAAAGCAACACAAAGAGTTTGAGCATTCTTGCTATACACAGATGAGAAGACTTTCGAATAAGAAAAAGAATTGCCTTCTTGGGTTTGCTCAACAAATCTTCACTAGAGTACCATGAACTGGTAGTGGTGTAGTAAACCTTTATCAGAAACAAGAGAGGGAAGCTGCAATGTTGGCGAGAAAGCAGAAGACTTATTCTATTTTGGATGATGAAATTGATGAAGATAATTAGAATTTTTTTGTAAAATACTATTTTGGTGTTTGATATTTACCAAAAAAAAAAATTTCATTTATAAACTTTAAAATTTTCACTTTTCAACCTTAATCTATTGAAAAATTCATTTTCTATCTCTATATTATTGAAAATATTTTATTTTCTATCCTTAAACTTTACCAAAAGTTTTTTTTTTCATTCTTAAACTATTGAAGAAAGTTCTTTTTTCATCTTTAATTTTGTCTTTAAACTATTTAAAATTTTCTTTACAAAGTTTAAGGAAGAAAAAAAAAAATTTTAGGAATAGAAAACAAACTTTTGGTAGAGTTTAGGAATCAAAATAGTATTTTACCCTAGTTTTTTTTTAATATTGGTTATGCGCTATTTTTCCTACCTCTAACATGGCCCCAAAATATTTAAACCAATAGAAATCCAACTCAATTAAAACACTAAATTGTTTGGAAAAATGAAATGTAAATACATTTGTAGGGACTGGGTTTTTGGTTGCCCAAGCTCAATGGGCACGGGTCGAAAGCCCAACGAACCCCGCAATTAATTTATAGAGAGTGGGTCGAAGGTCTAGGCACCTGCCGGCGCTCGGGTGGCGTGGACTCCGGCATATTTCATTTAAAGGAAAAAAGGCTTAGAACAAATTACATTTGGGAGGGGCTCCTCGGCGCATGGCCGAGGAGGCTCTTACCCCTTTTTCTCTCTCTTCCTTTCTTTTTTCTCCTCTTTTTCGAGAGTCCCCCCCCCCCCCCCCCAGGAGGAACGTCTTTACATTATATATCTCTCTTACAATTGATCCTGGCCCTACATTTGTTGGGCAATTAGGCCCTTTGATTAGATGCTTGTCCCATCAGCCGCCTTCCCAGTCTCTCTGGGAGTCACGGCCTCCAAGGTGACACTGGTGGAGGTCTTTTCATCATTAAGGCGGCCAGGGAGGTTGTCAGGCGTATTTAATGTTGAGGTGACCGTTTGGTTAGAGCCTATCCTTCAAACCCTCGGATGTCCGATGATGAGGTCGTCCTCGGACGCGGATTATCTCCTCGGATCGGGCCTTTGGCCCAGGAACGTAGTGGGCTGGGCCACAGGATTATTTGGCCCTACAACATTAATGATAATTAATTTTCCCTGTGTGTGTGTGTGTTTTTTTTTTTTTAAACTTTATAGTGTAAATGATAAAACTTCATACTTTCAAAGAAAGGTCTAAACTAACACACAATACTTCTTGTTTCTTGATTGAATTCTCTTTTTGACTTTTTAACATTATATTTTTAATAAAAGTATGGAAAATTTCATACAATATTAAGACAATTGAATGTAAATTGGATATCTTTATTATCCCTGTGATATACTTAACTTAAATCTTTATTCATATTTTTGAGATAATTTTGGTTTTTTTGAAAATTTCAACCTAAAGAATGTTTGAATTTAAGAAACCTAATTTTTTGTTTTAGGGAGGAGCTCAAATTTTGGTGTTCTTTTTTGGAGGCCCCCAAGCCTCTACTATGTACCACCCATGAATTAAATCATATCATTTTTTGCATACTTAACTTTGTTTAAGTGCTTACTTTGGGAAGAAAGTGGGTTGAGAATTGAAGTTAACGATAACTTCAATATCCGTAATATCTGGTGGAATATTTAAGATATTAATGACATTGCAAAGGAAACAAAATGAAAAAGAAGGGACGGATTAATGTTTTCATATTTTTGGTAAATAGTGGTAATGCATTAAATTAAAGAAAAATAAGTTTGTGACAAAATAGCTCAGAATTATTGTAAGGTCTTGTAACTTTTCTAGTTGTCACCTCTTACTATTTTTGTGATATCAAGTGTTCAAATCCCTCTTTCCTATCGTAACTATTGAATTATCAAAAAGAGTCCAGTCTTATTGATGATCAAAAAATTCTCTAACATTGTCATTGAGTTATAAAAATTAAAAAAACAAAAATACATGTTTGAAGTGCTCCAAGTTTAGTAAGAACATCCGTTCATTGATTGCCTCTACAATAGACATGATCAATCCGCTTGTTTAGGAAAGTATTCAAGAGGCTCCTACAGTCAATAATAGTTCCATTAGAGGATTTTTACTAAGATTATTCTTCAAAAGCTGAAAAACCATCTTTGCATCAAATTCCACATTGATGTTAGTGATGCCAAGCTTTGAGGCTAAAAGGTCATGTACAAGATCCCCGGGTTCAACCATCCATCACACTTTGTTGTGTGTCTAGTCGAAATATAGCAAAACCTTTTAACCAATTCCCCTTACTATATATCTGGGTAATCCTCCCTCTACACGGAATAGATTTTCGAAGAAAGATACATCTGTGTTGTGTTTAGCTCATTCTTTGGTAGGTTTAATTAGTCCATTAAATATTTAACATGTATAATGATATCACTTGGTTTGTAACCCCACATTAAAGCATAGGGCAAAAAACTCAACTCCTTTCCTTACACAAGCTTCATGAATTTTTCTTCTCACAATTAAAAACAAATAAATAAAAGCTTCACGAATTTTGGATCAACCACTCTCTTTGGGAACAATTTATTTAGCTTTTTTTGTTGAAATTATGCTAAAATATATTTGTATTTTTGAAAAAATAAAAAACTAAAATTAAAAAAAGTTGTACAAAAAAAAAAAAAAAAAAAAAAAACTGTCTTATAAGTTGGGGTCAAACACACACTGTGGAAAGAAAACACTTGGTAAGGGATGCTAAGTTCCTGAAAATAACTGGTGTCAAACAATTTCTGCTATCCCAATCTAGCTAGTTAAGGAAAAGTCTAAGACCACATAATTTTTCACAACTTCTTCTCACAACTGTGACATGGCAGAGTGTAATGGGTAAAAAAAAAAATGGTGAGTCCATGTGTAAGCGATAGTTAACCACTCATAATCTACCATGTTAGAGTTGTGGTAAAAAAATTATGGAATAATTTGTAGTCTTAAAACTTTTGAGAATACTAAGTATTTTTAACACACACATAAAAAATAAAATTTTTTAAAAAATTTTAGAGTAGTGTATATTCAAAAGAGTTTTTATGGTCCTAGAACTACTAGCTAGTTAAAGGCCAAGCCAAGGATTCAACAAGATAAGCATATATTCTCTTTCTTTGTTTGGTTATGCAAATTGTGGGCTAGAATATAAAAGCGAAGAAAACGTTTATACTTGATATTACTGTTACGTAGGTGATGATCTTTTATTATTTTTCTCTTTTGTTGACTTGCAGGTAAATTTGTATATAAAGTTTTACGACTTTCGAATTAAAAGCTTTCCATTTCTTGTGCCTTTCATTTATAATGGAAATAATAATTTTTTTTAGAGAGTTTTAATTTACTACGGCTAATTATGATTTTGAAACTATCTTGAAACTCGAACCGAACCATACAGTTCGATTGGAAAACCTCAAACTGTTCATTTTTGCGGTCTATTTAATATCAAGAACCGTTCTATGCAAAAAAGCAAAGATCCGTATGAACGCAGTCCGCCTGCCCGATTCTGAGAACCGTGAACAGTTCCAGCAGTTCACACGGGTCCTTTTTGTTTCATCTGTTCCGGTGAAATTCGGCTAATACACCCATAAGAAGTTACGAACAGATATAGAAGAAGTGAAAAAAGAATAAGAAAAATTGAAGGAACAAGGATCTAATAAGTTTTTGAGATACTTTAGCGTCATTGATTCATAATCTTCAAATCTGAAGCAAAAAGAAACTTAATCTTCAGATCTGCTGCAAAGAGACACAGAGAGACCCTTAAGGGGAACAAAAATGAAAATGAATAATCAAATATGGCTTCAGCGGCCAAAAGGAAAGAAAGAGAAGTGGTCAAGTGGGGTAGTAGGTGGGGTAGGTGAGATTATTAATGAGGATGCCACATTTTGCGTTACTAGTGGTTAGAGTTTTTCTATTTTGTTTTTTTATTTTAAATAAAATCAGTGATTCCTTCCTAGTGTGCCACGTTGTGGCCATGCAATACAAATATAAGCACTTCTTTGCTTTTTTTTTTTTTTTTTTTTTTTTTTTTTAGAAAGAAGCACTTCTTTGTTTAAATGAAGAGAGATGCTGCATTTACAATATTTTTATAATATTTTTACAACAAAGCATAAATGATTAGTTGTTATTGGTTCAAATTTAAACTTAATACTAAAATTACTTTTTTATCTAATAATAACAATCTGCCAATAAAGATTTGTTGTAAAAATATTGTGAAAATGTTGTGCATATATAATTTCTCTTGAATTAATGTATTCATAAATCATAATTTCATAGGTGCCACGTTATGGCCATGCAACACAAATACTATTTTTTTATATATTTTTTAATAATTAAACATGAGCACAAATACAAATAAATCTAATAAGTGGCCATATATTTGAGAAGAATAGATTTTTATATTTAATTCTACTTTTTAGTTTTTTTTTTTAAATTTATACTAATATTGTATATTTATTTATATTTTAAATAATTATAATATTAATTATGACATCATCATGGTTCGACCCTGATCCGACCTCAAAAACTTTGAAGTTCTTCTTTTTATGGTTCATTGAACAGTTTAGGTCTAAAAACCATGCTCTTGATGATAACTTTTTATCATCAGACCAAGACATCAATTGATTTTTGGTACAGGTGGAGATTGAATCCTAAATCTCTTATTTAACCATCAGAGAGTTTACCAGTTGAGCTAACTGAAACCCACAATAAAAATACTAAAATAGGTGTTTAGAAAATAAGACATTCAATCAGTCGAACTATGATATTAATAAACCAATAAAAATATATATACTCATCATTTATTCATTTCTTCAGTAGAGCATATATAGTTTCTCACCATTTATTTATTCCTGGTTCATTTTCACCATTTACTATAGATATAGGTTATCTTAATTATCAATTTTGGCACTTACTTTTTTTTAACTGTTACTTAAAAAATTTTGGCTTGATCGGAATTTGTCAGGTTTTGGATTATTTTTGTTAAAAATTGTTGGCTCAATTGTATATTTGGTTCTTAACTTTTGAATTTTGTTTCAAAATCATTATTATACTTTAAAATGTTTCAAAAAGATCTTTAACGACATCTTATACACATGAAATACTAAAATGTTATTATAGAAACAAGAATTCATTAAATCGAAACTACTTCAATGACGCGTGAAACCCTTGACATGGTATAAATTTTGTTTACTATGTTATTAAGTACTATGATTAGTACCCCATGTGAGATTTGACTTTCTAACAAGCCACAAAGGAGTAATTAGAGCAACTACACCAGTATGTGTAAAATTTCCGTCTATTTTGCCAAAAAAAAAAAAAAAAAACACTTTTTCTAATTTACACACCTACTTTTACAAAACACTCACATCAGTCTATCTATTCTAAACATTTATTTAATAAAATATTCATTTTTTTTATACTATCATCTCTCTCACAGACTCAACACAACCCATCCAACCACCACCATCAAGCAACCAACCTCTATCATCAACCCACTCAACCACCATCATCAAGCAACTAGCCTCCATCATCAACCCACCCAAATACCCATTCAACCCACCCACCGCTAATGAAATCCAAATACCCATTCAACCCAACCACCATCAATGAAATCCAAATGTCCATTCAACCCAGCCACTGTGCAACAAGATCGATGCCTCTCATTGTCTGGCCATGGAAGCTCTGATGCGTCAAAGCCCACAATGGTGTGTCAACATCATACAAAGCTCATGCAGATCTGATCGACGCCTTTAACATCACACCCTAGGTGCATCAAAGCCCACGATGCATAACCCCCACTGATCTGTGGGTCGGGCCATGGAAGAGGAAGATTATGAGATGAAAGAAAGGGAGAGTTGAGAGAATTGATGCGGAGAGAGAAAAAACAAGAAAAAGAGAGAGTGAGGTGAGAGTTAGAGGGACCAAAGAGAAGGAGAGAGAAAAAATACTAAAATATTAAATGCAAAGTTACAGTAACTGTGCATATATGCACGATTACTATAGTATTTTTGTATATATTTTCAATTTTGCAAGCACTGATGTAGGTGCTTTTTTTGGTTAAAATGTGTAAAATTAACCACTTTTTGTATTTTGCACAATTTCGCAACCTATGATGCGGTTGCTCTTAGTTTAGGTTTATGTAAAATATTTGAAGTCAATCGAAGATTATACCATTCTCGTTAATTTATCATGTTTGAAGTGTTAAAGGACCCTTTTTTTCAAAACTCTTTTTCTCAATTCTCATATTCATGGCCAATTCCCTACCCCACCAAATTCCCACATAAGGTCTGAGATCTTCGATGGTGGGTTTGTATTTTGTAAATTTTTTTTTAATAAATATTATTGTAATTTGTTTTAGAATAAAATTGCGTTACTTAAATCTTTTTTTTTTCTTTCTTTATTTATACCTCATAAGGAAAATTAAAGACAACGAGTGTAACACCCCGACCTAACTGTGTATAGTTAAACTATGTGTTTAAATGGTTAATTATTATTTTAAGCCACTTTCTTTTTATAATTAATAGAAGAATATTGAATAAGAATATTATTATATAATGCCATTGAATAAGAATTGTAAAGATTATAAATAATTGAAATGACTATTTGTATTATAAATATATACTTAGTATGTGCAAAATTATATTAAGTGGTTTAAGTTATTAGATACATAGTTGTGTTTTAATTAAACATGATGCATGAGATAGTATAGTAGAAATTCCACCCACACATGCAACCAATGGAAATTCAACACATGTTAAGCCAAAGCATCATGCATGTTGACACATGTTATCCCCTTAAACCCCAAAGACCAAGACTTGACTGGCCATGCAATAAAAAAACTCCACCTAATCTCTTCTTTGACTTTTCTCAAGCAACTAGAACTCAAAGAAGCCTCTCTATTCCCATGGGTCCACACAAATCAGAATTCTCCCCTCACTTTACTCTCTTTTTCTCTTAAGGAAAGAGCTAGAAGCTCTCTTGAGTCTTCTCTCAAACCTACAGGTCAACACCTCAAAAGGAAAACAAATCTCCATATAATTTTTTCTTCATACTCTCTCTAAGAAACTAGAAAACTCTCTCAAGCTCTCTACCTCTCATACTTTCGGGTCCAGCCACTAGGAAAGGGAAATCCTTTCATGCAAGAGTGATTCTATTCCTATTTTTCCCCTCAAGAACTAGAAACTTGGTAAGGGTTCTAGCTACTCTCATCTTAGAATCTATAATTTCTTCATAGAATTTTTAGCAATGGTATTTGTGGTTTGTGAAATTAGGAAATCATGAACTTGTAAATCTATATATTTATAGTGTTTTGAGAAGCTTTGAAATGGTGTTGTTGTCTTGTTGAAGGTAGATTAGGGTTTTTATTAATTAATGATTGTATATGATTAAGGAAGTAAGAAAAAGTTAGGATGAGTACTTTTGATGTTACTATTGGGATTTTTGTCGGATTTAATTTTGCTATAAATGGTTAAATAACTGTATGTAAGTGTTTTCTAACATTTCTAATAAGTGTATAAAAATACCCATATGATAATAAGACTATTTACAACCATTTTATGATTTTAGAAAAAAATGTTTCAAAGTTGCCTCTGTGACAGATTTTGTGTTTATACATGATAAATTATGTATTAAATTGTATACGGTAAATTATGATGTTAGGAGTAGTTCTTGTGAATTCTAAGACACATATGATTGTAATGGAAGTAGCCTCACAGCATTTGGATGAATATAAAAATAATGGTTCAATTCCTAAATTGCTTAAAATTCTGTCAGAACAGATTTGAGTATGCTGTATTGTATGATTTTTTAGTAAATTATGGTTTAATTTTTTGACTCCGAAATTGATATGGTATTTACTAGACATCTAAAGGAGTTTCTCTATAAAATTTCATGCAGTTTGGATGTGAATTGTTAGCCCATTTGTATTTTATAAGTGAAGCATATGTTGTTGGAATAAAACAATGAACAGTAAGGGACATGCCTAACTTTGAGGATTTAATTCTAAATTTAAGGTGAATGTTTTGAGTTATAAATTAATATGCTCATCATTTGATATGTCTGGATCGTAGATTAATTTTGTATAACTTGATTCAACATTTAGTACTCTAAAGGAGGGGTTCTAAACCATTCGACGGTTGTATTTATGAAGCTATTTTGTTCAACGTGTTGTATGTTGTCATATGAGTGCATATGGTTATATGACTATGCTTAAAAGATTTTATGTTTATGCATGCATTATTGCCTTGAACTCAAAGCACCTTTTGAAATGAAGTTGGCTCTTCTAGATATATGATATTTATGTGAGAATGTTGGTTTCTCTATGATTTGGTACATCATGGTGTTTAATGAATGTATCTTATGTTTGTGGGAACCTTGTTGAGGTGAGATTAGGATTTCCTTGATTCTAAGAGATAGGCTTTGAGATGCATGTGTAAGTTTATTCTAAGGTATAATTGATAGTAATAAGTTTTGATATTTGGTTTAGGTATTACCAGTACCCAAATCTAAGCTCCTTCGACTGTAGGCTTTATAGGCTTTGAGATACATGTGTAAGTTTATTCTAAGGTATGATTGATAGTAATAAGATTTGATATTTGGCTTAGGTGTTATCAGTACCCAAATTTAAGCTCCTTCGACTGTAGGCTTTAGTTCCTCTGCTTTCGGGTAAGAGATAAGTTATATGAGTATTTGGTAAGTCATGAGGTTATTTTAAAGTATATTATGTATTAAAAGATTTTTTTATCAGAATCATGTTTCAAACAAAGGTATGTTCGTGAGTTCTCGAAACCTAATGTATATGATTTAAGTATATTGATGCTATTACTAATTCCACGAACATGATGTTTAAAGAAAATAATGGAAATGCTATTATTGTGAAATGTTATTCAAACTACGAATTTTAGTATGATGTATAAGTATTAAATGTTTTCAGGTTATGTCCTCTGGTAATCTGAACTCGGTTAGTTGGGGTTAAATTACTGGCTTTCCATGGAAAATGTTATTTGTTTGGCCATTTAAAGTAGAGAAAATAGAGCTACCCGTAATTCTAGGCCATTTAAAGTAGAAAAAATAGGGCTGTCCGTAACTCTAATCTGAACAAGGCCTTCTCCCCAATGTGTATGAACGACGGGGAAGGACAACACCTTGAGGGGATGTGCCATCAGGCCTCCCAAAGAGGACAATATAATGCACATGAGGGCACTTAAATGTGATGATGTCTTCTCTGTAGAGATTTATCAGATATGGACTAACCAATATGTCATGAACAGCTATATTATGTTATTGATCATGAGAGAATAATTTTGTTTAAATGCATTATGAAAAGTTAAAAACTCTCATGAAAAGAAGTTTCTGAGAAAAAGAAAAGCTATTATTTAAATATAAAAGTTTCTGAAGTTTTGTTGTGCTTTAAAGATAAAGAATTTGATGAAAATGTTTTAGTGGTCTATAAAGATAAAACTTCTGATGAAAGTACAAATTTATGTTAAAAATTATCAAATATCTGTTCTTTATGAAACGTTAAGTTTTATGACCATGAAAGTTATAATATTTTATGAGAAGAAGTTTATAAAGAAAAGTTTTCTTATTCAGTAAGATGTTTCTAGTTTAAGATAAAGTTACCAATTATTTGATTTAAGTTAAAATGATTATTTTGTAATGAGAATACATATATATTGGTTTTAAACAATCAATATTATATTTGGTGACTTTGTAAGAAATGAAAGAAATTCAATCTGAAAGGTTTTTGGCAATACTATTCTGATAAGGAAAAGACGAACAATTATTTTTCTGATCAATAGCGTATAAGTTATTATTATGAATAGATAAAATACTATGCATGAATAGATGTTCTCTTATTTGAATATTTATAAAATGAAATGATTTGATTTACATGCATCCTTATTAAATTCTCATGTATCTTACCTTTACTGAGTTGTGTAGCTCACCCCTTCCACTCTTTCAGTTAACAGGTTTTATTTTGGAGCAGAGGGAGCCTTAGTCGAGTTTTGGAAGGAGCTAGTTTTAGTTTTATGTATAGATCCCAAATTAGCATTTCATGTTTAGCTTTGTAGTATTGTGTATTTTAGGATCTAATGATAGTTGTGTACCTTAAATTATTAAGAGATGTATTATGTGAAATTTAAAATTTGAATAACTGGTGGATTGTGTTATCCTTTGAAGTACTATGTAGACGCTCTGAATATCAAGGTTATAACAACAAGTAAAGAAACAAGAATGAAAAAAAAGAGGGAAGCTTTTGTAAAAGTTTTGTAAAAGTTAAGTTGGTTCTTGTTAATATCAGGTTTAGACTTGATATTAGCATGCTGGTCATGGTCACAAATCCGGGTGTCGGGTTTGGGGCGTGACAATCGGAGCATACTAAGGCTCCAAATAGTCAACAAAAGAGTAATGCTATAGTTACAAACTATTTTACAACATTTTTACAAAATGTTAATGTGGCTAACTTATTAGTTTTCATCTAGGCCTAATATTAATATCACTTTTTCATTTACCAATAATCACTCAGCACATCAACGGTTTATAAATTTTTTTGTAAAATAGTTTGTATTTCTAGCATTATTCGTCAACAAAATACGTAGAGGCTTGATTAACCCAACTTTAGGATTGAGTCACAAACTAAATGTTTGCTACGGATATTCCTCCAATCTTCCCTAGACTTATATGATATCTTCCAAGAGTATTGATTCCTTCCAGCTCAACTGTTGCTCAACTTATAAAATCTAAGGTGACAACTTTTTTCCTTATGTAAATGTATTTTTTTACCCCTTTTTTAAGGAATGTGAAAGTTTTAATTGGTGTAAAACTTTAGGCCACTTGTTACAATAAAAATTGATTAATATTTTAACTTAACAATAAGAGCAATCATCATTGAAAGACTCTATAGATTGAAATTCTAGTGTTTCTTAAAATTAAAAAAAAAAAAAAGAAAGAGAAAGAAAAAAGTTTAGTCCCTTCTTAAGATTTCAAAATTAGTGTTGAGTATGGCATGAATGTTATCTCTTTTTAACTAGGTTTGGATTTTTTTTTCTTTTTTAGAGAATCCAACTAGGTTTGGTTTCCCCCCCCCCCCCCCCCCCCCCCCCCCCTTTCTTTGAGAGCTCAGTTTGGAAAAACTAAATTGCAACAAATTATAAGTACCCCTTTTGCTATGATTAAAATATGGTTTAACTCTAACCAAAATAATGGTGGTCCCTGTGCCCCAATGCCTCCTCCCCTCTTGTCCTTTTTGGAAAATATATATTTAGACATTACCTTGCTTAAGCTAAATTAGTGTAAAGAAGGCAAAGCACATGGTGTAAAACTTTGTTGTACCTAATTACATAAGAGAAAGATGGCTCCACTAGAATGATAACTTTATTGTCCTTTGTTAGTGGGAAAAATTGAAATTAATTCCAGATTATATAAAAGAGGAATTAGATCTGCATCAATCATGATTTCTGATTGGAGATTAGGAAAACAATTGAAAACAATTCCCAAAAAAAAAATGATGAAAAAAGTGACTCTTCATGTTGATTTGGGGCTTTAAAAACAAATCCATATATATTGTGTGAGCCCAAAACGGAAGATTTAGTTTTGGAGGTCCATATCAATTTCTACTTATGAAAACTTCCTAAACTGGTCAACAGAAAGAAAAAAGCCCAGATCCAGACTATTATTCATATTTCGTAACTAAAAGTTTCGGAGGAGAAAGAAAAATAGAACATGACTTGTAAGTTGTACTGAAAATTAGAAAACCAAACAGTTCAAATTTTCATAACCCCTCAACAAGTATTGGACTAAAACAGATGCTCACATGATACAAAATATGTATAATATGTAGCAAACCTCACACCATAGACTATATACTGATATACACCACGTACTTCAAACAAACCAACAAAAACAGAGCAGTGAACACTCTGTTTGAACTTATTTATATTGGAAACTAAGCCTTGGAAAACCTACATGGATTGTCTTGGAGGGTCAGACAGGATTGACATTCACAGCGATCATTTCGAAATTGTCTCGGCTGCTGCTGTTTGTAACGCGCCATCACTGCTAGCAAGGTTACCACCAAGAAGAATTTGGGTAGTAGTAGTAGTGTTGTTAGTTAACAACCTGCGAAGTGTGAGAATGAGTGTGATGATAAGGATGACCAGGCCAAGTATTTGAGCAGGGAGTTTAACATCTGAAAGAAATGACATTTGATCCCTGCAGTAACAAAAGAAATTTAATTGTTTGAAATACTCTGCTATATAAATATATAATTAGAAAAGTTTTTGTTAATAAAAAAAAAGGCAAAAATACTGTTAGTGTATAGATTAGGCTAGATTAGCCTATTGAGCTTAGCCCAGTATATTACTTGTACTGCACTCATGTTACTTGTACTACACACATACCTAGTCTATATAAGGCTCTCTTTTGTACATTGTTTTACACGCATCAATATACAAACTATTCAGTCATTCTCTTTCACTTTATATTGTTAACATGGTATCAGAGCCATTGTTCTGACCTAGTGGTATTTTCCAGCGTTCTTCCGCTGCCCTCGCCTTCACCGGTAGCCACCGTCAGAAGCAAGCCACCGCTGTCACACCCAACCACTACCTCTCGGATCTAGTCTATTCATTAATCAAATCGTCGAACCACAGATATGACGTGATAGATCAGACTTCCCCGATCAAAACCCAGCTAGAAACTGCCCCAAAGGAGCTCTCACGCGCTGCCCCAAGTTTTTGGCTGTCGAAGACGCGCTACATGTGCTCCCACGCGCCTAACATACTTCCTTCACGCGCCACGGGCCTTCACGCGCCCAACTCCTCTGAGTGCCACGTCAGCCCTAGCACGTCATCGCCACGTCAGCATCACACGTCATCCAATGACGTTAGCAGACAGCACCATTGACCGTGACTGCTGACTTTGACCATTGACCATTGACTTTGACCAAAGTCAAAATTTTTCAACAGGACCTGTCTTGCTCAGTTTTCGCGTAGATTCTGATTTTGGGCTCTGTTTCTGCATTTGAGGTCTCTAAATCTCATTTTTTGGTCATTTTCTTCATTATGGCTCAACAAAATGAACGAGACATCATACGTCCTATCACCATTATGTTGGATGGTTCTACTAGCTATCATGCATGGTCTCAGAATATGACTGTCTTTCTCAAGGGTCATAAACTGTGGAGATATGTGACTGGTTCAATTCCTAAGCCAGTACCGAACCCTAAGTCCAAAGCCACAGCTGCTGAAGAATCTTCCAAGACTATAGCTACAACAGATGATTATGAAGAACGCCTAGAGGAATGGGAGAGTATTCAGAGTAAGATCTTGTCTTGGTTTATCAATACCTCTATTCCCTCCATTCATAATCTTCTTCCTCGTCTTGAGACTGCTGAGGCTGCTTGGAAATTTTTGGCTGATCGCTATAATTGTACTAATGATTCAAGCTTGGAGTTCCACATTGAATCAAAACTTTATCAAATGCGCCAAGAGACAGGTCAGTCTATTTCTAATTTTTATTCTCAGACTTCTACTATGTGGGAACAACTCTCTGCTGCAGATCCTCCACTAGTGTGTTCTAAAGACATTGAGCTCTTTGTCAAATATTGGGATCGCCATAAATTTATGCACTTCATGATGGGTTTGCATGAGGATTTTGAGCCTACTAGGGCTTCTCTGCTTAGCCAGTCTCCTACTCCTTCTCTTGATGCTGCAGTCAAGGAGCTCATTTCTGAGGAAAATCGTCGGCCTACTCATCAGATGTCATCATCTGATCATGTATTGGCTACACCATCTCCGCAGCCTCCCATTGCTGCATTCACTGCTCCTCCATGAATAAACTCTGGGCGTCCCACCTCTCAGTCTTCCAAAGGTACTCGCTGCGAGTTTTGCCATGCTAAAGGCCATGACATCTCAGTTTGTCGCAAACTGCAGAAATTTATGCAAGAGCAGAATAAAACTTCTCTTCCTCGGGCAGCTGCTGTATGTCCTTCCGATCCATCGGTTCCTACAGGTCCATCTTTGGCTTCCTCACTTACTACGGCTGATATTGAGGCAGTTGTTCAACAGGTTTTATCCCGCACTTCTACTGCCCTTTTTGTCACCTCAGGTAAACAACCTTGGTTTTTTGATACTGCATGTTGTAACCATATGACTCCTGATAAATCCCAATTTTCTAATAAGGCACCCTTGGAACATCCAATTACCATTTACACTGCTGATGGAAATCCTATGCCTGTTAGTCATAAAGGAACAATTTCTTCTCCTTGTTTATCCCTTAGTGACACTTTTCATATCCCAAAGTTATCCCTCAATTTGCTTTCTGTTGGTCAACTTTGTGAATTAGCGTAGATCTTCTATTTACTAATATGGTGTGGATGTGCAGGATCCCCGGACGGGTCAAGTGCTTGGGACAGGCCGTAAGGTTGGTCGCATGTTTGAGGTTCATGACTTGAAGATTCCTTCACAAGTTATTTCTGCAGCTGCTACCACTGCCACCTCCTCACTTGATCTATGGCATGCTCGTCTTGGTCATCCATCCTTATCTCGTCTTCAGTTGTTAGCTTCTCAAGGTCATTTAGGTTCAGTTCAGTTTAAAAATTTTGATTGTAGTTCCTGTCATTTTGGCAAACAAACAAAATTACCCTTTAATAATAGTGACTCATTTTCTTCTACACCTTTTGATCTTATACATTCTAATATTTGGGGTCCTGCACCTGTTCCTACTGAGGGGGGATCTAGATATTTTGTCATATTTGTGGATGATTTTTCTCGATATACTTGGATTTATCTGCTTCACCATAAGTCTGAACTTGTGTCTATTTACCAAACATTTCATAAAATGATCGAAACACAGTTCAATCGCACCGTCAAAGTTTTTCGATCAGATAATACTCAAGAATATAATGATAAATCTTTCCTATCCTTTTTAGACAATCATGGTACACTTACTCAGCGGTCTTGTCCCTACACCTCTCAACAAAATGGTCGTGCAAAACGAAAACATCGTCACATTCTTGATGTTGTCCGCACCCTTCTCATTTCTGCCTCTCTTCCTGAGCGCTTTTGGGGTGAGGCTGCACTAACAGCTATATACACCATTAATCGTATCCCTTCACCAACTACACACAACAAATCACCATTTGAGCTTTTCTATGGTCAAACCCCCGACTACTTCTCTCTTCGGGTTTTTGGTTGTGCTTGCTTTGTCTCTCTTCCTCCTCATGAATGAACAAAACTCCAGCCTCATGCTCGTCTCTGTTGTTTCCTTGGTTATAGTGTATCTCAAAAGGGGTTTCGTTGCTATGACCCCATTTCTTATCGTCTTCGTGTCTCCCGTCATGTTGAGTTTTGGGAACATCGTCCTTTCACAAGTCTTCAACAGTTTCCTACATCCTCTTTCTCTGAGTCTCCCATTTTTACTGATCTTTTCCTCCCTCTCTATCCTGAACTTGTGGAGGATTCTTTAACATCGGCTGCCTCTCCAGACGACTTATCTCCGGTTCTGTCCCCGACATATGACCCGCCTGTCTTGGATCCTGTGGCACCACCCTCTCCTGAGTCTCCTGATGGTCCTGAACTTCGTCGTTCCACTCGAGTAAGCATTCCTCCTCCTTATCTCTCTGATTATCACTGCTCTTTTACCCTTGCCACCCTCTATGAACCTCACACCTATCGTGAGGCCCATATTGACCCTCTTTGGCAACAAGCTATGAATGATGAACTAGATGCCCTTCATAAAAGTCACACTTGGGATATGGTTGATTTGCCTTCTGGTCAGTCTGTAGTAGGTTGTAGGTGGGTTTACAAGATCAACACCAAGGCTGATGTATCTGTTGAACGATACAAGGCTCGCCTAGTTGCCAAGGGCTTTACCCAGGAGTATGGCATTGACTATGAGGAAACATTTGCTCTTGTTGCTCGCCTTACTTCTGTCAGATGTCTCATTGCTGTGGCTGCTGTTCGCCGTTGGCCTCTTTATCAAATGGATGTGAAGAATGCTTTCCTCAATGGAGACTTTCAAGAAGAAGTGTACATGCAACCACCCCCTGACTATCCACACTCAGGCAGTCAAGTTTGTCGCCTTCGCCGTGCTTTTTATGGCCTCAAGCAGGCTCCTCGAGCTTGGTTTGAAAAGTTTAGCTCAGTTGTTGCTCAGCAGGGTTTCACTTCGAGTCCTCATGACACTGCTCTCTTCGTCCGAAGATCCTCTGCTGGTATCACTCTTATTCTTCTCTATGTTGATGATATGATTATTATTGGAGATGATTTTGCAGGTATCCACTCTCTTCAGCACTTCTTTAGTCAGCATTTTGATATGAAAGATTTGGGCACTCTCAGCTATTTTCTTGGGCTTGAGGTTACCTCATCTTCTGATGGATACTATCTTTCCCAAGCTAAATATGCTTCTAATCTTCTCTCTAAAGCCGGTATCACTGACAACAAGATTGTTTCCACTCCTTTGGAATACAATGCAAAGCTTACACCCTTGGATGGTGAACCTATATCTGATGCTACTCGCTATCGTCAGTTGGTTGGTAGTCTGATCTATCTCACTGTTACTCGTCCGGATATTTCACATGCCGTGGGTATGGTTAGTAAGTTCATGGATGCCCCTCGTTCTGTCCACTATGCTGCTGTTCTTCGGATTCTTCGATATGTCAAGGGCACACTTTATCATGATCTACACTACTCTTCTCGGTCTTCTCTTGAGCTTCATGCTTATTCAGCTGCGGACTGGGTAGGTGATCCGACTGATCGATGCTCTATCATAGGTTTCTGTTTCCTGTTGGGTACTTCTCTTGTCTCGTGGTGTAGCAAAAAGTAGGATGTTGTTTCCCGTTCCAGTACTGAGTCTGAGTATCGTGCCCTTGCCGACACCACCTGCGAGCTTGTCTGGCTTCGCTGGCTCTTGGTTGACATGGATGCTCCACAGCCCACTCCTACTCCTCTTTATTGTGACAATCGTAGTTACATTGCTCATAATAATGTCTTCCACGAACGCACCAAGCACATTGAGATCAACTGCCACATCACTCGCCAGCATCTCAAGAAAGGCAATCTCAAGTTGTTCTCCATCTCATCTGCTGACCAGTCTGCTGATATCTTCACCAAGTCTCACCCGCCTGGTCGTCTTCGAGATCTTATATCCAAACTCCAGTTGGCTTCCTCCTTGCCACCTCGAGTTTGAGGGGGGATGTTAGTGTATAGATTAGGCTAGATTAGCCCATTGAGCTTAGCCCAGTATATTACTTGTACTGCACTCATGTTACTTGTACTACACACATACCTAGCCTATATAAAGCTCTTTTTTGTACATTGTTTTACACACATCAATATAGAGACTATTCAGTCATTCTCTTTCACTTTATATTGTTAACAAATACAAAACTGACCCTTTAACTTTCACCGTTTTTCATTTCGGTCATCTAACTTTCATTTTTGTCAATTCAGTCCTCTAACTTTCAATTTTTTATCAATTCAGGGCTTTGTTATAGCTCAGTTAATGTTGCTGTCAGAACCACTAAAATGACGCCGTTTTGCATTTTTTTAATTCGAAATTAAAAGAAAATAAGAAAAATCTGAAAAAAAAAAAATTCTACAGAAATAATCCACCCAAATCAAATTTCTACAGAAATTTGGTTTTCTTTTGATATCAGGGGAGAAAGAGAAAGCAAAATCTGTGTGAAATAGAAATAGAGAGAGAGATTTTGAAACTTCTATTAAATTTTTTTTTCATTGTGTGTTTTTCTTGGCTTTTGCGAGAGTCTGAAATCTGAATCGTTGATTTTTGTGGTGGAAATTTGGGAAAATCTAGAAGCTTTTGTTGATAGTTTTCTCCGGCGTGGAATCGATGTTCGCCAGAATTGAGCTGTTGAGTGAGTTTGATTTGACGAGAGAAGAGTGAAAAAACTTATGGAACAAAGCAGAGAAGCAAGAAGATCATCATCATCATCCATGGCGATCGGAAATGGACAACCGAAACGACGTCACGGAAGCAATAGTCTTTGAGACTCACCTGAAATAAACCAAATGCTATTTGGTTTTCTTTTGATTTCAGTGGAAGGGGAATGACATGTCGTTCCCCTTAATTTTTTTTTTTTTTTTTTTCAGATTTTTCTTATTTTCTTTTAATTCCAAATTAAAAAAAAAAAAAAAAAAAAAAAACATACGCAAAACGGCATCGTTTTAGTGGTTTTGCCGGCAACACTAACTGAGCTGTAACGGAGCATTGAATTGACAAAAAATTGAAAGTTAGAGGACTAAATTGACAAAAATGAAAGTTAGAGAACTAAAATGAAAAACGGTGAAAGTTAGAGGGTCAGTTTTGTATTTTTGCCATAAAAAAATATTTTGCTACATATATTCTCACCTGTTTGGGGGAGTAGAGGCAGAGGACGATTGGATGGAAGGAAGCTAAGCCATAGAATTTGAAGACATTGGGGTCTCAATATTGGGGTTCAACTGACTCTCTTATAGAAAGAGAAGACTGGGGTCTCCATTGAGCTTGATTGATCAACTGAATGGGTCCCAATTATTTGGATTGTGTCCATTGTGTATTTTTTCATTTTGCCATTTTTGCCATTGAGCTTGGGTCCCAATTATTTTGATTGTGACTATCGTGTATTCTTTGTTGATTGTGACCATTGTGTATTCTTTCAGTTTGCCATTTTTGCCATTGAGCTTGATTGTGACTTGATCTACTGAATGGGTCCCAATTATTTTGATTGTGACTATTGTGTATTCTTTGATCTTGCCATTTTTGCTTTTGATTGTGACTTGATCAACTGAATGGTTCCCAATTATTTTGATTGCGACTATTGTGTATTCTTTGATTTTTCCTTTTTTTTTTTTTTTTAGATTTTGCCATTTTTGCCATTGAGCTTGGGTCCCAATAATTATTTTGATTGTGACTATTGTGTCTTCTTTGATTTTTGCTGTTGTGTATTCTGATTTTGGGCTTTGATTTTTGCCATTGAGCTTGATTGTGACTATTGTGTATTCTCATATTGGTGTTCAACTTTCGGGGTCTCAATATTGGGGTTCAATTCTCATATTTCTTGGGCGTGAGCCAATTTTAATTATTTCAATTTTCTTGAAACCTTTTGAGTTGATGGATTTGCGTTCGAGATTGGTTAATATTTGAAATTACCACGTGTCACAATCATATATTAACAATTGACTCATACCATTTTTATCCTATGTGGGACTTAATCATTTCATTAACTAGGTAATTTACAAGTGAATGTGAAAACTATAACATTTATTAATGATGATTGTTCTTTCTCATCAAATCATGACTACATATACATATTTATATATATTCTTTTGTATGCTCATATATCTATTACATATTATGCATAATATTTTAAACTTCTTGCCATCATTTTGATAATCATCTCCAAGGGATTCACTCATAATTTGGAGTGTATGGATGGAGAAACTGCATATACCCTAAAGAATAATCAAATACTCGAAGAAATCTGGATACTTTTGTTTGTAAAAAAAACCATATAAAAAAAAAAAAGGTTTGTCCTTTAGGAGGTTAATGTTATTTAATGGGTATAATCAATAATGATGGTACTTTGTTTGAACCAAACATTGAAGCCTAGAGCAAAAAACTCAGTACTCCTTTCCGTCTACTAGCTTCATGAATATTTGGATCAACCACTTCCTTTTGTAAAATAAACCCGTTGGCTGTTGCGGTGTTGTCAAAATTGCCAAAGTCTTATGGAAAAAAACACCTTCCAAGGGTTGCCAATTTCTTGGAAATAATTGTTGTCAAAACAATTTGTGCCATCCCAATACAATAAAGGCCATGAATAAAAAAGAGAGGAAAATTTATATACTTTATATTATAGATACTCGTAGGTAATCTTTCAATACTTTTCTCTTCCGTTGACTTGTATAGTTGTAGATAAAGATATAGTTTCCTAGTACTACAAAAAAATATATATATATTAAGAAGCTTTCCATTTCTTGTTTGGATGAATTATTATTATTATTATTTTTTGAGAAACAAAAACACACACACAAGTGAGAGAGAAATGGGTTCTAACACAAAAGCACACCATAACTCCACTCAAAAGCCATGGTAACTTTTAAGGGAGGGTGTGACAAGTTATACTACACACAACACACTTTCTTAAACAATGTGAGACAATTACCTAATCTTTTTTTTTTTTTTTTTTTTGGTGGAGAAACAAACACACACACACACATAAGGGAGAGGGAAATGGGTTCTAACACAAAGACACACCACAACTCCACTCAAAAGCCCGTTTGGATGAATTATGATATTAACAAACCTATATATATATATATATATATATATATAACTGAAGCCTCTAAAACTCTCACAATTTTCCACATTAGCACAATATTTTAAATAAAATTATTTTTGTTTAGTTCAAACTTAACAAGAAGTGAAACTCTATCTCTCTAACAAGTCCAACTTAAACTCAAACTCATCATTTTTTTAAACAAAATTATTTTTGTTTAATCCAAACTTAACAAAAAGTGAAACTCTATTTCTCTAACAAGTTCATCTTAAACTCAAACTCAAACGTTGATAATTTATCTCCAAATTTGCAAGGTTAATCATGAACACTATAAAAGCAGTGCAAAACCCAATATTTTTTTAAAAAGTGATTTTCATCTCCATACAACTATTACCCATTCCCATACCCTAGTTACATGCCACATTACCCTTTGAGATAAGAAGAAATATATATGTTTCAACAATATATAAGCCAAATCTGCCATTTATCCTCAAAAAAGAAAAAAAGAAAAAAGAAGCAATATATAAGCCAATATGCATTAGGTTGCTTACTTTCATGGAGAGCAGTACTTAAGAATAAGTAGGTTTTGAGTCAAATATATCATATGCATGGTTTGGGAATTTTTTGTGATGCCTCAAGCTTTGTAGTGTTGTAATATGCACTTCAATGATTAAGCTGCGGCTTTTTTTTTGGATAATGAAACCTAAAAACTACATAGTTTGATGTAATGTAATGTAATGTATGCAAAATAAATGAGCGATTGAAATATGTCTTTGACATTTTAATTTGACTGATATCTATAACTGTATATGATTTTTTTTTCATTGTTTAAAGTTTAGGCCTATTAAAATTTAAAATTTATTGTTTAAAATAAGTTAATGTCATAACCATACGTTTTATTTTGCATTTCGCTTGGGTTTCGTTGTGAAATTCACAATAATGTATGTAATTACAATTTGCCAAAAATAAAGACATATATAATATAACCCCAACCTGTCCAGGGCTATAATTTTATTCTCTCAAAAAAAACAAAGCCAAATATCATTAAATAATTAAATCAATGACATATATTTCCTCCTAAAATCAAATAAAATATATGAGAATGACTATGTAGAAGAGCATGCACACCTATCTTTTATAATTTCTCTAATTTAGCTCTTGAAAAGTTTTTTTTTTTTTTTTTTCCTTTTCAAATTTACAGATCCACTTTTACAATTCACTCTACATCTCACTCTCTATTTTACAATTCATTCTATTAAAATATTAAAACAAACCCATATAGACTTTACTCCAAAAATATACCAGATCAGACCCAAAATACTCTAGAAACGCCTGGTGAGACCAAAATGATCTGAAAATCATATAGTACAACTTAGAGCTGAGAAAAAGAAAGCATTTTTTTTTTCCACAAAAATGATATAAATTACACATACAAAATCGATTACCAAGATCAAGACCACAACTAAATATCTAATGACAAATAAACTCAAAAAGCTGTAAGGCAAAAATTAAAGATGTATGCACCCATGAAAACTACACCACATATATATATATATATATCAAAATCAACCAAGTTCCAAAATAACAATCAAATCTGCATAAATCAAAAGTATATATCTATCAACCTGGTTCCCGAACAGGCAAAAAGATAGATAAACGACCAAGAACGCAAGAAGCGAATATCTGTGTTTTCTAAACTTTCTGGTTCTATTTTATAGACAGAACGATAAAACACAATTTTTTTTTTTAAAAAGAAAGATAAAGCACAAGAAGTTGTGTACACATGTTTTTACAGTAATATATGTTGGACTGTGGAGTTTATGGACTTGAAGCTTATGCTATACCCGAATCTGGCTTTTGGAAAGTACTCTATTGTACAAGGAGATAGGACACAAGGCAAACTTATTCAGAAAAGACCACCGTTATTTGGTTTGTGAGGGAAACCAAAATATGGAAACTCAGTTTCAGATCATGCAAAAGAGCAATTAGATATGCATCAATCATAGTCCCTGATTGGTGGTTAGGAAAACAACTAAGTAATATTTTCCAAAATAGAGGATGAAAAAGAGTGACCTATCCAGGTTGATTAGGTGGCTTCTGTAAAAATCCATCCAAATTCACATCTTTTAGTTTATAAGCCCAAAATTGAAGATTTGGTTATGGAGGCCCAAAACATTTTCCCAAACCTTTTTTGATAAAACCAAATCCACACCATTTTATATAAACTTTAACTAGTATAAGAAGAAAAAGAAAAACAGAGCATATATGACTCGCACTAAAACAATCAGAAAGCCAAACAGTTCAAATTTTCTTAACCACAGGAAAATTCAAACTTCCCAAACTGGCCAGCAGAAAGAGAAAGGCCTGAATCCACACTATAATTCATAAACCTCAGCAAGTTTGGAGAAAAAAAGAAAAACAGGGCGTGACATGCACGAAAACAATCGCAAAAGCAGACAGTTCAAATTTTTCTAAGCCCTCAAAAAGTATTGGACTAAAATCACTTTATTCACAGAACATTACAAACCACAATAGATCCACACAATATAGATTCTGCAAAATGAGAAAAGAAAATGCAAACCTCATGGACAATTCAAGCTACGCAATTCAAAAGAACCAATAAAAACAGAGCATGAAGCAGTGCACACTCCGTTTCAACTTATTTATATTGCAAGCTCGAAGTTGGTCTTAAAATAGCAGTGTTGTTAGTAAAAAACCTGGGAAGTGCGAGGAGTGTGATGATGAGGATGACCAGGCCAAGAACTATGTCTGAATTGAGCTCGTTCCCTGCAGTAACCAAGAGAAAATTAATTGAATGAAATACGGAAACCAACAAAAGTAAAAATCGTTAAAAAGATATATTCAGGTAATATATATATTCATTCTCACCCATTTGAATGAGTAAAGGAAGCGTGGAAGCGGTTTTTCGCTGAGGGAGAGTATGTAGGAGTAGAGGAGTTAGTGTCTTAGGGAGAGTATGGACTACAATCTATCTGCCAAAAATGGTGTCTTAGAGAACTTCCAACAGAACCATTTGAATGCCAAAAATGGTGTCTTAGAGAACTTCCAACAGATGCTTACTTTTCATTTGCCTGTCATTTGCCATTTGTCATCATCGGTCTTCATATAAGGGTATAGGAGAACTTAAGAACTTAAGAGTCTATTGGGTATAATCATTTTTGTCTTGGAGATGTGACGTTTAGGGATGCTTTGGAGACGGGCCGGACTTGCATTCGGAATGGGTTAACCCGGAAACTACCAAATAAATACGTTAATGTCACAAGGCTCACAACCATATATTAACCAATCATCCGTGCTATTTCTATCCTATGTGGGACTGTGTCATTTAATTAACTAGGTAATTTACAGCAATAATTCTGAACCATTTAGCTTGCTTCTAGTTTATTTCCCTCAACAACAAAAGAAAAAACAAAAATAATTATAATTGGTTTACCTCTCAAAATTATTCTTAATTTGTTTTTAAGAGATTTATGTTCAACAAATTCTAAGAAATCAAAATAAATTTTTTTTATTTATATATATTAGTATACAACTTAATTAATACTACATTAAAATATTAACTTTTATCATTTTCTCTAAAAGAAAATACGTAAAGTTCATTTGACTATAGTAATAGAATGATGTCTCTAATGCATTATTAATAGTTAGAAGATTTCATCAACAATATGATTTTATGACCCTAACTTCATCTCCACCTATATTGGTCTTGCGACATGCTTAAATGTTATTGTGGCGAGCAAAAAGTAAATAATGATGTTGACAGATTTTATCTTGCTACTACTGCTCGCACAATTAATTTTTAAGAGGTGAGATGCTCAATCAACCTTAAATACCTTTAACAAGAGGGAAAATTTTAGAGGATGTGTTAGAATTGATTCCAAACATGGACAAATGATATTTAATAAGGATCAGTCTTGGAATGGTTATATTGGGGTCCTCGGGTTTTGTCCGAGATAGAAGTTACAAGTAATTTCTAAGTCCAAGAAAGTCCATCCTTTAATTAGCCGAGGTGTATTTGAGCCCTACATTTGGAAGGCCAGGATCAGATTTTCTTGATAATTGTCCCATCAAGGCCTTACTAGAAGATTTCTACATTGAGATATGAGCTGGATGGATACTATTTAAGGTCATTTTCTCATTAATGCGGCTAGCTAAGTGGTTGCAGTGAATTAAATATAGAGGTGATGGTTGCTTTGTCCATCCACTTTCCTTTCTTCCCTGCTCGGCAACACATCTTTCTCTTCACCCTCGACTTGCACCCAACGACCTTTAGCCTCAGTTCTTGGCCTTCCAAGAGCGTGCTGGTGTCCTCGGGTTTCTCTTCCATCGTAGTCTTTCTGCACTTGCATAAGGTCACTTGTATCTTTCCGAGGTCAGTTTGCTAGTGTTTTTCGAGGTTCGTTTCTCCGACACTGTCCTTAATCCCATTATTTGTATTTTTGGATCCTCGTCCCCTTGCAATTATATTGAACTGATCCCTAAAACTTCATAATAATTTTGTTATGTTACTCACTTACACTAGTATTTAACGATAATAAAATCTTTTAAGAACACCTTGTTGAGGGACCATGTTTTATGTCCATATAACCAGGAAGAGAAGGATGTCTCAAATGCATTATCAAACAACAAATAGTTAGAAGATTTAGTTGATCTACAGTACAATTTATGAGCCAAACTTAGCTGCCTATATACTAGTTTGTCATGTGCCATGCTTAAATTGTATACAAAATAGATCTGAGTAATTTCATAGTATTTATGTATATATTTCAAATAAGTGATGAAAATTTTGAACATTGGACATTTGACACACTCAAAAGTGCCAGGCCAATTGACCTAAAGGTCATTGGTAATAAGGTGCAACCTTTTCATTTCAACATAGATTTTGTTGCTATACAATAAAATGTTTTGAAATACTTTCCATGCCAAATGCCTTTAGCTCAATTGTGACTTCTAGATGTTGAAATCCCCCTGCTCATAATTATTGAATCATCCAAAAAAAAAAATTTTGACACAATAATTCTAACACATGTTCACATATATGTACAAATATATAATTACACACATTTTTATATAAAAATAGACCAAAATCCCGGCAAATGCCTCTAGTGAGGTTTATGCCAACCCTTTAGAAAGCATGTTATCTTGCCTATGAGTTAAACATTTTGAGACAATTTCTTAGGTGCTATACATTATGTTTCTCATTTAAATTCAAACAATTGATTACATTAAATGTAATTTTTTTAGGGAAAGTAAAATAATTTTTATTGTATTGGTTATACAATAATGTGTTTAATTTTAATTAAGAAACCTAAAGTACAACAAATAAAAAATTGTACCTAAGTTTGTCATTATATATAAACAGATTCTTAAAAAAAAAAGCACCAAATTAAATAAATATATAGTTATTAGTAAAAATTCACAATTAAATCAATATTAATAAGTGCTACCAAGATGCAAGGTTATGTAAATTTTATGTCTTACAGGGCTGATGGAAATTTCATGTGCCATACCAAAATGCAAAATGATGCAAATGTTGTCTTACTAGGGGTGATGGAAATTTTATGTGCTATCAAATTACAAGTGATGAAAATTTGTTGTGCAACTTAGGAAGGTGATGGAAATTTTATGTGCCTCCAATGTGCAAGGTGATTGAAATTTTTTTTTTCTAATAGGGGGTGGTGGAATTTTATGTGCTATCAAGATGCAAGGGTGGTGGCGGAAATTTGTTGTGCTACTAAGCAAGGTGATGGAAAGTTGATACGCTACCAAGGTGCAAGGTGGGGAAAACCTTGTTGTGCTGCTTAACAAGGTGATTGAAACGTTATGTGTTATCAGACTTTTTGTGTTAGCAAGCTGGGTTAAAGAACTTTAAAATGAAATTAGTGGGGGACTCAAGTAGGACCATTTAGGCTCATTTTTTTCCTTTTTTTTTTTTTAATAAATAAAAAATGATGAAAAGTGTAATATTGAGTATAGTTTAGGGTGTTGAAGTGTAATTTCTCCAAATTCTTTAGGTGCTATATAAACAGATTTTGAACACATATTATACTGGATTCACTAATGATATTTTGTCTAAATATGATAGTAAACAGATTCTGAACACATATTTTACTGAATTCACTAATGATATTTTACTGAACGCATATAAACAGATTCTGAGCACATATGTTATTTCTCTCCATGTCTTCTTTTCTCAAGTTATTGATGTATTTCATAATCTCTGGATTAAGCTGTAAAGGCTGCTAGCAAAAGGCAGGATAAGTTTGTACAGGTTGGTTTGAAGTACAGAGATACATGGCCTCCGTTGCGCATAGAAGAGAGAGAGAGAGAAATTAGATATGTATTCAATGGATTCCTATCAAATATTCAACATTGTACTCGTGTGATATCTCTTTATTTTTGGTTGATTCATTCCGGATCATATTGTGAGACATGAGAAATGAGAATGCTATTATTCTTATATTGGGTCGAATATTTCAATAGTAAAGCAAGTTGCCCTGTGCTTTATATTCCATGGCAGACCTACCAATTATCATATAGCTTCTTTTTTTTTTTTTTGAGAAACAAAGTATATATATAATTTTTTTTTTTGAGAGAGTTTCAAGCTATGGTGTCCGCTCCTGATAATTGCTCTTTATTATCATACCAAGACACCAATCAGTTTTTGGTGTAGGCGGAGATTGAACCCCTGATCTCTTATACAACCATCAGAGACTTTACCAGTTGAGCTAACTGGAACCCACACCAATTATCATATAGCTATCAAGGGGGCCACGCGTGGACGTGATTTTTTTAAAAAAGTAGTACTAAAAGAAAAAGACATTGCAAAGACATTAATTTAGTAAAATTTTAAAATAAAAAAAAATTTCTAGGAAAAAGAAAAATGTAATTAATTTTTTTATTTTTCTTATTAAAGTAGTACTAAAACTTTCTTAAAATTGTCATATAACAAATACCTAGGGCACCCTTATTCTATTTATTTGCTTACTTTGGTACATCCAAACGTACAATTTGAGAAACGAAATTGCATGGCATGGATTAATTCTTTCTAACTAGTTTTAGACAAACGAAATTGCAACAATACCACGTGCTCATACGACCTTTCTCCTTAGACTTTCCTTCAAAAGATATATGCTAATACTTAATACTACAGTTATGCCACTACTTTCTCAGAAACTCTCATAGACTGATCCATCACAACACAAAAATTACATTATGAATGAGCGTGAAAATTATGGTGATAAAATAGGTGTCATTACACTTTTCCTATGTAAAAAGTAAAAATTAACAGCACCATAGCCACAACAGATCGGGATAGAAGTACGTTGAGAAACTCCTACCCCTTTTTTTAATTTTATTGAAAAATAAATAATTTTAACTTTGACAGCCTTGCCTAAGTTTAATTAGTCCAAAGGAATTTAAAAAAAAGATGTGCATGTTTGTAAAACTCCTCAAATGCCAAGGAGTTTAAGAATTTTTATTAAATGTGTCGGTAAAACTCTGTTGTACCACACAAGCATGGGATAGAATTGATAGATGGCCAAAACGGACAAGGTAAACATGACCAATTAGATCTGCTTAAATCATAATCTTTAATTGAGAATGAGTGTGATGATGAGGATGACCAGGCCAATTATTTGAGCAGCAAGTTTAAGGTCTGAATTAAGCAGCCACATTTGTTCCCTGCAGTAACCAAGAGAGAACTAACCAATGACTATAAGGCATAATTTGACTATCTCACTTGGAGTACTTAAAAGAGAAGGCATTCCATTTCAAAAAAAAAAAAAAAAAAAGAGAAGGCATTCAATAAATGCCTTTAGTTGAGATGACTATCTCACCTAAAGGCATTCAATAACCCTCAACTATCTCAGGCGTTCAATAAGACTTGGCATCTTGTTAAAATGTATTCACTTGCATTTGCATTTTAGATGCAATGACCACCTCACAAGTTATGACCTTTATATATATATATATATATATGACTTGATTGGTTAATATTCAAACTATCACATCAATGTATTAATGTCAAAACCATTTAGTAACCATTCACCTTTATTATTTCTATTTTAGTTAGGACTTAATTATTTCACTAACCAGGTAATTTACAAGTGAATTTCAAAGCTAAAACATTTTTTTTCAACTTATGATATTCGTTTTTTATGATTGTGTTTTTTATCATCAAACCGTGATTACATATAAATGTTTATATATATTTACATTCTTTTGTATACTCATATATATATATATATATATATATATATCTAGGTTGCACCGACACACTATTTTTGACAAAGTACCTATGTCCAACACGTGTTGGACATCGATATCGGTAAGACTCGCCGGACTCCAGTGTCCGAGCGATGTCCATTTCTTTTCTTTTTTTTGCTTCTCCTACACGGCGCCGGCTATAACAGAATACCACATGGCTCTGACCATCACTGTGAGTTCATGGTCGTCCGCTGCATTCCAGGCTCCGGCTCCAGTCCAAGCTAGCCACCCCCGCCACTAGTATATGTCTGTTTCTCTCAGTGTTTAGTCTTTAATGCTACAGACTAAACAATCAGTTTCTGGCTTTTTATTCTTCTTTTGTACTACTGCGTGCTGTACAGCTGTACTGCACTAATCTTAATCTAACTTTGTCTTTGCTGAGTTTCAAAATTTTGAGGCTGTCAATTTTTTTTTTAATTTTTATTTGATGGACTGTGGGCCTGTGTTTGTCAGTAACAATGCCAAACCTTTTTTAAATCGGTCCCTTCAAATTGGGTGCCTAAAGTCTAAAGATGAATAGAGAGGCCAATAGGGCCACCCATGAGGTAAGAAAATGGGCCCAAAATCAAAATGTTAATGGCCCCGTATTTTTTGTTTGCGTGGACCGAAGGGTTAGGGATATCTTTTTTTTTTTTTTTTTTTTTTTTTTTTTTTTTACAAGATAGAATTTTACTCTAACCTAATTTAAGTGTATATGTGTGTGAAATCCCTCTTGGAGACTTGAACTCCGGCCTTTGCCCCTACACTCTGCAAGCACTTATACTTGTAGAGTAACCATCGCACCAAGGGTGTGCGGTTGTAGAGATATCATTTTTAAAGAATCCATACATGTTTACAATTTTAAACACATTCATATATATATATATATATATATATATTAAAAAAAAAATTGTTTAAATACCACAACTATAATACAAAATAAAACGTAGAACAAAAGAAAATTAAAACCTCAATAAGTACAAGGTGTTTCGAAGATTTAAGTGTTTGTTCATTTTAATCTTCTACTTCTTTCAAAGAGGAGGGAAGAGTATACTGAAGGAAACTCTAAGAAGTGAGACATTGGTGGAGATACTTGGGATGAACCATTTGGAGGACCTGGGTTGCTTGAGATTGCTCATCTCACACTAGATGAGCCAGAGATGGAGATAAGTCTTGTTGAGAATGATGACTATGTTGATGACAATGATGTTGTTTTGTGATAATCTTGAAAGTTTAAAACTTGTTTTCCTTTTATTTTTTTAGTTTGATGTTGAACTTGTTGTTCTATGATAATCTTGAAAATTAAAACTTGTTTTCCTTTTATGTTTTTAGTTTGATGTTGAATGTAGCCTATTTAAACTTTTGGTTTGTACTCTAAACATTTTATGTGCATTATTGTACTACTTTGGGTGTTAGTTTACTTATTTGTAGTTCTTACATAATTTAAATTCTAGACATAAACGTATTTTATGTCTAAAAATATTTAAAAATATACCTAAATAAAATTTAATTAATTATTTAATTGTTGTACCCACGCTGTGTTATACTCTTATTTTTCAAAAATTGCCGTACCCCCGTATTCGTACCCGTGTCGTATCCGTACCAATGTTCGTGTCGGTACAACTTAGAGAGAGAGAGAGAGATATATATATATATATATATATATATATATAGTAATATTGGAGGCTTTAGACAGGGTTGACGACGTTAATTTAGAGCTATCACTTTGATTATGTCTTGGATGCCGTCAACGCTGCCACTGTTGCCCATGGTGTTAGTTGTAAACTTGCGTAGTGAGTGTAATGATGAGGATCACCCATTTAAGTATTTTAGTTACAAGTTTAAGGTCAAAAAGAACCGACATTTATTCCTACAGTAACGTACAAGAGGAAATTAATTCAATCAATCAATACTGGAAGCAACAAAAATATAATTAGAAAAATGTATAATAAAACATTTTCAAGAAGCTTATTTTGGTTTTGTATGGTGTGTTTGTTTGCTCTATTTAGGAGACATTTTCATATGAGCCCAATTTCTCCTAAATAGAGCATTAGGCAATTTAAGGTGTTGTTTGGATGGGATGAGTTTTGAGTGATATCACTCAGTTTTCTGTTTTCATCATCCAAATCATGTGGGTCCCACAAAGAATTTTTTGTTTGGCTTAGTTTTCAATCCTTGTTCCATCACTCAATTCTCTGATTTTTGGGTGATGAGTTATGGAAACTGAAAACACATTTTAGCTGTTTTCAGTTTCCATAACTTTGTTTTCAATGACATTTCCGTAAATAACACTTTATTGAGGGACCCACTGTCAACTCAGCCGCAACTTTTGACCATCTCTTTTTTTTTTTCTTCGCTGGGTTCGATGCGTGTGTTTCTTCATCTTCTTTTTTTTTTTTCTTTTTCCTTTCACACTAGGTGGCTTCTTCTTCTTCCTTCACTGCATGCAATTTCTGGGTTTTTTTTTTTTTTTTTTGGGTTCGGTGAGTTTGGGTACTTTAAAAAAAAAAAAAAAAAAAAAGCTGCACCGAGTGACAAGTATGGGACCCATAAATAGTGTGAAAAATATTGAGTGATGGCAAGTGAGTGATGGTGTCAAGCAGGTAGGGTATTTTAAGTGATGAGTAATAGAAATTAAGTGATGAAAAAAAGGGATCCAAACAAGGCCTAACTTCCCTTACTCCATATTTCGAGACCTGTCGGCCTTCCTACTCGCTACCAAGTTGGTCTAATGGTATGGACTCTAGAGCTTCCACTTGAAATTGGTTTTGTTTTTACTAGTTATTTCTCAATATCTTAATAGAATTAATTTTGGCCATAGATTCCCTACTTTTGTTGACTTTCGCATTTCGCTTTTTGTTTTTTTTTTTGTTAAATGTATTTTGCATTTCATACCCTTATAGTGTGCCTTTGTCAACACTTATTTTTGCTAATTTATTTTACTATTTAGCTTATTTTTGCTATTATTTATAAGTCCCATTGTACTTTTTGGTACTATTCATAAGTCTCATAGTACTATTTCAGCTAATTTTTACCTTTATCTACAGTACTTTCAACAAAAAATTTTTAATTTTAACAAAATATGCGAATTCCAAACAAACCCTTAGCAGAACCTCATTCTTTCAATTTTGCTTTAAAGCAGATTTTTTTAATAGGATTTCTAACTTGCCTCATAATTACTTTTGAATATATAATTATATATGCACGTACGATAGAATTCCAAAATTATACTCACAAGTGTTTTTCTTTATTGCTAAAAAAATATTTCATATATATATATATATATATATATATATCCTTTTGTATACTCTATATCTATAACATATCATTTATAAGTGCACTCTGCTCCTTTAAAGTGGTATTTGTGAACCATTTAGCTTGCTTCTTTTTTGTTTCCCTCCACTAGAAAAGAATGATTATAAATTTATAATTGATCTATTTGACAAAACTGTTCCTAAAGTGCTTTTAAGAGATTTTATGCACAATAAATTCTAAAGAGTTCACTATAAATTAAATAAATATATAGCCTTTAGTAAGAAGATACATATAAGAGCATTTGTAATATTGGTGTTAAAATTTTTACCTTTCAACCTTTCAAAAATCCATTTTATCTATTTCAACACATAATTTTATAATTTCTCAACATTAATGGTTCGATTTTTATAACAATTCATTTAAATATTTTTTTTATTTTATATTTTTTCTTTACTCTCTCTCTCTCTCTCTCTCTCTCTCTCTCTCTCTCTTCAAAGCAAACCAGTAAGAACAACAATCACACCACACAAGCAAATCAACAAGAACAACAATCACACACCCACCGCCATTGCCAGTAAAACCAGCCGCCACAACCCATGGCTAAAAATTCATTGTCCTAAAAAAAAAAAATTCAATATCAAACCCACCAAAAACAACCACAAATATAATTTAAAAAAAAAACCACCACCATAAACCCACCAACCAGCAACCCAAATCAGCCAAAAGTCATGAACCCAGCCAAAACCAAATTCACGGCAGCCCACGGCCTGACCCACCAAGCCTACGACAGTTCACCGCTGCTGCATGTCCTTAACCCACGGTTCACAGCCACCAAACCCGACCCACCACCATCATCAAGAGTAGGGACCATTGAAGACGAAGGAATCAACCTCGGATCTGCCAAGAATGACTTGAACAATATGCTCACAGTCACAGCAGTGAACACAGCCTTTGCATCCTCCGAACAAAATTCAAAATCTTCGACAACCAACCACTCTTCTGATCAAACTTCGATTTCTCCACCGCCATCTTCATCGTCGTTGTAATTGTTGTCGATGAAGTCGATGATGTTAAGAGAAAGCAGGAAGAAAGCAAGAGAAATGAAAGGGAGAAGACTGAAACGGTGAAGAGAAATAGGAAAAAGAGAAAATTGCGAGGAAAGAGAAAATAGTATTTAATTAAAAGGGGAAAAAGGTGAAATAAAATATTATTTTTTGGGTTTAACTAAGAGCTACAGTGATCTCCCATAGATGGCAGATTACACGAGGTGTAAAAACTCTTTTTTTTTTTTTTTTTTGAAAAGGAATCATATTCATTAAACCAGCCAAGAAGAGTCATACAAAGAACCTGCGAAGTAGGACAGAGAAACAATTAACTACACATATCAAATTGCAGAAAAGATAGAACAAAGGAAGGGGCAACGCCTTTCCAGATTTGACGATTTCCAGTTCTTCTAGCATGCTATGCGAGCTCATGGGCCACTGAATTGAAACTTCTACTTAAGTGCTTGAAATGGCAAGACTCAAATGACTCACAAACCTGAAGAATTCCCTGAATAAGGTGACCATATATGCTTCTTGTAGCTTTATCATTAACTGCTTGAATAACTGCCAAAGCATCAGATTCAAAGATAAACCGAGGCAGCTGAAGTTCTTGAGCAAAAAGGACACCTTGCTCCAAAGCAAAAACTTTCGTAAGCTCTGCAGAAAAATAAGACTGAAGTGGCAAGCACAGAGCAGCCACAACTTGACCATTGAAGTCTCTAATAACAACACCCACACTGGAAGAACCTTCTTGTTCTGAAGAAGCACCATCAACATTTACTTTAAAAACTCCAGGAGGGGGCGGGACCTAACTAGAAGATGTAGGTCTTACTAAGTCAAAATCCGAGCTAGCAAAGCATGCAAAGTCTTCCACGGCATTTCTTGCCATGTGCCAAACTTGGAGTGGAGAAAGACCACCATCCTTATGCACTATTCTATTTCTGTTGGACCATAAGGCCCAAGCTATGGCAAAGAAGAGCTCCAAATCTTGAAGAGTTGAGTGAGAGAGGATAAATAATGTTGTGTCTAGGAAGGAATTTTTAACACCTTGAATGCGAAGAGGATTTTCAAGCCAAAAGTCCCAAACTAAGGATGAGAAATCACATCTAAGAAGAGCATGATCAACAGTTTCAGCATCATTACCACAAACATGGCAAGCCATACTTTGAGAGATCATTTGCCTCAATTAGACTGTGGGCTATATGGTAGGCACTTTTGACTGTGAATTCTCCACGCCTATTTCCAATCCAAATTATTTTGTCTTCTGGAAGGGTGTGGCTTAGAGGAATATTCAAAATTGTTTTTGATTCAAATGGGAGGAAGGTTGCCCTGATCAAATCCACATTCCACCATTTTGTCATTGGGTTAATGAGAGATGAGACCATTGGGAATTGAGGAATATCATTTGGAGGGGAGATGACCTTGTAGGTGGACGGGGTTGGCAGCCATTTGTCATCCCAAATGTGGATTAGTTTCCCGTTGCCCACTCTCCAACGAGTTCCCACTTTAATAATATCAAGGCTACTATGAATGCTTCTCCAGGAGTATGATGGGGAGTTACCAATCTTAGCATTTAGGATATCTTCGGTAGGGAAATATCTTGATTTGAGAACCCTAGCCACAAGAGAGTTTGGGTTTTGTAGAATTCGCCATAACTGCTTAGCAAGCATTGCTTTGATAAAAGCTTGTAGATTTCTGAACCCCATTCCACCGCTTGCTTTCTGCTTATACATTGTTTTCTAGCTTACCCAACACATTTTTGTTTCTTGCTGCCTTTGGCCCCACCAGAAATTTCTCATCATACTCTCAATTTCTTCACATAGGCTTTGGGGAAGAAGGAAGCACCCCATAGTGTATATGGGAATTGCTTGAGCTACTGCTTTTATAAGAATTTCTTTACCCCCCATAGAGAGGAGTTTACCTTTCCACCCGGCTAGCTTTTGCCCAATCCTTTCTTTGAGAATAGAAAAAACTTGTTTCTTCGATCTTCCAATGAAGGATGGGAGGCCCAGGTATCTCGTGTGTCTAGAATTCTGCATTGGGCCAAGAGTAGCAAAAATCTCATCCTTGACTTCTTGAGATGCATTGGGGCTAAAGAAAATAGAGGATTTCTCAGTATTAATTTTCTGACCCGAGTCTTCCTCATAATTCTAAAGGATTTGCTTCAATACCTGACATTCCTCAGCACCAGCTTTGCAGAAGAGGATGCTATCATCTGTAAAAAAAAAGGTGAGTGACTCTTGGGTAGCCCCTACATATAGAAATGCCTATCCAACGATGGTTACGGTCTGCCTCATGAATAAGAGCATAAAGCCCTTCAATACAAATAAGGAAGAGAGTTGGAGAGAGAGGATCCCCTTGCTGAAGCCCACGGGAAGGAGTAATATCCCCACAGGCAATACCATTTATTAAAACAGAATAAGACACCGAGGTGATACACCTCATAACAAGATCCACCCACTTAAAACTGAAGCCTAATTTCTCCATAATTGACTTAATAAAGCACCATTCAACTCTGTTAAACGCCTTACTCATATCAAGTTTGGCCGCCATGTAGCCTTCCTTGCCTGCATTTTTATGGTTTAGAAGGTGCATTAACTCAAACGCCACAAGCACATTGTCAGTAATAAGCCTGTCAGAAGTGAAAGCACTTTGGTTTTCTGAAATAATATAAGGAAGAAGAGACTTAAATCTATTAGCAATGGCTTTTGATATGAGCTTATAAACAACATTGCACAAGCTTATGGGCCGAAAATTAGCCATCTTATTGGGATTATTAATTTTTGGGATGAGAGCAATACTGGTTCTGTTAAGGCTAGCCTTAGACATATTACCATTAAGTACATTCAAAACCATATTAGTAATGCTACAACCCACAATATTCCAGTATTTTTGATAAAAGATGGCAGACATACCATCCGGGCCAGGTGCTTTTGTGGGGTGCATCTGCTTGAGGGTGGTGGCAACCTCCTCCTTGGTGAAATTCTTGTTTAGGCTTTCATTCATCTCTTCAGTCACCCTTGTAGGAATGGCAATAGTTATCTCCTGAATCTGTTTTGGGGAAGTCGTCTTATATATATTCTCAAAATAATCAATGGCAATTTGAGCTATACTGTCTCGTTCATTGCATCATCTGCCATGACTATCCCATATCCCCGTTATGGTATTTTGTTTACGCTGCTCAGAGGCCTGGGCATGAAAAATCCTCGTGTTCTTATCGCCCTCCTTAAGCCAAAGTGCCTTAGCTCTTTGACCCCAATAGATCTCCTCATCATCTAGAAGATCATTGATTTATTTTCTTAAACAGCTGATTTCAGAACTAAAGGCACCATCCTTATCTTGAAGGGTCAAAGAATTCAACTCATTTCTTTTTGCCTGAATCTTCTTTGGAATCTGCCTAAACACATTGGAGCTCCACTTCGATAGCTCCGCGGTACAACTACTAAGATTAGCCATCACCCCCTCTGGAGTACTAAGATCCAGATTCATTCCCCAAGAATTTTCAATTATAGATTTACAGTCTGCATTTTTTGTCCACATTGCCTCAACGTGGAACCGCTTTGCTTGGGTTTGTCGTTGGAAAATAGAGGCCGCAACAAGCAGGGCACTATGATCAGAAGTAGAATTAGGCAAGTGATGCACCTTCATTTCCCCAAAATTTTCAACCCAATCCAAGTTGGCAAAGGCCCTATCTAACCTTAGATATATTTTGTTGTCCCCCCCTTGCATATTACACCATGTAAAGTCAGAACCACAGTAACTTAATTCTTGGAAAGCACAGTAATCAACCACTTTTCTAAAACTATCCATTTGTTGCTGAGACCAAATAGCACCCCCTGATTTTTCCGTGTTAGATAATATCTCATTAAAGTCTCCTAAGCATAACCATGGGAGATGCAATTGATTGTTTAAAAAGGCAAGGAGGTGCCAGGAGTCATACCTCCGGTGTGTCTCCGGATGGCCGTAGAAGCCCGTTAATCTCTATTTGAAACTGTGATCCATGTCATTAATTACTGCATCTACATGCTTTTGAGAGTAGTTCTTTATCTCCAAGTCTACCTCTCTAGCCCATAGCAAAGCCAGTCCACCTTTCCGGCCTACACAAGGAACAATGAGGCCAATAGCAAGACCAAGTCTGCATTTTATTCTTTCCATTCGTCGAGTTTTTGCTTTTGTCTCCATAAGGAATACTACTTTGGGATTCCATCGTCGCACCATATCGTGCAACGCTCGAACTAACCGGGGGTTCCCAAGTCCCTAACAGTTCCAACTTATGGGATTCATGGCTCCCGGCGGTGTTGCTTTGCAGCCACCGCCAATCTCTATTCAGATTGATTTTGAGTTGTAGTTGTTACTGTACACCACCTCTTATGTGAAACATCTATCTCTTCTTCTTCAAAAACTAATTTCCCCGCCCTCTCTGAACCAATGCTTAAAAGCTGAACGTCGAAACTTGGGCTTTTATTCTTTCCTTTCTCCCTAGCAATTAAACCCCGTTACTATTTTACCAATTAAACCCTTAAATTTCTTCCACATTCGGGTATGCAAACCTAAAAAGTTTTACATCTCAATTATTATAATAAAGTTGTATATTTGCAACCTTACTGTTCATGAGGATGTAAAAAATTTATAATTTTTTATTCTCTTCTCTCTCTTCCTCTCGCTTCAGAGTTCAGACTCCTCTACCTCTCTCTTCATTTTCTTTTTTCTCATCTCTTTCTCTCACAATGAAGTCTCCCACTTCTCAAGATTGGCTTTTGGTGTGAAGAAAATGGCTTCAGATCTACTTTGGGTGGCTTCAGATCGATGTGGGGTTGTCGAGACAGTGGATGGTCGTGGGTAGGCATCAATGGCGTTGATAGGCGTGGGTTCATTCTGGCGTGGGTGGCCATTGGTGGGTGGTTTTATTCTCCGTGGGATTGTGGGCCACCGTGGGTCTTGCGTGTTTAGATTTGGGTTTTTATTAATGGGTATTTTCAATGATGAATCAGTGTTTAGATTTGAGTATTTTGGCGCCTGGGTTTTTGTTGGAGTGTTTCTCGGTGGTGCTGCTATAGGTGGGTGTTTTGGTGGCGCTGTTGTGCGTTGCCATTGTTGTTGGTGGTTGCAGGTGATGGGTTGCCAGTGGTGGGTTGCTGTTGCTGTTGGTAATAGCCGTGGCCGTGGGTTTGGTGTTACAATGTTGGGTTTGGTAGAATACCCAGACTTAGGTCGTCAAAATTGGTTAGACTAAAGGCATTGTTTACTTAAAAGGACCACTTTTTTAAGAATGTGGTCTAATTTCACATGAAGTTTGATATTATATACTATATTTCATTTATAAAAATTTTGAAATTATATATATATATATATATATATAATGAATTTGATTGCAAAAAAAAAAAAAATGAAAATGAACATAATTTTTTAATAATTTCAAAATTATTATAAAAAGAAACAAATACAAAAATGGATGGATCTAAAATTTTAAAATTAACTTCTATTCTACTCTTGACCTCCCATTATTCCCTATTATATTGTTCACTGCATTTCTTTTCTATTTAATATGATAAACTATACTCTACGTATCATTGATTGCATAGTATATTTGGATTCACTTTTAAAAATTAAAAAAAAAAATTATTGACTTATTTATTGAAAATTTTAACAAACGTAATTGATCTGGAAAAACGTACGGTTTGAAAGCCAGAAAATAGAAGGTAAAGACTGGGTTGACAATCTAGGAAAAAAGTTTTCTTTCTTCATGCTCTTTCCCTAAAGACTATGCAATTCCTACAAGATTGGTCACTTTGTGTGTAGCAAAAGGGTTGGTGGAAGAACTAAATGATACTCCTTTTTTTTTTTTTGAGAAGGTGAATGATACTCCTAAACATGTTGCAATGAATTATTTATCAGAGCTGCAGATAGACCTCAACTTTTTTTTTTTTTTTGAGAGAGAGTTCCAACTTATGACGTCCGCTCCTGATGATAGCTCTTTATCATCAGACCAAGACACCAATCAATTTTTGGTGTAGGCGGGGGATTGAACCCCAGATCTTTTATACAACCATCAGAGACTTTACCAGTTGAGCTAACTGGAAGCCACAGATAGACCTCAACTTATTTATGCTTTTCCTTCATATTTGAACTTTGTATAGTAGGGGGAAAAAAGGCAAAAAAGAAAAAAAAAAAAATTCTTGGGACCAAAAACAAATAAAAAAGGAAACAAAAACAAAAATTACAAAGTCTTTCGAGGTCAAAGCCCGCAAAGCAAGTTAAAGTTAAACCGCAATGGAATGGGTCATTATTAACTCATTATTATCCTTATGCCTTTTCTTACCTAGTAAGTGTCTACAGATCCAACCACAACTGGTTCAATCCACCTGAACTAGATTAAAGTAAGGTGAGTCATCCACTTTCTATAAAAAGGGCATGGTGATATATGCTCTTTCCAGAAAATTTTTAATAAAATGATATTGTGTTTAACTATTATTGGTTTGAGTTTTGATGTGTTTGATTATATATATATATAATAATAATAATAATAATAATAATAATAATAATAATAAAAAGTACAAAAAAAAAAAGAAGATAAGATAAGAAAATAAGAATTGAACCTGAACACACAGAAAGAACACAGAACATGAACATGTGCTTCGAAAAAAAAATAATGAAAATAATAAAAATAATTAATTTTTTTTTTTTTTTTTTTAAGTTAGAGGAATTTTGTTTTCAATTTTTTTTTTATGTGGCTTTTATTTAGAGAAGTGTTACATCCACAACATTTTCACAATACTTTCACAACAAATCATATTACTTTTTTGCTCACCTATAAAAATCAATAACAATTTGTCACGTAGAATTTGTTACAAAAAACTGTGAACATAACATCTCTCTTTTATTTATTTATTTAAATGTTGACATGTAATTTTTTTTATTGTTAATTAAACATTTTAATATTATTTTAATGGCCATGTTAGCATCTAATGTGCCAGCAGTGCACTCCATCTGTAAAAGCTATTTCCATTATTGAGATGATGGTAGAGACTAAAATGAGAATGATTTTTTGATTTTAGGGGTTGCATCCGGGAAAAAAAAGAGGGGACTACGATAGAAATTGGTCCAAAATGTAGGGACCAAAAATATATTTATGTCAAGGATTTTGTTAATAAATGGCCAAAGTGCAATGGTTAAAATATATTTAATAGTTTATATTGAATAATACTACATCCACAATATTTTTACAATAAATTATAAATAGTAAGTTATTATTGGTGAATAAAAAAATGATGTCAATAGTGAACCTAGTTTAGAATTAATAACAGTTTATCACTTGAAATTTATTGTGAAATTATTTTAAAAATATTATTGATGCAGTATTATTCAAATAATTTTTTTATACATTTTTCAAAAAAAAAAAGTCAAATGGTACAAATATATCTTAAAAAGTACACATAATTACAATAAATTTATACGCATGAGTCAATGAATGACGTCTATTTTATTTTTAAAAGAGGAATTTCCCTAAGGGCACAAATTCTTAACTTTTACCCCGGAACCATTATAAAAAGAGCAAACCCAAAAAAAAAACAGATGGGCATGGCATACAAAGTACAAACAGAAACAGACAACAAGAACACAAATAATTTGTGACTCTGAGAGCGAGGCCGAGGTGTAAGTCCAAATAGACCAAATCCCAACAAGGAAAGGCCGAATGTACAATTTGTACATTGTACATTCAGTGCTCTTTGTGCCTGGAATGTAGCAACAAATCGTACCTTTTTTTTCTTTTCTTTTTTATTGATTTCAGTTCATTGTGCTTCAGCTCTTCAGCTCTTTCTAGCGACTTTTTATTGTGCCTAGATTTTAGAATGAAGAAAAAACATGTGACGTTTTTTATTTGAATTTAAGAACATATTTTATTGATCTTTTTTTTTTTTTTTTGGTAGAAAACGGAATAACATTAAAACTAAGAAACAAGAGCAGGAACAATACATTGTCTGTTACAATACAGACAACGGCTATCAGCCTCCAAAACTAAAATAAGGTCCACAGGCGGACCAGACAACAACTCAAAATCAGAATCTAAATTCAGCCCGAAATTTGCAAGCCAGTCTGCACTTTTGTTTGCTTCCCTGTAGACGTGTCTAATGGTTGCTTGGGGTATTTGGTCAATCAAGAGTTTACAGTCATCCATAATGGAGGACATAATGGTGTTAGCAGCAGATTGGTGATTAAAGGCATCAACAATAGCACTTGCATCTAACTCAATAACCACAGCTTGCACATTCATTTGTTTACATAAAAGGAGACCATCTCGCAAAGCCCATAGCTCAGCTGTGAAGCTGTTTGCTATGCCAATCCTTCTAGAAAAACCCCCAATCCAGCTACCATTCTCATCTCGAAGAAGTCCTCCGCCACCAGCCAAACCCGGGTTCCCCATGGATGAACCATCCGTGTTTAACTTCAACCAGCCACTACAAGGTTTTTCCCAATGCACCTGTTTCAATATTTTGTGTTTTGTCACCAACGGCTTGCCAACACAATGAAAGTATTCTAAAGCTCGGTGGATGATGTCTGTGGCAAGACTTGACTTTAAGTTCTTGTTCTCAAATACCAGCTGATTCCTACCCTTCCAAATTGTCCAAATGGCAAACATAAAGGTTTGATTCCAAGGAGCTTGCCCTGGACTTCGGACCTCTTTATCTCTACAATTAGACATAAGCCAGTCTTGAATGTTGGCCGAGAAGAAAGCTACGTCCTGGTAATTGATACCTAGCTGATGCCAAATTATTTTGAGAACATGGCAGTCCCGAAGGGCATGAAGGATGGATTCTGCGCTATTGTGACAGTGAGGACACAAATTATCAAATTATTAACTCATTATTATCCCGAAGAACATATTTTATTGATCATTGTAGTAAGAGTATCTCCAATGGTGTATTTAAACTCAAAATTCTCTCTACAATAGAGAATGAAATCACAAATTCATTGCTCCAATAGTCTCTCTATATATTTCAAAACGTTTTTTTGCTCATGACAATAACTCATCAGGTCAGATTAGAAAAATAATTTATCACATTAAAAAATTCTAGAGCTAACTATTATTTTTATTTTTTCTCTTTCTTCTTCATTTCTTTTTCCCACACCCTCTCTCGGCTTCTTCTCATAGACCAAAGAAAAGGAGACAAAACACAAAACACAGCTCAACCAACAAAATCAAACACCTTGAATAAAGGAAAGAATTTAGCATTCAGGCTGCATGTTGTTGGCAATGGGGACGAGAACAAGCAATGGTGGAGGCAGAGCAGGCAATGGTGGAGGCAAAGCAGGCAATGGAGGATGAAGAGGACTTCTCTCTCACTCGAGCATTTCCTTCTCTCGGCTCTCTTCCTCTCCCTTTCCGTTTGATGAGAGGATAAATTTTTTGTTAGAAGATTTTTTTTTTTTTTGAGAATGTAAAATGAGGGCCTTTATGGCTATATTACACCCCCGGGCAGGGAGCCAGCTGACAAACCTCCGAGCTGAAGGTACGCGCCTGCCAAAGTGTGCAGGAGTCACCTCATATTTGTAAGTACACCTCACCACTAAGTTTACCCACCAATGGAAACCTACGGGCAGTGGGACTTGAATCTAGGTGTGTTGCACAAAGCGTTCGAGCCTTACCCACTCAACCAAGCCCTCGTTGGCTTGTTAGAAGATGAATGGTCTAGTTTTGTTCAAATGAAATGTGTGGCCTTTATAATTTTTTTTTTAATGGGAGAAACGTGTGGTGTGTGGGTGTGCCAGCGTGGTCATTAAAATTAGAGAGATTTTTTATTTATTTATTTATTTAAGAAAGGAGTAAATATAAGTTAGTAAATAATAATAATAATAATAATAATAATGTAAAAAATAAGAATTAGGTAACAATTAATGATTTTTTAATGAAAAATTTAACGAATAAATTCCTTCCAAATTACATAGATTTGATAAATGAAAACTATGATCACTGAAAATTTTGTAAATATTAAAAATATAGCAGTTAGGCCTTAGAAATTTGAAAATATAGTAATTAGGAATGAATAAAGGAAGAATAAAAAATTAAAAAAAAGAATAAAAATATTAAAGAAATAATGAAGAAATAATATTTTAATGGGATAGAGAAAATATAGAGAATTTGTTGGAAATTGTATTTTATAAAGTAAGTAGATGAAAGATAAAAATCATTGTTCACTCACTAAACAATACAGAAATTTAAAGAAACTGCTGGAGATGCTCTAAATCTTTGTGAACATATCAAACAACAAATGTGGTCTTTCTTCAATCCTAACATCAATACTTACAGAAGTATGAGCTTTATGAGCTTGAACCCTTGTATTATGTGTGTATTTGACATTAGTTTATTTAACTTTTTGTAATTATTTTTTTTATTGAAAGTGTATTAAAATATACTTGTATAGTGAAAAAGTAATAAGAAAAAAAACTTTTTTTTTTTTGGTTTGGTAGATTATTATTTGCGAGTCCCACAATTATGTTTTTGGTAAAGAAAAATAAATACAATTAACTGAATGCAAGTCTCACGCTATTAATTTTTCAAAATGTCAAGTACTTTTTTGCTTATTGTACGTCCCATTTTTTTAATTAATAGTACTTTCAGCAAAAAAAAATGGATAAATTGTTCCTAAATCAAAACTATTGACTAACTATTGCACCTAAGGCCCATTTTTGAAAGTGGCCAAAATGTGATTGAGATCTTTCAATAGGTTGCCACAAAAGGATATCATGTCACATAGCATTTCTTAGGCTTAAACGCGCTTAACACGCTCAAAGCTTGTTTCATAGTTGAAATGTGCCGAATTGAGCATTAACTGAGAAGAGTAGGCCCTTTACTATTGTGAGCTTTACAAAGATTATGACCCAAAAAAGTAAGAAAAAAAAAGGGGAAGGAAGAACAGAGACTCAGACCAAAGGACCTTCAACATTTCAAGTAAACTTGGGTGATTTTGAAAGTGTAATTTTGGGTATTGAGGTGTTATAAAATTGTTCTTCTCTTTTGGAGTTTCAAAACAGCTTTTGAATCACAGAAATCAGACTTGAAACGAGATTTTGCAGCCTATTTTAGTGAAATTGAGTCGTTTTGGGCCCAAAAGGATTGGCATCTAGTCCAGTGGGCTGGTTCTTTTTCTTTTTCGAATCCAGTTGGCGAGTTAGCCCGTATTCAATAGGTAAAAATTAGGTCAAGGTTGATGACGAACACCAAATGATTTGACAGTTTTGTCATCTAAATTGCATTCTAAAAATGACAAGTCGATTAGTTAAATTTTAGGTGCATTACTTAATCTTAGGAGTTAGGATGCGTTGTTTTATTCTTGGAAAATTTTCGCAAAATGTTGTGTTTTTGTCTTTCTTCTTCCTTATTGGAGCTCCAAGTTTGAGGTCCAAAAGTAACGACATGTTTTTTCTTTTCCCTGTAATAAACAAGAAGAAGAAATTAATTCCATGAATACTAGAGCCAAAAAAAAAAAAAAAAAAGAAGAAGAAGGAAATTGTAAATACAAGATGGTTATAGCTATTATCACCACTCACCTGTTCGAATTAGCAAGAGGAAGAGAATAGGGAAAGGGCTTGTAGGATCTTGAGCTTATAGGAGCTAAATGTTGCTGTGAGAGGGTAACATTATAGATTTCTGTGACAGGGTTTATAGGAATTCTGGTGTGACGTGTCATGTGTTTACTTTGAGGCGTTCGGCCCATGATTAAGCTTGCTCTTTGTCCTTTATTCCTTCGTACGAATAAGTTTGCTTCTCCTTTTTGCACAAGAAGTTTGGTCCTTGTCCTCTCCATCTTTGTGCACATAAGCCTGATCCTTGTCTTCACTGCTTCATGCGCATAAATTTGATCCTTGTCCTCTCTGCCTTCGTGCACATAAGCTTAAATCCTTTTCCTTTGTGCCTTTGTGCACATTACATTGATCTTACAACTTGACTCATGTCTACCAGCCTGCTTGGCCAAAACTGTATATATCATGTGGGGCCGTATATTGTCGAATATGGGGTTTTATAGGACTTTAATCTAATGCTTTGGCGTTGTGCACATGCTATAAGTAGTAGTGTACTTGATAAAGGCTCAAACATAATTGTCCATTGTAATCGTTGCAACTTGCAAGTTCATTCGAGTGTCCATTGAAGTTTCCTATCTAAATCTAAATGCTTATAAGTTCTATAACTTGTATTCGGACTGATTAATATCGGCTAATAGTGGTATTTCCAGTTTCTTTCTAAAAGAGAAGGTTTAGTCAGGGGTCCATGATTTGAACTCCCAAAAAAAAATATAAAAATTGACCCCCTCTTCAAAAGAAGAGAACAAAACAAAACGAATTTTTTTTAAGGTACTTAAAAAAGTTTTAACAAGATTGTAATATCTCATAAAAAACAATAATAAATTACCAATAGATTATAAATTTTTTATAAAAACTCCACTTAAATTCATCATTTATCGAGGTTAAAGATGACAATTATTTAGTGGTTGTAGTACAATTATATTAAATCAATGTGGCTAAAGAAATCTCATTATCAAGTAAAAAAATAAAACACCTGATATGAGTAATAAAATGTTGTTTAAGAAGTTTTAGGTTTTGTTGTATATGTTTGTTATGCCTTTTTATAATTTTTTGAGCACTCATATATTTTTATTTACTACTAATTTTTTCTTAATCTTTGAGACGAAAAAGAATGCAAGTCACGTGAGATATCAATTTGGAAGAAAAAAATATAATTTTTAAGAAAATAATTAGAATGATAGTTTCTTTAAATGATTTTTTATTGGTGTATTGCTTTGTTATTTATGAGTCAAATAATTTTTTATTGGTGTATTGCTTTGGTATAGTTTTAGTTTACTTTTATTAAATTGATGATTTGGTATAGTTTTCAGTTTTTCACAATGGTAGGTACACAACTTTTATTTAAAAAAATTATGATTAAATTACCTTTTAATTCTAGAGTTTTAAGTATGTTTTATATATTTACGACTTTTTTTTCACTTAAATAGTTACACTTTAAAATTTCTAAACACACTTCATTTAAATCTTTTATTTGTTACCACCATTTTTTATGAATACAAACATCATGTATTAAGCTGATTTAAGCAAATTTGCGGATCCACTTTTACAATTCACTCTACATCTCACTCTCTATTCTACAATTCATTCTATTAAAATATTAAAACAAACCCATATAGACTTTTCTCCAAAAATATACCAGATCGGGCCCAAAATACTCTAAAAACGCCTGGTGAGGCCAAAATGTGATGAAAATCATATGGTACAACTTAGAGCTGAGAAAAAGAAAGCATTTTTTTTTTCACAAAAATGATTTAAATTACACATACAACCCAGATTACCAAGATCAAGACCACAGCTAAATATCTGATCACAAATAAACTCAAAAAGCTGTAAGGCAGAAAATAAAGATGTATACACCCATGAAAACTACACCATTTATATATCAAAATCAACCAAGTTCCGAAATAACAATCAAATCCGCATAAATCATAAGTATATATGTATCGACCTGGTTCCCGAACAGGCAGAAAGATAGATAAACGACCAAGAACTCAAGAAGCGAATCTCTGCGTTTTCTAAACTTTCTGGTTCTATTTTATAGACCGAACGATAAAACACAATTTTTTTGTTAAGAAAGATAAAGCACAAGAAGTTGTGTACACATGTTTTTTCAGTAATAATTTGAAGAGAGAAGAGACAAGTGCAAGTGTGCGACAGTCTAGATGGATAAGTCGGAAAAGATTCAGCCGCGTGTGCTTTCTTTACTCCTTTAAAAAGTCTACAGGAGATGTTAATTTTTGTGCTATTTATTCTCATGTGTTTGGGTTGATTCAAATGGTTTGGACTGGAAGCTTACGCTATAGCCTATAGGTTTCACTCGCTTCTCACTTCTAAATTCTATGAATCTGTATTGTATATGTGTCTATCCACTGACCCAAATTCGGTAGTTAGAAAGTAATTTGTTGTACCACATTGGAAAAGAAAAACTTGGCTCAAATGGACTATGTTGATTTGGGGCCCAAAACGGAAGATTTGATTTTGGAGGCCCAAATCAATTTCCCCTATCAAATCTTCTCAAACCTGCCAGCAGAAAGAAAAAGGTCCATATCCACACTATTATACATAAACCTCAGCAAGTTTTGGAGGAAAAGAAAAACAGAGCATGACTTGTCCTAGAACAGTCAGAAAACCAAACAGTTCAAATTTTCATAACCCCTCAACAGAGGATTAAAAATTACAACAAATCCACACAACATATATTCTACAAAATGGGAAAAATAATACATAACATAGCAAGAAGTAAATTGCAAACCTCACACCACAAGAAAATTCAATACAAGCTACGTAATTCAAACAAACCAACAAAAACAGGGCATGGATAACAGTACACTCTGTTTCAACTTTATGTATATTAAATGATGTGAAGCCAACATAGTATATTGTAAAATTCACAGTAATAAAATACAAATCGTTGACATAATATAATATGTTATTTCCTCCTAAAATCAGATGTTATAGAAGAATGAGTGTCTAATAATAATCATGATAGTGAAAAACACCCAGAAAATCAAATGTGAAAAGCAAAGCATTTAATTTTCACTAATAATATAAATCTTACACCAAACACTGATAACCAACATAAAATAAAATAAACACAGATAATTAAGATAAATAAATCTTCTAGAGCTATTTTTTTCTGCTGAAGAAATTAGAAGCAAACATGCATTTTATTCTTTTTCTCTTTTTATACCATGAGAAATGACGGAACATGCCCAAAATATTGTGTTTCTAAAAAAGGAAATTATCCATAAATAACGAAAAGACCCAAAATATACGCACACGTGCGCGTAGATAAATATGATAGAACCTATGTAGTAATAACTCAAACAAAAGCTGATGAAGTTCCATAAAAGGACACTTTGATTACAGTAAAGTCTGAAAAGAAAGCTCACGTATTCTTCGACGAAAATAAGGAGAAAAAAAAAACCCCAAAAACATTTGGTTTACTTGTTACACACATAATAAAGCTACTTGGAATAACAAAGATTACATATTATGAACGATAAAGGCGGTGAAAGTGGTATAACACGTACGTTTTCTCGAAATTGGTGAGTTCAAATGTTCGATTCCTCATTTTGGCCATCATTGGCATTAGCAGAAGGTTGTCCTGTTGTCCAAATAGACCAAATCTCTCTGCATGTGCGTATCAGTCGTAGGAGTTGATTAACAAGGGACCCAACTACATCAATTAGTTCTAGGACTGACACAACTTGCTGAAATCTGAAAAAAAAATTGGAATTGTTAGAATAACAGTAAAATTTACAAAGCGTCAATAATGGGATATGGGGGAGGAAGAAATTGAAATTACTTTCTCACCCATCATGTGCCGTTTGTTCTAACTGTTGGAGTAGAATAACAATTCTGACAATGGTCCCAACTGCTTCAGAAATGCGTTCAAGGGCCAACTCAACTTGTTGAAATCTGAAACAAAAACAGATTGTTAGAAAAATTTTACAGAGCGTCAATAATGGGTTGTGGAGAGGAAGAAGTTGAAACTCTCTCACCCATCATGATTCATGTGCCATTGAGAGGATCTGATCCATTTTTTCAAAATTATTCTTGATGTGTTCTAAAAAGAGTTATTTACAAACAAATTCCAAAAAAAAGGGTAAAAAATAAATAAACATATAGCTACTATTAACATTACGTAACTAAATTAATTCCGCATTAAAAGAAATTTTATTTTAAAAGCAAAATATGTAAAATTCGTTTTACTATGATTTATTTCTTTATGACTAAGAGGTCTCAAATGGTCAAAATGTAATTACCAAATACCCGCAATCAGATGATATTGTTGATCAATGATACCATTTATGACCAAATACCATTTATGACCAAAGTTCTGATCAATTTATATTAAATTGATTAATGAAACTTTCATAATATTAATGTGAATGAGAATCTTTTATCCCACCCGTAATATTCTATTTTTTACACTAGTATCCATTTTCTTAGACGGAAAAAAAAAAAATCAGTATATCATTTGTATGAAACTTTTATAAACTACTATTTAGAGTAAGTAGCACTCCCTTTAAGCTATTCTAATTTTAAGCATCTTGACACACGTTGCTAATATTCGTGTAATAAAAAAAGTAATGTTGAGAATATAATATTTTTCGGCTGGTAATTGGTTAGGATTAGAATAATATTATTTTCAATCAATTTTGTTACTAATACGACTTTTGTTGTAGACCAATACTACTTTTATATACAATAAGCCATATTAGGAGCTGTGAAATAAATCATGAAAAATGTTGTCCTTAGATTTATCGTGTGAGTGATGCTAAGGTTACAATGAATTTTACTATATAATATTTATAAATTAATGTATTATTAATCACAAATATATATATGTATATATATACACACACACACACACACATATAAAAATAGATATTATAAGGAAATGATTATTATTTGCATTTTCCCCATCTCATTCCTCTCTATCTCAATTAGGCCTTAAGAGTCACTTACGGTAAATCTTAATGAGAAATCCTATATAATCTCTAATAATTCAACTTTGTTAGGTAAACATGATAGTGAAAGAAAAAAACTATCACTTATTTCTAGTTTTCTTTTCCCACTATTGTTTTCTTTTGTTATTTATTAAGCTAACCCATCATGAGGGTCATCCTTTATTTCTTTCTAGTTCCTAGCCGTTTATTTATGACTAACACTAAAATATGTAAAAAGTATTTTCCTTTACTATATTTTTTTTTAGAATTTTTTTCTTTTACTCTGGTTTTTATTTTATAATCATAATGGCAATTAATTGATTGGAATAGTGTTGGGATTATATTTGAGGGATAAACTTATTCATACTTTTAATTTAGTTAAATGGCCTAAAACAAATTTACTAGTTGAGTTAAAATGTCGGTCAACCCATTAAATCTAGACGTCTTCAACTCTCATCCACCAGAGATGTTAATTTTTGGACTAATTATCTACATGTGTTTGGTTCAATTAAATGGTTTGGAGTCTTTGGACTTAAAGCTCATGCTATACCCAAATCTAACTTTTGGAAAGTACCCTATTGTACCACATAGGAGATAGGACAGGGAAAAATAGCTCAAATGGATAAGGCAAATTTGTCCAAAAAAGACAACCGTTATTTGGTTTGTCAGGAAAACCAAAATATGGAAATCCAGTTCCAGATCATACAAAAGAGCAATTAGATATGCATCAATCATAATCTCTGATTGGTGATTAGGAAAACGACTAAGAACCATTTCCCAAAAGAGAGGATGAAAAAGAGTGACCTATCCAGGGTGATTTGGGGCTTCTATATCCAAATCCACATCCTCTGTTTATGAGCCCAAAATGGAAGATTTGGTTGTAGAGGCCCAAAACATATTCCCAAACCGGCCAGCAGAAAGAAAACGGTCCAGATCCACACAATTATTCATAAACCTCAGCAAGTTTGGAGAAAAAAATAAAAGCAGGGCGTTACAAACCACAAAAGATCAAACACTTCAAATTTTCCTAAGCCCTCAAAAAGTATTAGACTAAAATCACTTTGTTCATAGAACATTACAAACCACAATAGATCCACACAATATAGATTCTGCAAAATGAAAAAAGAAAATGCAAACCTCACGGACAATTCAAGCTACGCAATTCAAAAGAATCAATAAAAACAGAGCATGAAGCAGTGCACACTCTGTTTCAACTTATTTATATTGCAAGCTCGAAGTTATGTAAAACCTGGAAAGTGCGAGAAGTGTGATGATGAGAATGACCAGGCCAAGAACTATGTCTGAATTAAGCTCGTTCCCTGCAGTAACCAAGAGAAAATTAATTGAATGAAATACTGGAACCAACAAAAGTAAAAATCGTTAAAAAGATATATTCAGGTAATATATATTCATTCTCACCCATTTGGAGGAGTAAAGGAACCGTTGAAGCGGTTGTTCTCTGAGGGAGTGTATGTAGGAGTAGAGGAGTTGGTGTCTTAGGGAGAGTATGGACTACAATCTGTATCTGAGGGAGAAGCAGAGTATGGACTTTGGTTGTTTAAGCTACAAATGGACTTGAGTTGGTGTCTTAGAGAGAGCTAAGCTACAAAAACAAATGGACTTGAAATGGTTGGTATGGACTTCTATGTTTTAGAGATACTTCTATGCTTTCCGAGTTTCGGAGTTTGAGTTTACTGTTTTAGAGATCTTCTATTTCTATCCGAGTTTCCGAGTTTGAGTTGCCATGCCAGAACCGAAATGTATAGTGCTGAGGCTATTTCTATATGCCGAGTTTGAGTTGTGCCTTGTCAGAAATATACAGTGCAACAGTGCTGAGAATATTTCTTTTAGAGATGTGACTTCTTTTAGAGACGTGACTTCTATTTCTATGTGGCATATTTCGCGCATTTCGTGGTATATGTATTTCGCGCATTTCGTGGTTTATGTATATTGTGACTTCTGTGTTATTTCGTTATTTAGATGTGACTGTTGGTTTTTTGTTTTTGTATATACTATTTTAGATGTGCTGAGGTATAAGACAGTCATTTTAATACGGAGAGTATATCAGATTAGGGATGCTTTCGAGATGGGCCAGACTTGCATTCGGAATGGGTTAACCCGAAAACTACCAAATAAATACGTTAATGTTACAAGACTCACAGCCATATATTAACCATTCATCAGTACTATTTCTATCCTATGTGGGACTTTGTCATTTAATTAACTACGTAATTTATATCAATAATTCTAAATCATTTAGCTTGCTTCTAGTTTATCTCCCTCAACAACAAAAGAAAAACGCAAATAATTATAATTGGTTTACCTCTCAAAATTATTCTTAATTTTTTTTTAAGAGATTTATGTTCAACAAATTCTAAGAATTCAAAATAAATTTTTTTATTTATATATATTAGTATATAACTTAATTAATACTACATTAAAATATTAACTTTTATCATTTTATCTAAAAGAAAATACATAAAGTTCGTTTGACTATAGTGACAGAAGGATGTCTCTAATGCATTATTAATAGTTAGAAGATTTCATCAACAGTACGATTTTATGACCCTAACTTCACCTCCACCTATATTGGTCTTGCGACATGCTTAAATGATATTGTGGCAGGCAAAAAGTAAATAATGATGTTTACAAATTTTATCTTGCTACTATTACTCACACAATTAATTTTTAAGAGGTGGGATGCTTGATCAACCTTAAATACCTTTAACAAGAGGGAAAAATTTAGAGGATGTGTTAGAATTGATTCCAAACGTGGAGGATCAGTCTTGGAATGGTTATATTGGGGTCCTCAGGTTTAGTTCGAGATAGAAGTTACAAGTAATTTCTAAGTCCAAAAAAGTCCATCCTTTAATTAGCCAAGGTGTATCTGAGCCCTACATTTGGAAGGTCAGGATCGGATTTCCTTGATAATTGTCCCATCAAGGCCTTACTAGAAGGTTTCTACACTGAGATATGAGCTGGGTGGATACTATTCAAGGTCATTTCCTCATTAATGTGGCCAACTAAGTGGTTGCAGTGCATTAAATGCGGAGGTGATGGTTGCTTTGTCCATCCACTTTCCTTTCTTCCCTGCTCAGCAACACATTTTTCTCTTCATCCTCAACTTGCACCCAACGACCTTTAGCCTCGGTTCTCGGCCTTTCGAGAGCGTGCTGGCGTCCTTAGGTTTCTCTTCAATTGTAGCCTTTTTGCACTTGCATAAGGTCACTTGTATCTTTCCAAGATCAGTCTGCTAGTGTTTTCTGAGGTTCGTTTCTCCAGCGTTGTCCTTAATCCCATTTTTTGTATTTTCGGATCCTCGTCCCCTTACAATTATATTGAACCGATCCCTAAAACTTCATAATAATTTTGTTGTGTTACTCACTTACACTAGTATTTAACGATAATAAAATCTTTTAAGAACACCTTGTTGAGGGACTATGTTTTATGTCCATATAACCAAGAAGAGAAGGATGTCTCAAATGCATTATTAAACAACAAACAGTTAGAAGATTTAGTTGATCTACAGTACAATTTATGAGCCAAACTTAGCTGCCTATATACTGGTCTGTTCATGTGCCATGCTTAAATTGTATACTAAATAGATCCGAGTAATTTCATAGTATTTATGTATATATTTCAAATAAGAGATGAAAGAGTTGAACATTGGACGTTTGACACACTCAAAAGTAAAAGTACTAGGCCAATTGACCTAAAGGTCATTGGTAATTTGGTGCAACCTTTTCGTTTCAACATAGATTTTGTTGTTATACAATAAAATGTTTTGAAATACTTTAACCCATGCCAAATGCCTTTAGCTCAATTGTGACTTCTAGATGTTGAAATCCGCCTGCTCATAATTATTGAATCATCCAAAAAAAAAATTTTTGACACAATAATTCTAACACATGTTCACATATATGTACAAATATATAATTACACACATTTTTATATAAAGATAGACCAAAATCCAGGCAAATGCCTCTGGTGAGGTTTATGCCAACCCTTTAGAAAGCATGTTATCTTGCCTATGAGTTAAACATTTGAGGCGATTTCTTAGGTGCTATACATTATGTTTCTCATTTAAATTCAAACATTTGATTACATTAAATGTAATTTTTTTAGGGAACGTAAAATAATTTTTATTGTATTGGTTATACAATAATGTGTTTAATTTTAATTAAGAAACCTAAAGCACAACAAATAAAAAATTGTACCTAAGTTTGTCATTATATATAAACAGATTCTATAAAAAAAAAGCACCAAATTAAATAAATATATAGTTATTAGTAAAAATTCACAATTAAATCAATATTAATAAGTGCTACCAAGATGCAAGGTTATGTAAATTTTATGTCTTACAGGGGTGATGGAAATTTCATGTGCCATACTAAAATGCAAGATGATGCAAATGTTGTCTTACTAGGGGTGATGGAAATTTTATGTGCTATCAAATTACAAGTGATGAAAATTTGTTGTGCAGCTAAGGAAGGTGATGGAAATTTTATGTGCTTCCAATGTGCAAGGTGATTGAAAATATTTTTTTTTCTAATAGGGGGTGGTGGAATTTTATGTGCTATCAAGATGCAAGGTGGTGGCGGAAATTTGTTGTGCTACTAAGCAAGGTGATGGAAAGTTGATACGCTACCAAGGTGCAAGGTGGTGAAAACTTTGTTGTGCTACTTAACAAGGTGATTGAAACGTTATGTGTTATCAGACTTTTTGTGTTGGCAAGCTGGGATTATATCATGTAGTGTTTGAGGTCCCACCGGGTGGATGGGTTAAAGAACTTTAAAATGAAATTAGTGGCGGACTCAAGTGTCAAGTAGGACCATTTAGGCTCATCCTTTTTCCTTTTTTTTTTTTTTTTTTTTTAAATAAATAAAAAATGAGCTTTTTGGTGTGGGTACCTTAACCTCACGTCACGTGACGGCAATGAGCAATACTACATGTACCACATGAACCTTATTGGGACCATCGCTTAAACCGCTCCTCTCTAGATGCTGAGATAAGAACTCATACTATCAAGTCACACTCCATTTGGTTAGTCTCATCTTGTTTTGAAAAAAATGTTTGGCTTATACTACGGGGTCATCTTAATCCGACTGCTAGCATGTGCTTGGCTAGTGCAACCAAACAAATGGGGGGTAAGTCAAAATCCCTTTGTACAAAATGAATATTTCAAAAAGACAAATTAAGTAAATTCCAATCATTCTTCTCACAAAAAAAAAAGAAAAAAAAGAAAAGAAAAGAAAAGTCGATTCCAATCAGATCTAAGAAATTTGAGGGAAAATGGACCACTTGGGTAAGTGTTTATAGCATCAACTGGAATCCCGGCCGCTTTTAGATTTTGCTGTCCATTTCTTTCACCCCAAAGGAAAAAACATCAGCAATGGGTGATTATCAACACGCGTTCACGCGTTCAGTCCAAATTGTCAAACTATTACCATTCGATGTTGTACTCTAGAATTTCAATTTCAGTCTTTATAACACGGTTTCTTCGGGTGCTCTGCAAGTTTAGATAGTTTTGGATGGAATCATGAGCGTGAAATAAATGTTAGGCCAAAATGTCAAACCCACGATCTAAATTTTACCATTTTTCATTTTAATTCTCTAAATTTGAATTCGGTTATTTCAGTCTTCTAAATTTTAAAATTCCTTAATTCGGTCATTCATTAAACAGCCATCCATTTATGCTATTAACACCCCCAAAATGACACTTTTTTGGATTTATTTTAAATTTTAATTTAATTATTTATTTCTTATTAAAAAAACATTAAAAACACCAGAAATTATTTATTAAAAAAAAAAAAAATACCCAAACTTCCCTCTAGGCTCTCATCAATGGGCTTCCATACCCAATAAGTCAACAATGAAAATCCCAACAAGAACTATACAAATCCCAATAACATGAACACCATTACCCTTGCAATCATCTCTGCCTGCACCTTTGTCTTCTATATACTCTCTCATCACTCTGCATTTTTACTCTCATACACTTTCAGAACCTAAAACCCAGAACTCCTTTTTCCTTTTCACCACCATGACTATGAACATTTTCGACCACGAAGTGAACCAAGACACCTATGATCTCTTTGAAGTCACACCTAGACTCCAACCAAATCAAAACCCTCATCACCCACACTGCCCACATGGTCAACTCCTGGTTCTCCGACATCTACAACATCCACCGATGCCGTCTCCACCTCCTCATTGTTAGCATCCAAACCTCGATTCGCTAAAGCTACTCTGTTTCACAATTGTCCTCTTCCCTTCCCATGCTTTCTCAGCCATCACCTTCTCTCCTCTCGACGGAGGGATGACATCGTTTGGGGTTTAGACTTTTTTTAATTAACATTTTTTTAAATTAAGAAATAAATAATCAAATAAAAATAAAAATTTAAAATCAGACCAAAAAGGAATTGTTTTGGGGCGTTAATGGCATAAATGGATGGCTGTTTAACAAAGGACTGAATTGAAGAGTTTTGAAATTTAGATAACTGAAATGACTCTATGTAAATTTAGAGGACTGAAATGAAAAGTGGTAAAACTTAAAGGTTGGATTTTGCATTTTCGATTAAATATTACAGTAAAAAATTTCATATTTTATATATGACATATATAATGCTTATGTATTTGAAAATATATATTAGCTGCTTATAAAATAAATACAAGTTTATTTGAAACAAATGAGAAAAAATTAATTTAAATTTTTATTCATGTAATTCTCTATTTTATTTTATTCAACCACTATTTATATTATAATAATAATAATAATAATAATAATAATAATAATAATAATAATGTTATATCTAAGAAAAAAATATTGATAGCAAATGTTATTAATTTTCTTTTGTGCTAGAATTTAGTTTTTATTGATTTAGAATCTTAGATTTGGTCTACAGGAGAACGAAACCTAAGTTGAAGCCTAAGTCTAGTATAAATATAACATTTGCCTTATTTATTTATCTTTTTTAATTTTCTCCATTACCATTGTGAACAATCACGTTAATACCTTGTCAAAGTCAAGCCGATTCGGCTTTCATTAATTAAATTGCAGTGTTCTTTCTTTCTCAAAAAAACGTTAATACCTTGTCAAAGTCAAATCAAATGTTTCTTTTTTCTTTTTCTTTTTCTTTTTGATTCTTTGATTTTTGCACTAATAACTCACGTGACACAAAAATTAAAAAAAATTATTATATGAGATATGTGGCACAAAATTAGACTCTAATTAAAAATCTAATTGAATTTTTATTTTTGACTTTGCAATGTTTGCCCTAATAACTCACTTGGCATAAAATTTTAAGATTTATATGAGACATATGTCTTATAATTAAACTCCAATTGAAAATCTAATTGAATTTTCTCTTAACTTTGCAAATCTAACCATTATATTATATGTTTTACATGTTCTTAACATACACACCAATTTTCTTGCCAATTGGATGTTATTTATCATTCAATTCATAAACTCATATTTTATGTATTATTTTAAACTACAAAAACTTGAATTTAAGCAATTGTTTAATGACATTATTATTGATCTTTGATCACCTTGAAATTTTGCAAATATGGAAAATAAACAAAGATAATGTAATTTAATGGTGAATTTGTCAAAATTTGTATCCAATTAAAAAATATTAAGTGCAGTAACGTATAGTTTGAGTTGGTGTTAATGGGTTAAAATTTTGGGCTAATGTTGGTCGACCCATTAAAACCAGACGTCTTCAACCCTCAATCTCTCATGTCTAATCCAATAGAGAGGTTTCACTCGCTTCCCACTCCTAAATTTTATTAACTTTTTATTTTTTTGGAGAAACAAATTTTATAAACTTGTATTGCATGTCCACTAACCCAAATCTGGCATTTGGAAGTATTCTATTGTACCATATAAGACAAAAAAAAGATGGCACAAATGAGCTATTCAAACTTATCCCCAAAAAAAAACCCTTATTTGGTTTGTTAGGGAAAACAAAAATGGAAACCTAGTTCCAGATTATACAAAAGAGAAATTAGATCTGCATCGATCATAATCTCTAATTGGTGATTAAGAAAACAACTAAGAACCATTTCCGAAAAAAGGATGAAAAAAAGTGACCTATCCATGTTGATTTAAGGCTTCTTTAAAAATCCATCCAAATCCACCTTTAGTTTGTGAGCCCAAACAGAAGATTTGGTTTTGGAGTCCCAAATAAATTATCACTTTGAAAACTTCCCAAACTGGCTAGAAGAAAGAAAAAGAACCAAATCCACACTGACAGGAATTTAGACCCCTTAAACAACCAGATTGCTTAGCCTAGATTAATTAGCCAAGTTGTTACCTAGTCAAATTAAGCAATTCTAGGTTAAAACAATCCAAACAATCATATCAAGAATATAAAGCAGCGGAAAATAAATAACACAAGATATGATCACCCAGGAAACCACACGGTAAAAACCTGGGGAGGATTTGACCCACCGATCCTCAAGGCATAACAGAATTCACTATGAAAGAATTGAAGTTCTTACAAAAGGACTACAAGCTCCCCGCTCGACTTCCTAATGCTACCCACCAGTAGAACTTCCTGACACGACCACGCGCAGGCTCCGAATCCACGGACTACTTCTTTCTTGAATTCCTCAATCAGCTATAAGCTCCCCGCTTGCTTTTCTTTTAAGTTCCAATGGTTGCAACGATAATGATCTTCAAGATGTTAAAATCATCTCTAACTTGAAAACCCTAAGTTTTATGTAAAGGAAAGCTCCTCAAAGATCTCACACGAGATTCACACAAAACAGCAATGTATGAGCAACTAAGCAATATGGACAACCTTCAAAAACGTGGCTAGGGTTTAGTTTATATACTTAGGGTAAAAATATAAAACCCTAAACGTTTAATGAAGTAGGGCTGAGTTGGAAATTTTGCAGAAAAATCAACCTGTGCGATTTTTGATCGATCGAGTCTATTCTTCGATCGATCGAGCCAGGCCAAAAGTCCCAAGTACTTCTGCAGCCACTCGATTCCAACTTTACAATATTAAACCAACTTTGAGCAAGTCTAAATAAGACTAAATACAATGTTTTGATCATGGTTTGCCAACATTACAAATTAGAGTTCTAAATACATAAAATCCTAAGACCTTAGAACCTAACAAACTCCCCCTTTGGCAATCCGTGACAAAACCCTAATTAACAGCTCAAAGTTTTACAAATAAAAAAGCCCTTTACAAAGATAATGCTCATAAAATTCAATTCAGCCTAACTACTATCCATAGTTGCAAGTGTAGACAGCAGCTTAGTTGAATCAACCTGTATAATCTTGAAATACTCAACAAACGCATAAACGCATGTGTGATAGAAAAGAGTAAAACAACAGGTATAACATTCTTGTAAGATTCACACAATTCAAAATAAAGACATATATGAATGATCAACTCATAAATATAAATCAATACGCAGTGAATCACAAAGGAACAAGAATCAATAAAAAATAACATGTATATCAATCAATGTTACTCCCCCTAACATGAATATCCCCAAAAATGATATACAAAGTGAAGCACCTAGATACAATCTAAAAACTCCACAAGCTCCTCTAAAACAAAAAAATCTCCCCCTAACTACAAAAACTCCACTCCCCCTTTTTGTGACGGAATGCCAAAGGGCAATCACAAGTCGCCATCAAAAGGAGGTGGTGAGGGTGAATGAAGACGTGCAAAATCAGCTCGGAGAGCACGAATCTCGTCCAGCAAGTCCACCAAAATCTGACCATGAGCCGCCTGAACGGTCATGACAGTCTCCAAAGTACGACGAACATCGAAGTCGGCCGAAGGAGGTGGAGGAACATCAGCAGCAGCTGCATCATCACCAACTGGATCAGGAATATCCTCACCAGCAATACCTTCAGAAGAAGGAGGAGGCGCGCTACTAGAGGGCTCAGACCTAGGGTGTTTAGAACCAGCTCGAAGATGAGCAACCCTCTGTCGAAGAAAAGACGCACCTATAGGAGCTATCACATGAACGGGCTCAGAGGAAGGAAAGCCACTAAGATCAAGATAGAGAAGAATCCTATGAATGAAAATATGATGTACAAGAGCATGAGCAGTAGATGAACTCCTATAAACATCGTTCAAAGAACGAAGAAAAAGATGGGGAAAACTAATAGGAGCATCAGTAACTAGAGCGTACAAAAATACACACCTCTCAAGAGGAATAGTGTGAACATGGGAAATAGGCCAGATCGAATGACAAGCTATCCTAAAAAACAGATAGTGTAACCCGGAGAGCTCAACAGAAGTGATCCAAGGATCAGAACCCCACTGGACAGTAGTACCAGTGATGTAAGACAAAACATCGCTAATCTCGGGAGACTCATCATATGGATAGACAGGATGCTGGACCAACGGTACCCCTAGAGCATCAGCCACTACCCGAGGAGTAATGGAGTACTCTACGCCTCGTATCCAACTCTTAACTAGAGTGTTGGAATCATAGATGCGGATAGAGATGTTCGAATAAAACTCTCTAATCAAGGCAGAAGGTGGAGGAGGATCAGAAACATCCACCAAGGGTAACCAACCCCGACGCTCGAAGTTCGCCCTAATGGCAGGATCAAGTTCATCTAACAGCACAGAACGCTCAGCCCAAATCTTTCTCCTAATGTTAAGCTTCTCAAAAATCTCTTGGTTTTTCTCACTCGGAAATTTCTCACGGTCAAAGGATGGAGGGGGTGAAGGAGAAGGTGAGGAAACATTCCTACGGGCTCTAGTCTTCCTAGGCATAGTGCTAAGGAAAGGACAGAGACACAAAGAGAAAACCACAAAGAACAAGAGAAAACAAAACCAAGGGCAGACTGCAAATTAGCACAATAAAGAATATAGAACAAAAATCTATATGATGCATGAACAATAAAATGTTGTGATGCATGATCTAATGCAGTAAACAATTAAGATTAATTGAGAGTAATTTGACAAAATTGGCTTGAACAGGGAATTTCTATCAAAAATCCCAAAAATTGAAAACCACTTGTTGAAATTTTTAACCAAATTGATGAATTGAGCATTACAAAACACAGCATAGATTATAATGCTTAATTATACCAATAAAACAAGCCAATTTCAGCAAATTCTACCCAATTTAACAAAAGCCCCAATTCGGATCAAGAACAAACCCTAGAATTTTCAATTTTTCATCAAACTCAAAATTGATCAAATTAAACTATTTAGATCATGTCTATAGCATGTCCCCACAAAAACCCAATGATCAATTGCATAAAATATGGTTTGAAACAAAAGAAAATCCCAAAATAGCAAATTGCGAAAATCGCCCCTAAATGCATGAAAATATGCATGAAAAATTGAAAATAAATTCAAAAGGAAGGGCAAAAGGGTCTTACCGGCTTGAGGAGAGAGAGATCTTGCAAAAACAACGAAGGAAAACAACAAAAATCTCTAAGGTGGAGCCTTGCCAACGCGGAGAGAGAGAAAAAGTTTGAAAAGTTTTGAATAAGAACTTTGAAAAAGTCGGAACTGATCTTTTAAAAAAGCTTTTCCACGATATTCGATCGATCGAAAATTACATTCGATCGATCGAAAAGCACAGTCATTTTAAGACAAATGAGAGCACTTTTTCGATTGATCGAAAAACAGGCTGGATCGATCGAAATGGGCAGAGGCTCACTAAATTTTGGAAAAATCACAGTTTTTGAAAAACACAAACCTAATTTTGAAAATAACTCCTCAAAGCATTAAATTGAAGAAACAAAATGCATGAGCATGAGATGGAATGTTTTTTCAAAAACCCAAAATTTTGAACCCAATTTTCTCAAAACAAATTTCAATCAAACTCCCATTGAATTTTCTCAAGCAACAAATATGTTGTGCATAAATCTCAAGATATTTTCAAACTTGGTTGGTCAGACCAAAAACACACACTAGCATGTACAGTGTTTAACAAAGAGTAACTTGTGTAGTGTGTGATGCTAGCAAAAACTTGAGATACATGTGAGGTGATATGTGAATAGCAATCAATCACAAAGTCTACAAAATTCATCACATAGAATTCAAAAGAGACTATCACCTAAAGAGTTACATCCTATAACTCCCACATTTCCTAGAACAAAAGCTTACAATCATGTAAGTTTCTTGTATTTTGCCCCATTATTTAGATGAAATTTGGCATCAAGCCTAATAGTACACACCGGTTTGAATTAAGTGAATTGGCATCAAGCCTAATAGTACACACCAGTTTTAATTATTAAGCATTTAACAGAGGCTACACCTTATGTTCTTTTTGTGCATGTGCTACACTTTCTCGAGCACAAAATTTTATGATATGCACTAAGGTGTTCATGATTGACTAGTGAACAGTGGTGAGATGGTTATTTATGCCTTTCTCAAAAGAATCAAGTCCGACAGTCAAAAACATGTGACTTCAAGATTAAGACAAAGTGATTAATAACCACAAACATCTTTCCCACACAACATGCACTACAAAGTTTCAACTAGTCAAGTGCAATGAATAAGTTCATCAAAGTTAAACAAGGTACATAAGACATGTTATGTGTAAATAAATTGACCAACCTTGTTTTCAAAAACCAAGAAACATCATGATAAACATAATTTTTGCTTCCTCCTTTTCCCTTTTTTATTTATTTTATTTATTTTATTTATTTATTTAAGAGAGAAAACAAATAAATCCTAGAATGAAATGCATGAATGTAATGCAATGCAAGTCCTAGAACAAAAACACAAAAAAAACAGGGAACAATGGTCACATAGGAAAAGAGTAATGAAGCACAAGGATCATGTCAGAAAGACTCAATTAGTTCGAGTCTTTTGCATCCAAAACCTTTTAGATGCACCACGAGCATTGGAGTTCTTATTCACATTCGAGTGATTCCCAACTCCAGGATTGGAATAAAGGTTTAACACCTTTACCAATTCACCAATTAATGCCATAGGATTTTGTGCTTGAGGCACAGGCACTTTTGGTTTATTTGCTCTCTTATCAGCTTGAAGCTTGTAACAGTTAGGACGGATGTGTCCAGACTTACCACAATAATGACAAACCCAAGCAGGTTTACCATGCATCTTGTCCTTAGATTTTGTAGGCTCCTTAGGTTTAGAATCTCTTAAGTCTACCCTAATCTTCTTAGGTGGTGAAACTTCTACAGGTTTGACTACCTCACTCACAGGTGGTTTGATAGTTTCACTCACAACCTCACTCACAGAAGGTTCAGAAGAAGAAGAAGGAACAAAAGTGGTGGAATGTGGTCCAGAATCAAAGATGCTTTCAACATATCCTAACCCAGTTTTATCAGAAGGATACTTTTGAACATTCAGCATGTGATCAAGTTTAGAACTAGCAGATCTAGCAACAGATAAATCATGTTCCAAAGTTCTAACTTTATCAAGCAAAAGCATGTTCTCAGATTTAACATTATTCAAAAGCTCATTAGCATCAAACAGTTTAACAAGCAAATTTTTCTTTTCAAGCTCAAGAGAATCAATTTTCTTTAGGCCAAGTTCAACTTTCATAGCATCCTTTTGCAGCAATTTTGCAAAGTTTGTTATAGGCCTCTTGAAGATCTGCATCTTCAGAGAGTTCCCCATCAGAAGGGTTCTCTTCAGCAGATATGCTTTCATTGACTATAGCAGTAGCCATGAAAGCAATGAAGTTTCCATCCTCGTCACCACCGGACTCATCATCAGAAACCTCATTATCACTAAGGGTTACAGCCATAGCTTTACCCTTAGTCCTCAAGAATGTAGGACATTCAGATTTCACATGACCATACCCTTGACAGCCAAAACACTGAGGACCCAAAGAGTTATTAGAAGATTGACAAAAATTTTCTCTAGGTTTTTCAAAATTGTTAACCTTAGTGGGATCATTCTTCCTAAAATTTCTAAGTTCAGCAGTGTAAGTACCTCTTGCCTTTCTATTTGTATTCCTAAGAAAGTTCTTAAAGTTTTTGGCAAGATAGGCAATCTCTGTAGCAGAGAGCTCATCATCAAATCCACCACCATCAACATCGTCAACTGACTTAAGAGCCATTGATTTGGATTTGTTCACTTTAGGTAGGTCAGACTCATAGGATTGAAGAGATCCTACAAGCTCATCAACAGGGATGGAGTCCACATCCTTGCTTTCAGTGATGGCAGTCACTTTGGGTCTAAAGTCTTCAGTTAAATATCTAAGTATCTTCCTAACAATCTTAGGTTGATCATAGATTTCACCCAAATTAAAAGCAGAATTAACAATATCATTCAGTTTGGCATAAAATTCATCAAAGGATTCATCATCAGACATCCTAATGCTTTCAAACCTAGAAGTTAATTGCTGCAGTTTGTTTATCTTAACTGCCTTTGTGCCTTCATGCACAGTTTGGAGGATTTTCCAAGCAGTATGAGCAATCTCAACATTAGAGATTCTCTTAAATTCCTCCATAGAAACAGCATTAAAGATGGCATTCATAGCTTTGCTATTGAATCTAGCTGCTTCTTTTTGAGAAGTTTGCCACTCACTCACAGGAGTAGCGGGCTTCTCCCATCCGTATTCAACGGAATTCCAAACCCTTTCATCAATGGATTTCAGGAATGCTTTCATCCTTACTTTCCAATAAGCATAGTTGTTCCCATCAAAGTGAGGAGGAACAAACAGAGAGTGTCCATGCTCTATGACAACAGGGGTCAAGGATCAACTCAGAGATTAAAAAAATCTCAAACAAAAAGAGCTACCTGCTCTGATACCACTTGACAGGAATTTAGACCCCTTAAACAACCAGATTGCTTAGCCTAGATTAATTAGCCAAGTTGTTACTTAGTCAAATTAAGCAATTCTAGGTTAAAACAATCCAAACAATCATATCAAGAATATAAAGCAGCGGAAAATAAATAACACAAGATATGATCACCCAGGAAGCCACACGGTAAAAACCTGGGGAGGATTTGACCCACCGATCCTCAAGGCATAACAGAATTCACTATGAAAGAATTGAAGTTCTTACAAAAGGACTACAAGCTCCCCGCTCGACTTCCTAATGCTACCCACCAGTAGAACTTCCTGACACGACCACGCGCAGGCTCCGAATCCACGGACTACTTCTTTCTTGAATTCCTCAATCAGCTACAAGCTCCCCGCTTGCTTTTCTTTTAAGTTCCAATGGTTGCAACAATAATGATCTTCAAGATGTTGAAATCATCTTTAACTTGAAAACCCTAAGTTTTGTGTAAAGGAAAGCTCCTCAAAGATCTCACACGAGATTCACACAAAACAGCAATGTATGAGCAACAAAGCAATATGGACAACCTTCAAAAACGTGGCTAGGGTTTAGTTTATATACCTAGGGTAAAAACATAAAACCCTAAACGTTTAATGAAGTAGGACTGAGTTGGAAATTCTGCAGAAAAATCAACCTGTGCGATTTTCAATCGATCGAGTCTATTCTTCGATCGATCGAGCCAGGCCAAAAGTCCCAAGTACTTCTGCAGCCACTCGATTCCAACTTTACAATATTAAACCAACTTTGAGCAAGTCGAAATAAGACTAAATACAATGTTTTGATCATGGTTTGCCAACATTACAAATTAGAGTTCTAAATACATAAAATCCTAAGACCTTAGAACCTAACACACACTATTATTCATAGACCTCAACAAGTTTTTGAGGAAAAAGAAAACAGAGCATGACTTGTACTAATACAATCAGAAAACCAAACAGTTCAAATTTTCATAACCCCTCAACAGAGGATTAAAAAGTACAACAGATCCACAAAACATATATCCTGCAAAATGGGAAAATTAATACATAAGTAAATTGCAAACCTCACACCACAGGAAAATTCAATTCAAGCTACAGTAATTCAAACAAACCAATACAAACAAAGCATGGATCACAACACATTCTGTTTCAACTTTATGTATAGTAAATGATGTGAAGCCAACATAGTATATTGGAGGCTCAAACAGTGTTGACATTCAGAATATCAAAAAAATAGTTTTGATATTCTGTTTGACTTGGTGGGAAGTGGGAACAATCTTTTTGCTCTGAAGTTGCAAACTTTGAAATTTCTTGGATCTCTTGGATTGTAATTTAGGGTCCGTTTGGTTCGTGTAAAATATTTTCCAGAAAATAAATATTTTTCGGAAATGCTATTTCTGGAAAAGGAAAATGCATTCATGTTGTTTGGCTGTCTCGGAATTCGTTTTACGAAAAATCAATTCCGGTGTTTGATTCGTTCAAACATTTTACGGAAAATGCTTTCCGTTTTACGGAAAATCAATTCCTATGTTTGGTTCGGTCAAACATTTTACGAAAAATTGAGGACATTTTTTACGGAAAATTAATTCCCATGTTTGGTTCGTGGATCATTTTACGGAAAATATGAAATGCCTTACAAATTCCTACACTTGCATTACCTAGACAAACATGTGACAGTAAAAAACTAATCATCCACTTCAACATAAAAAATAATCATTTAAATATATCCATAATATTTATATAAAAACAGCTACATCAATCGTTCACCATTGGCATTACACCTCCATGGTGTACAAAAATGATACCTACTCGTGGTATTTGAATAGTACAAATACATAATTTGGGCAATTGTATCTTTCCAATAATACAAAAGACTACATATATAATACAAATGGCAGGTCAATACTAGTACTACAACAAAAGTTAATTCCTAAAGCTACCGTCACAGTCAACGTAAAACAGACAAGTCAAAGTTGTGAGAATAAAAAACCATCCAACCACAGCTTTCTCGGCCTAGCATTCTTGGCTAGAAATCCCCGTGCTGCCTTCTCATTTTCACAAAGATGGTTAAACGCAGTTGCGAGCATGTTTTCGCTATACCCATCTGCCATCATAGCCATAACCTCATTGTAAAGAGCTGTGTAATCCACCAGGCCCCAGTTGATTTCTTTTAGAGCCACAGCTATTTCCTTCAACTGATCAGACAGATCAGTCAGCACACTATCATCAGCATTAGAAGGTGCACGCCCTTTTTTCGGGACTTGAAAATTCCCGACCCAATAGTGGATGACTCGACTGCATTCTTTCCTTTCTCGACCACACCTTCCTCCACATTGTCTGCAACAAACTCAGCACTGTCCCCAATGCACCTTCAATTAAGGTTTAAACACACACATATTCTACTACAAGAAAATAATAACACCAACATGAGTTTTGCAAATGTAAGATAAATGATGAAAAAAATCATACAATTAGTCATGTCTCAAGCTTGAAAGTATACATAACCCAATAGGCAACTACATAACATTTGCTACATCAAAGTATACATATCAAGCTCCAAAACTGTATACACAAAACCCAACTAGCCAAATTCTAAAAAAAAAAAAAAAACCAATCATGGGTCAAGCTCCAAAATTTCTACACATAACCCAACTAGCCAAATTAAAAAAAAAAAAAAAAAAAAAAAAAAAAAAAAAAAAAAAAAAATCACAGCAAAAGTTCTCCATATAACCCAACTAGCCAAATTCTTAAAAAAATCACAGCAAAAACCAATTATGGGTCAAGCTCCAAAATTTCATACATGTAACCCAACTAGCCAAATTCTAACCAAAAGCACAGCAAAAACATTGATCACCCTAAACCCAATCATGAGTCAAGCTCCAAAATTTCATACGCATAACCCATCAAGCCAAATTCTACCCAAAAGCACAGCAAAAACATTGATCCCCTTAAACATCCATGAATAATACACAGTTTAAATAAAAAATGGATAATTAAAAAAATTAAATAAATAAATAAATAAATAAATAAATATTTATATAAATAAATATATATATATATATATATATATAGAAAATGCTAAGATCGGATCCGAGAGGTGGGTCGGGAGGATGGGTTGTGGATTTTAGCATATCTGAGTTTGAGGGGATATGGATTACACTTGTGTTAGGACATATGTGTTTTCACGTGTTAAGAACATATGTCACTTATTTATGTAAATTGGCTAATCCTTTGACAAAACGCACTCTACTTGTAATTGGATAGTTCTATGTGTTTTTAATACTTCAAGAAATAAGGTTTCAAGGTCAAGTGTTGAAGTCATCAACTCAAAACTCGACACCTACTCAATAGCTACCTCGACACTTGCTATCTGTCGAGATTTTAAATTTCAGATTTTCTGATCTGATTTTCTTAGGATCCGTGAATATGCTTTTGGGCCTTCTTTTCTCTAAACCCTAAACATATAAAAGGATTGTTTTAAGAGCCGTCAAGTGTGACACAAGTTGCAAAAGCATTGAGCAATCTCTGTTCAAGCAAATTGTGATCAAAGACGAAATTCTTGACCTAATTCATCTTCTCTGAAGAAGTTGCTGTGTATTTGCACCATAGGGTTTTGTGACCAAGCATCTTCCTGATCTTTATCGTGTAGGATGAACTGAATAACTTTGCAACCAATCTTTCTTCCTTAAGTTGGTGTTTTGAAGTCGCGTACTAGGATCCGCGCATTGGTTAGTCATGTACTTGGGAGCCATGCATCAAAGATGAGAATTGTCGCTACAGATCAAGTCCAATTGGGTATTGGGGTAAGGGTTCAATTTTAGGTTGGTAAGGTACTTGGGATTCCTTTACTTGTAACCGCTTGATTTGATAATAGTGAAGTTTCGGGAGTGGTGACCTGAAAATCACCTGGTGGGGTTTTTGCCGCGAGGTTTTTCCCCATTCGTAAACAAATCACCGTGTCATTTAATTTCCGATTCATATTTAGTTATTTGGTGATTTGTTTGTGCTTCTACATATTTGCATGCTAAATTGATTAATTAATAACTTGGCTAATTAATTAATTGGTTTAATAACAAGGGGTCATTCAGATTGTGGTCTATCAAGTTGTATCAGAGCAGACACATTCTGATTAGATTTAATCTTTGCTGTGTTGATCCATTGACCCCTGCTTGTCATGGATAGAGGGCAATCATTAATTATACCTCCTTTATTTGATGGCACTAATTATGTATACTAGAAAGTATGCATGAGAGCTTTCTTGCAGTCTTTAGATGACAAGGTGTGGCAAGCTGTAGAGATTGGCTAGACCAAGCCAAAAGAAGAACCGGCCGATTGGGATAATGCAAAGATCAAGGCGGCTAACTTCAACAGCAGAGCACTAAATGCTCTATTTAGCGCAGTCACCAATGAAGAGTTCAAGAAGATATCCTCAACTGAAACTGCTAAAGAGGCTTGGATCATCCTCCAGACAACCTATGAAGGAACAAAGGCTGTCAAAGATTCAAAACTTCAAAGGCTCACTACAAGCTTTGAAGAAATTAAGATGGAGGAGGATGAATCGTTTGATGAGTTCTATGCCAAGCTAAAGGACATAGTGAACTCAGCCTTCAATCTTGGGGAAACCATCCCTGAACCCAAGGTTGTAAGGAAGGTGCTCAGATCTCTACCTGAGAGATTTCATGCCAAGATTACGGCAATAGAAGAATCAAAGGATATTGACAAAATTCCTTTGACTGAGCTGATTGGAAACTTGCAGACCTACGAGCTAGGACTATCTAGGATTGGCAAAACTAGTAAAGGCAAGAGCATGGCCTTGAAGGCAAAGAGCAGTGATACAGATGAGTCTTCTGATGATGAAGATTCTAAGATGAAGTTCTATATTACAAGGTAGTTTAAGAAGTTTATGAAGAATGCCAATAGGAGGAACTTCGACAAGGACCGCAGACAATCTAGTTCTTCTCAGTTTTAGAACCAAGACAAAGGGAAGAAGGACACTAAGGATGGTGGTCAGTACACTGTTCCGACTGGACCAAAGTGCTTCAGATGTCATGGATTCGATCACATGAAGCATGAATGCCCAATATATCTCAAGAGCATTGGGAAAAGTAAGACACTTGCTGCAACCTTGAGTGACACTGAGCTCGAAGATGATTCCGACAATGAGGATGACGGAATTTTAAATGCCTTCACTGCCACAGTCAATCCTACTGAAGGGATTGTTGAAGAAGTGGATGAAGAAGAAGGTGGAGTCCAAATTTAAGAAAATGGATGATCAAGATGATATCCACTCAGCCTATAAGAAGCTTTACAAGCTCTTTGAGAAGCATGAGAAATTGTATAGGCTGGCCACCAAGAAGTTCAGTGATGTAGAACTTGATCGTGAAGAGTTGTCCACAAAGTTTGATGAGGCGAATCAAACTATTGGAGCATTGAGATTTGAGAACAACTTTTTGGCAGAGAAGACCAAAAAACTTGAAGCTGAGCTGTTTCAAGTTAGAGCTCAATTGGAGAGGACTTCAAGTGCAAAGCTTGATGAGATGCTGAGCAATCAGAAAACTGCTTCGGATCGAACAAGCTTAGGGTATGGTCTTTCTTTCTCTAATATTGCTTCTACTAGTAATACTGTTTTTGTTTCTCCTCCTAATAACACTGAAATTGAGAACACTAATGTTAAAACTGAATTAGCTAGTGAGAACTTAGACAAGGGTAAATCAATCTTAGGAGCACCCCCTAATCAAGAAAAGAAAGATGCTAAAAACCCTAGGACTAAGAAGGCTAACTCCCAAAAGCCTAAACAAAAGAAGTAGCATCTCTGTCATCATTGTAGAGCTGCTGGTCATACTCGACCTAATTGCTATAAGTGGCTAGCAGCTCAACAGAGCAATGGCATAATAGCATCTGGAAGCCAAAATCAGCTTTAATCCTCTCTTGCTCCTCTTGGAGATCTTCTGAAAGCTCTCATGTTCCTTTCGAACTTGAACGGTTTCAATTCTTCCCCCTCACCGTCTGTTCAAGGGTTCAATCAAAGAAAAGGTTCTTCCAAGGTGTGGAAGAAAAAGGAATCTAAGTGATTTCATCACTTTCTTTTCCCTTCTTACTTTTCTTGTTTGTTGCATTGCTTGTGTGTTTTGCATTTTTGTTGAGTCAGTCTAGTTTTTTGCTTTGTTTTGTTTGACATGTTTTTGTGTGTTTACTTTCAGTTTTGTTTACTTTTGTTTTTAATATAAAAAATCAAAAAATTGAAAAATCAAAAAAATACAAAAATAGTGTGTGTTTTGTGTACTTTGGTACTTGTGTACCTTGGATGGCCATTGAAACAAAGTTTCTAAACTTTGTATCTTTTGTAACTTAGATGAGCATCTCTATGCACAACTAAGCAAATGAGCTTTGTGGCTTTTGTTTGTGATGAGTAAGATTAAGTTATCTTTTAAAACTTAACACTTATATCACTCTTTTTGACGGGTAGGACTAGAAAATCCTAAGAGAAAGGCATAAATAACCATCTCACAACTATTGCCCGCCAATCATAATAAGACACCTGTATGATTCGGCATAACAAAAGTACAGTGTCAAAGACATTCGTATGCTTCGGCATAGCAAAAGTGCGATGTCAAATGCTTAACATCTTGGGTATTTCTTTTCTCTCTTTTATATGCCCATGTATGGTATGCTAAAATAAAAGAAAATATGCAAAGAAAATAAAAGCAAAAAGATCAAAAATGCTTAAAATATGGTTGTAAGCGTGTATTCCAGGAGATGTGGGAGTTATAAAATGTATCTCGAAGGTGATAGTCCCTATCAAACAGTTATGATTGTGTGTGAGTTAAAGTTATTTTCTCATATCTCAGATCGTCATAACATGTATACACATATGCAATCTTGCGATATTTTTCACACACAACACGCAATATTCTTTGCTACGTTTGATACATATGCAGGTACAATGTGATTTGGCCATCACAAAGGTTTTACATGTGCTAATGTATGCTCACTAAACTGTCTTAACTTGTTTTTGAAAAATAAAATTGGTTAGACTTGTTTAGTGTGTGTGTGTGTTTTTGAGGATCCATGAGCTTAAATTTTTGTTGAGAGATGATCTTGAGAGCTTCATATGTTGAGTAGATCTTTGGTTGAGGTGTATGATAGAGTGCATTCATGTCTGTGTTTTTCTTTTCTCGAAAAACTGCTTTTTCAAGCTGTCTCGACACCTTTTCGACACCTCCTCGATACCTGGTTATCTGTCGAGCATCTCAGGCCTTTTTCTTATCGCAATCTTGACACCCCTTCGACACCTGATGGATCGATTGAAAAAGTTTCTGTCTCCTCGATACCTTCTCGATACCTGGTCGATCGATCGAGATTCTGTGCTTCAAAACTGTTCCTTATTCCTTGATACCTCTCGACACTTGAAGCTATCGAAGGCCAAATCCTCGACACCTCCTCGACAGTTTTCTCGATATCTCTCGACACCTCAGCTGTCGAGATTTACTGAGATGTCTATAAAAGGATTTTTCGCGATTTTTTCACTCATTCCTCGATCTCTCTCGATCTGTCCGAAGGCTTTTCATCTCCCAACCACTTTTCTCTCACTCAAATCTTCAAATCCTCTTCATTTTCGGCCTTCCCTTGGTTTCAATCACTTGGTAAGTTCATTTTTCCCTTCCTTTTTCATGCATTGCATGTTTTGAAACCTAGTTTTTGGGATTTTTGAAAATTTTTGGGGTTTTTCAAAATTGATGAGTTTTTCTTGAAATTTTGGGTTGGATTTTCATTTAAATGCTTTCAAAATGACATACATTGCATTCCATGTGCATTAGAATGACGTTTACATGCATTTAGATGTGTGCTTTATGCTGTGTGCTGGTAGGATTGGATTGGGCTGAGCCCATGATATCTTTTGCTTTGCATGTCACATGCTCATGCATTCCCATGCATACGTTCTTTTTGTTCATCATATTTGCTCTATTTGAACTGTGTTGGGACTTTTCTGATTGTCTCCCTCTCTATCTCTTTCTCATTCTTTTATGTTAGTAGTGTCTATAGCACCCAAACGTAAATCCACTCCTGCTCGGAACCCTCTGCGTTCTGGAGCTTCCTCTTCTTCTGACTTTGCTCCTCTTAACCTTCGGTTCCGTGATGGAGATGTCCACAAGGCATTTACGGAGAACTTTTCTCAACGAGGTGTTCATTTGGAACGCCAAGTCATTCTGGCGGACTTCGCTGACACTGACCTTCCCTCTGTCATTCACAGTAGGTGATGGGAGTCACTGTGTGACGTCCCGGTCACTTGTCCTCTTGTGCTGATTCAGGAGTTTTACTCTAATATGCACGGGATAGATCGTTCAGTACCTCTTTTTTTCACTCGCGTTTGAGGTACACGCATCCCTGTCACACCGCAACTAGTTGCGGATGTGCTTAGGGTTCTTAGGATAGAGTTTCCTGACTATCCTTCTTGTGAGCGTCTGAGGACTGTGTCCAAAGATGAGCTCATCTCTGCCTTTTGTCAGCGCCCTGCTAATTAGGGTGAGTATCAGTACACATCATGCAGGCCTTTTGCTAAAGGTCCTAGACTCCTAAACATGGTGATGACGTTTATACTCCATCCTCTCTCTCACTACAACTCTATTATAGAGCCTCGTGCTCGATTTTTGTTATCTCTTCTTGAGCATCTTATTATAGATTTTCCTTCTCACTTTATTCTTTCTATCATAGATGTTCATCTTGATTCGGCGTCCCGTGATAAGCTCATTTTTCCTTTCGCTATCACGAGGATCTTACGCCATTTTTCTATTCCCTTTCCTGTGTCCAACCACTTCACACACATTTGTGCCATAGATGCCGCTACCGTAAAACATAGTGAAGCACAGTTTAGGTCGCGACAGACGAATTCTACTCCTCCCTCCCGTTCGGCTCCATCTAGATCAGCTCCATCTACATCTGCTCCTTCTTCCTCTACGGGTGATGTATCTCTAGGAGACATTATGGCGCAGCTGCAGCGCATGGACACTCGCCTTGATACACTCTCTGCTGAGTTGTATCAGGTGAATGTTCGTGTTGGTCGTATTGCACGACGGCAGGTTACCATGGGTGGTTTTGCTCCAGAGGCTACTTCTTCACCACATACTCCAGCAGCTTCAGATTCTAAGGATGATGAGGATGATGATGATGATGAGAATGGAGATGCTAGCTCTACTGATGAGATGTCTACATGACACTCTACCCTTTGTCACTCGTGACAAAAAGGGAGAGTAGTTTTGGGTTATGAGAGTAGTCATCTTAGGGGGAGAGTTAGTATAAGACATTTTGATAGGGGGAGTGTTGATATTCTTGAGGGATGTAGTGAGGTTTTTATGTATCTTTTCTTTTCTATTCTTTATAGATACATTGATTTTGTATATGAGGTCCTTTGACCATTTTTATATACATTGTACTTATACTTCTTTATATATGTGGATGTATGTTTCTTTCACCTCTCTCTTTATGTGTTATTTCTTCTCTATTTTTATACACATGTTCATTATATTTGTATGCAATCTAGTATTTCTGTTTCACACAAGATGCCTTAATGAGTTTTGTTTAAAGTGTTTCAAAAATACAGGTTGTCAAAGTCTACTTGCCATAAACTCTCTTCTTGCAAAGTTTTTCAAGAGTTTGTGTTGGGATAGATTTTATTGTGTTCAACAAGTGAATATGAGTTTAGTGACTTATGACTTCTCTCATATGTTCATTTGCTTGTTGTGGTTTTGTCACGGATTGCCAAAGTGGGAGATTGTTAGGACATATGTGTTTTCACGTGTTAAGAACATATGTCACTTATTTATGTAAATTGGCTAATCCTTTGACAAAATGCACTCTACTTGTAATTGGGTAGTTCTAGGTATTTTTAATATTTCAAGAAATAAGGTTTCAAGGTCAAGTGTTGAAGTCATCAAGTCTGTCCAAGAAAAAGCAAGTTGAAGTGCAATTTCATTAAAGCTCGACACCTGCTCGATAGCTACCTCGACACCTGCTATTTGTCGAGATTTAAAATTTCAGATTTTCTGATCTGATTTTCTTAGGATCCGTGAATATATTTTTGAGCATTCTTTTCTCCAAACCCTAAACATATAAAAGGATTGTTTTAAGAGCCGTCAAGTGTGACATAAGTTGAAAAAGCATTGAGCAATTTATGTTCAAGCAAATTGTGATCAAAGACAAAGTTCTTGACCTAGTTCATCTTCTCTGAAGAAGTTGCTATGTATTTGCACCATAGGGTTCTGTGACCAAGCATCTTCCTGATCTCATCGTGTAGGATGAACTGAATAACTTTGCAGCCAACCTTTCTTCCTTAAGTTGGTGTTTTGAAGTCGCGTACTAAGATTTGCGCATTGGTTAGTCACGTACTTGGGAGCCGTGCATCAAAGGTGAGAACTGTCTCTACAGATCAAGTCCAATTGAGTATTGGGGTAAGGGTTCAACTGCATGTTGGTAAGGTACTTGGGATTCTTTTACTTGTAACCACTTGATTTGATAATAATAGAGTTTCAGGAGTGGTGACCTGAAAATTACCCGGTGGAGTTTTTGTCGCAAGGTTTTTTCCCATTCGTAAACAAATCACCGTGTCATTTAATTTTCGCTGTATATTTAGTTATTTGGTGATTTGTTTGTGCTTTCACATATTTGTATGCTAAATTGATTAATTAATAACTTGGCTAATTAATTAATTGGTTTAATCATAAGAAGTCATTCAGATTGTGGCCTATCAACTTGTGTGTGGATCGGACTTGTGTGTGGATCGGAGGTGAGGTGAGGTGAGGTGTGTGGATTGGAGGTGTAAAACGGTCAACCGGGGAAGGAAAACTCACTACAGGTCTGCGTTTGGCTCGGTGATCGGACTACCGTGAGGGAGAGGATCGAGTGGCTGAGCTCGGCGTGATCCGGAGTGAGTTGGATCGGTGTGAGTGTAGTGGCTGAGCTCTCTTCTTTCTCTCGCTCTCTCTCTCTCTTTTGCACGTGACTCGAAAATTGTTTAAAATGAAAATGAAAGTGTAAAGCCATTTTCAAGTCAAAGGATTAAATTACAAGTCAAATGAAATGATTTTTCGAAAAATTCTATTTTCCGTAACTGCCAAACACGTTAGTCAGGTGGAAAATGATTTCCTGAAAGTGTTTACCACCAAAACAAACGCACCCTAGAGCTTCAATATCCATTGCTTAGTAAGCTAAAGGTAATTTTTGGGATAGAGCTTCAATAACCTGACCTTGGCTATTCCGAATGAGTCCAAATCTTTTGTTCCACTTTTCTTGCTCTACTCTATACTCCACCAATAAATACTTGCCACGTGTTTACCTAATTAATTAAATATTACTATTAATTAACAACTGTAGTATTAATAAGTCAATAATGATAGTATTTAATTAATAAGGTGAACATGTGATGAGTATTTATTGATGAAGTTTAGAGTGGAGCAGGAATAGTAGAACAGAAGATTTGGACTCATTCCGAATGACCACACCAAGTCCAAATTTGTTATCTTCATTAAAGACTGCTCCATTTTAGCTAATTTAATTTAATTAAAAAAAACATTTGTTTGAACAATAATTAATAAATTAGAAAAGCCGTACAGTTATGGTACTATATAATTATCAAATATAATTTTCCATATTGCTAAGCATTAATTTTTCATTTATGGTTAAACATATATCAATTTAAAAATATTAATGGATGATAAAGTTAATCCATAGTAATACATATATGAATGTTGGGCACAATTTTTTCTTAGGAGGATAGAGAGAGAGAGAGGTGAAATTTTATAGTCATCTGGTGGATCACATTACTTGTCCACCATTCTACTAAAAGGCTTCCATTTGTTTAAAATTGCTGAGTCAGTAATTAGTTTCTATTTAAAAAAAAATTATAACTCAACAATTTTAAATCGGTGAGAATCTTTTAGTGAAATGGTGGATCACATCACTTATCTACCGTGAGGGCCTTATAATTGAGAGAGAGAGAGAGAGAGAGGAGGCACTTAAAAGGGGGAAAATATATATATATATATATGTGTGTGTGTGTGTGTGTGTGTGTGTGTGTGTGTGTGTGTACTGTAAATTTGAGAACAAAAAATTATAAGAGAAACCAGTGTTATATAAAAACAGCTTCACATGTTATAGTGAATAATCATCAATCATGCAAGAAAACAAAGAGAGAGAGAGATTCTCAGACCGCCTATATTCTTAGGCCCTGTTTGGTAGAGTAGTTAAACAACATATTTTCAGTTTTTAAATAACATTACACACATTTTTACACATTTTCACCCATACGTATTTCAAAAAATTACAAACAACATTGTTCAAACTCCTTTACCAAATGGGCCTTTAGACTTCGTGACAAATTGTACATTTAAATAATCATCAATCATGCAAGAAATTGAAAAGTTGTGAACAAGTAGATGAATTTTTCCATACCCCTAGCAGCACTCCAAGAAAAAGTGTGAACATGATATAAATACAAACCTTTGATCTCTTTTCATATGTGTTAAGATAGGCCCAGTGTGAAAAAAACTAAAAAGACGATGAATTTTTCTATGCCTTACCTGGACTGAATAATAAAGTAGTCTTTGAAGGAATTGGTACCACCCCTTTGTCAATTTTGCATCTAAAGGAAAGTGAGATGCTCTTTCTCATGTTATAATGAATAATAAACTGCCGACCGACAAAAACAACCCTTTCCTCTTTCTCATGCTGAAGTGACAGCTCAATTGCACTCCTATCTTAAAAACAAGTAGCATTCTAGAACATTTTACAAAATCTTCAATTGGTCAAACGGGTTAAAGATTAGTAGTATCCTATAACAGGCTCATTTTACTTCAAAGGCTACTTTTTGAAGAATCTTTTGTAAATTTTACAAGAAGTTAAAATTTTTTAAATATGTAGATGGCGTGAAATTAAATAAAGCAGATAAGTGATTATAAAAAAATAGTGACATAGATTGTATCTAACCTAAACCAAATTTAATTCTCTCAAAATAACAAAGCCAAATTTAAAATGTCTTGCAAATATAGGTCTCAAATTCATAATGCAAACATACAGCAATACACCGACACTGCAAAACATGAGCAACAAGTAAAATGCAAAACCCCACAAGAAATTTAAAGTTAGAAGAAAACCATGTAAGACGATCAGAAATAGAGTTTTTTTTTTTTTGAAAGTTTAAAAGAGAACCCCAAAGAGATGCTCGCCAATGTTTTAGAAACATTTCGATCCACCATTGATTTCCTTGCATACAAATTATATCATTGTGATTTGAAAGTAATTAAACACATCAAGGTCAGGGATACGATTGTGAAAAGAAATTTGTGAAGAAAACCAAACTCTGTAGTAAACTCATCACCTCAAGTCCAAAACACCAAGTCACCCTAAAATGGACTGTCCCACAGCCATCAAACTACACTAATGGATTAGATGTCCACATCACATATCAAAGCAACAACAATTAAAACCAGTTTCTAAAATACTTATCAGTCTATGTGTGGAAGAATTAGCCACGTTCGCTAAGCTAAACAGGCTTTACCCGAAAATTCGAAAGCAAATATCACAACACTCATAAAGCCACTCATTGCTATCCACTAAACACTATAACATGGACAGGCCAATGACCTTTATATCAAATGACAAAAGCAAAAGAAACTAGGGAACCAAACTACACTTGCCCAGTTGCCCACCAAAACAGTCAAAGCATTTTTTTAGAGAAACCATTTGGGAGAGTCTAATTATGCTCCATCAGCAACCAGATACACAGACTACTAAAGGCTGCAGCTGTTTAAATTATTAAAAGCTGTAATTAAATCAGTAACATATATTACCTCCAAAAATCAAATGAAGTATATGAGAATGAATATCTGGTTATAATCATAAAAACACTCAGAAAATCAAATAGTATAATTTAGGGCTGAGAAAAAGGAATAAATAAATAAATAAATCATTTTAGATAATATAACTCTCGCGCCCAACACAGATAACCAAGATAAAACAAATATAATAAAATAAAATAAACAAAAAACAAAACACAAAAACAAAGAAACACAGCTATAATGATGATAAACAAACCCAAAGAGCAGCAAGAAAGAAAATTTGGCATCCAAAAACGATACAAAATCCAAATATAAACATGTTAATCTGCAAATATGATGCACATAAAACGTGTTTTTCTGAAGATTTAAAGAATGGATTCGAAAAGGTAGAATGGCACCAGATTTAGCAAGGAAAATGCTTGATCTGATGACTGCAACTCCAACTATTTCTGCAACAACAATAAATAGTTGTGATTTCTAACGTGAGGGTTGAGGAAAAAGTGATAAGAGAACTTCATTGAGCAATCTAATATAAGCGAATCTGAAGGAGGACAGGTTTGTTAAATGGAACGCGGATTGCGGACACGTATGCACTGGACCCGTTGGATCCGTTAGGATGTTGACACCTGTGCATCTTGGTATCACTGACCTTGTTGATCACTTTGTTTAGTTTTGGACTTTTGCGCTGCAAAAGTAAAAAATTTTCCAAAATTTTTTTTGAAGCTGTTACAGTAATTCTCATGATATAGAAAATAATGTAGCAACTGAATTAAAAAAAATTCTTTTTCTTTAGTCTTTCCTCCCTTTCTCTTTTTTCTTCACTCCCTCTCTCTCTACTCATCAGAGAACAAATGGAAGCAACTCTTCTCTCATTAGTAAAATTATAGCATACAATCTGAATAAAAACACAAAACAAAAAATGCAATAAAACTACAAAATACAATCTTTCTCATAAACTAATAAAATCAGAACCCCAAAAAAAAAAAAAAAAAAAAAAAAATCCAGCCATTATCTCAACGGCTACTTATTCTGCAACAAAATACAATCTGAACAAAACACAAACAGAAAATGCAATGAAATCATAAAATACAATCTTTCTCATAAACTAATGAAATCAGAACAAACAATAAAAAAACGATCAAACCCATTTCGACTGCATGTCGTTGGCAGTGGGGAAGAGGACGAGCGGCGGTGAAAGCAGAGCAAACGACGTAGGACGAAGACGACGCGATTCTCTCTCTCGCTCGGTGAAGCACAACGCCGATTTTCCTCTTGGAGATTGCCCTTCTCTCTCTGTTTGATGGGAAGAAATCAAATCCAGATGGTGAACCGTGTGGATGGTGTGTGGCCTTTTGATTTTTATTAGGTGTTTTGATGGGAGAAATAAACGCGGCCTTCAGCCTTCCAAAGCTTTTTTTTTTTTTTTTTTTTTTCTTTTAATAATACTAAGTTTATACTAAATAAAAACTAATGATAAGTTTATTTTTTTAATGGAAATTAATTAGAAGTTAATGAATACGAATAATAATATCCTTAATTAAGAAAAAAATATATAATTTTTTATAGAAAAAAAGGGATAATGGTAAGTTAATGGATATTAATAATTAAAATTTAGGGGATAATTTAAGGGATTATCTCTAAATTAAAAGTAGACTATCAACAAATAAAACTCTTGAAAATTTTGAAGATTAAAAATTTAACAGGGAAAAGTAAGATTAAAAAATGAAGATTAAGAATCTGCTTATTTTGTTGAAATTGAAAATTTTTTGCTAAAAATAGTATAAATAAAAGTAAAAGTTAACTAAAATAGTATAGTGAGACTCATAAATACTATCAAAAAGTATAATGGGACTTATAAATAATAGCAAAATTATAAAATAATAATAATAATTTATAAAATAAAGAGGGAATGCGGTCTTTTGGGACCCAAAAGACTGATATTTTAATTTTTACTAAACGCACACTTAGGTCATCAAAATTAGTTAGACTAAAAGCATTATTTACTTAAAAGGACCACTTTTTTAAGAATGCGGTCTAATTTCACAACAAGTTTGATATTATATACTATATTTCATTTTAAAATTTTTTGAAATTATATATATAAACAAAATAGAAGAAGAATATTTTTATCAAAAATAAATAAATAAATAGAAGAAGAAAATGAACACATTTTTCGAACCCCAAACTGTCAGATGATATAAATTGTCTTGAATTTGATTGCAAAGAAAAATGAAATTGAACATATTTTTTAATAATTTCAAAATTATTATAAAAAGAAACAAAAACAAAAATGGATGCGGGATCTAAAATTTTAAAATTAACTTCTATTCTACTCTTGACCTCCCATTATATTGTTCACTGCATTTCTTTCCTATTTAATATGATAAACTATACTCTACGTATTATTGATTGCATGGTATATATGGATTCGCTTTTAAAAATTTATTTTAAAAAAAATTATTGACTTATTTATTGAAAATTTTAACAAACGCAATTGATCCGGGAAAACGTACAGTTTGAAAGCCAGAAAATAGAAGGTAAAGAGTAAAGACTGGGCTGACAATCTAGGGAAAAAGTTTACTTTCTTCATGCTCTTTCCCTATAGACCCTGCAATTCCTACAAGATTTATCGTCAAACCATGACTGCATATAAATCTTTATATATGCATATTCTTTTGTGTGCTCATATATCTATTACATATCATGCATAATATTTTCAATCAATTCAGCAGTGTACTTTGCTCCTCTAAAGCGATACTTTTGAATCATTTAGCTTGCTTCTAGTTTATCTCCCTCAACAACAAAAGAAAATGTAAATAATTATAGTTGGTTTATCTCTTAAAATTATTCTCAATGTATTTTTAAGAGACTTATGTACAACAAATTCTATGAAATATTAAATTAAAATATTAACTTCCATCATATTCTCTAAAATAAAATATGTAAAGTTTAGCTTCTAGTTAGCTCAACTGATAAAGACTTTGATAGTTGAATAAGAGATTTGAAATTCAATCCATGACTACACAAAAAACCAGTTGGTGTATTGGTCTGATGATAAAGAATACAATGTCTTGATCTAATAATAAGAGCACAATGTTTTGGTTCGATAATAAAGAGAGAATTCATCAGAAGCGGACGGCATAGATAGAATGAAATTTATAAAATAATAATAATAATAAAAAAAAAGTTCATTTGACTATAGAAACGGAAGGATGTCTCTAATGCATTATCAACAATTAGAAGATTTAGTTCATCAACTGTTGACTTCACCTCCCCTATATTGGTCTTGCACCATGCTTAAATGTTACATTGAATTGATCTTTAAAAATTTACAATTAATATTTTTGTTGAGGTAATTATAGGTTTACATTGTACTAGCAATGTAATTCTTACATTGTAGACACAAAATTGTATATTCCCCCCCCCCCCCCCCCCATTTTTTTTTTGAGAATGAATTTTCCTTTTTATTGATGTAACATTTTTGCTGTAACAGAAATTGTTATTTTACACACTTACAATAGTATTTAATGATAATAAAATTTCTTCATGAGGTGCTACCTAGGCCACTAGCGAGTTCATCTAGCCATTTAAAAAGAAAAAAAATTATTTTTGTTCGTTTGTGAAGCTCAATTATCCTTTTGGGAGATCAGATTTTTGATGCCCGAACATTAAATTCTTAAGAATAAATGTGTGTGTAAATTATAAAGAAAAATTCAAAATTTTGAAGCAACAACATGACTCCACCACTCTCTTACCATTCTAATAATCTAATAAAAATAAAGTTTCTTTTCCCCTACCTTTTCATATGATTCCTTCCATTATCAATCAAAGAAACAAGAGATTAAATTTGAAAGTTTGAAGGGAGAGGAAATGATAAAATTGATGATATTGTAAAATTTTCTCTCCTTTTGTTCATATGCCCCCAAGACCTTATCTTTTTTTGGTTGTAAGGTGGAAATGAGAGGAGAGGATGATTTATAAGTTAAGGGCAAAAAATATGCAATTTTTTTTTAGAGTGTGTTTTAACCTACGGCGTTCGCTATTGATGATGCTCTTTATCATTAGACCAAGACACCAATCGGTTTTTGGTGTAGGCAAGAATTGAATCTTAGATCTCTTATTCAACCATCAGAGATTTTACTTGTTGAGTTAACTGAAACCTATATACAATTTTATTTATTAAATCCTATACTTAAGAGAAAATATATTAAATTTCATTTAAATCAGATCTCTTGCTTCCAAAATACATAAAATTGGAATTTTAAAACGGTTTCTTTCCATGTACAACTTTGTTGAGAATCAGTCTCATATAAGACAACAATCCCTTAAAGATTTTCCATCTACACCTTGCATAAAAGTCAACATAAGACTATTGCATTATAGATTTGGATCGTTGACCATGTGGTGAGTAATTCTTAGGTATTCTCAGAGTATAGAGAATAATGCTTCCTCTTCCCACATTCATGGTGAGTTCTACTGTAAATGTGAGAGGAAAGAACACTATTTCTTCATGCTCTAGGTGTTAAATTACCGATTGTCCCAAAAACTTAAACTATTAGAAAATTGTGAATTTAATCACTTAACTATAAGTCTAACACTCTCCCTCACTTGTGGGCCTAAACTTCCTCTTAATAAGTGGAGGCCCAACAAGTGAAAATTTTAACATTTTAAATAGGAGATAGAGTAAAGTTAGGGATCGAACTCATGATCTCCTGCTCTGATACCATATTAAATTACCGATTGTCCCAAAAGTTTAAGCTATTAGGAAATTGTGAATTTAATCACTTAAACCGTAAGTCTAAAACTAGGAGTATCTAAAAATTTTCCTTATGTGGTATTCTCCCTAATAAATTTTGGTTTGGTAAAGCAGTGATAGTGACAGTAGAAAAAAAATGTCTGAGTTGCTTAATTGCTTTTGCTATCCATGAATGACCGAAGGAGGGTAGGCCACCATTGGTTCATTTCTTAGGGCATAGCTTCCCACCATTTATATTTATTTTTGGTTGTTTATTTTTGGTTGACACTAAAAATTTGTAAAAAAAATATTTTACATTTTTGCTATGGATGTAATTTCAACGATCAAATTTGGCATTTACTTTTTCTAAGTATTACTAAAAAAAAATGCCAATTGCTTGATTGGAATTTGTCAGTTTTTGGATGATTTTATTAAAATTTGTTGGTTAAATTGTATATTTGGGTCATAAACATTAGTTTTGTTTTAAAATCATTATTATACTTTAGAATATTTCAAAAGACCCTTGATGGAATTTGATGGATAAAAAATGTTAATGCATAAAACAAAATTCAATAAATCGAGGCTTCTTTGATGACGTGAAGCTAGAGATGTGATATAAATTATGTTTGCCGTAGCAACATTTTCCATCCGTTGTATGCTAGCAAGTAGTTTTTTTTTTTTTTTTGAAAATATAGGATTAAAGTGAAATTAAAATAATAATTAAAAACTCTGAAAAAGAGAGGTTGTTTGGTTATTTTATTTTATTTTTATTTTATTGTTAGGCTCTTGAGCCTTTTTTTTATTTATACAAGTCTCTTGAGAGTTAATACTAATAGTACATTTGAATTCGCGATAGTGGTGAACTTAGTGGTGAGGTGTACTCAGAGATGAGGTGACTCCCACACAGTGGTACAGTCGGGCCCCCAAGATCGGGCTACCTCGGCTGAGGCCACTGGCTCCCTGCCCGGGGGTGCAATATGACCATAAAGACCCCCATTTTATTCCTTCTCAAAAAGAATTCGTGATAGTGGGTTTGCCCACATTTCTCATCATAAAAGTATCCCAAAACAAATGAATATGCTCCAGGATGAGCCGAACCAAACCCAAAACAAATATAATATTTGGGTTAAAAAAGATTGTAAAAGATGAACAATTTTTGGGCTACTTATCTGCTCTTGTTTTGGGTTAAACCCAATAATTTGGACTGGATACTATATTTATAGGCCTCACACTATATCCGCCACTCCCAACTTTTATGAACTTGAAGTGTTAGTATTGTAATTTGTATGTCCATGCAGTAACAAAAATCTAAGCATTTGGAAAAAACTCCTTTGTAACACCTGAAGACAAGCATAGATGCCAAATTGACATGGCAAACATGACCAAAAGACAACCCTTATATGGCCCTTTGTTAGAGAAAAAACATGGAAACCCTGTTCCAGATCATATAAAAGAGCAAATTATACATATGCATCAATGATCTCAAATTGGTGATGTTGGGTCAGCCTTCTATAAAAATTCATCCAAATCCAAATCCACACCTTTATTTTGTAAGCCCAAAACAGAAGATTTGGTTTGGAGGCCCAAATAAATTTCCCCTATTAAAACTTTCCAAACCGAGCAGCAGAAAGAAAAAGGCCCAGATCCATACTATTTATTCATAAACCTTGGAGGAAAAAAAAAATTAAAAAAAAAACACGTGGGGATGACTTCTACTATTGCAAACCTCACAGAAGAGATAATTCATAACACGTAATTCAAACAAACCAACAAGTAAAAAGAGAGCATGGATAACCAGGAAGCCATTTCCTGTTAAAAAATGAGCAGTTTGTTTTTGTTAAATTTTTTTTCTTTTTTTAAAAGGCTCATTTGGACAACTGTATTATGAAATGACAAACTCATTAACAGTCAATTATTTACTTTTTGCCAAACCCCACCCCCCCTCTTTTTTTTGTTAGAATCTATTATTCCAAGATAATTTTTAAAATTTGACCACAAGTCAAATGTGGCTCCACCACTTAATGCATAGGCAAAGAGTATGCAAACAAAAATTTTAGGACTATAGTACAACTTTTGTCCCAGTTGACACAATTGTCATGTAGCTAATTAATTATGAATGGTTAAAAAAAAGTTGTAAATTTATAAGACAATAACAAATAATTAGTCACAATATATAATTATAGCTAAAATTGCTGTGTTTCATGTGTAATACAACGGGCACTTTACTTGTTTTATAAGGAATGGTTTAGTGGGAGCTGAGGAAGGTTCCCAACACTAACAAGAGTCGTCTTTTCTACGTTGGTTTGAAGACTCCGCACAACACGTATCAAAGCAAACAGAAGGGAATAGAATCCAATAAGAAGATAGTTTTGAGACGTAATTCCTGCTATTTTGACCTTAGGGACAATTACGAAATCAATAAATTTAAATAGAAATATAGAATGGCAATAAAAAAAAAAAATAGTTTAGCTATAAAATTAGCTATAACTTAAAGTTATAATTTTATTCAATATCTTTTTATTGGAGGTAAATTTTGATAAATCCACCATTGGATTACATATTCTTCTTATATCCTCCATGCTTACAAAATTTCTAAAAATTAAAGATCAATAGCTATGTCATTAATAAATTATTTAAATTACAAGTTTTTTATATAATAGCTAAGTCATGATTACATAGTTCTCATTAATTCTAACTGCATTTTACATCCATCTACCGCGCTATATTCAACATTAAAGTTTCTTTATTACAGATTATCAAAGTCTCTGTCTGCCATGAATCACACTCACCTTTTTGGCCTATAAGTAAGAGATTTAATTTAATAATAAAAATTCCGAAAAAAGTACAGATTAAAATCCTGTTGGATCACTACCAAAAGTGAATGAAATTCATAGGGGCGAAACCCTCGGAGAAAAGGGTCCTGTTCTTCTCCAAAGACCATCAACCTGAGGCAAGAGTCATGCGTTTTGCTGTCTGAGACATCATCATTTGTACTTCTTTTTAGATTACAACTTATGGCTAATTTTGCTGTTCGAATCCTTCTCCTAGATCATTTAGCACTTTGTGCATGGAGAAATGTTAATTTAGCTACAAGGCCTTTGGCTCATCATTTGTACTTAAGTTGATATATCATAATAAATAGATAGTTTTGAGGCGTACGTCCTGCTACTTTGACCTTAGGGACAATTACAAAATCAATAAATTTAAATACAATGGCATTAAAAAAAGTTTAACTATAAAATTGGTTGTAACCTAAGGTTATAATTTTATTCAATATCTTTTTATTGGAGGTGAATTTCAATAAATCCACCATTGGATTACATAATCTTCTTATATGAATATCCCCTATGCTTCCAAAATTTCTAAAAAATTAAAGATCAATAGCTATGTCTTTAATAAATTATTTAAATTGCAAGTTTTTTATAGTTTAAAATTATGCATAAAATATAAGCTTATAAATCATATAATAAATAATATCCGATTGACAAAAAATTTAACATATGTATTAAGAGCGTAAAAAACATATAATTCAACGGTTAGATTTCAAAATATTTAGTAATGTTCATTTTATTGAGTAAGGTTATAGCCTAAGGTTACAATTAATTTTATAGCTAAACTTTGTCCTAAAAAGAATCAGAGTGTACAAAATTCTTTTTAATAAGATTCTATCCCTTTGAATCAAAAAATAAAAAATTTAAATAGTATAAAAATTGGTTTTGATTCACACATAATTAAAGCAGTATCATTATTTTTAAGAAAAACTTTGTAAAGGGAAAAAATCACCATTATTAGAAATCTATGTATTATGAGAATAAACTCTAAGAATTGTTGTAACACTCTCCTTATAATATATTGATACACTACTTAAACTTAAAAGATTTAAATCCAATAAATATAAACTTAAATATATTATATTAACTACTTATTCTTCTTCTTTATAAGAGAATATTCCAACAAATTAAAATGTAGTTATTGAAACCCTAATAAGTCTGAAATTAATTAGATTCCATTACCCAAAAAAGTTTAACTTGTCGTCTTCATATATAATAATATTATATGCTGGTATCCCAGAACATTTCCAAAGCTGCACTCATTGCTTAAGCAGACTTAGGTCGTCAAAATTAGTTCGACTAAAGGCTGTGCTTACTTAAAGGACCACTTTTTGAAGAATGCAATCTAAATTTAATAAGTTTGATATTATATACTATATTTCATTTCTAAAATTTTTGAAATTAGATATATAAAAAAAAAATAAAAGAAGAAAATATTTATCCAAAAAAAAAAAATCGAAGAAGAAGATGAACACATTTTTCGAACCCCAAATTGTCGAATGATATATAAACTGTCTCGAATTAGAATGAAAAGAAAAATGAAAATGAACATATTCTTTTAATAATTTCAAAATTATTATAAAAAACACAAAAAAAATAAATGGATGCAGGATCTAAAATATTAAAATTAACTTCTATTCTACTCTTGACCTCCCAATATATTGTTCACTGCTTTTCTTTCCCATTAATTATGATTAACTATACCCTACATATCACTGACTGCATAGTATATTTGGATTCACTTTAAAAAATTATAAAGTTATTGAATTATTTATTGAAAATTTTAATAAACGCAATTGATTCGGAAGAACATACGGTTTAAAAGCTAGAAAATAGAAGGTAAAGACTGGGCTGACAATCTTGGAAAAAAGTTTTATTTCTTCATGCTCTTTCCCTATAGACTATGCAATTCCTACAAGAAGATTGGTCACTTTGTGTGTAGCAAAAGGGTTGGTGGAAGAACTGAAAATACTCCTACATGTTGCAATGAATGATTTATCAGAGCTGATAGACCTCAACTTAATTTTGCTTTTTCTTTGTATTTGAACTTTGTATAGTACGGGAAAAAAAAGGCAAAAAGACAAAAATAACAAAATTCTTGGAACCAAAAACAAATAAAAAAGGAAACAAAAACAAAAAATACAAAGCCTTTGGGGGTCAAAGCCCGCAAAGCAAGTTAAAGTTAAACAGCAATGGAATGGGTCATTATACTTATGCCTTTTCTTACCTAGTAAGTAAGTCTAAAGACACAAAGTCGACATTAAATTTCCCAAGAAATTTAACACACGTCAATAACTTGATATTCTTTCACAAGCTTCGATTCTCAAAAAAAAAAAAAAAAAGCTTCGATCCAGCCAAAAATAAAAAGGTGCACTCTTTTCATAAGCGCCCACTAATAAGATGTTGTGGTGCCAATTTGGGTGTAGGAAGTAGGAAATAGATTATTAGTTTTTTTTTTTTTTTTTTCTTTTGGAGAAAGAACTTGAGTACTTTTCTTAATGTAAATGAGTTACATCCGAATGTAAAACCGAAACAATATGAGAAAGTACATCTTCTATCCATACTTGAAAATCTGGTATGCTTATAGCATGTCTCGCCAGATTATAAGCTACACTATTGCCGAATCTCTTTACATGAGAATACAACACTCTTTGAAAATGACTTAAGTAAATTTTCACATCCTCCACCAGCAGACCCAATGTGCATATGCTCTGTTCTTGAGATTTCAAAGCTTGAATCAAATGTAATGCATCACCTTTGAGAATGACATTTTGGAACCCTAGCTCATGTGCAAACGACAGAGCTTTCCAAGCAGCCAACGCTTCTGTCACCTCAGCTTTATACGCCTGCAGAATATTCTCTGAACAAGAAGCTAAGACAGCACCATAGCTATCCCTTATTACAACACCAACACCTGACTTATTTGCATCATCAAAAACCGCTCCATCAAAGTTAACTTTCACAAAACCAGCTTGTGGTGCTCTCCACCTGTTTCCTCCATTTCTGTTACTCCTTACATGTGTACCTGATGCTTCTGTGTTGGCTTTGTATTGCGCCAACAATTCAGCTGCCTGTTCAGCAACATGGTGCATCGGACAGGCTTGCAAATTGAGCCTCACCTTGTTCCTTTGATTCCAAACAGTCCATGCCATGTAAGCCAACAGCTCCAAAGACTTCCCTTCCTTTATCATCCATGACAGCAGCTCCCTTACACATGTGAACTCAATTTCGCACCTAAACCCCCCATTTTTCCTAATCAGCCCACACTGCATCCAGCTCTAGACATGACCACAAAGCATCCACCGAGTCCTCCACTGCCAGTTTACACCTCTCACAGATTGGTTCCTCTAAAATTTTTCTTTGCATCAAAGCTTGTTTGGTTGGAAGTACATTACGGCAAGCTCTCCAAAGAAAATTTTTTATCTTTGGAGGAGCTTGCATCTGCCATACTTCCTTCCAAACTCGCTTATGACAGATAGGAGGAGTTTGAGAATTTAATTGTAGCTCCTCTTCTTCTTTAAGGAACCTATATCCGGACTTACAAGTGTAATTTCCTAAGGTCAAGTAAGGCCAATACAAAGTGTCCTCTGTCACATGTCAACTTAGGGGGATTTTCTTGATCAACTTAGCATCCTCTTCCACAAATAATCCATCCACCATCTCTTCATTCCATCTTCTGGTGCCTGGGTCAATAAATGAATCTACGGTATAATTTTCAAAACTCTCCAATGGGCAAGTAGGCAGAAACGTTGGGTGTTTTCTTGGCAGCCAACGTTGCTGCCAAATGTTTATTTTTTTCTCCACTTCCTACCCTCCATAATGCCCCCCTTTGGTCTTACAAATTATACTAAATTAGTGTATAACACCGTGTATATGTATGGGTACAATTAAAAACAATTGCAAGTATATATTTTTTTAGAAGAGATTCAAATTGTACATAGTATTAGCTTACAATTTTTTTAACCCATACATTTCTAAAATATGTAATAGTTTATCAATATATATATATATATATATGATTTAGAATTTAATTGGATTTAAACTCTTCAGTTTTTGGAACCAAACTAATGGTACTCTTACTTCATTGGTTCATCCCTTATAAGGTATAAAGAGGAAAGACATCTTTCCAATGTGGGACAAAAGAATTCAAGCCAAAAGCAAGGCAAGGCAATCAAGCCAAAAAAGCCAAAGCCAAAGGCAAAGAATTCTTGAGTACCTAACCAAACTAATGGTACTCTTACTCCATTGGTTCATCCCTCATAAGGTAGAAAGAGGAAAGACATCTTTCTAAAGTACCTGCATATATATATATATATATATATATATATTATACAATAAAAGTTAACAAATGCCCTAAGGATATTGTGTATTAGTTTTAAAATATTTTTAGAATTTTTTATGGAAAAAGAAAAAAAAAACTATTGATTTTTTGACAACTATTTATATTTTTTATGAAGTGGTATCAAAACTTTTTTAAAATGGTTTGTTGATACTGTATTTTGTTTAGCACCGATTAATGTACCAAGATATGATTTAGATCTTGAAACATAGGTGAAAACCATGATTTTGAAATCCAAAAGTTGGGAACAGTGTAAAAAAAATCCTATTTACCCTAATTGGGCGATGCGACAAATAATCCAAAACCAAACTTGCCATTTCTAGTAAATTTGTCCAACGCTGACTAAACCTTGATCAAGATTGGTCAAAATATTGAGTTTTTTATCTGACCATCTCATCAGACCTATTATATTAATTTTTTATCACAATAAAAAATTCTAGAGCTAACTATTATATTAATTTTTTCTCTTTCTTCTTCATTTCTTTTTCCCACACCCTCTCTTGGTTTCTTCTCACAAACCAAAGAAAGGAGACAAAACACAAAACACAGCTCAACCAACAAAATCAAACATCTTGAATAAAGGAAATAATTTAGCATCTGGGCTGCATGCCGTTGGTGATGGGGACGAGGACAAGCAAATAGCAATGGTGGAGGCGGAGTAGGCAATGGAGGACGAAGATGACTTCCCTCTCACTTGAGCATTTCCTTCTCTCGGCTCTCTTCCTCTCCCTTTCCGTTTGATGATAAGATAAATTTTTTGTTAGAAGATGAATGGTTTGGTTTTGTTCAAATGAAAAGTGTGGCCCTTATTTTTTGTTTTTTATTTTTATTTTTTTTTAGTGGGAGAAACGAGTGATGTGTGGGTGTGCCAGTGTGGTCATTAAAATTAGATAGATTTTAAAAAAGAAAAAGAAAAAAAGAAAGGAGTAAATATAAGTTAGTAAATAATAATAATAATAATAATAATAATAATAATAATGTAAAAAATAAGAATTAGGTAACAATTAATGATTTTTTTATGAAAAATTTAATAAATAAATTCATTCCAAATTACATAGATTTGTTAAATAAAAACTATGATCATTAAAAAATTTGTAAATATTAAAAATATAGCGGTTAGGCCTTAGGAATTTGAAAATATAGTAATTAGGAATGAATAAAGGAAGAATACAAAAATATTTAAAAAAGAATAAAAAAATATTAAAGAAATAATGAAGAAATAATATTTTAATGGGAAAGAGAAAATATAGAGAATTTGTTAGAAAATGTATTTTATAAAGTAAATAAATAAAAGATAAAAATCATTGTTCACTCATCAAACAGTATAAAAATTTAAAGAAACTGCTGGAGATGCTCTAAATCTTTGTATACAATATCCAACAACAAATGTGGTCTTTCTTCAATCCTAACATCAATACTTACAGGAGTATGAGCTTTATGAGCTTGAACCCTTGTAGTTGTATTATGAGTGTATTTGACATTATTTTATTTAAATTTTGTAATTATTTTTTTTATTGAAAGTGTATTAAAATATACTTGTATTATGAAAAAGTAATAAAAAAAACTTTTTTTTTTTGGTTCAGTAGATTATTGTCTGCGAGTCCCACAATTATGTTTTTGGTAAAGAAAAATCAATACAATTAACTGAATGCAAGTCTCACACTATTAATTTTCTCAAAATGTCAAGTACTTTTTTACTTATTGTATTTCCCATTTTTTTTAATTAATAGTACTTTCAGCAAAAAATTGGATAAATTGCTCCTAAATCAAAACTATAGACTAACTATTGCACTTAAGGCCCATTTTCAAAAGTGGCCAAAATGTGATCGAGATCTTTCAATAGGTTGGCACAAAAGGATATCATGTCACAAAGCATTTCTTAGGCTTAAACGCGCTTAACATGCTCAAAGCTCGCTTCATAGTTGAAATATGCCTCATTGAGCATGAACTGAGAAGAATAGGCCCTTACTATTGGGCTTATTTATGAGCTTTACAAAGATTAAGACCCAAAAGTAAGAAAAAAAAAAGGGAAGGAAGAACAGAGACTCAAACCAAAGGACCTTCAACATTTCAAGTAAACTTGGGAGATTTTGAAAGTGTCATTTTGGTATTGAGGTGTTATAAAATTGTTCTTCTCTTTCTGAGTTTCAAAATAGCTTTCGAATCACAAAAATCAGACTTGAAACGAGATTTTGCAGCCTATTTTAGTGAAATTGAGTAGTTTTGGGCCCAAAAGGATTGGCATCTAGTCCAGTGGGCTGGTTCTTTTTCTTTTTTGATTCCAGTTGTCGAGTTCGCCCGTATTCAATAGGTAAAAATTGGGTCGAGGTTGATGACAAACACCAAACGATTTGATAGATTTGTCATCTAAATTGCATTCTAAAAATGACAAGTCGATTAGTTAAATTTTAGGTGCATTACTTAATCTTAGGAGTTAGGAATAGGATGCGTTGTATTATTCTTTGAAAATTTTCGCAAAATGTTGCATTTTTGTCTTTCTTCTTCCTTATTTGAGCACCAAGTTTGAGGTCCAAAAGCAACGACATGTTTTTTCTTTCCATTGTAATAAATAACAAGAAGAAATTAATTCCATGAATACTGGAGCCAAAAAAAAAAAAAAAAGGAAATTGTAAATACAAGATTGTTATAGCTATTATCACCATTCACCACTCACCACTCACCTGTTCGAATTAGCAAGAGGAAGAGAATAGGGAAAGGGCTTGTAGGCTCTTGAGCTTATAGGAGCTAAATGTTGCTGTGAGAGGGTAACATTACAGATTTCTGTGACAGGGTTTATAGGAATTTTGGTGTGACGTGTCATGTGTTTACTTTGAGGCGTTCGGCCCATGATTAAGCTTGGTCTTTTTCCTTTATTCCTTCGTGCGAATAAGTTCGCTCTTTCACCTTTTGCACATAAGCTTGGTCCTTGTCCTCTCCGTCTTTATGCACATAAGCTTGATCCTTGTCCTCTCTGCCTTCGTGCGCATAAATTTGATCCTAGTCCTCTCTGCCTTCGTGCACATAAGCTTGAATCCTTTTCCTTTGTGCCTTTGTGCACATTATATTTGATGATGCTTAAATCGTCAGTAGAAACGTTCGTCTAGAGTAAAGTGGTTCACAGCTAATCCTGACCCTGAGACAAGTTGAAAGGAAAATGTATGGACACCGGTGTGGTGCTTGCCACAAAGTCTCCAATGCCAAAGTTAGGATAGCTAGAGTTTAAAGAGAGTAATATGGATGTGCTAGAAATTTTTTTATGTACCTTTTGTCGGGTTTTGTCAATGGACATATATAGGCGCTTTCTTCTTAGCCGTTGGTTTTGCTTTAATGGTGGAATCATTGCCGAAGTTGTAACGCCCATGTGGGGTGTTAAATGGGTAGATATACTTCCAACAGTACCGAAGCTCATTACTATCTTTGTAACGCTTCGTCATGATTGAAGGACGACAGTTGAGTCTCTGTCAGGCAGTTCCTCCTAGACTAGGCTAACTTTGGGGTCATCCTCGTCTATCGTCCTTCTTGGATGGACGAGTATATTTCTGGGCCATCAACATTGATCGTACAACTTGACTCATGTCTACCAGCCTGCTTGGCCAAAACTGTATGTATCATGTGGTGCCGTATATTGTCGAATATGGGGTTTTATAGGACTTTAATCTAATGCTTTGGCGTTGTGCACATGCTATAAGTAGTAGCGTACTTGATAAAGGCTCAAACATAATTGTCCGTTGTAATCGTTGCAACTTGCAAGTTCATTTGAGCGTCCATTGAAGTTTCCTATCTAAATCTAAATGCTTCTAAGTTCTATTACTTGTATTCGGACTGATTAATGTCAGCTAATAGTGGTATTTCCTATTTCTTTCTAAAAGAGAAGGTTTAGTCAGTGGTCCATGATTTGAACTCCCAAAAAAATATATAAAAATTGACCCCTCTTCAAAAGAAGAGTTTTTAACAAGATTGTAATATCTCATAAAAAAACAATAAAAAATTACCAATAGATTATAAAATTTTTATAAAAACTCCACTTAAATTCATCATTTATCGAGGTAAAAGATGACAATTATTTAGTGGTTTTAGTACAATTATATTAAATCAATGTGGCTAAAGAAATCTCATTATCAAGTTAAAAAATAAAACACCTGATATGAGTAATAAAATGTTGTTTAAGAAGTTTTAGGTTTTGTTGTATATGTTTGTTATGCCTTTTATTATTTTTTTTAGCACTCATATATTTTTATTTACTACTAATTTTTTCTTAATCTTTGAGATGAAAAAGAATGCAAGTCACGTGAGATATCAATTTGGAAGAAAAAAATATATAACTTTTTAAGAAAATAATTAGAATGATAGTTTCTTTAAATGATTTTTTATTGGTATATTGCTTTGTTATTTATGAGTCGAATGACTTTTTATTGGTGTATTGCTTTGGTATAGTTTTAGTCTACTTTTATTAAATTGATTTGGTATAGTTTTCAGTTTTTCACAATGGTAGGTACACAACTTTTATTTAAAAAAATTATGGTTAATTACCTTTTAATTCTAGATTTTTAAGTATGTTTTATATATTTAAGACTTTTTTTTCACTTAAATAGTTACACTTTAAAATTTCTAAATACACTTCATTTAAATCTTTTATTTGTTACCACCATTTTTTTATGAATACGGTTAAACATCATATATTAAGCTGATTTAAGCAAATTTTATTTCAAACTTTGAAGTACTACTTTAAACAAAACTTACCCCAACCTCTAAGGTCTAAATAAAACTCTATCAATACTTTGGAATTCCTTTACCCCATTTTGATTAGGATAGTGCACCCATGATTATCTTATCATCTTCCACGGTCTAACATATGGTTGGGGTAACCACTTTTATGGTTTGATTGCACCTCCTTAGGTGCTAAAAGTACCTTGAAGTGTGCAAGGTCTCTGGTTTGAGAGCTGGGGTGGGTAGTGGTGGGGTAGACTTAGGAATTTCTAACTAAAAAACAAGAGAAAGAGAGAGAGAGAGAGAAGAAAACAGAGGAAAATGTTGGCCTAAGGAGCCTTGGAGGGACACATGTATGTTGTTACAATGGATGAATTTTCTTTGAATATTTTTGTTTAGGGATATTGAAATAGCTACGTAATGATGGTTTGGTATAGTTTAATTTTGTTGGTTTATTATATTTGAAAGTAAGTTGTCAAAAGTTCTGTACCTAAATTAGTTAGCACTTTCTTATATTTTCAATAGAGATAGTCAAAATTTAAATTCCATTACCCCTAATTATCAAATAAAAATTAATTTGATAAAAAGTATAGTTATACCTTGTTGTGCCAAACTTAAAAGTTTTAAAAAGTTCTACATATCAAAAAAAAATTAAATTAAAAAAAAAATCACTTTGATGTCCTTTCAAGATTTAATCATAGGACATTGATTTAAATAATAATTTAATGATCCTATTGAGGATCAGAGGATAAAATGCTGGTTGGAAGAATACAAATACAATGAACATCAATAGCTTTTAAATGTTAGCTCATAACTGCTCTATTTCCTCTCACTTCTCAAACGGTCAAACTTGTAAAGTGAGCTATCTTAACTCTTAAGCTTGCCTTCCTGGACCGACGTGGCTTACGTTTGGTTTCCTCTCTAAATGGTGCTAAGGCTCAAGTGCCCTCAAATTTTTTTTTCCCCTTCATTCATAGATGAGTCTCCTCAAGCCAATAGCGCTCTCAAAATCTCTATTTATTCCTCTTTAAAAAAAAAAAAATACATGATAGATTAAAACTTAAGAGCATTAATTTCATAATAATTACCTTTTATATTATCTAATCAAAACACAAAATGATTTTTAATATAAAGTACAGACGATGAATTTGCACTTTAATCATTTAGTCGATAATATATATATTTTTTTAATTCAGAGTAAAAGTCAATAATAAGTTAACCATGGTCCTTCTCCCAAAAAAAAAAAAACACACACACACACACACACACACGCACACACGCACACACACACATATATATATATATATATTTTTTTTTAATTCAGAGTAAAAGTCAATAATAAGTTAACCATGGTCCTTCTCCAAAAAAAAATATATATATATACACACACACACACACACATATACACAGACACAAACACTAAAAAATTAAAGAGTTTTTTTTTAAAATCCAAAATTAAAGAGATTACCTCTATATGTATTTTTGTGGTTTAAATACTCTTGAAAGTTAACAAGTTATTAGAGACGCATCCAAAACAATCTCATTCAAAATGTAAAACTGATAATTCATGAGCAGTCATTCTCTCACGCCATCTAGGGTTATCTGCTAGGGTTCGCTAGTCAGGGTTCGCTAGCCAGATTTTCCCAGCGTCGAGTGTAGAATATTGTCCCTCCCTTTGTGGAGGTTTTGTTGTTCCCTCCAAGCCGGTGTGCCTGGTAGGACGGTAGGTGTTGTTGTGGTCCTCTGTTACGGTGGGGTGGGGCAGAGCTTCTCATAACCATGGCAACTATTGAGGATCTCTAGTCCCGGTTTTCATTAATAGAAGATGAAGTGAATGGGGCTGATGTGCCTCGGAAAAAAGAGGTTGCCATTGTTCGTTTAGCAGTAAAAATTTTTACAAAGCGAGTGGTTAATGCAGAGGCAGTCAGTCGGACTTTCAAACCACTTTGGAAACTTATTAGAGAGATGAAGATTCGAGACATAGGTGGTAACATACTGCTGTTTGAGTTTGATGATGCGTTGGATTTGGAAAGAGTTCTGGAACTTGGGCCATGGACTTATGATAAAAGCATAGTTGTTTTTCGACGTGCGGTGGATGCTGAATCAGCGCCCCTGCTCTCATTCGATTCCGTTACTTTTTGGGTGCAACTCCACAACGTACTTGACCTATGTCTCACACAAGCAATTGGTGAAGCAGTAGGTAACACAATTGGGTCTATAGTGCAGGTGGCTGATCCGGAGGATGATGCTGAGGGGGGTGAGTTCTTGCGAATTTGGGTATTGATTGACATTTCAAAGCCCTTTCCGCGGTGTTGCAAACTGTGGTCAGAGGGAGAGCATGTTGGATGGGCATTACTTAAGTTCGAGCGACTCCCAAATTTTTGTTATTGGTGTGGAAGAGTTACTCACAATGAGAGAGACTGTGAAGTATGGCTTTGGGGGAGAGGAAACTTGAAAAAAGAAGAGCAACAGTATGGAGACTGCCTTCGTGCTAAACCGGTGCGTAACGCAAAAAAAACAGTGGTGGTTGTTTCTGGAAGTTCTCGTGGAAAACCGCTGTGGAAGAAGGGTCCTACAATGGAGAAGAAATAGTCACTTGCTAAAGATTTGTCCGGCCAAGGTGCTCATGGCTTAGATCTCGGCAAGGGGGTTATGGAAACAAGCTCTCGGACTGAGGCAGTGTCTATGGAGGCCGAACCATCAAGTGTGATTGTTACTAATGCTGATAATTTGCATGGAGGTGTGCTTAGCGATATTGGTGGAAACTCTGTTGATTTGAATAATAGTATGGGCAACTTGGTGGGTCAGCCAACTTTCATCATTCCCATGCAAGAGTCCTTATGTACGGAGGGTGGGGTTGGACTTAGTGAGGGGCAGAAAGGTGTTTTTTCTTTCAGTGCAAAACAGTCCCCATTAGCAGATATTACTAATAGGGCAGCCACGGAGTCTCTGAAAGGCTCTAAGCAAAAATGGTCACGACTATTGCGTGAGGTTGGAGAACCCAATTCAAGTTCAGATATGGAGATCTTAGAGAGCAGGAGGCCGGAGCTGGAAACTTTGGATTTGACTGTTCGAAAGAAGAAAAGAGTTTGTGCAACAAGTAAGGGGGGTAAAGAAAATGATCAAGTGGTGGCTGGTTTCCAGCACCACCAATCACAATGAGTTGCCTTAGTTGGAACTGTCGTGGGCTTGAGAACCCACAGACAGAATCCGAACTTGCTGACCTGGTTGGCAAAAAAGATCCCAAAATGGTTTTCCTCATGGAGACCAAAGTTGATAAGGAGGTTGTTGAGAGGATAAGTCATAAATTGCAATACAAAAACTTTTTTGTTGTTCCAAGGCATAATAGGGGAAGGGGGTTAGCTTTGTTGTGGAAAGAGGATTTTGCAATGAAAGTCTTCACTTCGTCTGATAATCACATTGATGGGGTGGTGGATCAAGGAATGGATGACGCCTGGCGTTTCACGGGTTTCTATGGAGAGCCTGAAACTGCCAGCCGGGAAAATTCCTGGTATCGACTTAGAGATTTGAGCCACAAATACAATTTACCTTGGATATGCCTGGGTGACTTTAATGAAATTCTTAAACTTGAAGAGAAGCAGGGATGGTTGGATAGGCCCAAAAGACAGATGCAGGGGTTTCGAGATGCATTGGATTATTGTGCTTTTAAAGATCTTGGTTTTAATGGCTTCCCTTTTACTTGGTGCAACAGAAGACCGGGTGTCCATAATGTTTGGATCAGATTAGACTGTGGGGTGGCAACAGGTTTCCTACTTCTCGCATTCATCACTTAGAATGTTTTCATTCCTATCATAGACCACTACTGCTTTATTTCAAATGCTGAGCAAAAGAGGTTCTATAAAAAGGGGCGGCCGTTCTGGTTCGAATCTACGTGGCTTAAAGATAAATCTTGTGAGGATGTGGTGAAACATTCATGGGTTGACTTAAACGAGTCTAACCCAATCAGAATTCTATTAAAAAAAATCACAAGTTGTCAAGAAAATCTTAGCACATGGAACCGGGTTACCTTTGAGCACGTGAGAAACACTTTGGCCAAGAAATTGAAGGATTTGACTCATGCTGAGGAGGCTGGTCTGTACAACACCAATCCGGACCAGATTGAAATGCTTTGATCTGAAATTAATGTGCTTAAGATCAAGGAGGAAGCAATGTGGAGACAGCGCTCTCATAGCGAGTGGTTGAAGGAGGGTGACCGCAACACTCGATACTTTCATTGTAAGGCCAATCAACGAAATAAGCATAATTATACTTTGGGGTTGGAAGATGAATTTGGCATTTGGACCGAAGAAGAAGATCAAATGGGCATAGTGGCAAGTTCTTATTTTGATACTATGTTCACCACTTCGAATCCAACTGGCTTTGATGAGATTTTGGGTGGTTTACTCCCTACAGTCACTAAGGAGATGAATGCTAGTCTGAACAAACCATAAAATGCTGATAAGGTTCTCAAAGCTCTCCATCAAATGGCCCCTCTCACTGCACCAGGACCAGATGTTTTTTGCAGGTACAGGATGATTATAGGGTGGAGATCATTGCCATTTTAGCTTGGCTACTCTGGAATAGACGTAATTCCATTCATTTTCACCGTCCAACTCGGCCACTGAACCAAGTGTTCTCGGAAGCTGCCAGAATATTGCATGATTTCCTTGAAGCTCAAGAGGACGCACCAACCATAGTTCGAAACCCAGTTCAGCAGAAATGGTTCGCCCCAGCACAGCATCAGTACAAAGCCAACTTTGATGGAGGTATTTTCAAAAGCAACAACTCTGCCGGTTTGGGCGTGATAATTTAAGATTCCAACGGCGCGGTCATAGGCACTCTCTCAGCCCGAGTTCCACTACCTCAGTCCGTGGCGATGGTCGAAGCACTAGCTTGTCGGAGAGCAGTCCGATTTGCAGTTGAAATTGGTCTCCACGAAGTGGTCTTTGAAGGTGACGCAGCAGTGATCATCAACGCCATTGCTCAGGGATCGGCCAACCAATCCTTGTATGGTCACATAGTTGATGATATTTTAGCCCAAGCTTCTCTCTTATCTTCCTCTGTTTTTTGTTTTACTTCTCGGTTATGTAGCTCAGTAGCAGACGCCTTGGCCAAACGTGCTAAAGTTGGACCTGACTTACAAGTTTGGTTAAAGGAGTGTCCTGAAGACATTGCCCCTCTGGTTTTGGGTGATGTCCCTTAATGTTTCTTTTCATCGTTTCAATAAAAGCCCAGCCCGTTTTTGGGGTCTGGTTTCTCAAAAAAAAAAAAAAAAAAAAGATAATTCATGAGCAAGAAGCTTCATCATTCTCTAAATGTCAAACGTTCAAACTCCAAATAAACAATGCAGCAACGCATTAGCAGTGAGGGGAAAATTGATTCATCATACAATTTTCACTAAAGTTCTATGTCCCCTTTGTAATGACAAGGAGTATACCATTTCTTTGAGTGATTGTTGTACATTCTAGAACATTTTACAAAAGCTAGATTTGCTTAAAGAGAGACTACTTATCCTATCCGGGTCAAAGTAGATTCATATTAACTCTCACACCCAACATAAATTACCAAGTTCAAAACCATGGCTATATTTGATGTCCAAACTGATAAATAGCAAAGTAAGGCTCATATAAAATAGATTTAACCCAAATATCCAAAAGCTCTAAACAGAAAAACAGTGAGCTCAAGAATAAGCAAAAATTTATTTATGCCAAAGATATGAAACTGGCAAGCAAATAAAATGAAGAATACAGATAGGGAAGGAGGAAACCAAAAGGAGGAAATGTTATTATGCATGTCAGTCAAATTAAGAGTGTTGAAAATATACGTATCAAATCTAGAATGCAAACATACAGCAATAACACTGTAAAACATGAGCAGAGAGTAAATGCAAAATCCCACAAGAAATTTAAGGCTAGAAGAAAATCATGTTGGTCAATCAGAAATACTTCATTTTTCTAGTTTTGGAAAGTTACAAGAGAACCCCGTAGAGAGATGCTGTTTTCACAAACTTTTTAGAAACGTTTCTATCCACCATCGATTCCTCACATACAAATTATACAATTATGATAATTTGATAGTTAAAATAGGAGAGATGAGATTTGAAACTTAGACATCTCCGTTGAAAATACCAAGAGATGCGAATTAAGTTCCATAGCCCTTGGCTCCAAATTATACGATTATGATTTGATAGTAAATGTATAGATCAAGGCCAATGATATGATTGTGAATAGAAATATGTGAAAACCTAAATCTACAGTAAACTCATCAGTCATCACCATAAGTCCACAACATCAAGCCACGCCAAAATGAAATTTCCCACAGCCATTAAACTACACAAAATTGGATGTCCACATCACATATCCATGCAATGGTAACACTTAAAACCAGCTTCTTAAATACTTATCAGTATCATATAGGATAACCAACCATGTTCACTTAGCTCAACAGGATTTACCCAAAATTGGAAAGTGAACATCATAACACTCAAAAACCCACTCATTGCCATCCACTAAACACAATAACATGGCCAGACCACTCATATGTGAATCTATCAATCTTGACCTTTCTTATACTATTTGTTCAGTACCTTATTTTCACATGCTGAAATTATCCAAACTGCAAAGAACTTTGATGACCTTTTCTGAACAACCAAACATATCGTACAGAGTTTAAATGCCTATGTTTTGCTCACAGAAGGAAGATGTGTCTGTGTTTCTAGAACAACCATGCATAAGCATAAAAGCACATCAATTAGTCTTACCAAAACTTTAAAATGGCTCAAGGCATTCAATATTCCCAAAGTAGAAGAGCTCTGGAATAACAAATTCAACATCCAAAAACAATAGTCTTCAAATGACACAAGCAAAAGAACTTGAGGAACCAAATAGCAATCACCCATTTCCCCACCATAAATAATCAATCGTTGCATATAAAGCTATGGTTCCTTAAACAGCCTATCTATCAGTGTTAAAATAATTTACTGTTGAAAGATATTTTTACTTCAAGGACTACTTTTTGAAAAGTCTGTTGCCAAATTCACAATAAGCCTGTAATTACAATTTGCCCCCCAAAAAAGGGACATATATATCTAACCCCAACCTTTCCGGCTCAAATTTAATTCTCTCAATACATCAAAGTCAATCATGCAATGATTAAAAACCAGTGACGTATTTTTCCTCCTAGAATCAAACAAAGTATATAAGAATGAAATTTTGTAATAGTAAATAAATAAAGCACCCAGAAAATCAAATAGTTTAACTCAGAGGTGAGGAAAATAAAACATTTATTCCGCAAAAATGATAATAACCCCCACACCCAACAAAGAATACCAAGATCAAAACCAAATCTATCTGCTTATGCACAAACTGACAAATCATAAAGTAACAAGGCATAGGTTAATTAAGATCAATATAACCAAAGAAGCCTAACAGCTCAAAATCAGAAAATGTAGTGAGCTCAAGTATAAGCACAAACCAGTTTTATCCCTAAAATATGAAGCTAACAAACAATTAAAATGCAGATTGCAGATAGAAGAGGTGGCACTATATTCTATAGGGAGGAAGTTGAGTTATTGGTAAGAAGGCCAAATTAGATTATCTTGCAAACGGAGGTATCAAATCCTGAAATGAAACTATACAACCATAACAACATTGCAAAACATGGAATATTTTTTTTTTAAATAAAAGTAAAAAGCAAAAATCCACTGGAGATTTAAGGTTAGAAGAAAACCCCAAATAGAAATGCTATTTTCAAAAAAAAAATTAGAACATTCCAACCCATCATAATTCTCCACGTACAAATTCTACAATTGTAATCTGGCAGTAATTATATAGATCAAAGTCAGTAATACAATTGTGAACAGAAATTTGTTAAGACAACATTACTCTACTCATCACGTAAGTCCACATCGTCAAGCCACCTCAACATGAACTTTCCTACTGCTAAGCTACACCAGTGTAGTAGCACATAAGATACCCAAAATTGGAAAAGTGAGAATATACAAGACTTAAAATCTACTCATTGCTATCCAATTAACACTATAACGTGAACAAAATCACTCATTCGTTCATCCACTGATCTTGACCTTATACTATTTTTCCTGGTTAAGTTCAGTACCTTATTTTTAACATGCTGAAATGATCCAAACTGCAAAGTTCAGAACTTTGTTTACCTTACTAAACAACATACATAAGTTTAAGGGTTTAGATGCATGTTTTTTATCAAAGAAGGGAGGTGTTTGTGAGTTTCTAGAACAACCATATATATAAGCTAATAAGTACACATCAATTAGTTTTACCAAAACATTTCATATTTACCAGAAAGTACAAAAGCTATGGAACAGCAAATTCATCCAAAAACAATGCAAAGCCACGTTGACTAGTCTTCAAATGGTACTGGCAAACAAACTTGAGGAACCAAACAACAATTTCCCATCGGCTGACAAGTTGCATTTAAAAAATTGTATGGGATACTCTACTTATGTTCTATCAGCAACCAGATACAAAACCTATACGGCTGCAGTTATTAAAACAACCTATGTATCAGGATTAAAATAATTTCCTTCAAATTTTTACTTCAAGGACTACTTTTTGAAGAGTCCATTGTAAAATTCACAATAAGTCTATAATTACTATTTGCCCAATTTATCCGGGCTAATTTATTTCTCAATACAACAAAGCCAATCATGCAATAATTAAACCATTTAGTTTCAATAAATCAAGGTCAATAATATGATTGTAAACAGAAATTTGTGAAAATCACTTCACTCTTAAGAAAACTCATCACGTAAGTCCACAACATCAAGCCACCTCAAAATGAACCGTCCTACTGCCATCAAACTACACCTGTGCCAGCACATTAAAAATTAATGCAACACCAGCTTCTTATATACTTGTCAGTCTATCATATAGGATAACCAGCCATGTTCACTTTGCCCAGCAGGCTTTAGCTTGGAAAATGAATATCACAACACTCAAAAAACCACTCTTTTTTATTCATTTAACAATATAATAACGTGGAAAGAGCTGCTTATATGTTCAATAACCGATATTGGCCCTTCTTATACTGTTTGTCCTAGTTCAGTGCCTTATTTTATACATCCTGAAATGATCCAAACCACAAAGTTAAAGAACTTTGACCAACTTTTCTGAGCAACCAAACATAAGTTAGGGATTTAATTGTGTGTTTTGATCACATAAGGAAGATGTAGTGTTCCTAGCAGAAGCATGTACAGGCAAAGAAACACTTATCAATTAGTTTTAACCAAAAGATTAAAATGGCTAAACACATTCCTTATTACCCAAAAGTACAAAAACTATGGAACGGCAAATTCAACATTCAATAACAAGGTAAAGCCATCTTGACTAGTCTTCAAATGAAACAAGCAAAAGAAATTGTGGAACCAAACTACACTCACCCACACCAAAACAATCAAAGTTTTCTTTATTTAGAAAAATTTTATATAAGACTCTAATTATTCTCTGTCAGCATCCACATACACGGATGAATAGGCCTCAATTGCTTAAACAGCCTATGAATCCGGATAAATATATAACTTTGAGAACTACTTTTTGAGGAATCGTTGTAAAATTCACAATAACTTCTGCAATTACAGTTTGCCAAAAATAAAGATATATATAATATAACCCAACCTGTCCAGGGCTACAATTTTATTCTCTCAAAAAAACAAAGCCAAATATCATGCAATAATTAACTCAATGACATATTTTTCCTCCTAAAATCAAATAAAATATATAAGAATGAATATGTAGAAGAGCATGCACATCTATCTTCTATAATTTCTCTAATTTAGCTCTTAAATTTTTTTTTTTTTCTTTTCAAATTTACAGATCCACTTTGATAATCCAATCTACATCTCACTCTCTATTCTACAATTCATTCTATTAAAATATTATGACAAACCCATATAGACTTTTCTCCAAAAAAATACCAGATCAGACCCAAAATATTCTAAAAACGCCTGGTGAGACCAAAATGAGCTGAAAATCATATAGTACAACTTAGAATTGAGAAAAAGAAAGCATTTTTTTTCCTCACAAAAATGAAATAAATTTCACATACAACACAGATTACCATGATCAAGACCACAGCTAAATATCTGATGACAAATAAACCCAAAAAGCTGTAAGGCAGAAATTAAAGATGTATACACCCACGCAAACTACACCATATATATTAAAATCAACCAAGTTCCAATATAACAATCAGATCTGCATAAATCATAAGTATATATGTATCAACCTGGTTCCTGAACAGGCAGAAAGATAGATAAACAACCAAGAACTCAAGAAGCAAATCTCTACGTTTTCTAAACTTTCTGGTTCCATTTTATAGACAGATCGATAAAGCACAAATTTAAAAAAAAAAAAAAAAAAAAGATAAAGCACAAGAAGTTGCGTACACATGTTTTTTCAGTAATAATTTGGAGAGAGAAGAGTCAAGTGCAACAATCTAGACTCTAGATGGACAAGTCACAAAAGGCTCAACCATGTGTGCACGCGCTCTCTTTAACATATATAATATATTATTTCCTCCCAAAATCAGATGGTATGGAAGAATGTCATGTCTAATAATGATCATGATAATGAAAAACACCCAGAAAATCAAATGCTAAAAGGAAAACATTCAATTTTCACTAATAATATAAATCTTACGCCAAACACTGATAACCAACATAAAATAAAATAAACACAGATAATTAAGATAAATAAATCTTCTAAAGCTATTTTTTTCTGTTGAAGAAATTAGAAGCAAACATGCATTTCATTCTTTTTCTATTTTTATACCATGAGAAAATGACAGAATATGCCAAAAGACCCAAAATATACGGCACATGTGCGCGCAGATAAATATTATAGAATCTTAGTAATAACTCAAACAAAAGCATAACAGGACACTTTGATTACAGTGAAATGGGATATCATTCTGGCATAGCTAATATCTAAAGAGAATCTTACTAAGGTTGAAAGATACTACATTGGTGTTCCTACTATGAAACACTCTGTGAGAAGCAATCAAAGAACAAGAGCAAAGGAAAGATAGTTCAGAGAGAAAGAGAGAGAGACGAAGAGAGAAAAGAAATTTCTGGAGAAAAATAATTGCCTCACTGTGTATTACATTTTAATGTACAGTATATATAGATTACAAAGACTCAGTAGCTCCCAGATCAGATCCCTTGAATCACGGAACTGATCCCTTGAATCACGGAACGAACTAACTAACACTAACTGCTCAACAGACTGACTTGGTGATCTTCAAAACGCAGTGTTCCACTTGAACTTAATGTATGATGACTAAACGCAGCGTTTCAACTAATACCATAAGTCCTAAACGCTGCGTATCATTAAATACATTTTACATCTCAGTATAAGCAGAACGACACCGTTGCATAGACTAGCCGTTGAGAGAACTAGCCGTTGGGCATTCCATTGGACTTTTGAACCTTTTGATCAAAACACAGATTGTTGTGGTTGTTTCTGTGTGTACTCTTTACATCCTCCCTCAAACTTGAGGCAGTATCAGCCAAGAGTTTGCTCCGTAAAACCAGAAAATGAGGACCACGGAGAGGTTTGGTAAAAATATCTGCAAAATTATCTCGGCCAGAGATAAATTTAACCCCCAAAGTGCTATGAAGAACACAACCCCTGAGTTTGCTCCGTAAAACCAGAAAATGAGGACCACGGAGAGGTTTGGTAAAAATATCTGCAAAATTATCTCGGCCAGAGATAAATTTAACCCTCAAAGTGCTATGAAGAACACAACCCCTCACATAGTGATAATCAACTTCGATGTGCTTGATACGAGAATGGAAGATTGGATTGGAGGCCAAGGCTATCGCAGAATTGTTATCACACCACAGAATGGGAATGTGTGGAAGAAAAAGCTTGAGTTCTTTAAACAGGGTGCGTAGCCAAGCCAACTCAGCAGCGGTGGAGGCCAATGCACGGTACTCTGCCTCTGTAGAAGAACGGGAAATAGTTGATTGTTTCTTGGAAGACCAAGAAATTGGACTTGAACCCAGAAAAACCAACATCCCAGTAGTGGATTTTCTGTCAGTAGGATCCCCAGCCCAATCTGCATCAGAGAAGGCAGAGAGGGTAACGGGACCAGGAGCAAAATGAATCCCAAAGTGTAAAGTGCCCTTCACATAACGAAGTACACGTTTGGCTGCCTCCAAATGAGAAGTAGTGGGATTTTGCATAAACTGGCAGAGTTGATGAACACTAAAGGCTAAGTCTAGACGCGTGAAAGTTAAGTATTGGAGAGCACCCACCATGCTTCTATACTCAGTGGGATCAGATAAAGCAGAGCCATTAAAAGGAGTAAGGCAAACACTTGGACAACAGGGAGTCTTTGTAGGCTTAGAATTCTCCATCTTGAATCTGTGAAGGACATTAGAAGCATATTTGGACTGGCACAGGGTAAGACCAAATTTTGATGGCACAATTTGAATGCCCAAGAAATAAGAGAGAGCACCCAGATCCTTGAGCTCAAAGGCCTTACTGAGGGCAGTGACCGGATGAGAAACTTGGGAAGAGGAGTTGCCTGTGATGATAATATCATCAACATACACCAGCAGGTAAATGATGGTCTGATGAGAGGCAAATACAAAGAGTGAAGAATCTGCCATGGAAGCTTCAAATCCTAGATGCAAAAGTTGAGATGTAAATCTGTCAAACCAGGCCCGTGGTGCCTGTTTTAATCCATATAAGGATTTATGCAATCTGCAGATGTGATGAGGGTATTGTTGATCTACATAGCCTGGAGGTTGCACCATGTACACTTCCTCTTTTAGGAAACCATGGAGGAAGGCATTGGAGATATCCAATTGTCGGAGAGGCCAGTGACAACTTATTGCAATGGAAAGGACAAGTCTCACTGTAGCTGGTTTCACCACTAGACTAAAGGTTTCAGAGTAGTCCACACTTGCCTGTTGATGAAAGCCCTTGGCAACCAACCTTGCTTTGTAACGAGCAATGGTTCCATCACTGTGTAATTTGAGCTTATACACCCACTTACAGCCTACCGGATTTATACTAGGATCAGCTGGAACAAGAGTCCAAGTTGTCTGTCTTTGTAAAGCAGAAAATTCCTCATCCATAGCCTTAACCCATTGAGGAAATTTGCAAGCAATTTTGTATGTGGGAGGCTCAGTACTGTGAGTATAGTCAACCATAGCCTTGTAACACAATTTTGGTTTAGAGATCCCATTCTTTGATCTGGTGGTCATAGGATGGATGTTAACAGAAGCAATGGCAGAAGGTGAGGTTGGATCAGTAGGAAGGGAAGGAGCAGTGAGAGCTGGGAGGGAAGAGGTAGGAACAGTAGGAGTAGGAATTGAGGAAATGGGAGTAGATGAGGATGTGGAGGGAGTGGTAGTGATAGATGAAGCTGAATTTGAAGTTGATGGATGACAGGTTAGGGAAGTATCTAAGAAGGGAATTTGACAAGAAGTGTGAGGTGAATCAGAAAGAGGAGAATTGGTGGGATGAAATGTAGAATTGTAGTAAGGCCCTAGAATGGAAGGTTGATTAGAAGAGTGTAAATAGAGGAGATTAGAAAGCCAGACATCTGGTTTAGGAGCATGAAAAAGGGAAGGAGAAGAGGGTGTAGTGGGAAAGGGAAATTTGGCTTCATTGAACAAAACATGTCTGCAAGTGTATAGAGTATGAGTGACTAGGTCAAGACACAAGTAACCTTTAGAGACAGCAGAATAGCCCAAAAAGAGACACTCTTTGGTTCTATGATTCAATTTATGTTTGGTGTATGGTCTAAGAAATGGGTAACAAGCACACCCAAAGACTTTAAGTGAAGAGATATCAGGTTGTTGACTATGAAGCTTAAACCAAGGAGAACTAAAGCCTATTGTAGCAGTAGGAAGTAAGTTTATGAGGGTCGCAGCTGATTGAACAGCAAAGGACCAGTAGGAAGAAGGTAAAGAAGCTTGGGATAAAAGTGTAATGGTAGTTTCAATTAAGTGTCTATGCTTCCTTTCAACTAAACCGTTTTGTTGAGGAGTATAAGGGCAAGATATTTGATGATTGATTCCATTAGAGGTGAGAAAGGACTCAAAGGATTTAGATGTGTATTCACCCCCACCATCTGATCTAAGAGTTTTGATATTGGTTGAGAATTGTGTTTTAACCATGGCATGAAATATGACAAATTTGGAGTAAACTTCAGATTTAGTAGAAAGTAAGTAAAGCCATGTGAAACGAGTGAAGTGATCAACAAAGATGACATAATATTTGTAGCCATTTATTGAATCAAGAGGTGCAGGACCCCATAGATCAGTATGTACAAGTTCAAAAGGGAATTTAGCTACAAATCTTGAACTAGGAAAAGGAAGCCTATGCATTTTGCCATGAAGACAGTGAATGCAAGAATTGACAAATGTAGCATTATTATTACAAGACAAACCATTATTTTGTAACAAAAGCTTAAGAGTTTGAGAGTTGGAATGGCCAAGTCTGCTGTGCCACAGATGCAAACCAGCAGAGGAGAGTTGAACAGAATTGCAAATTTTATTTGGAAGAACAAGGTCAGTGGCCTTATGAGGATAGATAGGGTACACTCCCCCTTTACTCTTGCCCTTGTAAAGAGTTTTTCCCGTGGCCAAGGCCTGAATGAGTAAGGTGTTTTCATCAAAGTAACACAAACAGTTATTGTCATGGCAAATTTTGTGAACTGAAGCAAGATTGGAAGCAATAGAAGGAACCCTAAGAACATTTGTAAGTTGAATAGGAGTATTTGAAGCAGGAATTAGAGAGTTACCTATGTGTGTAATGGATAAATTATGTCCATTGCCAACTGTGAGATGTTCCTGACCTGTGTAAGGCTTAGGGAAGCTTAAATGGTTCAGACTTGATGTTACATGGTCTGTTGCTGCACTGTTTGCTAGCCAAGGTTGCTCTTGAGTTATCATTGAGTTGGAGGAAGTTGCCATTGCAGCCAGCTTTGTGGGTGGATGCTTGCCTTGATAGGCATAATCCATTCTGTGATAACAATCTAAGGCAAGATGACATGCCTTGTCACAAATCTGACAGATTGGCCTTTCTGATCTAGTATTAGATCCTTGAGATTGTGAGAACTGAGCAGATGAAAACTGATTGAAGTGATTGTGTGATGAGCCATTGCCTCTTCCTCGTCCATAGTTATTTCTTCCTCTCCCTCTATTTTGTGACTGATTGTGAGTATTGAAGCCACCTGCATTGTTAAACCTTGGTGCAGTGTTCACTGCCATTGCAAATGTAGAGTCTTTAATCTCCATTCCTTCATTTAATGATTCCTCTTCTGCATTTAACAGTGTAGCTAATTCATCAAAACTTAATTTTGTGCTTCTGGTCCTGATTGCAGACCTAAATGCACTGAATTCCTTAGGCAAGCCTTTGATTGCCACATGAAGCAGCTTTTCATCATCCAAGATTACACCAACTGCCATAAGCTTGTCCCTTATCACTTTAATCTTCTGTAAATATGTATCTACAGAATCCAATCCTTTCCTCACATTATGCAACTCACCCTTTAGATTCATCACATGTGACCTTGAGATTGAGGAAAATCTGTTTTTCAAGCACCTTCCAAACTTCTTGTGCTGAAGAACATCCAACAGTTATGGCCAAAACTGAAGGTGTGAGGGTTGAGCTAATAAAGGTGAGAAGTGCCTTTTCCTTTGATTTCCAGATGAGATAATCTGGACTGAGCACTGGAGTAATGTTACTAGATAAATCCTTGAGAAATTTCTCGGGAACAATTGGAATTTCATCAAGAAGCTCGAACATGGAGTAGGTCTCTAACGCCATGGAGATTTGATATTTCCAAACGATGTAGTTGGAAGAATCCAACTTTACTGTCATCATATTTGACATATTAGAGAGTAACAGCAAAGGTTGATTGGTGAGATTGAAAGAAGTAGGTGTAGAAGTTGAAGGTATAGTTGTGGAGGTTAAGGGAACAGTAGTTGAAGGTGAAGCTGAGGTGTTTTCTGCCATTGTTGTTGGAAGCGATTCTTGCTCTGATACCATAAAGAGAATCTTACTAAGGTTGAAAGATCCTACAATGGTGTTCACACTATGAAACACTCTGTGAGAAGTAATGAAAGAACAAGAGCAAAGGAAAGATAGTTCAGAGAGAAAGAGAGAGAGACGAAGAGAGAAAAGAAATTTCTGGAGAAAAATAATTGCCTCACTGTGTATTACATTTTGATGTACAATATATATAGATTACAGAGACTCAGTAGCTCCCAGATCAGATCCCTTGAATCATGGAATTGATCCCTTGAATCACAGAACTAACTAACTAACACTAACTGCTCAACAGACTGACTTGGTGATCTTCAAAACGCAGTGTTCCACTTGAACTTAATGTATGATGACTAAACGCAGCGTTTCAACTGATACCATAAGTCCTAAACACTGTGTATCATTAAATACATTTTACATCTCAGTATAAGCAGAACGACACTGTTGCATAGACTAGCCATTGAGAGAACTAGCCGTTGGGCATTCCATTGGACTTTTGAACCTTTTGATCAAAACACAGATTGTTGTGGTTGTTTCTATGTGTACTCTTAACAATATCAGCAAGTGGGACTTCATTCTAGTGGTCATTGGCAACAACAACAGGTTGTCTTGCAGTCAAAATGGACCAAATCCTTCTGCATATGCATATCAACCGTAGGAGTAGAACAACAAGGCTGACAAGGGACCCAACTACATTACCAATGAGTCCTAGGACCGGCACAACTTGCTGAAATCTGAAACAAAATAGAATTGTTAGAATAACAGTAAAATTGACAGAGCGTCAATAATGGGTTATGGGGAGAAAGAAGTTGAAATACTTTCTCACCCTTCATGTTCCATTGAGATTATTTGGTGAAGACCGTGTATTATCTGTAGGAGTAGAACAACAATGCTGACAAGGGTCCCAACTGCTTTAGAAATGAGTTCTAGGACCAACTCAACTTGCTGAAATCTGAAACAAAAACAGATTTTTCTTTAAAAAAAATAAAAAATATTCTTTTAATGGTCAAAATGTAAGAGGTCTTTATGACTAAGAGGTCTCAAATGGTCAAAATGTAATGACCAAATACCTAGCAATCAGATGATTTAGTTGGTCAATATATATATTAAATTGAATAATGAAACTTTCATAATATTGATGTGAATGAGAATCTTTTATTCCACCCGTAATATTCCATTTTTTACACTGGTATGCATTTTCCTAGACAGGGAAAAAAAATCAGTATATCATGTGCATTTTTCCCCATTGATTCTTTTAAAAGTGAAAAAAAAAAGGTGTGGCAAATTGTGATTGTTGGAATAGAAAGTGGACCAGTCAGATTTGGACATGATTATATTGATACTGGGGCAACCTTTTCATTCTAACAAAGATTTGTTGATCTACACAAGTGTAGTAAGTGATTAAGAAGAAGTTTGATGCATCTATTCTAACACTTATATAGGTATATGTACACATAATTACACACTAGCTATGATTTTTAAGCAAATAATTTTTTTTTTTGTTTTTATTTTTTTATAAAATAAAAATGAGGGGTATTCGAATACAATATTTGTCATGGAAGAGATTAGACACTACCACTAAACTACAAGATTAATGACACGCAAATTATGATTTAGTGCAGAGTACCCAACAAGATTAATGACAAGCAAATTATGACTTAGTATAGAGAACAGAGTATTTAGACTGTCAAATGAACCCAAAAAAAAAAAAAAGAACTCAGACCACCAACACTCCATCGGCGGTGGTTTCAGCCATCAATCCCACCTCTGGGTCTTGCCTGACCTCAACACGACCAAGAGCTCCTCCGATCATGACATCTCTCTGATCTAACGATCTCGTGCTCCTCTGTGACAAGTAGCAACCACCCCGAGATCCGTGCTCCTCCATGACAAACGGAAACCACCACATGATGAGAGTGAGAATGAGGGTGACGGTGAAACCATGAGGGGCGAATGAGAGTGAGAGTGAGTGAGGGTGAGGTGAGAGAGGAATCAGCAAATGGAGAGAGTATTATATGTTTCAGGTGTATGTTTCTTCACTATATTTCGGGTGTATGTTTCTTCACCCTCACATGAGGGTGGACCCCACAAGTGAGGGTGAAGAAACATACACCCGAAACATATAGAAGTTTTTCCAGCGAATGAGAGTGAGATATTTTAGGGTTGGGGTTATGATATATATATATATATATATATACACACACATATATATACGCCTGTACGCGGTTCAATTCGGTCAGTTTTTGAGAGATTTTTTGCACCACACCTATTGGCTGCGGTTTTTTACCCATAGCTAACCGCACCTCTCCTATAGAAGGAAAAAACCAGTCTAACTGGTTATGATTAGAATAATATTATTTTCAATTAACTTTATTACTAATACTACTTTTGTTATACTCCAATACTACTTTTGTTATACAATAAGCCATATTAAGAGTTGTGAAATAAATCATGAAAAATGTTGTCCTTAGATTTATTGTGCAAGTGATGCTAAGGTTACAATGAATTTTATTATATAATAATGTTTACGAATTAATGTGTTATTAATCACAACAACAAAATATATACTTTTTTTTGGAAAAAATATTGTCCTTTACTATGGTTTTTATTTTTATGATCATATTGGCAATTAATTGATTGGAATAGTGTTTGGATTATTTTTTTGGGGGAAAAAAAATTATTCGTACTTTTAATTGAGTTAAATGGCCCAAAATTAAATTTAGTAGTTGGGTTAAAATGTTGATCAACCCATTAAATCTAGACGTCTTCAACTCTCATCCACAAGAGATGTTAATTTTTTGGACCAATTATCTACATGTGTTAGGGTCAACCAAATGGTTTGGAGTATTTGGACTTGAAGCTTATGCTATACCCAGATCTGGTTTTTGAAAAGTACTCTATTGTATCATATAGGAAATAGGACAAGGAAAAGATAGCTCAAATGGACAAGACAAACTTATTTAAAAAAGACAACCCTTATTTGGTTTGTTAGGAAAACCAAAATATGGAAACTCAGTTCCAGATCATACAAAAGAGAAATTAGATTTGCATCAATCATAATCCAAATTCCAATTAGAAAAACAACTGAGAGGCCAAAATGGAAGATTTGGGCTTCTATAAAATAATATCCAAACCCACATCTTTTTGTTTATGAGCCCAAAATGGAAGATTTGGTTAGGGAGGCCCAAAACATTTTCCCAAACCGGCCAGCGGAAGGAAAAAGACCCAGGTCCACACTATTTGTTTATTTATTTATTTTTTGATAAAACCAAATCCACGCCATTATTCATAAACTTCAACTAGTATAAGAGGAAAAAGAAAAACAGAGCATGACTTGCACGAAAACAATCAGAAAACCAGTTCAAATTTTCACAACCACAGGAAAATTCAAACTTCACAAACTGGCCAGCAGAAAGAGAAAGGCCTGGATCCACACTATTATTCATAAACCTCAGCAAGTTTGGAGAAAAAAGAAAAACAGGGCATGACTTGCACGAAAACAATCGCAAAAACAAACGGTTCAAATTTTCTTAAGCCCTCAACAAATATTGGACTAAAATCACTTTATTCATAGAACATTACAAACCACAATAGATCCACACAATATTGATTCTGCAAAATGAAAAATGAAAATGCAAACCTCATACCACGGACAATTCGAGCTACGCAATTCAAACAAACCAATAAAAACAGAGCATGAAGCAAAGCACACTTTGTTTCAACTTATTTATATCGGAAGCTCCAAGTTATGTAAAATTAAAACACACATAGTAGGTATCAACATAGCAGTGTTGTTGGTTAAAAACCTGGGAAAAGCGAGAAGGAGTGTGATTATGAGAACGAACAGGCCAAGAACTATTTGAGCAGCAAGTATAACCTCTGGATTAAGCTCGTTCGCTGTAGTAACCAAGAGAAAATTAATTGTATGAAATGCTGAAACCAACAAAAGTAAAAATTGTTAAAATGAAGTAAAAATTGTTAGAAAGATATATTCATTCTCACCCAGTAGAGGAGGCTGCATAGGCTGCATTTTGGTTCTTAGAGGAGCAGAGGACGCTGGGTTTTGTTTTGGTTCTTAAAGGAGCAGAGGACGTTTTGTTTTGGTTCTTTGTTAGAAGTATTGGTTAAATGATTAAATTTACTATATCCCAATAGTTTAAGCTTTTAGGACAATCGATAATTTAATATGGTATCAGAGTATGAGATCCTGAGTTCGATGATTTGCGAAAGGGATGTGTAGCAATGGGGCCAACTCGTTCCAAGCAAAGTGAATCGTTCCAAGCAAAGTGAAATAGTCTTGGAAGTGAAATAGTAGGATTTGCGAAAGGGATGTGGAGCAGTGGGGCCAACTCGTTCCAAGCAAAGTGAAATAGTCTTGGCAGTGAAATAGTAGGATTTGCGAAAGGGATGTGTAGCAGTGGAGCCAACTCGTTCCTGCGAAAGTCGTTGATGTGGAGCAGTGGGGCCAACTCGTTCCAAGCAAAGTGAAATAGTAGGATTTGCGAAAGGGATGTGGAGCAGTGGGGTCAAATGGAAACCAACACTTTTTTAGGGATGAAGTAGTTATTTTGTTTTGATTTTATTTTGCTGATAAGGGCCGCTCGCATTAGTGGTCGATTAACCGTTAATGTTCGAGAACTACCAAATAAATACGTTAATGTCACAAGACTCACAACCATATATTAACCATTCATCCTTATTATTTCTATCTAATGTGGGGCTTTGTCATTTAATTAACTAAGTAATTTACAGTAATAATTCTGAATCATTTAGCTTGCTTCTAGTTTATCTCCCTTAACAACAAAAGAAAACGCAGATAATTATAATTGGTTTACCTCTCAAAATTATTCTTAATTTGTTTTTAAGAGACTTATGTTCAACAAATTCTAAGAATTCACAATAAATTTATATATATATATATATATATATATAAAAGTATACAACTCAATTAATACTACATTAAAATTCTAACTTTTATCATTTTCTCTAAAAGAAAATACATAAAGTTCGTTTGACTATAGGAACAGAAAGTTGTCTATAATGCATTATTAATAGTTAGAAGATTTAATTCATCAACAGTACAATTTTATGACATTAACTTCACCTCCACCTATATTGGTCTTGCGCCATGCTTATAGGAAATCTATCAACAAAATACAATAACATATAATTAGACCCAATAAATTTACCCAACACGATTTTTTACTTTATTAGAAATTTGAATTTTCTAAAGGACAAAGTTTAGTTGTAGTCAATGATTACAACTTTCACTAGAAATTTTTTAATTAGATGTGAATTTCTACAAATTTATCATTACATTTTCTTCTTATATCCTTCATACTTGCAAAGTTTCTAGAAGATCAAAAATCAACGGCTATGCTATCAATCAAATATTTAAATTTTTAGTTTTTGTAATATAAAATTATGCATAAAAAATAAGCTTATGGATCAAATAATAAATAACATTTAATTAACACGAAATTTGACATATGTATTAAGAATACAAAAAAACATGTAATTCAATGATTAAAATTTTCAAATATGTAATCATGTTAATTTTTTTTTAGTGAGAATTGTAGTCAATGACTACAATTATGTTTACAGCCAAATTTTGTCCTTCTCTAAACTCTAAAATAAGTATACAATTATCTTATAACTTTTGGCTCTGTCTTCTCAAAGAGAACTAGACCATGATTTTGGTGTTTTAAGTGTGACACATAGAAATGAGAGGAGAAGCCTTGCAAGTTGCGAGGATGATACATGTCAAATGACTAAGAGCCCGTTTGGATTAGCCAATTCTCATCACTCAAACTGAGAATTGGCGTGGGACCCACTAAAAATCTGGTGTTTGGCTTGATTTTCTATCTTTGTTTTCATCACTCAAACTCAGTTTGAGTGATGCTACAGTGCCGAAAACTGAAAACACCAAATTGGTGTTTTCAGTTTCTGAGTTACATAACTCAGTGGCTTAGTGGTAAATATTGTGACTTTATGGGACCCACGGTCAGACACTCAAGACCACTTTTTCTCTCCACCGTCACCTCTTTTCTCTCTTCTTTCTTTCTTTCTTTTCTTCTTCAAGCTGGGTTCTTTCAGCTGCTTCTCTTTTTCTTATCTTTTTTTTTTCTTCTTCACGGCTGGGTTCTTTCATCTTCTTGTCTCTTTTTTTTTCTTTTTCTTTTTTCTTTTCTTTCTTTCTTCTTCACGGCTAGGTTCTTTCATCTTCTTCTTTTTTTTTTTTTTTTTTTTTTTCTTTTTTCTTTTCTTTCTTTCTTCTTCACTCTAGTTTCTTTTCTTCTTTTTCTTCACGCGATGATGGCAGAGATGGCAGAGGGCTTCAGTTTCAGTTGTGATTTGCGTTTTAATCGGGTTAAGGTATGCTTTTGGGGCTTCAATTTCAAGGCTTTTATTTTTTTTCCTCATCTTCTTCTTTATTTTTCTTTCTTCTTTAGACCCACTCTAAGGTTTTTTTTTTTTCTTCTTCTTCTTTCTTTGTTCTTCACTCTGGTTTCTTCTCTTAGCTGCTTTTTTTTTCTTTTTTTTTTTTTTCTTCAACCGGTGATGGTAGAGATGGCTGAGTTTGGGTCTCTGATCTAAGGATTTGGGTTTGGATTTTTTTTGTTGTGGTTGTGGTGGTTTGAGGCTTGGATTTTTTAGTGGAGGTTGTGGTTTTGGTTGAGGGCTATTGGTGGGTTTGGATTTTTGATTCATTCGAATTTTTTGGTCGAGGTTGTGGTTGTGTTGAGGGCTGTTCGTGGTGGTGGTTGTGGTTGTGGATTTCTGGGTTTGCCATTGGTAGTGGTGGTGGTGGTGGAGCTGGGTTGATGGTGGTGGATGAAGGGTTCGTCGTTGGTGGTGGTGGAGCTGGGTTTCGGTGAAGTTGGGTTTGAAGAGCAGAAAAGAAAAGGGACGCGGGTAGCAACCGTATTTTTCTGTATAGTGTCAGTGGGTGGGTCCATTATTTTGGCAAAAAGTAAAGTTAAAAACTGAGATAAATGACTGAGTTTTGTGACTAAACAAAGTATTGGGATTTTTTGAGTGATAGTGGAGTTTGAGTAGTGAGTTATGGGTTTTGAGTTTGAGTCATGAAAACTAAGAATTGAGATATGAAAACTGAGACACCTCTAAACCAAACGGGCCCTAAATTGCCTATTACACTTGGAACATATGCTTTTTTTTTTTTTTTTTTTTAAAGAAACTGCAACATATGCTTAGTGATTAGTGATAACCAAACATTAGTTTGAGAAACAATTAAAAATAATCTAAAATTTTAAACAGAAAAGGATTTGGGTCGAATTTGACAATTGTCCCCAACAAACAAGGACGAAGACAATAGAAATACACATCTTGTAACAACTAAAAGTATTTGCAAAAATAAGTAAAACTTTATTTTAACGGGATGATTCACTTTAATCCCACGTTAAAACTTTAGTTGCTTATTTTTATAGTCTCCTATTTTAATAGACACTTAAATTTACATTACAATTGCTTCTTCTTTTTTGCTTATAGTTCTATTTTTATAATTTAGCACTTTTCTTTTTGGCTGAAACGAAATCCTTTCATTGAATGAAAATCACATCAGATAGTAAAATAATATCCAGAATTAATGAACAACCCAAACTAGAACCAAGTAGAATAAGAAGAGTACAACCTAGCTAGCAGGCTAGCACTAACTATATGAGATGGTGAAATCGGCACTCTATTATGTTGTTTTATTATCACATGGGGGGAGATTGTAATGAAAATATTAATAAGTGTTACCAAGATGCAAGGTTATGTAAATTTTATGTCTTACAGGGGTGATGGAAATTTCATGTGCCATACCAGAATGCAAGATGATGCAAATGTTGTCTTACTAGGGTGATGGAAATTTGTTGTGCAACTAAGGAAGGTGATGGAAATTTTATGTGCAAGGTGATTGAGACTACTAAGAAGGTGGTCTTTGAGGTCCCACCGAGTTGATGGTTAAAGAACTTTAAATGAAATTAGTGGGGATAAAAATTAGGTACAGTACCTCAAATATTGTTCCTTAAGTTCACCTCTTAAAATTTAACCATGTAACTACTTAATTAAAAAATACTGTAGAGAGGGAAAATTCCCGACCTATCACAAGCTAACACATCACACTACCAAGTCTACAAAATACAACCAATTACAAAACTCCACGTATTGCTACTAGGTTTTGCTATCACTACTCAGAAACCAACAGAAATTTGCCAAGTGTCATGCAAAAACCAATCACACATCAGCGCACGTGTAAGCGATGACATAATCAGCCTCGCACGTGTAAGCGATGACATAATCAACCCCGCACGTGTAAGCGATGACATAAGCGGACCAATCAGGCTGTGACATGTGTCACCAATCAGACTCCGCCACGTGTCACTCATCCACCCCTAAACTCCTATAAATAGAAGCCTTCCTAAGACATTTAGGAGGACACCAAGCCATCTGAAGCACAAGCAGCATCAGAGAAGATTCAGAAGTCCAGAAGCTCTGCTGGAATCAAGCCCTGAAGCCTCCAGCAACTTCAAGAACTTCAACCTTCAAATACGAAGAACATTCGAAGCAGAATCATCCAAACGATCTGCTTAGATCCTAAAGTTTGCTGGAATCAAGCTCAAAAGCCTCCAGTAACATCAACAAATCACAAATCAGTAAAGTTCAACGGATTCAAGCTTCTAAAGCACCGAAGAACTTTCAACACAAACCTTCAAATACGAAGAACATTCAAAGAGGAATCATCCAAATCATATTCCTAAATCTCAAAGTTCACTGGAATCAAGCTCAAAAGCCTCCAGAAACCTCACAAACCACAAATCAGTGAAGCTCTACGGATTCAAGCCTCTAAAGCCCCGAAGAACTTTCACCACAAATCTTCAAAGACAAAGAACACACCAAGAACACGAAGAACGTACGAAGAACACGAAGAACAAAGAATTTCTAACAAGCTCATAGCCAGAGATTCATTGTAATTCTGTTTCAAAGGTCTTCGATCCATTCTTCAACCAAATTAAAGTATATTTAGTGTTCAAATCAAAATCACATTACCACAAATCCAATCAACAAATCTTTCAAGGAGATCGAATCAGAGGATCACTATTTTGTAATCACAGAGAATTGTACCACACAATTATCAATACAAATTCGCACTTGTGACACTATTTTACTTGTTTGACTCATTTCGAACCGAGAAATTTAGTCGTCCACATATTCTGGCACGCCCAGTGGGACATCTCTGCCTCTCATCTCATTCTCCTTCAAAGAAAGAAATCTTCATCATCTTGCTATCAACTCCAATGGCCTCTAGCAAGAACATCCAAGCTTCAACAGCTACTTCAACTAAACTTGGTACGGCTACCACCAACAAATGCATTGGTGTAATCAATTGTAGCCAACCCAAAACAAACAATCAACTTCAATATCAATCAACCAAGGAAGCCAAGGTCCAGACAATCATCTCCTTAGACCCTCTCACAAGAAACAAGGTCATCAACAAGGACATCTCCACCTTGGAACACCTCAATTATGGGGGCAAATCCCCTCCTTCCTTCACAAGAAGTTGTTCGCACGATTTCTCTTCCATTAAAGGGAACCCAAAAAATAAGATTTCACGTGCTTACTTCAATTCACTTCCTTCTCCATCATCTTGGGAAGTTGTGTCAGTCATGATGACTAACACCACTACCATGGAAGAAAAGATGGTTGAAATGAAACAAAAGGTTATCCTTCTCACAAAAGCACTTGAAGATAAGGACCTCCAAATTGCAACTTTAATGAACAAACTCGAAGTACAAGATCTTAGTGAATCAAGCCATGGTCATAAATTCACATCCGTAAAGGATGACTAAGGGAGAGAAATTGAAAACACTCCTCGACGAGAACAATCTACTTCGGTTGCTTCGTTGTCAGTCCAACAAATGCAAGACATGATAACAAATACCATCCGAGCACAATATGGAGGTTCTTCTACAAGTTCTCTCACATATTCAAAACCCTACACAAAACGCATCAACAACATGAGGATGCCAAATGGATATCAACCCCCCAAGTTCTTGCAGTTTGATGGCAATGGAAATCCTAAGCAACACATTGCTCACTTTGTAGAAACTTGTGAGAACGCAGGGACTCAAGGAGGCCTCCTTGTAAAGCAATTTGTCCGTTCGCTCAAAGGAAATGCCTTTGATTGGTATACAGACTTAGATCCCGAGTCAATCGACAGTTGGCAACAACTCGAAAGAGAGTTTCTTGACCGATTCTATAGCACGCGTCGTACAGTGAGCATGATAGAGCTTACTAATACCAAGCAATGTGAAGATGAGCCGGTGGTCGATTATATCAATCGATGGCGTTCTTTGAGCTTGGATTGCAAGGATCGACTTTCTGAAATTTCTGCTGTAGAGATGTGCATCCAAGGCATGCATTGGGGACTTCTTTACATCCTTCAAGGGATAAAGCCTCGAACATTTGAAGAGTTAGCAACTCGTGCACATGACATGGAGTTGAGCATTGCTAGCCATGGAAGTACAAATCCTCCCATACTTGAGGAAAGCAAAAAGGAAGTAAGGAAGAATGATAGGAATGCAAAAGTCAACCTCAAAGACCCAATGGTTGTTAACACTGTCGAAGTCAAGGTTCCAAGAAGAGGAGCGAAGGCAAATGAAAAACAACTTGAAGGATGGCAAAAAAGCGAGATGCGTCGTCTGACTTTTAAGGAACGTGAGCAAAAAGTATATCCGTTCCCCGATGAAGATGTGCCAAACATCTTAGAACAACTATTACAGTTGAAGCTAATCGAATTGCCAGAATGCAAGCGACCAGAAGACATGGGGAAAGTTGATGACCCTAACTACTGCAAATATCATCATATCATTGGCCACCCAATCCAAAAATGCTTCGTCTTCAAAGAACAAATCATGAAGCTTGCCAAAGAAAACAAGATTGATCTAGACTTCAATGAAGTTGTCGGGTCAAACCATGTAACCGTTGCTTGTGATGTACTTCCAACTCTCAGGCAGGGGGCAAACACCAACCAAGCTTACAAGTTGATTAACAATGATGGCATAAGGATCGGCCCCATCAATGGGAAGTTCCTTAAACACTTCTATGCTTGAAAATCGAGAAATGCTCCTCGGCAAGAGCTTAAACTACCCACTGTAACGCTGCAAGAGTACATGATGTCTTCCCATTACCTCTGAAAGCGTACCAATAAGGAGAAATTAATCCCACTCCATGTCAACAATTGCTAGTGTGGCGTAGTGGTTGGACGCCCAAGCCGCCCTTGAGAGGTCTCGGGTTCGATTAGTGGTGATACCCACTATTACACACTGAGCCCCCCTTTTTGCAAAAAAGAACCAAAAAAAAAAAAATCAATAACAAAAAATTTTTGAACTACGTGATGACTTGATCCCTCTTCGGGGTACGTAGGCAACTTAGTATCTTTTGCTAAGTTCAGTCACGCACTAAAAAAAAAAAAATTATCAAAAAAAAAAAAAAAAACAAAAACAAAAAAAAAAAGAGAAAAAAAAAAAAAACAAAGAAAAAAAAAAAACAACAAAGAAATCATCCAAAAGGAAAATATCAAAAAAAATCATCATCAAAAAAAAATTATCAAAAAAAAAAAAAAAAAAACAAAAAAACAAAATTTCTTTTGAACTACGTGATGACTTGATCCCTCTTCAGGGTACGTAGGCAACTTAGTATTATTTACTGAGTTCAGTCACAAAAAAAGAAAAAAGAAAAAAGAGGTGGAGACAATGGTGGAGAGATTAGATAAATGAGTGATGCAAAGAAAGCTGATTTTATTAGCTGGAAAGAAAGACATGAAATTTCTACAACAAAGAAAACAAGAGAAAGATGCTACAATGATTATTGATTGCAAGTGTAAGTCAGTATTTCCAATTATAATTCTCTAGCTCATCACGTGCTGTCTCCAGCCCTTGCTTCAACAACTTCAAAGATTCAATGTCAGCATTACTTAAAGAAGGAGCAGTCTCTATGAAAGAAATCTCATCTTGAATGTTCGAGATGATAGAGCTCTGATTTGACAACTTTTCATCATTATTGAGAATCGAAGCTTTAAAATCTTTCTTGCGATTGGATAGATGTTCCAGCTCTTCTTGCAGCTCCACTGTCCTAGCTTCAACACTCGCCAATCCATCCCTAAGTGTTTCACCACATGCTAGCAGTTCATTCTTTATAGTTGGTTGCTCAGCAAGGCGAAAGTTACAATCAGCCAATTGCTTGTCACGTTGTTCAGAAAAGGAGGATTGAAGTGACTCAAAACTTTTGGCCTTCTCAAAATAATCAGCAACTAAACTTTGCAATGGTGATGGATCCATAGCTTTGTTAGCTGCTATGGCGTCAAAAATCTTTTGAGCTTCTCCCATGAGTGAAGGGGCTTTCTCGAAAGGGGTCCTAGCAATCCTTTGCTGCAGACTTTTCCAAAGGTTCAGTGCAAGGTCGATGAAATTTCTCAGAATCACATCTTCGGCACTATAAACAGAATCTTCAGGGCTGTCAGAACTCACGGTCCTCTCCATAAATTTAGTGCTAGGCATCTGAGTTGCATTTCCCACTGATACGGCAATAGGTTGTGGGCCAGAAATTGAAGTTTCACTATCAAAAGAGGTCACCTTATCGCTATTGACTGTGTTTATGGCTTGTTGCCCAGGCTGCAATCAAGAATACGTTACATCAAAAAAATGTACGTATATAAAGACTAACAAAAAAAAAATAGTTCAACAATATAAAATAAAATACTTGATCTGCAGTAACTTCAATGTGCTCAAAAGCATAAGAAGTCCCTTCAATGAAAGCGGGTTCGCTAGGGGTTATCAATTTAAGCTTTTTCTTAGCCCGCCTCCAATGATGCTCCTTGTCACTGCTTTCACTCACTTTCTCAAGATATGAGTCCATCTTTTCATTAGATGCCATGCACACTCCCGGATGCATCTTCGGTCTTACTATGACGGCTTGTGGCTTTACAAATTGAGCCTTGTCAGTCACAGATTTCTGGACAACACGTGTAACGTGATCGTCAGACAATTGAATACCCCCTCCATTGTCATTCTTATCATGGTTTATTTGACCCGTCTTCGTTCTTGGTAAAGGAGGACGTGTGCTTGAAATCAAAGATGCTATACCATCTTCAAGGTATGTCCCATGCGTGCTATTCCACCAACGCTCATAACTTTGAGTAGTGTGGTGCTTTAAGTTTGATGGAGGAGCTGGGAAGAATGCTTGCGACATGGTCTTAGACTTGGTGCATGATCTCCAAAGTTCTAAGACTTCATCCAAAGAAGCATGACGGATGTCTTTCTTTATACCGCCTACAATGCTTTGACAAAGCCCAAATTGACGACTGAATCGGCAAGGGCTGTAGGGTTCTATGATGAAATGATCATTTTGTCGCATAGACAAGTAAGATGACCGAATACTGATAAAGTACGCCAGTGAAGTACGAGAAAGGTTTCCACTGTCTTCAAAAGTTTCATTCGCATTCTTAACAAGCAAATTGGCGCCCCACAGCATGCGGTGTCCTTGAATCAACCTTCGGGCTTCATATTCGTCATAATATCTAGCCCCTCCTGCACCAGAAAATCTAACCATCTTTGGCCTGATGACTTCCAATTTAACTTCATGATGGGTATCAAAGTAGTGGCCTAGCCACCCATAAACGTAGTGCATGGGAAGGCACGCCTTTGAACTACCAACAACAGAAGAACGGGCAAGCTTATTTAATCCTCGATAAAGGCTAGTAAGAACGGGTATGGCAAGACTGAAAGGCCTACCAACAGCCATAAGGCTCGCAACCTTGAATGTTCCTGGACGAATAACATTAAGATCTTCACTCGGTAGCACAAATATGCACAGCCAACAAGATAACAAGGCAGCCAAGTAAGTTTCTTCACATAGTCCTTCTTGAACTTCAAGGTCTGTAAATGCACCTTTCTCTTTTGAAGACCATGCACGGGCCTTACCAAACGTACCGTCAGGATTGTAAGTCTGCTTAGGACGACACGACCTCTTTGGCCTTCGAGGAGGTGGCTTCATGTATTTTGGGTCCCCTCTAAACCAAAATTTGATCCAGTCATTTACTGAAACGTGTGGCTTCCCATCTTTTTCATTATGAAGTCGATAAAAAGCGGCAAATAGATATTCACAACTCTTTGGAATGAATCTGCCTTTCTCATCACATCCTGCCATTTCCTTATAACAAGGGACAACTTCATCATAAAAGCTACCAGTGATGGCGAGCCCACCTAGACGATGTAAGTCCCAAAGAGAGATGGACATTTCACCCAACGGGGTATGGATGGTATTGGTGTCCGGGCACCATGCTTCACAAAATGCACGTATGATATCATTGTTTCGATCATATGTGTATAAAGACGCGAGGACCGCTTCAAATATCTGGGCCTTGATGAGAGTGTTCTTGCTACAAGAAAGGACATCTTCAAGCCATTCCCAATAGAAGGGTGTATAACCAAACTCGCCATTGGTTTTGAAAATGGTGCCCCAACGCGTTTCGCCAGAAATAATGCGTTGGCCAAGAGTCCTTAAAGGACCTGACTCAGTGGTATTCTTGTGGAGGGAAGTACGTAAAGACCATGCTCTAGAAGGAGAATCAGGATTGTGGGAAGTGTCATACGTCCACTCAACAATGTCACCAAGATCATTCTGTTTCGGCCATATTGGTGAAAATCGACCAATAACGGGTTTCTCAACAAGCAATGATAATCCTTTCCCAGGTGCATCATTTTGATCTTTTGAAATAACAAGATACTTTTTGTCAGACGAGGAAATGTCTCTGAAATACACCATATCAAGAAGCAAGTTCCTATCAAAGAAAAGTGGAGTCAGTACAAGTAAAGCATGCCAAAAAAAAAAAAAAAAAAAAAAAAAGAAAGAAAGAAAGAAAGAAAGAGAGGGGAAAAGGCGTGGCTTCTCTGCACTTACAATATTATGTTAGTAGCAACTTAATGCATGGCCAACCCAAGTGGCCTTATATAGAAAATTTTTGAGACTAACAGACAAAAGAGCCAAAAGGTCCAAGCAGTTAAAAATATCAACTTTCAAAAAATACTGCACCGAACCTTGAAAAAAAAAAGAAAAGATGGTAAATGTCTATACAAAGGTCATAGTGTCAGAAAGAAATTGTTACACTAGGCCTGGCAAGAAGCTATAGGCCAGCAAAGAGCAATATATTGTTGCAAAAAGAACTGTGCCACCAACCCTTGAGAACAGTAGAGATGCTCAGTGATGACCCTGAAACCACTCTCTGCGTAAGTTGTCAAACATTGTCAGAGTAGCCACCGTCAGATTGGACTAAGATGGCAACAAATCCAACCATGCCTATGGATTTCTCTGTTAGATTTGTGTTGTTTCTACAAAACTGAATCCACAAGGATCTTCTAGGGACTTCAAGCTACAAGACCCAGAGAAAATTAAACTCAGTAGACTATCCACGTGCTCCCATGCGCGGCCACGAACCCACAGTGACCAACGGAGTAGTCTTTCAAAATCTGTGCAAATCTGTTCAGGATTTCACAAAACTGAACCCATAGGGACCTTAAACGGACTTCGATCTACAAAACCCAGAAAGATCATCATCAACGGAGCTGCCACGCGCCACCACGCGCTGCCATAAGCTCGCGATGACAAACTGTTTAGTCCTTCGAATCTGTGAAAATCTGCCCACAATTTCACAAAACTGACCCTACAGGAGTCTTCTACAGCCTTAGATCGGCCAAACCTGAAAATTTCAGGCCCAAACAATGCAGCACGCGCCGCCACGCGCCGCCAGTAGTGGCTGATTCAAGAACACGCGCTCCCACGCGCCTCCGGCTTCTTCACGCGCTTTCATGCGCCGGTAGGAATCACACGCGCTCACACGCGCCCCTATGACGTCATGGATGACGTCACCTACAGTAGCCTGGTCTGACCCGTTTGACCCGGACCGACCCGGAAGTCTGACCCGGTCCGAACCAACTGAAAAAAAAAAAAAAAAAAGAAGAAGTAAAACAAAATAAAAAGCTTTGACCAAGTGGACCTTTGACTTTGACCAAAAAGTCAAAATTTTCAAGACGGGCCTGTCCCACTCAATTTTTCGAGTACATTCCGATTTTGAGATCCGTTTCTTCATTCGAAACTCGGAAATTGTGCAAACGTCCAATTTCCAAAAAGTTGACTTTTGCGCAAATATTGACCAAAAGTCAAAATTTTTAAGATGGACCTATCTTGCTCAATTTTTCGCGTACATTCCAATTTTGGAGTCCGTTTCATCATTTGAGACTCGAAAATTGCACAAATAACTCAATTCCAAGATAGTTGTCTTTTGTGTTGAAATCTACCCAAAGTCAAGATTTTCAAGCCAAACTTGTCTTGCTCAGTTTTTCACAACTTGGAAATCACCAATCTGATCCACATCTCCGAAGTACTGACAGTGTCCAAAACTAAAGCTCTCAATATCAAAATTTGAGATTCATCCATTTTAGTTTGGATCCCCTCAGGGTTATTCTCAAGACCCCCATCAAGGCTTTCCTTTCAAAGTACAGATGAACTCTCGCAAGTGTGTCTCGAACTTGAAATTACATCGGGTCACCCGTCCAACTTACCATTCTCTTTTTGGTGCCAAACATTCTCACCTACCGTTCGGTGCCTACCAGTCTCCAACCTACCGTTCTCGTTCGATGTCTACCGTTCCCACCTACCATTCCTAACCACCGGTCTCACCAAAAATTCACATCCACCATTCTCAACTACCCCATTTACCATCCTTCGGTTCTCCACTATAAATAGAAGGTCCGGGTTCAAAAAAAAAACTCATCAAAAAAAAAAAAAAAAAAAAAACACACTGAATCATGAAATGAAGATTTGCTTCTTTCAAATTTTCAAGTCCTCATTCTCACAGCCGTTTTTCACTATGGCCTCATCATTCCCAACACTTAGCAACCAATATTGCTTCATAATTCATCTGAAATCAACCCTCTCAGGGTTCGGTAGAAACCCTCTTCACAACATCATTGTAGTTTTGAGATCCAAACAAATTTTGTTTCTCCCCTTAACGACCAGAGTTGTCCATAAAATTACTCATAACAAGGTCTGCATTTTGGTTTCATGCTTCCTCGGATTTGGTTGGCCAGGAAATCCAAGTCCAGCAGAAACTCCTGTTCCTAACCTTAAGGCTCCCATAGTCTCTCTCCAATTGCTAGGTCTTCCAGCAGAGGCAGCGGTTCGGAACAAACAGCAACTTGGCTGGTTTCTAAGACCAAAATCACAAGTTAGCTCCATCTTTTATTTTTCTGTGCTTTTCCAACAAGTAGCAGTAAGTGAAGATGGTAAAAAGTGTTGGGGTATCCTACAAATTGTCTTCCATCCAACATTTGAGGCAACCTTCAAGGCACCAGCTCATCAGAGTTCAGCCTTTGGGGCTGGTAATGGTCACCAGAGCCTTATTCCATGTCCCCACCACTATGGGACTCAAAGGTCATCGTTGCTGGTACCTCAAAACACATTTTCTGAAATTACTCCAACTTAAATCTAGGTTGAAGTATTTTAGAAGGTACTCTTCTGAAATTACTTCAACATAATGTCTGTCGGTTTGGTCCCTTTACGCATGCACATTCTACGACTTACTGTCAGACCCCATGCAAACATACAGTCAGTCCCATATTCAAAGGTGTACTTCATAGAAACATCTACACCATAGGGTCCCCAACATACAGGGCCAGCACCATGGTGGCGTGTGTTTCACCCATTCACTTTGCTTCATCCCCATCTTCTACACCCTGTGATCGCCGCCAACGATCCAAAGGTACTCTTCTGAAGTTACTTCAACTTAACCTCTCCTGAGAAGGCTCGGTCACGCAATTACATTCAAATACTCGCGGACCTCTTTTCAGTTTCATCAAAACCTTTCATATGGGTGGGTCTACTCCTCAGAAATTATCTCATCCTGCTGAAAGCTCCACCACCTTCAGCTACTTCACTTAAAAAAGTCCAGTGCAAAAAAAAAAAAAAAAAAAAAAAAAAAAGAAAAAAATCTGTTTTCGAAACTCATTCCCACACTCCACTCCGAAACTGTGTGCGTGAACGAGTCTCGAGGGGGCATTTGTAGAGAGGGAAAATTCCCGACCTATCACAAGCTAACACATCACACTACCAAGTCTACAAAATACAACCAATTACAAAACTCCACGTATTGCTACTAGGTTTTGCTATCACTACTCAGAAACCAACAGAAATTTGCCAAGTGTCATGCAAAAACCAATCACACATCAGCGCACGTGTAAGCGATGACATAATCAGCCTCGCACGTGTAAGCGATGACATAATCAACCCCGCACGTGTAAGCGATGACATAAGCGGACCAATCAGGCTGTGACATGTGTCACCAATCAGACTCCGCCACGTGTCACTCATCCACCCCTAAACTCCTATAAATAGAAGCCTTCCTAAGACATTTAGGAGGACACCAAGCCATCTGAAGCACAAGCAGCATCAGAGAAGATTCAGAAGTCCAGAAGCTCTGCTGGAATCAAGCCTTGAAGCCTCCAGCAACTTCAAGAACTTCAACCTTCAAATACGAAGAACATTCGAAGCAGAATCATCCAAACGATCTGCTTAGATCCTAAAGTTTGCTGGAATCAAGCTCAAAAGCCTCCAGTAACATCAACAAATCACAAATCAGTAAAGTTCAACGGATTCAAGCCTCTAAAGCACCGAAGAACTTTCAACACAAACCTTCAAATACGAAGAACATTCAAAGAGGAATCATCCAAATCATATTCCTAAATCTCAAAGTTCACTGGAATCAAGCTCAAAAGCCTCCAGAAACCTCACAAACCACAAATCAGTGAAGCTCTACGGATTCAAGCCTCTAAAGCCCCGAAGAACTTTCACCACAAATCTTCAAAGACAAAGAACACACCAAGAACACGAAGAACGTACGAAGAACACGAAGAACAAAGAATTTCTAGCAAGCTCATAGCCAGAGATTCATTGTAATTCTGTTTCAAATGTCTTCGATCCATTCTTCAACCAAATTAAAGTATATTTAGTGTTCAAATCAAAATCACATTACCACAAATCCAATCAACAAATCTTTCAAGGAGATCGAATCAGAGGATCACTATTTTGTAATCACAGAGAATTGTACCACACAATTATCAATACAAATTCGCACTTGTGACACTATTTTACTTGTTTGACTCATTTCGAACTGAGAAATTTAGTCGTCCACAAATACACTTTTATCCCATAAGGAAAAATTCACATGGCAAAATCTTAAAAAGAGAATCTAAAGAATAACACCTAAGTACTGTGCCTAAGTTTTACCCAATTAATGATGACCCTCAAGTAGTAACGATTAGGCTCTTCTTGTTAAGAGCCGAAAAAATCTTTGGCTTTAACTACAGGGTCATCCTAATCCGACTGCCAATGAATATCCCAAAAAGACAAATTAAGTAAATTCCAATCATATCTAAGAAATTTGAGGCACAATGGAGTCATGGACCACTTGGGTAAGTACTTTTTAAATTTCTTTCACACCAAAGGAATAAACATCAGCAATGGGTGATTATCAACACGCGTTCACGTGCTAACGCGCCCATGCTCCAAAAACTATTACTCTAGAATTTCCGCACACAACTATTCACCCTTATTACAGTCAAACTATTACCATCCGATGTTGTACTCTAGAATTTCGATTTCAGTTTTTATATACGCGGTTTCTTCGGGTGCTCTGCAGGTGTAAAATAGTTTTGGATGGAATCATGGCCGTGAAATAAATGTTAAGCCAAAATGTCAAACTCATCATCTAAATTTTATTATTAACTCCGTTTCAATTTGTTTCTCTTGTTTGAAAAGTCAAACTTTTAAGGAAATATTATTTATTTTTTTATTTGTCTTATAAAAAATATATAAGTTACAAAACTACCCTTAAATAAATTTATCAATTTTTTTTTTCAAAAGAGTTATTCTTAATGAGGTAACTAAAAAGGTGCTCCAATTAAATTGATTTTTTAAATATTTGTTAGTTTTCTTTTCAAATAGTTTTAAAAATAAAATAGGGGTATAATAGGAACATTAGTAAACTAATAACTTTTATTTTTAGAAATAAGACAATATTTTTGGATATCTCAAAATAGAATATAGGACAAACAAACTGGGACGGGAGAGTATTATTTTACATTTCAGTCCTTTAAATTTGCATTGGATTTTTTTAGTTTTCTAAGTTTCAAAATTTCTCAATTTGGTCATCCGTTAAATAGCCATCCATTTATGCTATTAACACTCCCAAAACAATGCCGTTTTGGATTAATTTTAAATTTTAATTTAATTATTTATTTCTTATTTAAAAAACATTGAAAAACTAAAAATTAAAAAACCCAAATGTCCTCCTTACCCAATAAGTCAATAATAAAGATGCCAACAAAAACTATACAAATCCCAATAACATGAACACCACTACCATTCCAATCATCTCTCCCTGCACCTTTTTCATCTATATACTCTTTCAACAATCTGCAGTTTCATTCTCATAGACTCTCAAAACCCAAAACCTAGAATTCCTTATTCATTTTCACCACCATGGCTATGAACATTTTCAACCACGAAGTGAACCAAGACACCCATGACCTCTTTGAAGTCACACTTAGACTCCAACCAAATAAAAACCCTCATCACCCATACTCCCCACATGGTCAACTCCTAGTTCTCCAACATCTACAACATCCATTGCCATCATCTCCACCACCTCATCGTCAACATCTAAACCCTGATTTGCCAAAGCTACTCTGTTTTACAATCATCCTCTCAACTTCGCATGCTTTCTTGGCCATCACCTTCTCTCCCTCGATGGAGGGATGACATCGTGTGGGTTTGGATTTTTTTAAATTAACGTTTTTTTTAAATTAAGAAATATATAATCAAATAAAAATAAAATTTTAAAATCAGACCAAAACGGCATTGTTTTGGGGCGTTAATGGCATAAATAGATGGCTATTTAATGGAGGACTGTATTGAAGAATTTTGAAATGTAGAGGACTGAAATGACCGTATGCAAACTTAGAGGACTAGAATTGAAAGTGGTGAAACTTAGATGGTGTGTTTTATATTTTCGATTAAAAATTATAGTAAAAATTTACATGTTTTATATATAACATAAATAATGTTTGTGTATTTGAAAATATATATTAGCTACTTATAAAATAAATATAAGTTTATTTGAAACAAATGACAAAAACTTAATTTAAATTTTTATTCATGAAATTCTCTATTTTAGTTTACCCAACCACTATAATAATAATATTATTATTATTATTATTATTATTATTATTATTATTATTATTATTATTATTGATAGCAAATGTTATTAATTTTCTTTTGTGCTAGAATTCAGTTTATGTTGATTTAGAATCTTAGATTTGGTCTAGATGAGAGCGAATCCCAAACAGATCCTAAGTGTGTGTTTGGCTAGCTTATTTTTTGCCAGCTTATTTTACTATTCAGCTTATTTTTGGTACTATTCATGAGCCCCATTCCCCTTTTTGGTACTATTCATGGGTCTCACTATACTATTTCAACTAACATTTACCTTTATCTATAGTACTTTCAATAAAAAGTTTTCAGTTTCAGTAAAATAAGTGAATCCCAAACAGACTCTTAGGTGTCCATTTGGAACAGTTTATTTAGCTGAAACTGAAAATTTTTTGTTGAAAGTGTCGAAAAAATGTTAAAAAATAAGCTGGATAGTACAATAGGACCCATGAATAGTATCAAAAAGTAAAGTGAGATCTATGAATAGTGGCAAAAATAAACTAAAAGTGGAGATAAACTAAAAAATTCAGCTCATCTCAAATGCAAACTAAATTATTATTATTATTATTATTATTATTATTATTATTATTATTTTTTGCGGAATAAGGTGAGATTAAATTTGATGGAATGCTCTTGAATCCTTGATATAGGATTTTCATTCCTTGATAAATGATAGGACATGTGGCTTATGGAAAGCAGTGGACATAAACTGGTGTGGAGCATGACATGTAATGAGAGACAAGATTATGATCTTCTACTGACTGCCTTTTACAATTTTGGGTCTTACAAGCCCTTGTTTTCCATTGTCAAACTTGGAGGCTGTGGGCCCTAGCCACTAGCCAATAAATTAACCCTGAGATCAAACGTTTCACACCGTCCGAAGTTGTTGATTAAGGCTGTGGGGCCTAGATACTGTTTGAAGTTGCTCTATAAAATACGGTTTGGTGATTATTTTCACTTCTCACACTGAAGTAGTTACTGAGCCCTAACTATAGTGAGACTGGTAGACTCTTTTCCTCCTCCTCAGAAGGCGTATGTGCGTAGCTTTTATTTATTTATATTGAAATTTTGTTTTGTTTTATTTTTACTTTGTGATATTGATACCACTTTCTCTCTTGTACCAGGGTAGACGTGCTGCTTTGGATCCAGGTTGCTACTGCCACAGTTGGCCTAGGGATCGCTCTTATCTCTCTATATCTCGCTATACGGAGGTGTAGATCCAACAACAATGAAGCACCTCTCACAATTGAACTTCAGGGTGCGATTCTAGGCTTCAACTTTGGGAACGTTGTCTGATGATATAAGAAGAAAATATAATCTCCAATTGGATTATATATTCTTTTTATATTCTCTAAACAAAATTTTAAAAAAATTAAATATTAATAGTTATGTCTGGACAGAAACTCTTCTGAGTTGAAATGTGAATATTTGGATCTGTTGATTAATTATACATCGATGTATAATCAACAAATAGGATTAGATCACTAGCACAACTGATATCAGTTGTGCTAGTGATCTAGGTCCTTTGTTTTTATCCTTTTTAACTTTAGCTATGTGTTGTTGCCTAAGGAACCACAAAAGGGGCCGTGAGGCCAAAGTACCGGACATGGGTATTTATCCTTGTTGTGATGAAGATTATGTGGGTGGATTTTATGGATTTCTGTATTTTTCCACTACATATTGATAAGTGATGTTTGGTTTTACAAGGATTTCACATAGGATTCTGAATTATCACAAACATGTTTTAACATTAATTTGAAAACAAGTCTATATCGTACGTATGTGTATCCTTTTTTCGAAACCCATCTTGAGCTTAATAGTAGTACAAAATTTAGAGCTGATCTCAAAACTGCAACACCTATAAATTTAGAGGTAATTCCAGTTGGGTTGTTTTTTTTATCCTATTTTAACTTTTGCTATGTGATGATGTCTAACTAAGGAACCACAAAAAAGGCCGAGAGGCCAAAGTACTGGACATGGGTATTTTTCCTTCTTGTGATGAAGCTGTGAGTGGATTTTATGTATTTCTGTATTTTTCCACTTCATATATTGATAACTGATGTTTTGTTTTTTTTCCCCAACCCGTCTTGAGCTTAATAACCATAAAACAATTATACTTATCACACAAATAGGTATAATATAGATGAAGAATGATTTAATTCTAGTATTGAAGTGACAGCATGCAAAGAATTCTAACGAAGAAAATCTCATGGATTTTGTTAACATACCTTGTTACGCACCACGGTATATAGAAGTCCTCTGTCCAAATGTATCACTGGAATTTTTCGGCACTGCCTCAACGTCAGATGAGTCATCAGGAGGCAAGTGTTGTGAATTCAGAAAGAGATGACGCTCTTGACTCTCATGTTTGAAGATCTGATACTATCTAGTATATGAAAGCCATAACAAGACTAGCTCAGTCATTGCGGAAGTATCCGAAAAAAGAATTATCTTTCACCATTTCTTTAGGGAATTTGTCAATTTATATCTCATGCACGCGTTGCCTGAAATGTAAACCAACCGATTTATTCAGCTATATAATTTAGCTGCTTTGTTGAAATTGGATTAGCCTTGGACTATCTAGCTTTTTGAAAATTTTCTTGTAGTATCTTTATTATGCATCTCCGGACTTTCTATATCTAGTTAGGCCACGCAATATGAATTCCAAAAATAATGCAGTACCTAATGTGACATACCAAAACAAATGCGACAAGAAACTTCCCATTAATTAGATTGAACGTTAGCTCTATTCTCGTTATCTCGCAGTGGCTCAAGACTATATAAATCCCATTTAAAAAAAAAAAAAAAAGCTCATGAACTGGGTTCTGACTGACAATAACTTGTTTTTTTGCCAAATTTGGTCACAAAGCAAATCGAGACACATGCCAATTAATTTCTTTTTAAGTTATAAGAATATCTGTGATATAGGATGAGAAGTGGAAACAAGAGGCTAATACAAGACTACTAGTTGTGAAAACCCTAGACCGATAGTTGGGATGTCAACTGGCCTAAGGCTCGTTGGAAATTTCCTCCACATATCGACACCTTTTTGTTTGGTTAAAAATTGGTTCTTTTGAGGCCAGTAAGTCTGAAATCAGAATTCATTATTATAAAAAATTTTGAACAGCTTTTTAAAATGTCCCTCTTTATAATTTTTTTCTTATTCTCCTCTTCATAATATTAAAACCAATATTCTTTTGCTCAAAAATAAAAAAATAAAAAAAATAAAGAACCAAGTATTCCGAATCATTTTAAAAGATACACGCATTGCTTAAACAGACTATTCAAAGATCACTTTTTGAAGAATATGGTCTAAATTTTACAAGAAGTCTGAAATTAGATTTCATTTATTAAAAAAAAAAAAAAGAGAAATTGGATTTGGATTTGGAAAAAAAAAAAAAAAAAAGTAGAAGAAGAAAATGAACATATTTAGTGAACCCCCACCTCGTTTGAAATTAGATTTGAAAAAAATAAAATAAAAGTATAAATTATTTTAAAATTTTCAAAATTATTAAAAGTAATTCCAAAATTAGATGCCATCTAAAATTTAAAATTTAATTTCTTTACTCTCTGGCAAGCTTATGTGGCATATGTGCAACAGCGATTTCTTCCCTCTTTATGTGACTTAGATGGAAACGTTGGAACCGAGGCAGCTCCTCCTTAGCTTCCTAAACCAAATGGCCTAGGAAGAACCTTCCAGTTCCATCTCCGGTGTGCTGACCAATGCTCGAATATCTAATGTCCACAAACAATATTGCTCCTTCAAAATCTATTGATCACTGGGTTTCTTGGCTACTAAATTTAACAAGTTTTACCCCACAAAGGAAAATTACATCACTCATTGCTTATTCTCTCTTTAAATGCAAATTCATATTACCTTTTTACTAATTTTTTTTTAAAAAAAACTAAAAAGTTGAAAGGAAAAAAATTATACTTTTTTTTATTTAAAATAAAAAAAGAGCGTACAAAAATTACTAAGCTTAAAAAAAAAAAAAAAAAAAAAACCCTAATCCAACGGCTCTAAGATGGTGTTTGTTGCTTTGTGTTGGGGGCTTAGATTTTTCTTCTAGCGTATATGAAAAAAAAAAATAAATAAATAAGGGCTCGAATGCTTTTGCTGTGACGTAAGTTTTGCATCATCCTACTAACTCTCTGATTGTTACGTGTGATTTTTGGAAGAAGTACAATGGGGAAGAAAAGAAGAAAAATAGACAATGTTATTTTGTCCTATTTATTACTTGGAAAAAAAAGTTCAGTGAGTTGGAAGGAAAAACCCAGTTGAGGGAAAACAAAGTGGCCGGTGCGAGGTTTTTCATTTTTTTTTGGCCCCACATGGTTCTATGATTAATACCCAACCCAATCCGACCCGACTTTAATACGGCGAGTTTTACCCGACCTGCAAAGCAAATGGGGTGAGTGTAGGTTTTAAAAACCCCATCCGTAGTAGGTTCGGGACAAGTGCTAATATTAGTCAAACCCCCTTGAACTTGACCTATCTGTGTGTATGTGTGTGTGTGTATATATATAATTTTTTTAAAAAAAACCTAACTATAAATATCTAACTTTGTAATTCTAACCCTAATTACTCTCCCTCTCCATCACTCTCACTTTCACTCTCTTAGTCACCCTCTCTCTCCCTCTCCTTCTCTGTCTTCTTCACTCTCTTAGCTACTCAAACTTCCTCCACCTCACTGCTCCATCCTTGATGGTCCCTCACTCTCTTAGTTGCTGGACCCTCCTCCACCTTGCCACTCCATACACGCTAGTCCCTTCTCCACTTCTCCTCCCCCTCTGTCACTATGGGTATTTCTAACCAAACTTGATCTTTTTTTTTCTTTTTCTTTTTTTTTCTCAGGGCCTTAAAGCTTCAAAAAATTGAATTTTTTCTTTTTATTCAGGGCCTTCAGATTGGGCAGGGTGGGGCCTGCGGGGGCGAGCTCATAGGGGTGGGTATGAAGGCAAAAAAAAAAAAAAAAAACTGCTTAGTTAAGGGGGCGGGTTTGGGGATCAAGAAACCCATCTTAAATTTGACCCGTTACCATTCGTATGTGACTCTATCTCTCTAAGATAGAGAAAAGAATATGGAAAATTCTTAGAGTATAATGAAATGTTGTTTCCTTTTCTTATATTTATGACAAACTCCACCATGAATTTTATGAGTAGACTACATTATAAATGTGAAATGAGAGAGTATTATTTTTCATACTTTAGAAGTATCTAAGAATTAATCAAATAAAACCGAGAGGAAATACTAATGAAAAGCAAAATTACTTGACTGTTCCTCGTTCCGCAATCAACAACTTTTTTTTTTTCTCACAAACTTACGGACACGCCAACAAGGCAACAACTTGCTCTTTGTTTTTATTTTTTCTAATGTAAGACGATATTAGTCTTATTTAGTCAATATCATACTGTAAGATGGGGATCTGTGAATACAAACTTCATAATTTCTTAACTACAGTTCAATATTTTGATGGGTCATTACAAAGTATTGTTTTTACTTACCGTCAACAATGGATGCTTATCTTAATGAGTGTTTAGCCTTTATTTAGATACTTCAGGGTACATACAAATATACGTTTATCTAGCAATATTGGTACTTAGCGCTTGTTTGGTAGTGGTGTTCAAGTATTGTTACTTAAAATGATGTAAAAATTATAATTTAAAAAGTGTTGTGAAAACATGTATTTAAATTACTCATAATGCAAAAAAAAAAAAAAAAGTATTTTATACCATGTTTCAAATAATATATTTTAAAATATAAAAAGAAATAATTGTGTATTTAGTATATGCATATGTATGTGTTTAAAAAAAAGGCGAGTATGTATAGTACATTTATTATCATTTTATTTTATGAAAGAGAAATTCCCGCTTATTACTATTAACTCTCTAGTCTTTCTCTTCTCTTCTTCATCTCTCTCTTTTCTTTCTATCTCTCCTCTTTTGTGGAATCCTTTTAAGACCCACAAATTTACAAAGAAATCCCAACAAAGGACTATTCACATACCCCAACCAACCATCCAAAAAATCAAATCCACCCAAGAAATTATCAATCCACCTTCTCTTGCTTATTGGAAAATAAATAAATAAATAAATCAACACAATAAATCAGATCAAACCCATTCCACAAAATCAAATTCATGCCATAAAATCAAATCCACCCAATACCAAAAAGACAGAGAAAAAAAAAGGGGGCAGGGACATCTTGGCTTTGCCATCGTTGACAGTGCTGGCAATCATGAAGAGAGAAGAGGAGAGAGAGATAAGGCTGAGACTACTAGTTAAAACCACCGACAGTGCACCATGAAACGACAAGAGAGAGGGAGTCGAGCGAGAAGAGATCTAAGTGAAGAGAGTGAGCTAATTTTGTGTCTATAAGAAAGAGTGAAAGCAAAGCAGGTGAGAGAAAGAGAAAAAGAATTTGACGAGAGAGAGAGGGAGAGAGAGAGAGAGAGAGCCAGTGGGCATGAAAGTGATGAGGAGGAAAAAGAAAGGGAAAAAGAAGGAGGCTAGAGCTGTTATGTTTTGTCTTTTCAAGTGGGTCTCACAAATTTTAACTTATTTACAAAATTTCATTGAATAAAGTTACTTGAAAACTAAAAACTGGTATGAATGAGTTTTCTAAATACAGTGTTTAAACACTTTAAATTGAGAATTATGACTCAAACACTCCTAAATAAATACTCCTACCAAACACTTTTTTTTTGTCTATTATTTTTAGTGTTTAAATATTGAAACTATTATTTGAAATTGCTTACCAAACAGACCCTTATTTTGATGGTATTCAAGATCTTCGGCTATTCTTGAGATGAAACTTTGTTGCTCCCAAGAGTCGAGGGAGCCAACATAGGGGCCCAAGGCCTTGTCCCCCTAACAATTTTTTTTTTTTTAATTTATAAATTGTGTACCCCATCCTTTCACATTCATGATGAGTTTCATCATAAATGTGAGAGAAATGAGTACTATATCATATATTTTGGGAGTATGTAAGAATTTTTTACATATCCCAAACAAAATAAAAATGTCACACATACTGAAGTGTTAGAACTAATAATTTGAGAACAAATAAATTAATAAATTGAAAACTAATTAATTAATTATTTGTGAACTAATAGGTTTTTAAATTGGAAAAAATAAATTTAGTTTGTCCATAATGCTTGGCGTTAGATATAGTAGTAATAAATTGAGAGCAAATAAAATTTTAAAATGAGAGAAGTATACAGTGACAAATTTTGGTGGCTTGTTTAGGCCCCCCTTACTCAAAATTCTAACTCTGTCTTTGCCCAAAAATAATCACGGTAGGATGATTTTTCTTATTAACATGATAAAATAATTCATAATATTCATGGAATGATTAGAAAAATGTTCCCCATTTATGATTAGTTTCCAAAATGAGACACATAAATTTTGATAAAACTGTTTATCAAATTTTTTTTGATAAAACTGATAATTTATTGATTAGTTCTCGTGTAATAATGTACTTATTATAAGTGCACAAATTTTCATGCATCACTTAAAATTCTTGAAAGAAAAAATAAATCTTAACCCTAGTTGAGAATGCTCACTTGCTAATTTGGTTTTAGTACTCAAGAGTTTTGTAATTTAGGGTCCGTTTGGTTCTCGTAAAATATTTTCCGGAAAATACTTATTTTCCGGAAATGTTATTTTCCGAAAAAGGAAAATATTTTCATGTGTTTGGTTGTATTATAAAAATTGTTGTGTAAAATATTTTCATGTGTTTGGTTCTATTAGGAAAATGTTATTTTCCTACAATTGATTCCGGCAACAACAACAAGCAATTGATTTCGGCAACAACAAATTAATTCCGGTAACAAATTCCGGCAACAACAACAACAACAACAACAAATTGATTCCGGCGACAACAACAACAACAACACCAAAAAATTGATTCCAGCACAACAACAAAAAATTCCAGCGACGACGACGACAACAACAACAACAACAACAACAAAAAATTTCGGCAACAACAACAACAACAACAGTACTGAGTCGTCGACGAGATCGAGGAAGAGAGAGTGATGGGTCGCCGTTTGGGTCTGGGTCGAAGGTCTGGGTCGAAGGCGATGGTTCGAAGGTCGAAGGTCGAACGCGATGGGTTGTCGGTCGAAGGTCTGGGTCACGATCTCGGTCTGGGTCTGGGTCGAAGGCTTTGGGCTCTGGGATCGTGGGTCGCCTGCTCTGGTTTGAAGATCGGTGGGTCGTGGGTCTTCGTGGGTCGACGGCGAGTGGCGGTGGGTCGCCGGAGCTGGGCTTTGGGTTCGTGGCTCTCTCTCTCTCTCTCTCTCTCTCTCTCTCTCTCTCTCTCTCTCTCTCTCTCTCTGGAAGTAGTTTGAAGGTAAAATGAAAACGGAAATGATTTTCCGTAATCTGAAGGTGTTTTTGAAGGTCAACGGAAATGATTTTTCGTTTGACCAAATTTTCCTTTGCACCCAAACAGCCTATTTTACGGAAAATGCTTTCCTGAAATTGTTTTCACCCAAAACAAACGGACCCTTAGTGAAATTATTTGATTTAATTTATAAAGAGAATAGGGGATTGAATTCTCCTTCCTTATTTATTGTAAAAATTGAATTATTAAAGTAAAATAATAATAATAATAAATATATTAAAAAAAAAAAACTAAACCTACAATTTTCTTATCAAACAAAAAATTTACATATATATATATATATATATATTATATGCAATAGAGTAGTGTTTGAAGGCATTGTTGCTAATGCTTGTTGCATCTAATTGTAACTCAACAATGCAAGTATGCCTTCTTTCAGCAAGAATCACCATGTAAATAAATTCTTTGCAGGCTCTTTCAATAGACTAGCAGGAAAATGGTTTTTATGCTTTGTTGCGGATAGAGGGGGGGTACACTTCATGTGGCAGGGGAGAAAGCATATATGCAGTTGTGGGCCTTGTGGCATGTGGGTGATGTTTACAGTTTAGAGTCTTTAGACTTTACACTAAAAAATAAAAAATAAAAAAAATTTGTCAGCTGGCATAGAGTTGAAAACTTGAAATGTACACACCTTAGCCGCTGTTGGCAGTTGGCTACATGACAATCTCAGTATGTGTGGGTGTGGTATAAAGAAAATCGTTCTTATTAATGGCTATTTTTAGGAGAATTTAATTTGTTAATAGCCAAGTTAATGAAAAATTGAATAGACTATCAAAATATTAATTGTTTTTGGGTAAACTACATACAAGGTTTTTAGTCTTTACATCACATTTCAATTTGATCCATAACATTTCAATTGTGTCAATTTAATCATTAACCTTTTAATGTTGTGTCGATTTTGTTTTTGCTATTATATATTAGAAAAAAATTGCTTGCATGACAAATAGCCAAAATAAAATTTCAGTTTATTATCATATCAACGGAAGCCTTTTTTTTTTTTTTTTTGTCATTAAACATGTTATCAATTTTTATTTAAAAGATAACAACAATGATTAAATTGATATGATATTAAAATATTATAAACCAAATTGACACAATTAAAAAATTAAACATCAAATTAAAATATAGTGTATAAAATAAGGATTAAATAAATAGTTTACCTATTGTTTTTTCCCTTTTTCCATGAGAACGTTTCTAAATTAGTTTGTTAACCATTTTCCTTAATTTAAAAAAAAAAATTGATTGGACAATGAAATCAAATAACATTAATTAGTTTTGACAGTTATAAATCACATCCGGACAAATACAACCGCCGTCATTTGTGTCCTTTTGAGCGGGTTGCCAATGAGACGAAGACTCCTGCCCACTAAAAATCTAGTTAGAGAAATTACAGAAAAAAACAAAAAAAGAAAGTGGCGGCGAAATCTTTGGCTTGTCCGTCAACTTAAAGTATATATGTACGTATTTTTCCCCAATTGATGAACTAGTCAAATAAGTAATTTGCAGAACTTGTGCATGATTGGTCTAGAGATGGATGGATTCCGGTCCCTTTTTTTAAGGAAGCGCCGTACCCATATTAGAAATGCCGTATCAACTTTTATAAAATGTATTTAATAAAATATCAAGATGTATGAGTTGTATTAGTGATTTTAGGTATTTCGACGAGTATTATTGTTTTGGTTGGTATAGTAAAAAACAATAAATAATGTTAAAAATTAAAAATAAAATAAACACATGTTATTTAAGCTAAGATATGTTGTTTTATTATATCAGACTAATATTTGGGCTTATAAAATATGTTGATTTTAATGATTATTATAATTAAACTTGTAAATATATAAATACATACAAGCATCTAAATATGTATGTAAATATATAAATAGCAGTAACCACAAAACAGTACACCAATATTATTCTATACCAAAACATTTCATTATTCCAAATTCTGATCAAACTAAAACAGCTTGACTACTTCAATAATTTTTTAAAATTCTCAAAGAAAAGAAAATAAGTGCAAGAGCTTTTTGAATAGTGCTCTATAAAAATCACAATAAGTTTGCAATTACAATTTGCCAAAAAAGAAAAAGGGGTCTATCTATCTCTCTCTCTCTCTCTCTAGACTATATTTAATTCTCTAAAAAAAAAAAGATCAAATATCATATAATAATTAAATATGTGGCATATATTTACTTATAAAATCAAATCAATTCTTTAAAACCTTCTTCCTACTTCTCGCGTGTGTGTTAAAATACTTATTATTCTTAAAAGAAAAAAAAAATCAAATCAATCACACAAAAAAGAAAATAGTTTAACTTGTTTTTGGATAATGACAAATAGTTTAGCTTAAAGGTGAAAGAAGAAAACACTCATTTCATAAAAATTATATAACTCTCATAATTCATTTTACAAAAATTATGCGATTCCCAAATATAAGCAAAGAGTCTACAAACAAAAACAAAGAAAAAAAAAACCCAAATTCCGAAAGAAAAAATAACAACAAAAAAAGCCAAATAAATTGAGAGATAGAGAGAGTGAGAGAGAGAGGGGGGGGGGGGGGGGGGAGGGGGGGGACACATGGATTAAAGAAACAATTTTAATTAGTTAATCATTGTGCTTTCAACTCAATTTTGCGGCACTCTCGTCATATGTGCCTAGAATGTAGAAACAACTTGTGCCAAGTAGCACATATTTTATTTATCATTGTTATATATTTATACTATCTATAACATGATTCTCCTTTTTAAATTGGATTTTTACGTAATTCAAAAATACATTCATTAATAAAAAGTGACTCCTCTTATAAATAGAGTTATAAAAGTCAAATACTAAATTTAAAATACAAATTTGTAGGACACCTATAGCTACTATCATTTTGAATTTTTTTTTTTAAAAAAAAGAGAACTTATCAAAAAAAGAAGAAGAAGAGAAATCCTAGAATTTAGGCTTTTTTTTTTTTAGTCCTTCACGTTCATCTTCTTCTTTTCCCCCTAAAATTTAGCATTTTTTTTTCTTTTTCATCCGACTAAATTAAATAGCTCCAGTAATATTATTAATAAAAAAAAAAAAAAAAAACACACGCTTACCCTGCTTATCTCAAACGTGCCAAATTTGAAACACACATTTCTAGGACACCCATAGCTACTATCATTTTGAATTTAAAAGGAGAACTCCTAGAATTTAGACTTTATTTTTTATTCTTTACGTTCATCTTTTTCCCCCTTAAAATATAGCATTTTCTTTTTCTTTTTCTTCATACTAAAACACATCCAGTAATTTTTATTTTTTTTAAACACCTTTTACCCTGCTTATCTTAAGCGTACTAAAATTTCGACCTTTTTTTTAAAAATTCAATTACTTTTTATTTTTTTATAGGATATACGGTTACTTCTTAAAAGAAGAAGAAGAGATAACTACACATTCTTGTCTCAATTCATAAAATTATCACAATAATATATTTTTTTTAGAAAGAATTTCCACAATAATAGATAGGATAATTTTCAAGGAAAAAAAAATTACAACTCCCCACTGGTCCACATTTTCCAAAATTCAAATTTTAAAAACAATACAATTTCATGGAAACTAGAAGTTTAAAACAGTTATCACCACAATTATTTTGGATCCTTTTTGTCAATAAAAACTGCCACACTCATGAGTCTCATATTTTTCTCCCTTTATTCTACCTTATCTTCAATCCCATTTGATTCCACACTCAAATCTAAGTTCTCCATATTTAGGTGAGTTTTTATTTTCTTTTTCTCTGTTTAGTTTTACATATACTTAAGAATTTTAATTGATTAGGAAAGCAAGGATTTGATTGATAATGGATTCTCTCTCTCTCTCTCTCTCTCTCTCATATCACTGGTATCATCTTGGGAGAAAATGTATGATGAAGGGCAAGCACAATGTACTTTTGTTTTGTTTTGTTTTGTTTTTTTTTTTAACGTTTGGAATTCTTGGTTTAGTTGGATTTTATGTTGAATCTTAGACTTGTTAATTTAAAAAAAAAAAAAAAAAAGTTTCTTTTGGCTTAGTTAGGACTTTCAGGTTTTTTTTTTTTTTTTTTTTTTTTTCACCTAGCTTATTTTTATTTTTGTCTTTAATAAAATTTCAAAATTTGATTTTTAAGATATTTTTTCCTTTCACGTCAAATAGAATTTTGTCAAATTGATTTAACATCTCTTTTCTACTATCATTTGAATGTATGTAAGCGAAGCAATTGTGATGATAGGTGAGTTTTCCTTCTCTCTTTACAGATATCTTTAAGAATTTAATTGATTAGGAAAAATAAATTTGGTTGATAACAGGTTTTGATTTTTTTTTTTTTTTTTTTTAATAAGTCTTCTTGATAACACATATGTCACCTTTGGAGCAAAGGTAGCACAAAGTTCATGGTGAAAGGCTAGCACAAAGTTCGAGTTGATTTATTTTCAATTACATAATTTCCTTGGGTGTATGAGATTTGTACATTTGTGAGTGAAATAAATTTTTTGTAATACACATATCAAATTATAGGTTGAATTATACGTTGAATTATATGTTCTTTATGCTTGTAATACACATATCAAATTTTGTATTAATTTGATATTATTGATACTATTAATAAGAGGATTTCCCTGTTTTGTATTCAATTTTTGGAGTACCAAAATATTCTTATACTAATTCTAAAATAACATACCCTTTAGTTTAATTTTTTTCTACAAAAAAGCAAAAAAGGTTAAAATAGTAATACAAACCATTATTCTCACCACCCATTTGTACTCAAATGTCTGATTCCTATATGTATTTGTTATCTATTTGAATTTAAATACTTCAATTATCTTTAAAAAAAAATACAAAATTAGTTCTTCCAAAAAAAAAACCTACTACCTCACGTAGAAACTACTCATTCTTATCCCGAAATGTTTATTTATTTATTTATTTATTTTTTAATTCTATAAAACATTACTTTTGATAACCAAATTCTATGCTTTTATCACAAATCTCTATCAATCCACACTAACGTATATCATCTTTCTTTTGTTCAAATTTCAAATTTTTTTACTTATCACAATTCTTATTCCAATCAATAAATTCAAATGTCTCATTAAGTTTCAACTTTTTATAGTTCCTTATCTCATTTTTAAACATTATTCCACATTACCTTACCTCCTCTTTAAAAAAATAAATACATATAAATATTTATATATTACTTTTAAGCATTATAACACAAAACCAAAAAAAAATAAAATAAAATAAAAAAGAGCATTATTGCACACGCAAAGCACGTGTGATGTGTCTAGTTTACTATATGATCTAAAAGTTTTGTATTTTAAGCATAATTTTAAACTACAAAAACTTGCAATTTAAACACTCTATTAATAACATAGCTATTGATCTTTAATTTTTTTAAAATTTGCAAGTATGAAGGATATAAGAAGAAGATGTTATCCAATGGTAGATTTGTTAAAATTTACTTCTAATAGAAAGATATTGAGTAAGGTTGTAACTTAAAATTACAACAAATTTTGTAGCTAAATTTTGTGTAAAGAGTATTTTGATTTACAAGTTACAGCCTATTTTCGAAAGTGTCCTAAATGTGATCGAGCTTCCTCAACTAGGTTGCCAATACCTCTTCATTCATTTCATTCTTGTGAGCGAAACACAAGGTTTTATTAACACTTTGAATCTTCCCTGGAAATAATGAGCCTACAAGTTTTATTATATTACAGTTTGTTATCAAATTTATCAGCTTTTTTATTTAATTTAGAATTGACTTTTGGTGGAAGAATGTATACAAATTTTGGAATAGAAATTCTTTGAGCACTGTTCTTGTTATCTGGGTTTGTGTTTTTGTGTTCTTATGATCTGGGTTCATGTTCTTGTGTTCCTTTGATCTGGGTTCATCTTCTTGTTTATTTTTATTCAAATCTGAATTGGTGTATTTTTATGTTTTAAATTTTTTTATGTTTTTTTTTTTAATTTTGTTAAAATTAATATTTTTTTTTGTTAAAATTAGATGTTGACATAGATGATGATGTAGTATTTTTTATTATTATTTTTCTACCATGTCAGCATTTAGCATGCCACCTATGCATTTCGTTTGTTACCTTAGATTTTTCTGTTACCGGGTTGATGGTAGGGACTAAAATAAAAACGATTTTCTAAAATCGGGGACTAACCTAAGAACAAAATTAATTTAGGACCAAATCGAGAATTGGCCCAAAATACCAAAAGTGTATTTACGCCTTTGGAAATTTTATCAAGAGTTAGAAAGAGTAGGTAACTGTTGAAGCCATTGAAACTTTTGTTGCTAATATAGCGGTCCAGTTTGCCAAGAATCTTAGTATTCACAAGCTTGAAATTGAAGGGGACTCACTGTTAGTCATCTCGGTCTTGTGAGACAACAGAACATCTTTTTCTTTGCATGGACATTTCATAGGAGAGACAAAAATCTTGGCAGGATCTTTACAATGGTTTAATTTTAAGTATGTTAAGAGGGAGGACAACTGTTTAGCCCATATCTTTGCTAGAAGAGTTATTCATCTTCAGGTTTAGATGTTTGGGTATAAGAGTTCTCGTCTGATTTGAAACTTGTATTCCAAAATGATTTAAGTTAATAAATTTTTCTAAAAATAAAAATAAATAAATAAATAAAAGAAGAAGAAGAAGAAAGAGTAGGTGACTTCTATCCAATAAATAAAAAAAAAAGTGGTTAACCTGTAACAAGTTAGAGAGTTTGGACTGGAAGCTCATGTTATAGGCAACTATAATGAAAGGGAAAGGTCTCTCTAAATAGAATAAGTGTTTTTTATTGATGAAAAATGAGAGAGTAAAATCATAAATATCTACTGCTCTGCTATTTATACAGCATAGCAGAACCAGTTCCAAGCAGAAGAAAAAGGCGCCAAAAAAATAACTAAGAAACTCTAACAAACATATTATTCTCTAATGAAACAACGACACCTGTCAAAGCCTAATAACAGATTCTGAGCTTAAGTCTGGCACGTGCACAGTCCATGTCTTCATTAATCTTAACGGCGCCGTTTTCTTTTAATTCAACTTATATTCCTTTAGTCAAAACGATGTCGCGTGAACTCTGCTCCTTTTTCTTGCAATTCTGCTTCTTGGCCTGAGCTTTAACAGCTACACTCACACTTGATAGTTCTTACTCCTCATCTATGAACTTTGTATGTCCACTGACCCAAATTTGGCATTTGGAAAGTACTCTGTTCTGTTGTACTACAGAACAAGCCAAAATCTGCAAACCTCATAGCACAGACGGTTTATTTTAGACTTTTAGTAATCAAACTAAACCAACAAAAAATGGACTCAACTTTGTTTCAACTTTACATATGAACGTGATTTTCTCCAAACAAGCTCCAAATTACATATGGTAAATAGTAACAGTGCTGCTAATTGTAAGCTTGCGAAGTGCGAGAACGACTGTGAATTGTTGACAAGGATGACCAGGCCAAATATTTGAGCACCAAGTTTGAGGTTCAAAAGCAACAACATTTTTTCCTATAATAAATAACATGAGGAAATTAATTCTATAAATAATGGAACCAAAAAAATATTTTTTTTAAAAATTCAGAAAATGTAAATACAAGATAGTTATGGCTTTCACTCTCGCTCTACAACGTTATAAGCGGGACCCTACAACAATATTGAGGACTATCTCTCGCTCTCTTGCTTTTATTCAGTGTTCACATCGGACTTTTACCAGTTAAACAATTAATTTCTTACTCTCTTTTTAAGTTTTAACTTTTAAGAATATATATATATATATATATATATATATGTGCCATACGGGGAATTCAACTGGCCTAATTAGGTCGTTGGAAATTTCCTAGCTTCATCATAAGAAACCATTTGGTTTGATTTTTTTTTTAAATGAACATATTTTTTAATGATTTCGGAATTATTTTTTAGAAAATCCAAAACTAGATGTGGGATCTAAAATTTTAAATTTAACTTCTTTTCTACATTTCTACTCTTGAGTCTTGATTTCCTATTTTATTGTTCACTCTATTTTATATGATAAGCTATACTCCACAAAACACTAACTTGGCCTTTGCTTACCTAGTAAGTAAGTCTAATGACACAAGACCCACGTTAAATTTCACAGCAAATTTAATACACATCAATGACTTGATATTCTCTTCACAAACGCCCACTAATAACATGCAATGGTGCTAATTTGGGTTTAGAAAGTAGTATTATTACTGTATTATATTATCTTATTTAATGCTTTTGTTTACCATTAGCAATGGAAGACCCCATTAATGGGTGTTTAACTTATTTTAATATTTTTTTATATTCTTTGCGTATGCTTAGAAAGAAATTTGCTTTCCCCAAGATCAATCATATATAGTAGGGTAATTTTTAATATTCGGAAAAATTAGCAAATATTTTCCACAATTGTATAATTATTTTCAAAATGAAACGCCCATGAACTTTGATAAAAATGAGAATTTATTGGTTCTTGTGTACTTATCATAGTTCATAAGAATCAGAACCTACCTTGTTTAAGAGAGTGTGTTGTGTGTAGTATAACTTGCCACACTCTCCTTTAAAAGTTATCATGACTTTTGAGTGGAGTTGTGGTGTGCCTTTATGTTAGAACCCCTTTCCCTCTGGATCCCTTGTGTGTGTGTGTGTTTGTTTCTCCCCCACAAAAAAAAAAAAAAAAAAAAAAAAAAAAAAAACCTACCATAAGAAACTTCAATAGAAATTTATGAAGAAAATAGATTTCTAAATCTATAGTAATCCCCTCACCAAATATAAATCGAACTTCAAGCCACCACAAATGAACTATCCCACATTGCCATCAAACTACACTAGGGCATTAATTTGATGTCCACATTCTTTAAATCCTATTTATTTATTTATTTTTAAATAAGTAAATTTACAATACCAAATTGGTGATTGTTAATATTCATTTAAATGTTGTTAGTGTAGTAAAATTCAATCCGTTTATTTCAAAAGTCATATAGTAAATTTACTGTCTGTAATTTCTTATTAAAAGTAGTTTCAACTTCTTAAATACTTTCGGAGTAATCCATCGTAAAAATTACAATAAATTAGTAATCACAATGTGCCAATAATCAGTAATCACATAAATATCTAACCCTAACCTATCCAAGCTAAAGCTACGTTTGGTTGGAGGTGAAATAAGAAGGATAAAAGAGAAAAAGAGAGAAAATAGAATTTTGGATTGTTTGGTAAGGAAAGAAAATTGGAAGGATTTTTAGTGGGGCTTAATTATTTTTCCCGTGGCCTACCAAAATTAGATCTCTCCATTTTGTAGAGAAAACAAATGTGAAAACATAATGCAAACTACAAAGTTCAAAACTTAGACCAACTTTTCTAAGCAACCAAACATAAGTTAGGGATTTAATTGTGTGTTTTGATTACATAAGGAAGATGTGAGTGTTCCTAGCAGAAGCATGTATAGGCAAAGAAACACTTATAAATTAGTTTTAACCAAAAGATTAAAATGGCGAAAAACATTCCTTATTACCCAAAAGTACAAAAACTATGGAACAGCAAATTCAACATTCAATAACAAAGTAAAGCTATCTCGACTAGTCTTCAAATGAAGCAAGCAAAAGAAATTGTGGAACCAAGCTACACTTGCCCACACCAAAACAATCAAAGTTTTCTTTATTTAGAAAAATTGTATATAAGACTCTAATTATTCTCCATCAGCAACCACATACACGGATGACTAGGCCTCAATTGCTTAAACAGCCTATGAATCTGGATAAATATTTAACTTTGAGAACTACTTTTTGAGGAATCGTTGTAAAGTTCACAATAATGCATGTAATTACAATTTGCCAAAAATAAAGATATATATAATATAACCCCAACCTATCCAGGGCTACAATTTTATTCTCTCAAAAAAAAAAAAAAAAAAAAAAAAAACAAAACCAAATATCATGCAATAATTAAATCAATGACATATGTTTCCTCCTAAAATAAAATAAAATATATGAGAATAAATATGTAGAAGAGCATGCACATCTATCTTTTATAATTTCTCTAATTTAGCTCTTAAAAAGTTTTCTTTTTCTTTTCAAATTTACAGATCCACTTTTACTATCCATTCTACGTCTCACTCTCTATTCCACAATTCATTCTATTAAAATATTATAACAAACCCATATAGACTTTTCTCCAAAAAAAATACCAGATTAGACCCAAAATATTCTAAAAACGACCGGTGAGACCAAAATGAGCTGAAAATCATATAGTACAACTTAGAGCTGAGAAAAAGAAAGCATTTTTTTTTTCTCACAAAAATGAAATAAACTTCACATACAATACAGATTACCAAGATCAAGACCACAGCTAAATATCTAATGAAAAATAATCCCAAAAATCTATAGGGCAGAAATTAAAGATGTATACACCTAAGAAAACTACACCATATATATCAAAATCAACCAAGTTCCAAAATAACAATCAGATTTGCATAAATCATATTTATGTATCAACCTAGTTCCCGAACAGACAGAAAGATAGAAAAACAACCAAGAACTCAGGAAGCGAATCTCTGCGTTTTCTAAACTTGCTGGTTCCATTTTATAGACTAACCGATGATGCAAAAGAAGTTTGTTGTACACATGTTTTTTTAGTAACTAGTCGTTAACCCGTGCGATACACGGGAAAACTACCAATTTTATTAATTAAAAATAATCAAAAATTAAGATGAACCTCCAAATGATGTGACATTAGCTATTGGAATTTAGCATCGATTCTCTAGTAGCACATTCTTAGTAAGTGGAAGTTTCATTGGGTGAGCAAGTTTGTTTTTCAATTTCATTTATTTCATGTCTTCCACTAAATATTCAATGTATTCATTATATTTAAAAAAACGTTGAAGTAAAGTTGTATCCTCAAATAAGTAAATATAAGAGTTTAATTCCTCTTTGTTTCAATTTAAAACCAAATTGTGCATAAAAGGGGGGGGGGGGGGGGGGGGGAATTCCTTTGTTCCAATATGTGTTTAGTACCAAAATGACAAATTCATTAAAACCAAATTGTGCATAGAAAATCTTAGAGATTGAAAACAACTTTAAAGTGTTTTTTTGTATCTTCTTCCTTTGTTGCTTTGTAGTAGTCCCGGAATATGCCCTTTTGTTTTCCTTGAGTACAGATGTTGGTATGAGTTGCACATTGCTTTGAACATTAATTTTTTGAAAGTTTGTACAATCACCATCTTCTTCAATTGATAAGTTGTTGCTACATTCATTTGAAGTATCACTGATGTAAACCTAGCAATAGAACAAGTTGAGTAATGTATTAGAATATAAACATCTTAAATATCATATTTGTAATTTTGCTAAATTAAAGAATATTTACTTCTGTCATTTTATCTAGCTGAATTGCTTTGTCAGTTTCTTCAAAAGAGTCAAAAAGTTTATTGACAGTGTAGAATTCTCATCCATAGTTGAGATTATAGTCATTTAGTTGTATTTGGAAAACAAATTGTTTTCCCTTCAGATTTTCTATTTGCACAAGAAGAATGACTTCATCGGGCTCCTAACAAAAGTAACATTTTTCAAATTGTACACTCAAGTAAAGTTTAGTAAATATTAAATACTAATTTTATCTTCCACATTCTCACCTCTAAAGATTTGTTCAAAAGGTCTTTGGTTGATATGTTGAAGAAAAACATAGCATTCACATACTAACTTCAGAATTGTTTTTAAAAAAGTGATTATTTGATAAAATACAAATTGTACATAGAAGTTATTAAAACGATGGAAATCTTGAGATGAAACAATTAAACCAAATATAAAACCAAGTTTGAGATAACCAAGAAACTTAAATATGCAATCATATTCCAATTTCAAATTCTCTCTACAAACATATTACCAATAAATATGCAATAAACAATATAGAATAAAGGAAAGACTGGTAAATGCTTGACTTTCCTCGTCTTGTAGTTGTATTACCAAATAAGCCAGATATCAAAATGCTAAATCCCTACCTGCAAAATAGTACCAATTTTTAGCCAAGAATCATTAATAGAAGAGAAATAGTGCAGTGAAGAAAGTTTGAAACACTGTAGTGTAGTGCAGATTTTAATGAAACAGTGTAATATAGTGCAAATTTTCCTTTTTTAATCTCCTTCATATCATCAAACAATTTGATATGAAGCTTGCATAAAATATATATATATATATATATATCAATCCCATCTTCCTCTTCTTTTGCTTAGAAATCATAAAATCTATAATATGATTACCATGGATAATCAACATGCACTCTATAGACATGATATCATTAGTGTAAAATACTTACTTGAGTTATTTGACAAAACTAAAACCCAATTAAATCAAAACTTTCATGAAAAAACCCTTTAAAGGTGCTACTTATATATATATATATATATATCATCATGGGGTAACAAAATAGTAACTTGACAAAGTTGGGATGGATAGGATAAGATTGGCCTATGAACAAATATTTTTCTTTTTTAATCTCCTTCATATCATCAAACAATTTGATATGAAGCTTGCATCAAAAAAAAGAAGAAGAAGAAATTTATCAATTCCATCTTCCTCTTCTTTTGCTTAGAAATCATAAAATCTATAATATGATTACCATGGATAATCAACATGCACTCTATAGACATGATATCATTAGTGTAAAATACTTACTTGAGTTATTTGACAAAACCAAAACCCAATTAAATCAAAACTTTCATGAAAAAATCCTTTAAAGGTGCTACTTATATATATATATATATATATATATCATCATGGGGTAACAAAATAGTAACTTGACAAAGTTGGGATGGATAGGATAAGATTGGCTTATGAACAAATACTTTAACTCAATTACATAAGTGGAAAATCCAGAAATGTAAAAACCCAAATAGGTACAAAAAACTGATAAATTATTTACACATAAAATAAATAAATAAAGAAGGGAAAAGAAAAAGAAACAAAGGATTGAATAAAATAGTACATCATTGCTATTAATAATGAAAATATAGATTGACATATGACACATGCTCCTCAAACCAATGATAGAAACTTAGTTGTCCATAATCAACAAATACATGCAATTACTAATATCTAATTTATAATCAAATATGCGTCACTACTATCAATAATGAAAAAGAAATAGATTGACAAATGACACTTGATTCTCAGACCAAAGATAGAAAAACAAACTTAATCCATATCATATACATGTAGTGATATCTATCATATTTCATCATTAAGATTGAGAAATTAATTGTATCCATTAGTTAAATCCACTTGGTGAACTAATTGATGGAATTGATTATTAACATCACCATCATTACTTTCAGCCATGGAAATATCCAAAATAAACATATTCCCATAAATAAAAAAACTGTCACCACACACATATACAAATTAATATAATAAGTAGTATACTACCACCTTATTACACTGTACACATATATACAACAACTTCTTCATCACAAACACAAAACGAAAAGAAGAAAAAATCCATTGCACCATATTGAAAGACCATTATTAAGAAAAAGAATCCAAATTTGTGAACAGAACGCCACTGATATCTAATTTATAATCATTACAAATACAAAGAGAAGCACAGCTAAAACTACAATTCAATCAGCTCTAGAATACAAAATAGGCTAGGGTAAAAAGTAAACCATGAAGCTGTATGCTAAAACTGATATAACTAAATTAAAATTAAAAAAAAAGCTAAGAAATCCACACTAAAATTAGATGTACATAGATTACCACAGAGTCCCATAAATAAAAAAACTCTCACCACACACATACACAAATTAATATAATAAGCAGTATACTACCACCTCATTACACTGTACACATATATACAACAACTTCTTCATCACAAACGCAAAACGAAAAGAAGAAAAAATTCATTGCACCATATTGAAAGACCATTATTAAGAAAAAGAATCCAAATTTGTGAATAGAACACTACAATATACTATGATATTAAAACTCCAAGCATAAAAGCAGATTTAAAATTTGAGAATGCTTTTTAAGAGTGACAAATCACATGTGCAATATAGACCACTCCAATAAGAGCAATTAATGAATTTTGAATGTTTCCTAAATCCTATATTAGACCTTGTTACAATAGTGCAGCCAATAAAAAAATTTGTACAATACTATCACTACAAGAAAAAATATTTTTTGCAACAAAAAAAAACCATTGCAATAACATTAGAGTCATTGCAATAGTTGATACAAGATGTTGCAATAAAATTTGAGGTAATAGGTTTATGCAACAAAATTTTTTGTTGCAATAAACTCCAAATATTTTAATAATAACTTTGATGCAATGATATATATATATATATATATATATTGTTGCAATAAACAATTTACTATTTCGAATATCTTGTAAGAATAGGTTATCACTTCACGAAACTTGTTGTAATAGATTGCAAATAATTGAACAAAATAATCGAATTAAATTACTGCAATGTTATCTTCATTGTAATAGATAATTAATTCATTTTTGTCATTGACTATGAAATAATTGATACCAAGTTATTGCAATGATATATTCATTGCAGTTACATGTTTGTCATTGCAATAGATTGTAAAAGAATTAATATCAAATAATTGCAATGGTAACTTCGATGCAATAAGCTATTAATTCGAAATTTTCATTGCAATAGATTGCAAAAAAAAATTGGTATCAATTTATTACAACGATTCTTTCATTTTAAGTTATTGCAACAATTTTTCCTAATATATTAAAGCTTCTATTGCAGCTGAAAATTATAAGTTATTGCAACTTATTATTGTTGATGTAATAATTTAACACTTTTAAGTTACTATTGCAACAATTTTAACTTGTAGATGCGATATTTTGTCTAAAACTACTATATACATATTTTGTTGTATTAACACTTGATGTAATAGAGATTTTTTCTGGTAGTGTATCAACTATTACCAAAACTATCTAAATGTTGTTTTCTACAATATAAACCTATCACACCATCAATACCAATCCCAATATCTAACATATCAATCATAAAAAATTCAAATCCATACCAATCCCAATATCTAACATATGAATCATAAAAGAATTTCAAACACACAATCTCAAAGAATTAGAAATTAAAATTCCTTATGAATTTTGAATTTAAATCCCCAAACTCTACACTAAAATCAAGTTTTGAAGCGGTAGCCACATGAACCCAAATAAAAATTCACAAACAATGTAATGAATAACTAACCTCAACGTACTCCACACGAATTTCGCTAAGATTATCAAGAAGCAAGCTGATAACTCCACCTCGCTCAGTTTCCACTAAACAAATTCAAACCCATAGCTCAGTTTCCACACAAAAACAATTCAAATTGAACATAGCTCAGTTTCCACACAAAAACATATATTCAAATTGATTATCTAAGTGTGTGCACAAACCCAATTACAAATACAGAGAGAAGCACAACTAAAACTACAATTCAATCAACTCTAGAATACAAAATAGGCTGGGGTAAAAAATAAACCATGAAGCTGTATGCTAAAACTGATATAACTAAACTAAAATTAAAAAAAAGCTAAGAAATTCACACTAAAATTAGATGTACATAGATTATCACAGAGGCAAACGAATACCATACATTTAACCCTGATTCGAATGGAGGAAAAGAATGAAGAGAAAGGCAATAGCAATAAACCTAGAAAAAAAAAAAAAAAACTAATAAGAATCAACTATTTATAAGATAATAGTTATAGAGTCCTAATAGTAATAGAGTTCGGATCAGGAAAAAAAAAATATATTATAGGTTTATAAGATAATACCTTTGGGCCGGTTTTGACGAGCTGGGTTAGGTGAATTTCCGACCGACATATTAGGGCCAGTTTCGAAGTTGATAGGCCATGGGCTGGATGAGACCCACGGCAAATAGGGTGTGGGTGGTCTGAGGAAGGAGCTCGACTTCGGTTCTGAGGAAGAAGATGGGTGGTCTGAGGAAGGAGGTCGATGTCTGTTCGATGTTTGTGGGTTTGTGGATATGGTGGGCATGGTGGGTATGCTGGGTTATCTGTGGCCATGGGCTTGATAAGACCCACGGCAAATGGGGGGCCGTTTCTAGGTTGTAGAGGTTGGATGTGGGTGGTTTGTGGCAAATTGTTGGTCTGAGGAAGGAGATCAAGGCTTCGGTTTGTGGGTATGGTGGGTATGGTGGTTTGTGGGTATCAGTGGCTGTAGAGGTTGCAAGTTTATGGGTCTCATCGAGGAGGAGCTGGTAGAGGACTGAGGAAGAACATAGGGATGGCAGACCATCGTGCTAGTAGAGGACTGAGGAAGAAGACGGGGATGGGAGACAATTGTGAAAGGGAAAGGCAGAGGTAGAGCTTTCATTTTTTTTTGGTTTTTTTTAGTGTCGGGTTTATAAAGGGCAGAGGCAGAGCTTATATTTTTTTTGGTTTTTTCAGTGTCGGGTTTATGTGACGTTTTTTTTTTTTTTTTTTTTTTTTTTGGTTTTAATTTTTTTTTGTTTTATTATTATTTTTTTATTGTGCTGACGTGAAAAATTGTGGGAGTTTTAAAAGTTTCGATTATATATATATAGATAATTTGGAGAGAGAAAAGACAAGTGCGAGTATCCGACAGTCTAGGTGGACAAGTCGCAAAAGGCTCAACCACGTGTGCATGTGCTCTCTTTACTCCTTTAAACAGTCTATTGTAAAATTCACGGTAATAAATTACAAATCATTGACATATATAATATATTATTTCCTCCTAAAATCAGATGGTATAGAAGAATGTATGTCTAATAATAATCATGATAATGAAAAACACCCAATCCTTAACTAAAAAGCTGATGAAGTAATAAATATGATAGAATCTATTTGGTAATAACTCAAACAAAAGTTGACATAAAAGGACACTTTGATCACAGTAAATTCTGAAAAGAAAGCTCACGTATTATTCAACCCAAAAAAAAAAAAAAAAAAAAACCAAAAACATTTGGTTTGCTTGTTACATACATAACAAAGCTACCTGGAAGAACAAAGACTACATATTATGAACGGTGGAGGTGGTGAAAGTGGTATTACACGTACAAGATATGTTTTCTCAAAACCGATGAGTTCAGATGTTCAATTCCTCATTCACAATTACATCGTTTTGGCCATTGGCAGCATCACCTTCAGCATCAGTAAGTGGGATATCGTTCTGGCCATGGTTAATATCAGCAAGTGGGAATTCGTTCTGGTGGTCATTGGCAACAACAACAGGTTGTCTTCCAGTCCAAAAGGACCAAATCCTTCTGCATATGCGCACCAACCGTAGGAGTATAACAACAAGGCTGACAAGGGACCCAACTATATCATCAATGAGTTCTAGGATTGACGCAACTTGCTGAAATCTGAAACAAAATGGAATTGTTATAATAACAGTAAAATTTACAAAGCGTCAATAATGGGTTATGGGGAGGAAGAAGTTGAAATACTTTCTCACCCATCATGTGTCATTGAGATTATCTGGTGAAGATTGCGTATTAACCGCAGGACTAGAACAACAATGCTAACAAGCGTCCTAAATACTTCAAAAATGAATTCTAGGACCAACACAACTTGCTGAAATCTGAAACAAAAAACGGATTGTTAGAAAAAAAATTACTGAATGTCAATAATGGGTTGTGGGGAGAAAGAAGTTGAAACTCTCTCACCCATCATGATTTATGTGCCATTGAGATTATCTAATCCATTTTTTCAAAATTATTCTTGATGTGTTCTAAAAAGAGTTATTTACAAACAAATCTAAAAAAAAAAAAAAAAGTTAAAATATAACTAAACATATAGCTACTACTAACATTATGTAATTTAATAGGTCACTTCACAAGTATAAATGCTTGTAAAGTGTAGGGGACAAATGTCAGAGTTCAAGTCTCCAAAAAAGAGTTTCACATACATATATAATTAAATAAGACTAGAATAAAATTTCTATTTGTATTAAAAAAAAAATTATGTAAGTAAATTAATTCTGCATTAAAAGATTTTTTTTTTTTTTTAAAGCAAAATATGTATTCGTTTTACTATGTTTTATGACTAAGAGATCTCAAATGGTCAAAATGTACTTAACAAGTACCCAGCAATCAGATGATTTAGTTGATCAATGATACTATTTATGACCAATGCTGGTTACGATCAATATATATTAAATTGATTAATGAAACTTTCATAATATTAGAATCTTCTATTCCACGCGTAATATTCCATTGTTTTACACTAGTATGCATTTTCCTAAACAGGGGGGAAAAATCAGTATATCATGTGTATGGATTTTTTCTTCAATGATTTTTTTAAAGGTGAAAAAAAAGGTGTGGCAGATTGCGATTGTTGGAATAGAAAGTGGATCAGTCAGATTTGGACACGATTATATTAATATTGGGGCAATTTTTTCATTCTAACAAAGAATTTTTTATCTACACAAGTATTAATGATAGGAAGTGATTAAGAAGCAGTTTGATGCATCTATTCTAACACTTATATAGGAATATGTACACATAATTACACGCTAGCTATGATTTTTAAGCAAATAATTTTTTTGTTCTTTTTTTTTTTTTATGAAATAAAAATGAGGGGTTATTCTAATCCGATATTTGTCCTGGAAGATATTAGACACTACCACTAAACTATAAGATCAATGACAAGCAAATTATGATTTAGTGCAGAGTACTCAGGCTGTCAAATGCTAACATTTCCCTTATAAAAATACATTTTCTCATTTTTTTTTATACCCATTCTTTGTTTTGACAATATAGTACCAGTTTAGGCTATTCTAATTAAATTAATCCATGTATCTTCTTGATTTAGTGTTTCTTAATGATAGTTTAAACTTATTGGCTTAAAATATAAGTTGAATAAAAATGCAATTGTAATTCAAAAAAAAAATATTGAAGCCATAAAAAACTATACATAAATTAGATAAAGAAGTCAGCTTATAAGCTGAAACAAATGGGAATCGAAACATGAAACTGGAGAAAAAGAGAAATATTTTATACTTAATAGTAAAGGTAACGAATATAATTCAGCCAACTTTTAGCAAAAAGCCAAAAAAGTTGATACCAAAACAGACACCAAACTCCTCATTGGATTGACCAAGATCCTATACTGCTGAATTACCAAAGCTCAAATTTGAGTCAGAATAGAAAGAATTTGATGGACTCCAATATGCAAATTCACGTAGGAAGTCGCTCTAATGTGAAGCAAAAAGAAAATGAAAAAAGTGACCCTTGAGTGTGGATTTGGCTTCTATTTCAAGCACCTTAATAACAGAGGATTTAAGTCTGGTGTGAAAATTAACAAATCAAAATTATCTTTCAGACTTCAACCTCATTTGAAAATTGAACCAATGTCCATGATTAGGGATGGCAATGGGGTGGGGCCAAAGGATGGGATCTTCACCCCTACCTCACATAGTTTTGTTTTGCCTTATTCCCGTCTTGTCTCGCATGACAGAAAAAATTTCTTACCCCATTCCCATCCCTTGGGGCTTTGTGAAGTCCCACCTCACTTCATAAAACTCTACTTTTTGTTAATTTGCCCACAACTATTACAATATTTTTTAATAAAACTATTTCATTAATAAAAATATACTTGAAATTACAACTAAAATTATCTCATCAAATCAAACTAAGTTTTAGTAAAAAATGAATAATATTATCCAAGTGTTTAACAAGACAATTTCACAACAACAAAAATCTCATAGCATAAACAAATAACAAATTAGAGGTAGAAGGCCATGTTGAATAGAATAAAATAAGCTAATATTGATATGTTAGTTTAAATAGTAGGATTTTAGGGTATAAAAAATTTACAATTATAACATTTATCAATGTGGGGTGAGGCAAAGTGGGTCTAAAAAGTCTAAACTCATCCCCGAACTCACCCTGTAGTGCAGGGCTAAAATCTCGCACCATCCCCACCACCCCACTACCTTTGCGGGGTGGGAAAAATTGGTGTAGGGTGAAACGAGGAGGGGTGGGGCAAGTGTGACGGGGCAAAATTACCATCATGTTAATATGCACGTCCTTGTCACAATTTGTACAATCCTTGATTAAGGTCCAATCCTAGCCCAAATTCACTTCAAGCTCAACAACAATGGGCACAAGACTCTCAATCCAAATAAACTTGTTCCCTTTACACTTTTTTTTTCTTTTTTAAATATATCTTCCAATTTCATGGGATGTCCCCATCCCAAAAGGGACTGTTTGATTAATAAGAATGTATTCAATCAAATAGAGAATAACAAGAAGTTTACACAATACAGAACAAGATGAATTTCTGAAAGGACCTCACATCTTTATCCTCTTATAACCTATAACAATGTCATACTCATACACTAATAAATATTTTTATTTGAGGCTTTATATCCATGAGAACAATTTCTGCCTAGCTAGAGAGATCATAATAATAATGCTAACCTTTCTAATGGTAACAAAATAGCAAGGAGCAGCACGTATTCGATAAAAATGGATGTTGGAAGTTGGAAGAGTAACGCAATTGTTAATTAACTCTCACATTTATAAGAAGAAAGAGTAATACTACTATTTAGAGTAAGTAGCACTCTCTTTAAGCTATTCTAATTTTAAGCATCTTGACACATGTTGCTAATGTTCATATAACAAAAAGAGTAAAGTTGAGGATGTAATATTTTTCAACTGTAATTGTTGACGTAACCAGTTGTGATTAGAATAATATTACTTTTAGTCAATTTATTACTAATACCACTTTTATTATACACCAATATTATTTTTGCTATACAATAAGCCATATTAGGATTTGTGAAATAAATCATGAAAAATGTTGTCCTTAGATTTATTGTGCGAGTGATGCTAAGGTTACAATGAATTTTACTATATAATATTTGCAAATTAATGTGTTATTAATAACAAACAAACAAATATATATATATATATATATACACACACAATATTATAAGGAAATAATTATTATTTGCATCTCTCTCTCTCTCTCTCTCTCTCTCTCAAATAGGCCTTAATAGTCACCTACAGTAAATCTTGATGAGAAATCTTATATAATCTCTAATAATTCAATTTTGTTAGGTAAAACAGTGATAGTGAAAGAAAAAAACTATCACTTGTTTCTAATTTTCTTTCCCACTATTGTTTTCGTTTGTTATTTATTAAGCTAACCCATCATGAGGGCATTGCTTATTCATCCTTTATTTCTTTCTAGCTCCTAGTCATTTATTTATGGCTGGCACTAAAATACTAGGAAGCACGGACGCGGCGCCAGAGGAGCCGCGCCCGCGTCCGATGCAGCCCGACGCGGCGACGCGGGAGGGACGCCGCTGACCGCTCGTCTGGCCGCGTCCTGCCACGTGTTTTTTTTTTTTTTTCACTACTCGCGCCGACACGGCTCAGACTCCGGCAGATTCGCGCTGACTTGGGCCATATCGGACATATCGGGCGAAACCGCCGAAACACACCTTGCCGGCGCCGAACAAGAAAATGAAAACAAACAAAAAAATGGATAAAAACTTGTGACTGACTGTCTCTTGAGCCAGCAAAGATGGAGAGGAAAGAGGTTAGATTGTAATACCGGTGGCCTTAACCCCTTTCTTCTTCTTTGCTTCTTCGTTTTCTTCTTCCTTTTTTTTCGCCAGAGCCCCTGCCTTCTGTAACTCTGTTCTGTTTCTTTTTTGGAAAAGTTTTGTTTTTTCTTTTGTTTTTTTTTTTTTTACCGTAAAACGATAGGACTTTTTGTTAACTTTATTTTGTTTTTTTGTGCCTCTCTGACCAAACACGTGAGCCAGCCACAACTTTCCTCTTTTTTTTTTTTTTTTTTTTTTTTTGGTAATGGGAAGAAGCTACACCTGTTTTAATATCTGCCACCTATATCATTTAATTTGTTTTTGGGTTGGCCAAATACATGAGCCACTAAGCCACATCTATTTATTTATTTATGGGATATTTCATCTATTTTGATACATCTGTCTATAATTCAAGTGTCAAAAACTTTAGTGTACTTATAATTATCTATCTATTTATTTTATTACTATTATTATTATATGAGTATTCTATTATTATTATATAAAAAAGTATGCTTAGCAATATATTAAAAATATAAATAAAAATATTTTTAATAATTTTTTAATTGCCGAGTCCCGCCGCACCCGCACCCACCTTTTTTTTAAAAATTGCCGAGTCCCGCACCCGCACCCGTGCTTCATAGCTAAAATATGTAAAAAGTATTTTCCTTCATTATATATATATATATATGTATATATATTTTAGAAAAATATTTTCCTTTACTATGGTTTTTATCTTTATGATCATATTGACAATTAATTGATTGGTATAGTGTTTGGATTATATTTTGGGGAAAAAAATGATTCGTACTTTTAATTGAGTTGAATGGCCCAAAACAAATTTACTAGTTGGGTTAAAATGTTGGTCAACCCATTAAATCCAGACATCTTCAACTCTCATCCACTAGAGATGTTAATTTTGGATTAATTATCTACATGTGTTTGGTTCAATTAAATGGTTTGGACTATGGACTCTTTGGACTTGAAACTTATGCTATACCCAAATTTAGCTTTTGGAAAGGACACAAGGGAAAAATACTCTAATAGACAAGGCAAACTTATCCAAAAAAGACAACCGTTATTTGGTTTGTCAGGGAAACCAAAATATGGAAACCCAGTTCCAGATCATACAAAAGAGCAATTAGATATGCATTAATCATAATCTCTGATTGGCGGTTAGGAAAACAACTAAGAATCATTTCCCAAAATAGAGGATGAAAAGGAGTGGCCTATCCAGGATGACTGGGGGCTTGTATAAAAATCTATCCAAATCCACATCTTTTTGTTTATGAGCCCAAAATGGAAGGTTTGGTTATGGAGGCCCAAAACATCTAAAACAATCAGAAAGCCAAACAGTTCAGATTTTCTTAACCACAGGAAAATTCAAACTTCCCAAGCTGGCCAGCAGAAAGAGAAAGGCCTGGATCCACACTGTTATTCATAAACCTCAGCAAGTCTGGAGAAAATGGAAAAACAGGGCGTGACATGCACGAAAACAATCGCAAAAAACAAATAGTTCAAATTTTCCTAAGCCCTCAAAAAGTATTGGACTAACATCACTTTATTCATAGAACATTACAAACCACAATAGATCCACACAATATAGATTCTACAAAGTGAAAAAAGAAAATACAAACCTCATACCACGGACAATTCAAGCTACGCAATTTAAATGAACCAATAAAAACAGAGCATGAGGCAGTGCACACTCTGTTTCAACTTATTTATACTGGAAGCTCCAAGGTATGTAAAATTAAAACCCATAGTAGATACTAACATAGCAGTGTTAGTTAAAAACCTGAGAAGCGCGAGAAAGAGTGTAATTATAAGAGCGAACAGGCCAAGAACTATTTGAGCAGCAAGTATAACCTCTGGATTAAGCTCGTTCGCTGTAGTAAGAGAAAATTAATTGTATGAAATACTGAAACCAACTAAAGTAAAAATTAAATTGTTAAAAAGATATATTCATTCTCACCCAGTAGAGGAAGCGTTTGAGACATTTTTAGCAGGGAAGCACATAGGTTTGGATTTGTAGGTTTATATTTTTAGTACTTTGTAGGTTTATATTTTTAGTACTACAATCGTCGTTCAGTCGTCGTTTGTAGGATTTGTGATGACCTTATATTCATTCTCACCCAGCAGAGGAAGCGTTTGAGACATTTTTAGCAGGGAAGCACATTTTATTTGGATGTAGATTGCCCTGTAGATGTTTTGTTGTAGACCATAGGGAGACCATAGATTTGGATTTGTAGGTTTATATTTTTAGTACTACAGTCGTCGTTATATTTTTAGTACTTTGTAGGTTTATATTTTTAGTACTACAGTCGTCGTTCAGTCGTCGTTTGTTTTCCTGATTTGTGATGACCTTTTTAGTACTACAATCGTATCAGAGCTGCAATCTTTGACACGGTATCAGAGCTGGCTGCATTTCACAAACACAATTTCTCTCTCTCTAGAATTTAAGCTGCAATCTTTGACATGGTATCAGAGCTGGATAATTTTTTATCTTAATCTGGTATCATTTTTGTGTTTGTCTTCACCTGGAGCTTACTTGCAGAGTTGCAGTCAACTGGGCCAGACTTGCGGCCGTTAGTGTTCAGAAATTACCAACCATATATTAACCATTCATCCTTACTATTTCTATCCTGCGTGGGACTTTGACATTTAATTAAGTAGGTAATTTATAGCAATAATTCTGAACCATTTAGCTTGCTTCTAGTTTATCTCCCTCAACAACAAAAGAAAAAATGCAAATAATTATAATTGGTTTAATTCTCAAAATTATTCTTAATTTGTTTTTAAGAGATATATGTTCAACAACTTATAAGAATTCATAATAAAGATTATATATACATATATATATATATATATATATTATTAGTATACAACTCGGTTAATATTAGACTAAAACATTAACTTTTTTCATTTTCTCTTCGTTTGACTGTAGGAACAAAAGGATGATCACTAATGCATTGTTAACAATTAGAAGATTTAATTCATCAACGATACAATTTTATGGCCCTAGCTAACTTCATCTCCCCATATATTGGTCTTTTCTTGCGCCATGCTTAAATGCTATATTGAATTGATCCCAAAAACTTCATAATAATTTTATTGTAACAAAATTTTGTTGTGTGTAACACTTACACTAGTATTTAATGATAATAAAATCTTTTAAGAACACATTGTTGAGGGACTATATGTTTTATGTCCATATAACTTAGTTGCCTATATATTGATCTCCTCATGTGCTGTGCTTAAATTGTATACTTAATAGATCTCGGTAATTTCATAGTATTTATGTATATATTTCAAATAAGAGATGAAGATTTAAACATTGGACGTTTGAAACACTCAAAAGTGCCAGGCCAATCGACCTAAAGGTCATAAGTAATTTGGTGAAACCTTTTCATTTCAACATAGATTTTGTTGTTACACAATAAAATGTTTTGAAATACTTTACACAAGCTAAATGTCTTTAGCTGAATTGTTACTTCCAGATGTTGAAATCCCCCCTGCTTGTAATTTTTGAATCATCAAAAAAAAAAAAAAAAAAAAAAATTTGACACTAATTCTAACACATGTACTCGTATATGTACAAATATATAATTACACACATTTTTATATAAAGATAGACCAAAATCCAGGTAGATACCATTGGTGAGGTTTATGCCAACCCTGTAGAAAGCGTGTTATCTTGCCTATGAGTTAAACATTTGAGACAATTTCTTAGGTTCTATACATTATGTTTCTCATTTAAATTCAAAAAATATATTACATTAAATGTAATTTTTTTAGGGAAAGTAACACAATTTGTATTGTATTGGTCATACAATAATTTGTTTAATTTTAATTAAGAAACCTAAAGTACAACAAATAAAAAATTGTACCTAAGTCTGTCGTCATATATAAACAGATTCTAAAATAAAGCACCAATTAAATAAATACTCCCTCCGTCCCATTTTTTTTGTCCTCTATTCCATTTTGAGATGTCCCAAAATATTATCCTGTTTCTAAAAATAAAAGTTATTAATTTATTAATATTCCTATTATACCCCTATTAATTTACTAATTCAATTTTTTAATAAATTTTTTTAAGGGTAATTTTGGAAACTTATACATTTTTAA